>OX463855.1:5810057-6426151 GCA_949825065.1 Odontocerum albicorne
AACAGATATAGCAAGGTACGCATTTATCATATAAGACCTGTGTGCGACCTATCCTCACATATGGCATCGAAGCAAGGGCGGATACTGTCAAGACCAAAGGTATGCTAAGGACAACAGAAATGAGAACTCTACGTGCTATTGCTGGAAAGACTTTGCGTGATCGTATAAGGAACACCACACTCCGAAAGGTCTGTGAGAACCAAGATGTGGTCAGATGGGGACGACAGCGTCGACGATACTGGTACCAACATGTACAGAGAATGAATTCCACAAGATTCCCATACATAGGTTTGCATGGGGTACCGGATGGACGGCGTCCACCAGGGAGACCCCTGAAACGAAGGAGAGATAGCTGGAGCTCAGCATCACAAGAGGATAATCCTGTAATAACAGACTCTTGAGTCTACAGAAAGATGAAGAAGAAGAAATATGTATAACTGCAGTCGTTATATTAGGTACTTCCCCGCATCTACAAATGTTCATAAAACCCAATTTTATAAAAAAGCTGTAGAAAACTTGGAAAGAGATATGTCCAATCACATAACGGAAGATCTACAAAGAAACCTTTGGTAGATCTTCCGATACGTAATAGTAACGCATTCGGCTTAAGGTGTAGTGTAATGTATTGTTTAGGTTTAAACCCGCAACCTCCGAGCTGGGAGATAGGCATCTTACGTCATCATTCAATGAAGAAGTTTTATTTCTCTACAAAAGAATATTTGATGACTTTGGAGTATTGGAAACATTTTGAGATAAAAAACCCACAAATTTTAAACTCATCTTGGCGTGTAGCTTATGACTGAGCAACTTGACTCTCATGATAGCCGTAGACAATTCCTCTCCATCCATTCCTGCACTCTGAAGTTCTAAGAACAGTTGTTAAGGGTAGTTAGTTGCGTCTCTCACTTGGTCGGTCTAACACATTGGGGTTGTTCTTGTGCGTCGTCCTTCCACGTTTCCAGTGACCGTAAGCCTCTCAATTGCGTCAAAAAAATCGGAGATAGTAGACACATTGTCAGCAATCTGTCGTTGATTCTCAGTTAGTCGAGATTGGGAGGCATTAGTTTTAAACCAAAAATGATCGATAAATGGGGCAGAATACAATAATATCTCCCAATCACACTCTTCAATATGTTTATATCACTAATCCGGAAAGACTGAGGGTACCATACGAATGAAGGAATTAATGTACGATAACGTTTTATCACCTCCATTGAAATCAGAATCGTCAAATTCTTAATCGAAATACAAGTGTTTTTTCACTAAACCACAATAAAACAAAGATAAAATACATATAATAAAATAAAACATTCCTTTTATCTATTAAAATAAACAGACTTATTTATGTGAACTCAGACATTAAATACTTGAATGTCATGTTTGAGCTTTGATGGATCAGTGATTGAAGTTTTATGGTGGACTATTCGAGCTTAATGTACGGTCGAAGATTTATGTTACTCTCATTTTCATGTGTCTGGTTTTATTTAAGCTTTTCGGCATTATTTCATAGATCGAGAGCTTTTCTTGATTTAACAAATCAATATATTTAAGAATGAATGTTGCGAAACTCAAAATTATGAGCTCGAATTCAAAGTCCGACCTAAATACTAATTATCCTTAAATTAACACTCCTTAGAATTTCGTGATTTGTATTAATTTTATTCATTTGAGGAATAATACAGCTTTTTATAAAGAATTTAACCTGAAGTTATTTAAGTAGTATTAACCGACTGGAAGCATTCGAAATGTGGATGCGCCGGAGAATGCTACGGATACCCTGGACGGATATGGTCAGCAACACAAGGGTTCTTCAAAGAGCTAAAGTTGATAGAGAGTTGCTGACTAATATTAAAATCCGAAAGGTATCCTACTTGGGTCATGTACTCGTACTTAGAGAAGCAAAGTACAAATTACTGCACCTGATCATCCAAGGCAAAATAGAAGGCCGAAGAGGTGTTGGCAGGAGGCAAATCTCCTGGCTTCGCAATATACGTGATGTGACTGGCAAAAGGGGCGTTGGAGATCTTTTTCGGGCTGCCGGGGACGAAGATATCTAATCTCAAGTGATATTCAACGTTGGGGGGACTTGACATGTCACTGAGAAGAACAAGAAGTTATTTATTTATTTATTTAACACTTTTATTGCAAATACATTCTGTCGGGCTTATTGCCAGACGGCAATCTCTTCCAACCAACCATACAAAAGCAAATGAAGCAAGTCACGTGGTCGCATAAATCATTCAAGTTACTTCCTTGAATAATTCTATTCGCAAATTTGAAATAGCAAACTTGTTTGATTTGAAGTGAGAAAATGATTTTAGAATATCTGTAAACTAAGAACGATTTGATATAACATGGAGAAATAATTGCAATTATGAATATAAGTTAATTTACCTATAATAATTATTATGAAAAGACAATTTATATAGCGCCGTTTAGAGAGCAAACTCTTTTAAAAGCGTTCTTACTCGGGACTTGAACCCACTATTATTGGCGGATTGAAAATATTGCAAAATAAACATATATAAATTGAGTGTAAGAATAGAAAGGTGGTGGCTGAAGTTATTTGTTTAGGTACTTCCCCGCATTTACAATACATATGTGTAGAAAAACATATTTGGTAAGAAAACCGCAGAAAATTTACGATGGGAAGGCAAACAATAAAGAAACCTTTATAGATCTTCACCGTCAACACTATTCTTTTCATACTCAGGTGTGACGTCACCGAAGGAGTCCTTTTTTTGACAATTCCTTCTTCGTCACTATGTGACGTCACGCTCATAAAAAAATTAAGAAGATTTCGATCTTCTAGTGTAGATCGCACTGGATGAGGACTTATTTATCTCCTCCATAACAGCGTGGGCGGAGTTTGGACCAAACTGAAGATCGTCCAATATTTTGTTTGTGAGTGATGGACGCTTATTCTACAGGGTCTTTCAATAAGGACGCTCGATTTTTAAATGTAAATAAAACAAGTTGTGTGTGAGATATCCACTCAATTTTTTTTATTTGAAAAAATATTTTATGGCATTAAGTATGGAATATAACGTCGTTCAAATGTCCGCCGCGGCTTTGCTTGGTGGCACGTATTCGGGAGGTCCAATTTTCGATGACTTTGTCGCATAAATCTGGCTGAATTTGGTGGATGGCGTTCGTTATGTTGACTTTGAGGGCATCAATTGTTTGCGGGTTTATACGCATAGACCTGCAATTTAAGATAGCCCCAAAGGAAGAAATCTAAAGGCGTTAAATCGCACGATCTCGGTGGTCAGTTCACGTCGCCGCTGCGCGAGATAACCATGCCCTCAAATCGCTCGTGTAGAATGTCCATCGTGGCATGCGCTGTGTAGCACGTAGCGCCGTCTTGTTAGAACCACATATCGTCGGTATCCATATCATCCAGTTTAGGCTACAAGAAGTTGCTTATCATCGATCTGTAGCGCTCGTCGTTGACGGTTATGGAAATGCCAGTTTCGTTTTGGAAGAAGTACGGACCGATGATTCTGACAGACCAAAATCCGCACCAAACAGTGAGTTTCTCGGGATGCATTTGGTGCTGGTGTATATCGTGTGGATTGGTACTGTCCCAAATCCGACAATTTTGTTTGTTCACACATCCATTCATCCAAAAATGGACTCATCGCTAAAGATGATTTTTTCGGCGAAATTTGGGTCAACTTCCAACTGCTCCAGAGCCCAATCAGCGAACACACGGCGTTGTATATGGTCGTTTACCTTAAGTTCCTGGGTCTATTGGATTTTATACGGGTGCAGACCTAAGTTCCAATGCAAAATTCGCCAAGTTGAAGTCGCAGAAAGGCCAAGCTCTTGTGAACGACGAGAAATTGACTACCTCGGGTTTTCCCGTACACTCTCACGCACGGCAGCGATGTTTTCAGCAGACCTTGCGTTTCGGTGACGTACGGGTGTCGGCTGATTATTTATCGAACCGATTGACTCGAATTTGGCCACCAAACGTCGAATAGTCGACTCGGCAGGACGGTTGTGGCGAGGATAAAAATCCCGTAATGCACGGAACGTTTCTCGAACGGAGCACTGGTTTTGAAAATAAAATTTGATGATTTGCACACTTTGTTCAACGCTATAATCTTCCATGGTAATTTGCCATATACTATTAACTAATTCACAATAAATTTGACAGATGTTGCTTTAACAACATGGCCGCTATAACCTAACAAATTTTGAGCGTCCCTATTGAAAGACCCTGTACTTTTTAAGTACGTAAAGTGAGCCCCAGGGCCACCTGCCTTATCACCAGGATTCATAAACTATAAGATTACATACGAGTATATAAAATTGTACAAGTCAGTTATTAGAGATTTCTGAAAATATATATTTTATCATTATTTTAATTGATACATAAACGAAGCCCGAACAAAGAAGTGTCAATTTATTTATCTGAAATATATGTTATCTGACCATATTTACCCTTTGCTCCTACACTCTCAATTGAAAAGAGGTAACGATATCTTTTCACGAAAATTGGTATATTAAGGGTCCATAATGCCTAATTCCTTAAGTACATTTGCATTAGGGAGAAACGAGGTCACCATGACGTTCCGTCTCGTAAATATATATCCAGAAAATACTGCATTGTTATTCGTTGAACAAGTCATAACATTTTGAAGAAATTGTGTATTTTCCGTCATCACCATTCCGTCATCACTCCCGCCTTCCGACATAACATAAGAGATATAAACATTCGTCTTTAGGTGGAATGTATATGTTTTCGTAAAGTGTTCATATATAATCATACATTTTCTTACAATGCCTCATTTAAGGAATCCATAACAATTTGTGTAATTTAGCTTTAAAAATAAGAAAAATTGAGACGATTTTAATCACAAAACAGCACAATGTTAGTCATCCTATCGATTGAACTTGATTGCTCCTGACTCACAGGGGGACTCTTGCGTTACGACACTGCCAATTCATTATGGATGGGGTCAGCACCGCACTGGCTTACTGGTGTCATAAGAATTCAGCCGGCGTCCAAGAGGATGTGAAATGCACGGCGGGCTGTCGTGCAGGTGTTCAACGAGCACCATCTCTGGACACTTAACATGTCTGTGGTTCAAAACCATTCCACATGAGGACTCTGCTAGCAATGGCCAAGTATCACTTCCAATAGTATCCAAAAGCGGTGTGAACCAGCAGAAACAAGTTTTCAGCAGAGGAATTTTCATGGATATAATAGAACGCTTTTTATCTATTATATTACAATACATGAATTCAATAAAGGCAAAGGGAGGAAAACAATTTAGGCAGTCGATCGGAGCGTGATTGTTATTGCGACAGGAGTTTGAGTACTTGGGCTTGCAAGATAAATGACTTGTGGAAAGGGTTTGTGTGGTGTTTTTTTATTGTTTTATATCTATATTTTTGTTTTTATGATTATGTGCGGTACATTGTGTGGTGAATGTTTTTGGTGGGTCTGGAGTGATGAAATGTGAGGAGTTTGATTTCGCGTGATGTATACATGTGTAATTGAGTGTCACTGTTTGTCAGGTTGATGAGAACGTGCAACGTGTGTGTCCAAATTAAATTAACTATTGTTTTTTCAAAAATGATGTATATTTCTTGTCATGTGTAAAATAAATAAATTTAGGAGCGTTGTTTGGATTCTCAACGGAACTCAAATAAAAACAAACCAAGTTGATATTCATAAATTGAGATGTTTCAAAGTTTTTTTTCATTGGTTGATAAATATTACCAACATCACCATCACGCAATGTCCCTATTCATCTTTCATCAACGGTACTATGTACCTTACAACAAATCTAAAAAAAAATAATGAGTGAGTGATTCATAACAAAGAAAAATATTTTTCGGTAATAAGGCCGGGCCCGGGCTTTATACAGCGTTAAATCGGCTCCTTTTATGCACTTTTTACGTCCATGATTCTCTCCCATACATCAATGTTGACACTAATACGCTGTTGTGTACCATCATTGTTTTATTACTTGGTCAGAATATACGTGTATGTATTTAGTACTCCCAATGACTTTGTTTTATGTTGCAACTCGACATTCAATATCTCGTTCCACCTTTTCGTCGTCTGAGAACATAGGAAAAGCCGGCTGAGAAAATAATAAAAAATATATAATTTATATAGCACTATTAAGAGAACAGACTCTTCCCAAGAGCGCTCTAGCTCCATCAAGAGAACAGACTCCTCCCAAGAGCGCTCTAACTCCATTAAGAGAACAGACTCTTCCCAAGAGCGTTCTAACTCCATTAAGAGAACAGACTCCCCCAAGAGCGCTCTAAGTCCATTAAGAGAACAGACTCTTCAGAAGAGCGCTCTAACTCCATTAAGAGAACAGACTCTTCAGAAGAGCGCTCTAGCTCCATTAAGAGAACAGACTCCCCCAAGAGCGCTCTAACTCCATTAAGAGAACAGAATCCCCCCAAAATCGCTCTAACTCCATTAAGAGAACAGACTCTTCCCATGAGCGCTCTAACTCCATTAAGAGAACAGACTCCCCCCAAGAGCGCTCTAACTCCATTAAGAGAACAGACTCCCCCAAAGAGCGCTCTAACTCCATTAAGAGAACGGACTCCTCCCAAGAGCGCTCTAGCTCCATTAAGAGAACAGACTCTTTCCAAGAGCGCTCTAACTCCATTAAGAGAACAGACTCCTCCCAAGAGCGATCAAGCTCCATTAAGAGAACAGACTCTTCCCAAGAGCGCTCTAACTCCATTAAGAGAACAGACTCTTCCCAAGAGCGCTCTAACTCCATTAAGAGAACAGACTCCCTCCAAGAGCGCTCTAACTCCATATCTGAACTCACTCTTATTGACAGATTAATAATTTTATTAAAAAAATAAGTTGAATAAAAGGATAGCAATATGGTAACGGCGGTTATTAGAATAGGAATTTCCCCACAACTATATATGTTTAGAAAACATATTTGCTTAAAAAAAAAGCAGAAAACGTAACAAGGAAAGACGACCTACAAAGAAACCTTTGTAGATATTCCGATATGTAATAATAATACATTCGGTTTAATGTGTAGTGTACTTATTTGTGTAGTGTTCATATATCAATTTGGATAAGACTTCAAAAAAGGGTCGTTTTCAAGTGTTTCTTATAGATACACATGTCACACATATCTCTAACATTTATCATAGAAGCAGACTTCACAGAGATATTTAGAAGCAGATTCTACGCCACAGGATCAGCAACGGCAAAAGCCTTGTCATAATACCCTACCCTGTTGAATTGATTCGAAACAATCAATTTATTCAACGAAGATGAAATCGACCATCGAATCGAAATTTTTCTCCTCTCCGAAGGAATAATATTAAATTTATCATACTGTATCCATTACCCTTATTATATCTATAAAACTTTGACGTACAAAAAGATAAAAAAAAAACATCCCAAATAGCAGAATTCTTCAACTCGTTCTGATATTAAATTTATCCAGATGCACGCGCTGATGACAATTGATCAACATAAACCCAAGATAAATTCTACAACGCAATTGGTTTGATGTTTATCATAATACAGAGTTAAATAAATCATATTAAATAGATGTGGACACTTCTGTGGTGAGACGCAACATGTATTTCAATTATTGTCAACAGACAGATCTGAACAGGTCAATGTTATGAAGAATCACCTTCGACGGCGCCGACCAGTAACATACTATAGACGAAGTTCATGCGCTACAAAAGTACAATCGATTCTGGCAATCTTCAAATCACTTATTGAACTGTTCATGCTTACTGGAAATGAAACCGATTCAAGAAATATTGGGTGTTAACATAAGTTGTGTCCGTTTTTTTCCAATTTAAAAATGAGCACCAAAAGTAAAACAAAATTTTATACGTCATTCGAAAGAAAATTTTCTACTCTACAAGATATTGCTTTTACGTTATACATATTATTTTATTTGATTACAAGCCTTCAAAATGGAATGTCAAGTAGACGAAAGTGAGCATTTTCGACACCTCCAGTGGACTTCGATGAGGACCGTTTAAACCATATTATTCATGAAGACCCCCTTCAAACCACCGTAGAATTGGCTGAGCCGATGAATTGTAGTCACATGACTGTATACCACCATCTTAAATCAATGGGGTAAGTCCAGAAGTTCAGCGCTTGGGTTCCACATGTTTTGAATGAAAACAACAAAAATCAACGTTCGACAATTTCTGCTGGTTTGCTCGCGCGTCATCGAGCTACGCATGGCCACAAGCAAAGGTTCTTTTACCGCATCATTACTGGTGATGAAAAATGGTTTGAAAATGGTGATGAAAAAAATTGTTTGACGGGGATCTTCATGAATAATATGGTTTAAGCGGTCCTCATCGAAGACCACTTGTCGTCCGGAACACTCCATGTCTTTCAGGTCGAAATTACCGTCTTTAAAACGCAAAAACCATCGACGAGCTGTCCTTTAATTCATAGCATTTTCACTGTATACTTCGCAAATATCGCGAGCAGCTTTGGCAGCTTTATTTCCTCGATTGAACGCGAACAGAAGGAGGTGTCGAAAATGCTCACTTTCGTCTACTTGAAATTCCATTTTGAAGGCTTGTAATCAAATAAAATAATATATTGTGTATAACGTAAAAGCAACACACATTATCTTGTAGAGCGGAAAATTTTCTTTCGAATGACAACTTATGTTAACACCTATTGTAATATAATAAGTGAGGTATATGAAATATGTATAGTAAAAGGTTTGAAAATGAATGTAGCAAAATCAAAGGTTATGGTTATAGAAAAAAGTCTCAGCGATGTTTGGGTGTCAGAAAAACTGGTGAAGATTGATGAGTTCTGTTATCTGGGCAGTATGTTTAAGGACAAGTTGAAAGGAACATTAAAATAAGTGTAGCGACAGAGAACGGAGCACTTAATGGCATATACAAGAACCGTGCAATACCAACAGTAGCAAAAATAAAAATACAAATAATAGTATGTTAGTGACTACCTTGGCGTATGGAAGTGAAACTTGGACTTGGAAGAAAAATTATAAAAGTAAGATGAATGATGTGGAGAGGCGTACACTAAGGAAAGTTTGTGGAGTGTTTGTGTATGAAAGAAGGCGGAATGAAGACATTAGAATTCATTTCACAATTCCCAGAGTTAAACGGTTTAAAAATAAGTAGAGTCAAGACTTAAACATGCTAGGCACATCAGATACGGACATTAGAACGACCAAACTACAATTCAAAATAAGTAGAACCAAGACTTAAACATGCTAGGCACATCAGATACGGACATTAGAACGACCAAACTACAATACAAAATAAGTAGAGCCAAGACTTAAACATGCTAGGCACATCAGATACGGACATTAGAACGACCAAACTACAATTCAAAATAAGTAGAGCCAAGACTTAAACATGCTAGGCACATCAGATACGGACATTAGAACGACCAAACTACAATTCAAAATAAGTAGAGCCAAGATTAAACATGCTAGGCACATCAGATACGGACATTAGAACGACCAAACTACAATTCAAAATAAGTAGAACCGAGACTTAAACATGCTAGGCACATCAGATACGGACATTAGAACGACCAAACTACGATTCAAAATAAGTAGAGCCAAGACTTAAACATGCTAGGCACATCAGATACGGACATTACAACGACCAAACTACAATTCAAAATTCTACTAAGGACACATTCATTCAAATATCTTAGCTTAATCATAACAACACGTGGAGAAGTGCTCCAGGACTTGAAAAAAAAACAATAAAAATTGACTAGAAAAAAACAGAAAGAAACAATAGAGGTTATGTGCGAGAAAATGCTACCAATGATACTCAAGACAGTGATAAGGTTCATTATACTACATGGAGCCGAATGTTGGCCTCTAAAGAAAAAAGAACAATTGCTTTATTTCGTGGAGATGGCATGTTACTGTGGTCATCGGGTCATCACTAGATTGAAAGAGATCCGGAATGAACGAATTCGTAGAACAATTAAAGTGGCGCCAATAGTAAACAAAGCCCGGCAAGCACGACTTAGTTGACGTGGGCACGTGCAACGGCGGGATGAAGGATCTACTCTAAAGACAGCCACGAATTGGAAACTCCCAAATAGACAGACACATGGAAACCTTAAAAGTGCCTACATAAAAATGTCATCAATTTTACTCTTCTTCTTCCCCTACGTCGTATGACCTGTTTTTAACAGTGAGCTGTCCAGGGATCGTGGCGTCCAGCTGTCCTTTCACCTTTTCGGCGGCCTTCCTGGTAATCTCCTGCTACTAGGGTTTTCAGTCTTTAATTTTCGCAAGTCTCGTATCCTCCATGCGGTCTACATGATCCCTCCAGAATCGCCTTCTGCGTATTCCCCACCTCACTATGTCTTCAACACCACAGATAGATTTTATCATCTAATTTCTGATCCGATCTCTAAGAGTTCTGGCTGCGATGGAGCGTAGGGTTCTCATTTCTGGCACTCTGAGAATGTTTTTGTCCTGTTGGTATCAGCTCTCACTTCTATCCCATATGTCATGATGGGGCGGACGCATGTCTTATAAATCCTGATTTTACTTTCGGTTAGCATGTGTCTGTTTCTCCATATAGTGTCCCACAGGCAGCCAGCAAAAGCTGTCGCTTTATTAGTTTGTGCTCGTACTTCACTATATAGGTATGCTAGTTGCTGGAGATCTCTACACCTAGGTAAGTGAATCGTATGGCTTGCTCGATGGGACGTTATCGATGATCAGTTTGCATCTAAGTGGCTCTTTTGATATTGTTAAGCACTTTGTATTATTGACAGGTCATCAATTTCATATATTTATTTCTGAAAATCAAAACGGCTGTATATTAAGCTATAGTTATACTATATCTGATAGGGCACTAGAAAAATGTCAGAACCTCAGGCAAATAATGAAGATGCAATGGTATCATAGAATATCAAATTATGAAGTTTTGGGAAAATCAAACTACTGTAGCATCGAGATTCTTAGGTCACTTGCACGCATGCATTAGTCTGGACACGTAGCTCGCATGCCTGAGTACAGACTCTCAGCTGACGAAGAGCAGAAGGAGGCACGCAAGAGAAATAATTGTGTACTGCATGAGACGCTTAAAAACATTAATGCTCAATACAACTGGAAGCAAACATTATCAGATAGATCCAAATGGCATATAACTGTTGCTAGTTATCAGAGACCCATTAGAGAAAAAAAGACACAGACAAGCTACTGAAAGTACTGAGGCTCCTTGCCCCTTTATGCAACAGGATATGTCTATCATAAATTGACTTACATAGTCATCTCGAGCGGCACAAACATCAAATACCCTGATCACCCAATTCGGATTGTGCCTTCTATTATACTTATCACGGTGTCGTCGAGGTGCATGGTCGCGTGGTAACGCACTGGACTTCCGTGCAGAAGGACATCGTTTTGAAACCCGCGCTGTGCTACTCCCCTCGAATGACAGGCATTTGCTCCGCGTAGTATTCGGGAATATAAGCATAACTACGACTTCGATCATATCATGCAGAAGTGCTCCGATTTATGTGTGATATCGTATCCATTACTGGTGTGCAACGGCTCACTCACTTAAAAACGAAACAAATACCACACCACAGCTTTGAAATGCAATGGCTCACTCACTTAAAAACGAAACAAATACCACACCACAGCTTTGGTGTACAATGGCTCACTCACTTAAAAACGAAACAAATACCACACCACAGCTTTGAAATGCAATGGCTCACTCACTTAAAAACGAAACAAATACCACACCACAGCTTTGAAATGCAATGGCTCACTCACTTAAAAACGAAACAAATACCACACCACAGCTTTGAAATGCAATGGCTCACTCACTTAAAAACGAAACAAATACCACACCACAGCTTTGAAATGCAATGGCTCACTCACTTAAAAACGAAACAAATACCACACCACAGCTTTGAAATGCAATGGCTCACTCACTTAAAAACGAAACAAATACCACACCACAGCTTTGGTGTGCAATGGCTCACTCACTTAAAAACGAAACAAATACCACAGCTTTGAAATGCAATGGCTCACTCACTTAAAAACGAAACAAATACCACACCACAGCTTTGGTGTGCAATGGCTCACTCACTTAAAAACGAAACAAATACCACGCCACATCTTTGTTTTCCAACTGAATTGACGTTGGAATAGAAGGGGGATCCTCCACTACGAGATCTAGCAACGACAACGATTATGACTTTTATATCATCTTTATTTCATTAGAAACTATAAACTATCTTAACAATCTGCAAACGGACGAAGACATGTTTGTGATGAGTGTTCTTATATTGATTGGCATTAGTGTTATTCGTTAAAAGTATATCTTTACAAAAGGTCGTATACTCATAATTCAGAGGGCATTCAAAGGATATATGATCCAACGTTTCCTAGCTGAGGCCATATACTATACACACGTGCTAGAATTTAAAAAATTGATCCTGTCAAATGTTCCTTCGTGGAAGAATATCCAATATGCAACCAACATATCGCCTGTTGAGAATCATAGTGGCGAAACTACAAAAAAATACATTTTCGAGTTAAGTCTTCCAAATGGCACTAAAATGACTCATTTTTTACGTGCGTAAGTGGCGAAAGTATATTTCAACTCCTTGACGCTTCAAGGAGTTGAAATATACTTTCGTCACTTGCGCATGTAAAATAGGAGTCATTTTAGTGCCATTTGGAAGTCTTCACTAGAAAAATTATTTTTTTGTAGTTTCGCCACTATGATTCTCAACAGGCGATATCACAGATGTTGAATTCTTGTCTAGAGATATACGGGTATAACTAAAACATGGGTTTGACAACCTTTTTCGATTCTAAGTATTTTCCCTTTATTCTAGATTCAGTGTACCAATGATTTTGCAAATTAGACATTTTATTTTTTAAGTGTTTATCAACATTTCTTGTTTGTTCGTGTCCAGTGGCGCCATGTATACTATGTACACTAAACCAGAAATTATTTTCATGTCTTAGTTAAACCTGTACATAAAAATAGTACTACAAATTGAACATAAAAATGATTTAAAAACACATTTACATTTGATTGGCCTATTTATCAATATTTCTAGCGGAACCCTAGGATTTTGATTGGCTTATTTATAATTTTTTTCTAGCGGAACCCTAGGATTTTGATTGGCCTATTTATCAATATTTCTAGCGGAACCCTAGGATTCTGATTGGCCTACTTATCAATATTTCTAGCGGAACCCTAGGACTTTGATTGGCCTATTTATCAATATTTCTAGCGGAACCCTAGAATTTTGATTGGCCTATTTATCAATATTTCTAGCGGAACCCTAGGATTTTGATTGGCCTGTTCATCAATATTTCTAGCGGAACCCTAGGACTTTGATTGGCCTATTTATCAATATTTCTAGCGGAACCCTAGGATTTTGATTGGCCTATTTATCAATATTTCTAGCGGAACCCTTGGATTTTGATTGGCCTATTTATCAATATTTCTAGCGGAACCCTAGGATTTTGATTGGCCTATTTATCAATATTTCTAGCGGAACCCTAGGATTTTGATTGGCCTATTTATCAATATTTCTAGCGGAACCCTAGGATTTTGATTGGCCTATTTATCAATATTTCTAGCGGAACCCTAGGATTTTGATTGGCCTATTTATCAATATTTCTAGCGGAACCCTAGGATTTCGAAGAACTTTGATTAAGAAACGCCGCAGTAGACGATTCACCCATGAAGTTTTCAGAAACGTTTCTGAACTGTTATTGTATAACTTGGTAAAAATCTGAAAAATCGAAGGAATTGTATGAAAAGGTGTATGGGTGTGGAAGAGGCGAAAAATGTATATCTAGATAGGAAAGTCTGGCACTTTGTCCTCTGTGCCTACCCCGACAGGGAGATAGCGTGATAGTGTGTATAACTCGGTGCTTGAGGACAATATGTCATTTACACATACAAACACTGATACATTCTCTACGCACTACAATATAATATATAACACAATATTACAATAATTATTAAATTACTTACTAATCTTACAAAACACAATTTATATTAATTTCCCTAAGACGGCATTAAACACAACAATTCCGTTCCGACACACATCACCTGACGTCCCGTGAAATCTAGTCGGTAATATACTTGACTTTCATCCATCCGAAGATTTCGGGTTCGATTCCCGATGGTACCCAAAAACATAAAAATGTATTACCAACCTGGTTGTTTGTCTGGTTACAACACTCGCATGTGCTGTAAAAGTATCCGATAGCATAACCAAAATGTATTATACTATAACGAATAGCGAGTTTCGTGCCTACTCCAGTGATTCTCTCCAGTGATGATTACGTGCGGTATATTATGGGATGAACATTTTTGGTATTTCTGGAGTGATGATGTGTGAGGAGTTTGATTTCGCATGATGTTTCCAGTTGTAATTGAGTGTCACTGTTTGTCAGGTTGATGAGAATGTGCAACGGAGTTTTGTTTTTTGTGTAATCGAAAATCGGAAAGAAGTATCGATTTATTTTTTTATGCTAAATATCCTCAGTGAGTACAGGAAAAAACCAAGTTTACTAGGGACACGACAAATGAAAGGCAACAAACCCAGATCCATTAAAATTGTATGTCCAAATTAAATTACCTGTTGTTTTTTTTTCGCAAATTATGTATATTTCTTGTAATGTGTAATAAATAAATAAATAAAATTCATTCGCGACTTTTATTTATTCAACTCAACATCAGGACTTGAATGAAAATAAATGACAATATTTCATTGTGGAGTGTGTCTCATTATATTTACCCCTGAAAACTACAAATAGAGAGGTATTCTTGCTTACATGAATAAGTTACCCTACAGTGTATGCCAGTGGGTAGTTAAGTTAAATGCAAGACCTAGAATGAGTTATCAATAAGGTGGTCGGAGTGCGCAGAAACAGGGGCATAGTGGCCAGGACGTGTGACTCTTTAACGGACCTCCCTCAGACAATGGCGAGTGGCGACATGCGAACGTGGACAATTACCCAGCTTTCCTGAATGCACGCACTTGCAACATACATTATACAATTTGTTGTGTATATTGGGTTTCTTTACGATAGGATTCATTATATTACAAATTACATGCTAAATCGCTTGTCTTCCATCGATTTTGGGTTCGATTCGTGATTGTACCCAAAAAAATATTGTAATAAAATGTGTCCCAATCTAATTGAAGAGTTATTCTGATAAGTGAATGAGAATGAATTGAAAATTCTGATAAGTAAATTGTATATTATATGTAAAGAGAAAGATCTGATAGTGAATATTGCGAAATCCAAATTTGTGGTGATAGAAAAGTAAATACGAAATAGGATGAGTAATGAAAGATTAGAACAAGTAGAAAAATTCTTCTATTTAAGTAGTATTTTCTCAGATGATGGAATAGTTACTAGAGGTATCGAGCGGTGTGTAGCGATAGGAAAGAAAAAAAATGGGGCACTAAAATATAAATATTCGCACTGGACAGTATCAAAATATATTAAGATTATAGTCTACAGCAGTGCTTTAGTGCAGTGTTCCCAAACCGGTGGTCCGCAGACTTTCCACCGGGCCGCAAACAGTAAAAACAAATTTCAAGAAATTCGCCATGCAAAAATATGAAATATAGGATTTTCATCCATGTCCTCAATAAAATCGAAACAAAGGAATAGACTGGACGTGAATGCAGCAATTCGTCTGTCAGAGACAGCACTACAGCCAAGAATATCCAATATATTAGTAAAGATGAAACAGCAGGTTTTCGCATTAGTTTGTTGCAAAAACCCCATGGTTTTTGTTAAATTTTAATTGTATCAGACAACGTTACAATTAAAATTGTTTAACTGCTATATGTATATTTGTCAATTATAGTTACATACTCGTATGTCCATCTGTCACAATATAAGATTAAAAAAATATTAAATTAAAAAAAAAACATTTTTATTTCCGTATGAGTGGTCCGCGAAAAAAAATTCCTTTTTTTTACCGGTCCACAGATCTAAAATGGTTGGGGAACACTGCTTTAGTGCATTTTTTTATGTATGGAAGTGAAACGTGATAAATACTGAAAAGAGTAGAAAAAATGCATGCACTTAGAAGAATACATGGGGTGAATATGTAACTTAAAAATATATATAGTTTTACAGTGATTAAAGTCTTGTGTATGAAAAAAAACAGGAGAATTATTTTGTATAATAACTTAAAAAATATGTATAGTTTTACAGTGATTAAAATCTTGTGTATGAAAAAAACAGGAGAATTATTTTGTAACTAAAAAATATATGTATTATAGTTTTACAATGATTAAAATCTTGTGTATGAAAAAAACAGGAGAATTATTTTGTAATTTAAAAAATATATATATTATAGTTTTACAATGATTAAAATCTTGTGTATGAAAAAAACAGGAGAATTATTTTGTAACTTAAACATATATAGTTTTACAGTGATTAAAGTCTTGTGTATGAAATAAACAGCAGCATTATTTTTTGTAATGATCAAAAATCTTTCCCGCTACCTCCGAGTAAAAGATAAATGTCTTCACTAGACCATGAACGTAGTTTAGTGGAACACGGCTTATCGAACTTTAAACACTTAGATAAAATAGTTTTTAGAAAAGAATATTTAAAAAATGACTTTATCTTCTCGTGTCAAAGCATCTTCATCGTCTTTCAATATAATTACTTCGATAATTTGGTTGGTTATGGCCTCGCGGGTTATCGAACCACTTAGATACGATGATTCAATAGGACATGACAAGTCACTTAAAGCGTTACACAGAATCCTCATTTCGGAGACATTCTGTTGACTTTATCAAATGTGACAATTGAACAATTTCAATGCTAGTTAGCGCTTACTTACACGGGTTTCAAAATTATATCAAGACATTTATTTATTGTATAATAGAAAAATGTTTTTAGTCAAAGCTAATAATTGCTTGGAAGACTTTCTCCAGGTATCATATTTACATGCACTACCCCCTCACCTTAGACTCAAGTTATTTATATTTATCACGTAATATTTTGTGAGTAGCCTGGCAATAAATGTATCTTTGAGTCTGAGTTAGAGCGCCATTGAGGAAAGTCTACTCTCCAAACAGCGCTTTATAAAAAGTCTTTGAATTAATATCAGTTCTTCAATGCACTTTTCACTTGTGATCCTAACATATTTAAACCTAACATAGAACATATATATTCGCATAAACATCAGGAAATTTCTTTTAATGGTAATTTCATGTGAAATTGCCAATATTTAAATAAAAAAACCTACCTTACCACTCATAAGACTACTTTTTTTTTAAATTTACAGTTTGTACGATGGTCATCCAGAAAGTAAGGTTACAACATTTATGTAGGATCGAAAAATGATTGTATTTAATTGAAATTCACAGGATACTTCACAAATATATTAAACTATTTTTCAACGTAATCACCGTCGAGATCGAGACATTTACGTAGTCGGGGCACCAGCTTTTGTATGCCAGTGTCATAGACCTCCGCCGCCAGCTTTTTCAGCCACTTCTTCACAGCTTCCTCGACCTTCTGATCGTTGTAAAATTGTTGGGGTGTAGTGACACACCCACTTCTCATCCCCCGTCCCTTTTCTGGACACGATAGAGTCCAGAAAAGCTTCTCCATCCTGTGCAAAACGATCCAAAAATTCACGCGCGGCGGTCACGCGATTTTGACGGTGCTCCGGTGTGAGCATTCTGGGCACCCATCCCCCACACAACTTCTTGTAACCAAGTTTTTCCGACACAATATTACCAAGGAAACTTCGAGAAATGTCAGGAAATTCTTTGTGAAGGTCGTCAAGCGTCACACGGAGGTCATTTCGCACTTGTTCTTCAATTTTTTGCACAAATTCGTCAGAAATCACAGCCTTGCCTCGTCGTGAGTATCAGTACGGCCTTCTCTGAACAACCTAACCCACTTCGTGACATGTTATCGACTCATCATATCACTACCATAAACTTCCATGAGCTTCCGATGGATATTCGCGGCGGTTTTGTTCTGCAAAGTCAAAAAACGGATGACCGCGCGGGTCTCGCACGGACGAGAGGTGGCGGGAGCCCTCGACGATCTCTCCATTGGAAGAATTTATTGTGACTGAACAAAATGACCGACAAACACGCGGGACCAAACAAACTGACCGTTAGAATCCCTCCTACACGCCAGATGCGCCAACTTTGAAACAAAAAATTTCCCCCGGCCTCAGGAGCCATTGTAACCTTAGTTTCTGGATGACCCTCGTATAAATGGAGTACACTAAAGAAGTACGAGTTTTTAGCAAATGTTACTTTGTTATTTTTTTGAGAAACGTCAAAAATTAAAAAATCCGCGTGTTTTAATAACGTGCTTGTATAATGACTTCTAAATATTATACGACTTGCTAGTTGGTTGGACGAAACTGTATCAAAGCAATTAATTCACCTGACTACAAATTAGGACTATTGTATAATTAAGTCCGAGAATAAACACTAAAATTGAATAACTTATTTTCGGAAGATAAAATGCACTCCAAATTTATGAAACAATATCATATTTTATTATACAAAAATATTTACAAACTCTTTATTATTAATAAAATAAATATTTACATTTTTTTTTATTATTTTACAATAACTTGTATCAGCAACATCATTCAGCTTATCTTCACTCGTCTCGTTACTTATCTTCACTCGTCTCGTTACTTTTCATATTATTGTCTGAACTACTCGTATTAACATACTGTCACTCTCTTAAAGCACGGACTTCTATATTTGTTTTGCGCGCTAAATGAACTGTTAAATTAATATGGAGATATGAAATATGTTTTAAAAATATATGAAATAAAGTTTCTAAAATGAGTAAATTAAAAAAAGAATATGTAGGTATCAAAATTAATTAAATACGTGTACACCGTATTGGTCCGACTATAGGGCGATTCTGATTATAAGGCGACCCCTATTTTTTAATCTGCTTTTTAGAGAGAAAAACATTTCCCTCACCATTATAATTTCTACGCTCAAGTTGTACGTCGCCGCAAACTTAACCCATTTCGAACCATCATTCGCCTGCACCAACCCATGCTGGTGTGGGGACTACCGTCGTCCCTGAATATTGTCAACACGCACGGTCAACGATCGACGAACCGACCTTCGGACATGCCCAAAGGTCGCATACCAGAACATTAATATTGTTTACCCGCAAATACTATTTACGTTACATTCCACAGTAGAAAGAGAACGCATCGCGCTGTCTCACCGTTTTCGTCAACAAATTATCTACCCACTATATTATTCGCAACGTCTGCAACCACCTCTGCACGCGCAGGAGTGAGATAAAAATATATTGCGGACGCGCTCACGCGCCCCGTTCTAAAATGTATATATACCTACTTATCGATAAGTAAAGAGGCACTTATTATTAATCATTTGACCATTCATCACTGTTTACTATTCATTGATTATTCACTCTCACTTTCCGCATTGCTAATCGACGTATTTTATTTTAAATACCAAACAATCAAAATCATCAGCACGTCCAACAAGGACATTCGCTAAACTGGCTATAAAATTATTTTCTGGTATTTTTTCGTTTCTTGCAATTTCGCGAGCTTTCAACTGCAATGTTTCTCTTGTTATGGGGAACCCCTTACCGCGTAGTTCCATGACGTAGTCTACTACCATCCTGTCGATCGATTCAAATCGTCCTATCTCAAGCCCCCGTAATAATTTTCTTGAAGAATTCATCAAGTCATGTTTTTTGTAAACGTCAACGTCTAACATTATTTTCCGTGATACCAAATTGTCTGGCAGCCGCACAGTTGTTAGTTGTTTCTGCAGCACGCACCACCATAACCTTAAAATTGGAGTCATAGCTTCTGCGTATTCCTTGATTCACTTGATTTTTTCGAGCTCCTCGTCTTTCAATATGGTCAGTTATAATATTTTTTTAGGTGGCAAAGATGCAAAACGAAGGACAGTAAAAAAAAACACCTCAAAAACTGTCAGATATTACTACACACAGGCTATGTGTAAACAATGACGCCTTTTGAACACTCTCATTACAATGTTGCCATTTCGCTAGTCGCGAGTAGTGAATTTATTGTTACCCATTATTTTTGTGACTCGAATATAAGGCGACTCCCCTATTTACGTGCCGCTTTTTTTAATAAAAAAAACTTCGCCTTATAGTCGGGTTAATACGGTACTATTTATTTTCGTTATTAAAATTATTTTCTGCAGGGGCCTATTACCACGTATCACCTACCTTCGCACCATAAAACAAATACAATTTTTTTTTAAAAGGTAAGTCTCATGATCTGAAAAAAAAGGTATGTACTTTGTTAACTAAACATGTCCACAAAACATATGTAAATGTAAATTGTCTGTATGTAAAATGACATATTTTGTTTTATTTTACTTATTGCAACGTACTGTCTTTTATCGACCTTCCCTTACGGTGATAAAAATAAAACGCGTGTTCCGGTGTTGGGTAGTGAGTACGCGATCAAAAATTAGCGATTTTAAATCGGAAAAATAAGAACATTCATAGATAATCCCCTTAATTAATTATAATTGAAGTTAAAAATTATAATAATTGAGATTTATTTGCTGAAAACATTAAAAAACCATCTGGCACCGCTCACGGAACGGGCGTAGGTCTAGTCTCGTTGCCAGCTCAACAGCTACTGCAGCGCGGAGCGGTAGTGGCTTACTCCGGGCGTGGCTTACGCTTGCGAGGTTGAGACAATAGCTTTCCTCGCTATTCAGTGGCGTATGCAAAAGTGAGATGCGAATATAGTGTCGCGCTTCCCGCATACTTTTCACCTATCGTCAAGACCCAAGATCGAAGCACTCACAGCGTTTAAATGCGAATTTGTTTCCGATATTCAGAAAATACTTACGATGTAGTCGATAAACTCTGATTATTATTAATATTATTTTTTAAATCAATGCGTAAATATATTATGGAGGAATACCTAAAATCTTAACCTTGTATTTATTATATTTATAGAGATATTGATGGTTATTTGAAGCAACGTGTAGAAGATACCCAACACAAGGAAGGAAAGGTTAAAAAAGGGTTCATGAGTAAAGTTCTAATTAGAATTTTGAGTGCGCATTAATTTAAATACAACTTGTCACAAAAATTATAAACATTCACATGAATCCTATAATATACAAAAAAATATATCAAAAACCAGTACACATATGCATATCACATAAAATACAAACTTGAAACAGGTCAAGGCTGAGGTAATCAAAGGCCACAACATACAAAAAACAAAAAAAAAACAATCTATGCAAATGATAATAAATATATACATAAGTATAATGAATCCACTCCAATACACAAAAAAAAATAAACACACTTCGACATGTTGGCAGATATCTCGAAAAGTTTGAGAGAAACAAAGTCAACGAAAAGAAAGGAGAAAAAAACAACGAGAGTCACGCCGTGGCGTCGGATTTATGTTTAAAATAATAAAAATACGCTCTCTAAGAGAACTTGCAAAGGCATTATTAAGACTATCACCAAATATGCCCGAGACTGCAGCATAATCATTACCCAATCGATACAATGTGAGTACGGGAGAATTCGAGTAATAGTTGATTCTACAACTCTAGCAACGTAATATTATATAAATAATATACCATGCAGTTTCTTACCTCTCGAAGCAATTCGGTAGTCAACTAATTCTAGTAACTTTGGAAAATCAATTATTCCATTTATTATTTTGAAGATTTTGCGATTGATTTATTACGAAAAACAGTCGTTGATTTTTAACCCTTTAACGGGCATAAGCAGAAATCGGTCGCATATGCGACCACCCTTATGGTTATACTTATAAGGATTCATTTTCTTAATGAATCGTTTTTAAGTAACACAAATGTCAACTTGGCAAATGTAGTGGACGGGCAGAGGTCTTATTTAAGACGGATCGTGGTGAAGTTAGCTGCATGTTCAGTAGCAACGATCTAAACATCCGGTCAATTTATTGTCAAATATGTAAATAGGTATTATAAGTAAATCACCATTCATTATATCTCATATAAGAATTGTATTTCCTAACACAACCTAAACTTCGATATTATTACCTAAACATTCATTGGTCACTTTTGCGACCACTGACATGACCCCTGAAATGGGCACAGCTCTCATATGTGACCGCCTCATTTCAAAAAAAAAAAAATTTTAAAACACATTTTCGAAGAAATAAAGTTGATTTGAT
This sequence comes from Odontocerum albicorne, assembly GCA_949825065.1. Classification (NCBI taxonomy): domain Eukaryota; kingdom Metazoa; phylum Arthropoda; class Insecta; order Trichoptera; family Odontoceridae; genus Odontocerum; species Odontocerum albicorne. The sequence continues at coordinate 5,832,270 of OX463855.1, forward strand.
ACACATAATAATGATTTGTCAACAAAAAACATATCTTTAACTGTCTCCCCTCCCCTCTTATCTCGCCGAAAATTTTCAGCGTCTTTCCAATCATGGATTAGCGCTACGCTCAAACAGAGACTGTTTATTGGCCTTTCCAGTTCACCGCTCCTCTTTCTTTACGTCGTCTTTTACTGCCCATGAAGTGAGACTCTGGAATTCGTTACAAACCAGTATAAGACTCGCTCCGTCCTTGGCATGCTTTAAGAAGCGACTGAAAAAAACTCTTAATTTCTAGTCAGTAAAATAACGTGTTTTATTCTTGATTTTTCTTTTCCTTTCCTCTCCACCATCCCTTTCTTTTCATTTGATTGATGATATCTCACTTTATATGAAAAAACAATGTTCGGATGATTATCCGTCTTTGTGGGGCTCGTGGGCATATACTCACGTATGTGTTTATGGATTTCGTGGGAATAGATAGTCATTTGAATGATTCATGCGACCATGTAACTTGCTTCATTTACTTTTGTATGGTTGGAAGAGATTGCCGCCTTTCAATAAGCTCACCAGATTGCATTTGCAATAAAAGTGTTAAATAAAACTAAAATAAATCACCAAAAACACACCACACTCAAGCGTTCACATATGTTAAACCTTTGCTACAAGTCATCCCTCCTGCAAGCTCAATCACTCAAACAATATGTAATAGGTTAGTCAAAAAGTTTTGAAAGCGACATCTATGGAGCAGTAGAAAACCAAAATTTCTACGCCATTTAAATATTTCATCTTTCATAAGAACGTACTCAAAATTTCATTTCGATCTGTCAATTCATTATTTGTTTACAAGCCATTTGAAGTTGACGTGTCAGTCAGTGTATTTTTTAACAATGGAAAAATCCGAATATCGTGCTGTGATTAAATTCTTGGTTTCGGAAGGTTTATCGGCTACTGAGATCCATGCAAAGATGGTGAAAGTATTAAAGGAGTCTTCTCCTTCATTTCCAACCGTTCACCGATGGGTTTTGGAGTTTAAGCGTGGCCGTACAAGCGTTGAAGACGATCCACGCTCAGGACGTCCAAAAAGTGCATCAACACCAGAAATCATAGCGAAAATACAGTATATGGTTTTGGAAGATCATCGATCGACTGTGGATGTGATAGCTGACACCATAGGTATCTCACATGGAACAACATGGCATATTTTGGCTGAAGTTTTGGGTTTCAAAAAACTGTGTGCACAATGGGTGCCGCATTTGCTAACAATGCAACAAAAACACGTTCGAATGCGACTTTCTGAGCAACATTTGGAGCAATTTCGAAAGGATAAAAAGGATTTTCTGCGTCGATTCATCACTATGGATGAGACTTGGGTCTACCACCATGATCCTGAATCAAAACAAGAGGCTAAGGAGTGGTGTGAACCAGGCACTTTGGCTCCGAAGCGAGTTCGTGTCCAGAAATCGGCCAAGAAGGTGTTAGCGTCAGTTTTTTGGGATGCAAAAGGAATTTTATTGATAGATTATCTCCAAACTGGTAAGACAATCAACTCTGATTATTATTGTGACCTTTTGGACCAGTTGGATGAAAAAATTTGTGAAAAAAGACCCGGTTTGCAGAAGAAAAAAATAATTTTTCATCAAGACAATGCACCTGCTCACACAGCTCAAAAAACCATCGCGAAAATCAGTGAATTGTGGTACGAATTGTTGCAGCATCAACCCTATTCGCCAGATTTAGCTCCCTCTGACTTCTGGCTGTTCTCACACCTCAAAAAATTCCTTCGTGGAAAGCATTTTTCATCAAACGAAGAGGTTATAGCCGTCGTAGAGGAGTATTTTGCAGGCCTTCCAGAAAGTCACTTCCGTGATGGGACAACAAAGTTGGACCAAGTGTATTGATCTTATGGGAGACTATACTGAGCAATAAAAGTGATTTCCCCCCCAAAAAAAATGTATTTTCATTTCCGCTTTCAAAACTTTTTGACTAACCTAGTAAGTTAATAAAGATAAAATTTGTTTAGAAGCATGTTTCAAACTAAATATAAAAATAAATAAATTGAATTCGACAATTGGGCAATGCAATGTCTGCAGCCTGCCCTGTTTTTGGCTAAAGTGATCTCACAGTATAACAATTAGTTAACAACTTAAGATACAGCTGAGGTCAAATTAATTGTGTCCAATTAGATTTTAGTGAGCAAAACACTAGAACGGATGCAATGACAACTTCGCACGTGCGTTGGTGGCACAGTCCATCAGTCTTAACACGTACTCAATTACTTTTACACACTCACAAAGCTCTTATCGAAACATAACATTTCTGAAAGGTTTGTTATATCATATCACGGAGCTCAATACTAAAACAAGGTTACTCGAAATTTGACAGTTTTGAGTTATAATATTTACATCAATGAATTTCTCATCGAAGGGGCTTTCCAATGTTATAAATATGTATCTTAAAATATTATTTCTCAACCGAGTTATTTAGCATTTTTATAATTAGGTAAGTCGTAAAGGTGGAAACAAAATAATGCTTAAAGTAGATATCTGAAGTTCATATAACTTACATCTTACGATCTATTGAAACCTCCTTTATTAGTTTCATAAAACATATTAGCACGATACCTCATTATTAAAGAGGAATTACCAGACAAAAGGACCTCGAAGCTAAGAACAGCATTGCGTTAAGGCCCGTGGGGTACACGTGTATTTTTTTTAAATGCATGTACATGCATACATGCCATCACGCCATTTTCCTGTCGGGTCAGGTAAACAGGACAGAGCGCCATATTTTCATATCTTGTACAAACATTATTAGCCTTTTTTACATCCGTACATCTTGTAGGGACTACGGTCGTCCCTGAATATTGTCAACACGCACGGTCAACGACCGACGAAACGACCTTCGGACATGTCCAACCAGAACATTGATATTGTTTACCCGCAAATACTATTTACGATGCATTCCACAGTAGAAAGAGAACGCATCGCGTTGTCTCACCGTTTTCGCGAACAAATTATCTACCCACAATATTATTCGCGACGTCTGCAATATTTCGATCGACCACCTCGGCACGCACAGAGGAAGATAAAAATATATTGCGGGCGCACTCACGCGCCCCGTTCTGAAATGTATATATACCTACTTACCGATAAATAAAGCTTCACTTATCATTTGACCATTAATCACTGTTTACTATTCATTGATTATTCACTCTCACTTTCCGCATTGCTAATCGACGTATTTTATTTTAAATACCAAACAATCAAAATCATCAGCACGTCCAACAAGGACATCCGCTAAAATCCCATACAATTACTACGTTTTCTTTGACTTTTAACGTTTCTTTCTTTCAGAATAACATTCACTTAATCCAACCATCCTTTCATTGGTCTTACTCTCCCACCCGTTCCACTCATATTAACACTATATAGATGTTATATTAGTATTTCTTCACTCATTCGTTCCACATCGCCAAACCATCTCAACATACTCTTCTTGGCCTTCCAGAGTGGAAATCATCTTTGAGTATCGTATCCCTGTTATGGATTTTTTAAACCACATTTGACACACACAATCATTGACTTCGTCTTACTTAAACTTTTCCTTACTGTGCTAAAATAATCATTGCGTTCCGGTGCTGTATATTTAATACACATGTAAAAATGAGCGATTTAAAATCAGAAAAATAAGAATATTCATAGCCAATCGCTTAAACTAATTAAATTTGAAGTCAAAAGTGATAATAATTGAAATTTAATTGCTGAAAACATGAAAATAAACATCGGCCGACGTTCACAAAACGGGCGAGTCGACCACCTCGAAGGGAAGCCAGCTGGCTAATAAACGCGAAAAGCGATCGAACCGAGATTCTATTTTTTGCATTCCCATATACCGAAGCAGAGTGAGAGTGAGACGTGAATAGTTTCGCTTCCTCACCGATACGGTTTTTTAGAATGAATATACCTACATCACACACTGGTATACGTTTGATTGTATTGGTGAATTTATTCCCGATTTTCACAAAATATCTCTGATGTGACCGATAAGTGCTAATTATTATTAATATTATTTTTTCATTCAATGCGTAAATGTATTACGGAGGAATACCTAAAATCTGAACCCAGTATTTATTATATTTATTAAGATATTAACGTTTTTAGAAGTTTAGCGGATGTCCTAGTAGGACGTGCTGATGATTATGATTGTTGTTTGGTATTTAAATAAAATACCTCGATTAGCAATGCGGAAAGTGAGAGTGAATAATCAATGAATAGTAAACAGCGATGAATGGTCAAGTGATTAATAATAAGTGATCTTTATTTATCGATAAGTAGGTATATATACATTTCAGAACGGGGCGCGTAAGTGCGCCCGCAATATATTTTTATCTCACTCCTGTGCGTGCAGAGGTGGTCGCAGAGGTTGCGAATAATATTGTGGGTAGGTAATTTGTTGGCGAAAACGGTGAGACAGCGTGATGCGTTCTCTTCCTACTGTGGAATGTATCGTAAATAGTATTTGCGGGTAAACAATATTAATGTTCTGGTATGCGACCTTTGGACATGTCCGAAGGTCGTTTCGTCGGTCGTTGACCGTGCGTGTTGACAATATTCAGGGACGACCGTAGTCCCTACAGAAGCAATGTGTACTAGTTACACATCACAGGACAGGAAGGGTTAACACATTAACCCTAAATTCATATTAATCCCTTATCAATTTATTCTGTCATATATTGTCACTCGATGTATTCTCCTCTATGCACGCATTTCTACATAATTTATTCAGCTCCTCTTAGCCTTTTCAAACGTACACATTGTTGTATAAAGAAGTGTTAATAAATAAATAAATATATACGGGGGGTATTACGAGTAGAATGGGAAAATAAAGGCCTGGTGATTGATGGAAAATACCTGAGCCATTTGAGATTTGCAGACGATATCGTTATATTCTCACAAAACCCGAATGATCTACAGTACCAACTGCGAGAATTGCCAGAGGTCAGCGAAGGAGTTGATTTAAAAATGAATATTTCAAAAACCAAATATATGATGAACAACTTTGCTACCCCAAAATCAATAAACGTAGATGGAAAGCCGCTAGAACTTGTCCAAGAATATGTGTATCTGGGCCAACTTATTTCCTTTGTAGGTGGCATATCGGAGGAAATAACACGAAGGACAAAACTAGCGTGGAGCTCATTTGGACGTTTGAACAACATCTTCAAAAGTAATCTCCCAATATCCTTGGAGCGAAGGGTTTACAACCAGTGCATTCTTCCAGTACTTACGTATGGCTGCGAGACATGGACGCTCACAGTAAAGAACACACAAAAGCTCCAGACCGCACAAAGGGGCATGGAGAGATGCATGTTGGGATATACTAAAAGAGACCGTAAACGAAACACCTGGATTCGCAATATAACAAAGGTAGAAGTCGTTATAAATGAAGTGGCAATGGGCCGGACACGTAGCCAGAATTTCAGACTCCCGATGGACATCCGAAATAATCCAATAGTACCCATGAGGCATAAAGAGGCCCAGAAGAAGACCGAAGGTACGCTGGATAAATGAAATCAGGAAGCATGGCAGCATCATATGGCATCAACGAGCAAAAAACCGAACTATTTGGAGTCAGCTTGGGGAGACCTTCATCCAGCAGTGGATCGACCCTGGATGACGATGATGATGATACGGGGGTATAACACTGTTTTAGGCGCAGTTTAGAGAACACACTCTCTCCATAGATATTTGAAGGATTGTCTCATCTTTGCGTATTTAAGTATATAATGTATATTCAAGATGAAGGTCTGAGTATCACGATATATACACATAAAGATGCAACATAATTAGAATTTCTAATTCTTGACTAAATTTTTAACAGTTTATATATGGAAAGGCGCCAAGACAATAAAAATTATTCGGAAGACCAAATCATTTAAGGAAACGAGTGGACAGTCGAAGCAAAAGTTACTCCTGAAAATAAGTGAAGAATAGTAAATTATAAGATTAAATACACATGCATACCATCATGCCATTTTCCTGCTGGAGTAGACAATGAGGATAGAGCGCCTAATAATAATAATAACGAAATGATAATTTATACTCGTATAGCAAAAAAAAATTATAACTCGCGATTCGAACCCACTATTATTGACAGATTAAAAATAATACAAAATAATATAAATATACATACGTTGAATATAATGACAAAAAGGTGGTGGCTGTGGCCATTAGTTTAAGTACCTTTTTTTAATGTCATTCACTTGGTTCAACTATACTTTCTCGCTCGTCCTACATCACAACTCCTACTTACACATATACTTGCATTATTAAATACAAAAATTTCAGGAGAGATCGAATATTAATTTAATATATCCATTTGCTATGCTCTTCTCATTTAATACCCCTTTAACATATAATTAAAGAGCATGACCGGGAGACAACACTGTCTTCGGCCCCATTAATCGATATCGAACCTAAAATTACGATTCGTAATCTAACATATTGGCAATACTACCGCGCACGTTAAGAAGCAACTACACTCGCACAAGAATTGTATTATATTACACTTTCTTCGTATTTATATGCAGTGAACCTTGGTGAATGTATTGCTTTGTGATAATCTTTTCCATCCAATAAGAAAAATGTTCAGAAGACCTTTTGTTAAATCTAGACTGGTCCCTTTTAAAAAAATCTAGATTCCAACCGGAATTGAAGCCGTAACCGCCGGGCTGGAATCGGGCGCCTTACCAACTAAACTAAGGAAGGCATTGTATTTATATAATTTGCCGTGTTTGTTTTGCACTCAATTTGATTTTCTTTCAGATCTTTTTTTTTATTTTTCACACTGACGGTCAGCATCTAACATAACTATAATATTTACTCATTGTAAATAAAAAAGCGTACATTGAAAAAAATACATAGAATGTCACACCGTGTATTCTTCTCAAATATTCTATTGAATACAGAATGAAGTGATAAAGGATGAATGTGAACTTAACTCTTTTAATCCCACAGGGCCGATTATCGCCCCCAACTAGTGTATGCGAAAAATCTCACGGGGCCGATCATCGGCTTCAAAGTTTTCATACAAGTTTTTACGTTGAATAAAAATACATCAAAATATTTTTTTTTATGAAATATGAAAATGACTTATTATTTTACACTCTACAGGGAGGTCTCCACAAAAAAAAATTGGTTTTAAAACAAAATATTAACTGAGATAAAAAATTTAATATAAACTACTGTTTTTTTGCCAAAAAAATGCTTGGGATTTTTGCACATTTTATGCAAAATATACTGGGATAAAAAAAGGTTAAGACTGGTGTGTTAAGTTAGATGAATAAGAGCACGCTGAGATGGTTTGGACATGTGGAACGAATAAATGTAGAAAGACTAACAAAACAAATATATAGTGCAAATATGAGTAAAAGGTGTGTGAGAGGAAGACTAAAGAATGTATTCTTCTTCTTGTCGTGCCCTATCAGGTCCACCCAACGTTGGCAATCACTCTGGCAAAGGCTTCTCTATCTTGCGCAACCCGGAACAGGTCCTCCACACGCCTCATCCCCGTCCAGTCTCTTATATTGCGCAGCCAAGATGTTTGCCTTCTACCAGGACCACGCTGCCCCTCGATCTTGCCCATTAGTATCAACTGGAGGATTTCTAACTTCTCTCCACGTAAAATGTGACCCAGATAGGATATCTTGCGGACCTTAATATCTGTCAGCAGCTGTCTACTGCAATTATAGTAGCTCTCCTCAAGGCCTCCGAATTGGTGATCATATCAGTCCACGGTATACGAAGCATTCTCCTTTGCAACCACATCTCGAACGCGTCCAACCGATTCATAGTATGAACCTTCAGCGTCCATGTTTCCGAGCCATACAACAGAACAGACCAAACATAACACTTCAACATTCTCTACCTTAGTTTCAGATTCAATATATCATTGCAGAATATTGATCTCATTCTATTGAATGAACTACGGGCTGCTTCGATCCTGCACTTCACCTCCATATCTGGGTAGACAGATGTAGTAAAGAATGTATAGTTGGATCAATTGAATGATATTCTGACAGAATGAATAGTTGGATCAATTGAATGATATTCTGACAGAATGAATAGTTGGATCAATTGAATGATATTCTGACAGAATGAATAGTTGGATCAATTGAATGATATTCTGACAGAATGAATAGTTGGATCAATTGAATGATATTCTGACAGAAGGAATTTTGTTGAATGAACTACGGGCTGCTTCAATCTTGCACTTTACCTCCATATCTGGGTCGACAGATGTAGTAAAGAATGTATAGTTGGATCAATTGAATGATATTCTGACAGAAGGAATTTTGTTGAATGAACTACGGGCTGCTTCAATCCTGCACTTTACCTTCATATCTGGGTCGACAGATGTAGTAAAGAATGTATAGTTGGATCAATTGAATGATATTCTGACAGAAGGAAACGTAGAAAGTCAGAGAAACCGTTGAAGCTTTATGAGAAAGAGTATGGATGTAGAAGAAACTAAGGGTGTATGGAGAGATAGAAAAAGTATGGCGCTATGGTCTCTCTACCTACCCCGACAGTAAAACGGTGTTATGGTATGTATGTATGTAAATGTTAAAAAACATAAGTTTTCTTTTAAGCACACAACATTAGACTAAGGTCTAAATTATAATCGATACAAATTCTTTAATATGCAAAGTGAACCACGATTACGTATTGCAGACGTAATTAATGCTCGGATCAACGCATTGTATTCTGTGACAGTCGTAAGTCATGACACGTAGAACTATCTGTTCATAAGAAATTGCCAGTTTACATTGAAAATTCATGTTTGCACATCATTAATTCATGTGTAAAGGGAACGGAACGCTGCCTATAGGCTGACCAGGAACGTATAGGAAAAATACGAGACTCGGATAAACATATTGTCTCATGTGGCAATTGATAGTCATAACAAGTACCATAGACTATCTGTTCCTAAGAAATTGCCAGTTTACATTAAAAATTCACGTTTGTGCCATCATTAATTCATAAACACACGTGAGCAGAACGATGTCTATAGGTTCACCAAGTGTGCATAGAAAAATGAAACGAAACTCAAATTAACACATTGTATTTTGTGGTAGTGGTAATCATGCCACGTAGAACTATCTGTTCGTAAGAAATTGCCAGTTTACATTGAAAATTCATGTTTGCACATCATTAATTCATAAACACAAGTGATCAAAACCACGCCTATAAGCTGACCAGATGGGCGTAGAAAAATAAAACGAGACTCGAATTTTATATTATATTATGTGGTAGTTGTAAGTGGTAATCATGACACGTATAACTATCTGTTCGTAAGAAATTGCCAGTTGGCATTGAAAATTCATATTTGCATAGCATTAATCCATGTATAAAGGGAGGAGAACGACGCCGTTAGCTTAACCAGGTATTTCATTTACACTTTATTCGAAAACAGTCTGGTGGGTTTATTGCCAGGCAGCAATAGCTTCCAACCAACCAGACAAAAGTAAATAAAGCAAGTTACATGGTCGCAAAAAATATTTAAATTTTATTTTTTATTAACAATATACTCAATATACTGAAAGGAAGGGATGGTGAAGAAGAAAGAAAAGTCAGGAATGAAACACGTTATACTACTGCCTAGAAATTAAGAGTTTTTTCAGTTGCTTCTTCAAGCATGTTAAGGACGGAGCAAGTCGAACATTGGTTTGTAACTGATTCCGGAGTTGCACCGCATGGACAGTAAAGTACGACATAAAAAAAGAAGAGCGGTGAACTAGGAAGACCAATAAATATTCTATGTTTGAACCTAGTGCAAGGATATGATAGGAAAGACGTTGAAATTTTTCGGCGAGGTAAGGTATGCATAGAAAAATAAAACGAGACTTAGATAAACACTTTGTATTTTGTAGCAGTCGTAAATCGTAACACGTATGTTAAGTATTGGCCAGTTTACATTAAAAATTCGTTTTTGTACCTACATTATTAATTCACGTGACAAGTAAGAATAATGATGTCTTAATACTGACCAGGTGTGCATAGAAAGATAAAACGACAAACTCATTGTATTTTGTGACAGCCGTAAATCGTAACACGTAGAACTATCTGTTTGTAAGAATTGGCCAGTTAACATTGAAAATTCATGGTTGTACGTTATTAATTAATGTGACAAGTAAGAAGAATGATGTCTTTAGACTGATCAGGTGTGCATAGAAAGATAAAACGATAAAATCACTGTGACAGACGTAAATCGTAACACGTAGAACTATCTGTTTATAAGAATTGGGCAGTTTACATTGAAAATTCATGGTTGTACATTATTAATTAATGTGACAAGTAAGAAGAATAATGTCTTAAGGCTGACCAGGTGTGCGTAGAAAGATAAAACGAGACTCGGATAAACACGTTGTATTTTGTGACAGTCGTAAATCGTAACACGTAGAACTATCTGTTCGTAAGAATTGGCCAGTTTACGAGTACATTGAATGAGAAGACAAATGAGAAGAACGATGTCTAAAGACTGACCAGGTGTGCATAGAAAGATAAAACAAGACTCGGATAAACACATTGTATCTTGTGACAGTCGTAAATCGTAAAACGTAGAACTATATGTTCGTAAGATTTGGCCAGTTTACAAGTACATTGAATGAGAAGACATATGAGAAGAACGATGTGTAAAGACTGACCAAGTGTGCATAGATAGATAAAACAAGACTCGGATAAACACATTGTATCTTGTGGCAGTTGTAAATCGTAACATGTAGAACTATCTGTTCGTAAGAATTGGCCAGTTCACATTGAAAAGTCGTGTTTGTACGTTATTCACGTGACAAGTGAGCAGAATGGTGTCTTAAGGTTGACCAGGTGTGCATAGAAAAATAAAACGAGAATAGAAAAAAATATAAAACGAGAAAAGAAAAAAATATATAAAAAGGACTATTACCAAGCTGACGCAGAAAAAAATAGAAAGGTTTTGCTTAGTCGATGAAGCTCCAGTCTTGATGTATAAGAGTGAAACATGGAATTGAAAAACTATTTAAAAGAGCTGAATAAATGATGAAGAAATCGGAAACAAAAAATTGCATTTGCTTTGTTATAGTTTGGAAATTCTAGGATGAATCCTGTGACAGCTCACAAATTTGCCCCAATACAGCCTTGTAACGATGTTCAGTAATTTTATTGTAATTATTTTATCAACTTTAATATAAGCCTCAATTCTAATAAAAAGCAAGTTATTTAAGTTAATACATTACATAAGGTTGTATTAGGGCAAATTTGTGAGCTGCCACAGGACTCATCCTAGAATTTCCGAACTACAACGAATACTGGGTTTGAAAATCACACGTGCAGACGAATTGGAATTGAAGTCAATCCAACAGTCGTGGATTTGAATAGACCGCACCTGGCAGCACAATTCTGCGAATATTTAGGGTGAAACTGGTTTAGTTCCCTCTTGAAGAGGGTCTAGCAGATGGCGAATATATCTTATTATCCAGTCCGGTTACAACTCTCTTTAGGGCATCGCGATGCAGTTCGACGATTCGAAAATGAAGTATTTCTTATTATATCTATACTAAGAAGTATTTTAAAAAAATACAATTTCAGTTGTATAAGTCCTTTGGAGTATTGTATCGTTTTGCTTGATTAATTATGCCGACGTTTTAAAAACATTGCAGTTTTCATCGAGTCTCTACAGTAACGTGAACGCATTGTTCCGTCTCACCACAGGAAAATAAGCGCATGACTTCCATTAATATTGAAATCATTGTGTTTGTAATTGAGATGGAATCCGTCGTCCCTGTTGACACTTTATATTTCGACCCTGAGTTTCAACGTGAACTAGATTTGCATTGTATCCTTATCCCGTGCTTTCACATGATCGATACATCTTTCAAAAAAGGGACATTTTACAGGTATTATTGCAAACAATTCAATCTTAAAACCATGGTCTCCTGATTTTTAACTTGAACAATAGATAATCTATCCATGGTTTTATCCTACTCAGTTTCTGCTGGGTATGCTCGGGTATAACTCCTTGAGCGTAAGAAGAGATCTACGTCTCCTGGTATACGTTGTCAAACTCGTTCGAGGAGTTGTGAGCTGTCCAGCATTACTACAAAGATTAGCGTTAAATGTTCCTAACAATTACAATAATAGAACCTGAGAAAAAATAGTTCCAGTCTGGTAAAAAGTTCATGTGTCAACAATATGGTACTCACAAACAATGTTCGTGTGTAAGTGTTGTTGCTATTTCACGTGCGGGGTAGTAGTGCCATTATGTACGGTGATGAACCGTAAATACTGTACGTACTCAAATGGTTCTAAGGCGAAGGCTCGAATAACGAAACCTAAAATATCTACGATATCTCTATACGAGTATGAGTGAGTTTGGTTTCTATTCATAGTTTTATCCTACTCGGTTTCTGCTGGGCATGCTCGGGTATAACTCCTTGAGCGTAAGAAGAGATCTGCGTCTCCTGGATAACGTTGTCAAACTCGTTCGAGAAGTTGTGAGCTGCCCAGCATTACTACAAAGATTAGCGTTAAATGTTCCTAAAAATTACACTAGACTGCGCCGACTGTTCTCAATAACATACGCAAGAACGGGTCTTCCAGCCCCTGTGCCTGTTGGAAGGGTCTTAACTCTTTTGAACGGGACTGCTTCGGATATTGATATATTTCACATCACTATACCAAAAGCAAAAGTAAATTTTCTTCTAAGATTGAGCGCGTTAGAAAGCACTCATCGACGTATTTGTTACTTTGAATATATGTGTATGTTTGTGTGTATATATGTATGCATATGCATAATTTTATATATATTTTTTTAATGTTAATATTTCTTGTATTTTTCAATGTAACATAATTGGACTAAGCCTGTTTTGAAAAAATAAATAAATAATAAAAATACACATAAATTGTATCGTCTAGTCATCAAGGTGCAGTGAACCGTCAGATTTTGACATATGACTCTCGATACCAACTACAGTCTCCGGGTCCAAATAGAATAATTAATTTGGAGGATCCTCAAACAGGTTGTTAAAGAGCATGTCTAAACATGTGTTGATATGTATTCCACCAACTGACAAAAAAGAAAACCCCTGCAGATATTCGGTACATGTGTAAGGAGCGTGATGTAGTTATCCACAAAAGAGAATGTTGGTAGAATTACCATAATAAATAAAATTACTAAAAAAAAAATTTTAAATGTACAAAGTATCACTACAATATTCTTGATATTTACTTAGATATAGCAATTTTAGTAAACCCTTCACAAAAATGAGAGATTATCAAACACAAGCCGAGCACTGGAAAAAGTTGTGATTTTGATCGGGTCTTCAAGTGTACAACGCGTTTTCTTTTAAATTAAATACCAGAATTTTTTTATTATTAACTCTGGTCAAGGTGTAATTAATTGTATTCCTATAACATTATCCCTTTCCCTAGAAGAAATATGGAACGTATAGAATGCGCCTAGAACAATCAAGTACTAATCTGGATTATTCTAAATTCAAAGATTTAGGCGTAACCTTTCGTTCGTTAACCATGTCTCACGTTTGATATCGGACTGTTACAAACTACTCGGTTTTATAATGAGAATATCAAGAGAATTTAACAGCACCGATATCCTCCGAAACTTATATAATTATCTAATTAGAACCAAATTAGAATATGCATCTACAGTTTGGGCTCCTCATCAGCTCAAATATAAAAACAATATATCACAAATACAAAAAAAAATCCTCAGATATCAATGGTGCAAAACAAAGGGCGATTACCCAAAATATGCTCACCATGCCGAACTTCTCACGGTGTGTAACTATAGAGGCCTCGAGACAAGAAGGCAAGAATCCATTGGGATATTCCTACTTAAGGTTTTTCAAGGTTCCTTTAACTGTTCCGCGATTCTAGAAGCACTAAGTTTATATGTACCCAATAAATATAGCAGTGCAAGGAATCACCCTCTGTTCTACATACCAACTTACAGGACGAATATCATGGCTAAACACTCAGTCACGCGTGGTATAGAGATATTGAACCAACTGAATGACACTGTTGATATATTCTCGTCACCGCCTAGCAGTATGAGAAGAATCCTGACTGATATTCTTCCTAACGAATAAGCTAACGCTAGAAGCAGACCCTCTTTGTGTAACAGGAGAAATCCGTGCAAAGTGGATTAAAAAAATATATATATTTGCGTTAAACAAAATTCTGATGTACAGTATGGCCCATTAGTCGCGCTCCAGTTTTAAACGTTCGTATTTATTTGTTTGAATATATTTATATTTTAAAATAATTTAAAATAATTTGAATTAAAAACAAATATAACATACAAACATAAGTTTTATTTAAAAAAAAATAATAACAAAGAAACAAACGAGTGTTGTTGAATTTCACCTCGAAAATCAAGAATCAATTAATTATTCGAACGCAACATGCATCTCGACGTTATTTTACTGATATTGTCTAGTAAGATCAACGATTAAGAGATAAATTGCAAATTTTCGACAGCAGGGATCAGTAGTTGACTTGTCTCGAGTCGGAAGACCCCCTCATGAGAATATTCGAAGGGAAAAAGAGAGTGCTGCTGATGATGAAACAATTTCAGCCAGACGACGTTTAACTTTGCTTTGAATATCTCGAACGAAAGTGACTAATCTTAACCCTTGGGCGGGCGCATCTAATCTGTGAGATGAGGTACCTAGTTTTTTTTTGTGCCAATGGGCGAGGTTTACCGACGAAGAGATGAGGCTTATAGTAGCTTTCTGACTCCCTACCCCTCACACAAGGGTATCTTTGTTATTTCTCCAGTACACCGTTGGTCTCCGTGACGGAAGTTTTAATCTGCTGGATGAGTTGCGCCCGATTACGTAAGTATTTTTTATTACCGAAATTTCAATTTTCTTCTCAATATTTCTTTTTATATACCTGTAATAGTTCGTATATCTATGTTGTAGCCCCTTATTCAATGATATTGATCGTTATTTATTATATGAATACGAACATGCACGCATGGTATGCGAAAATTGTTATAAGAATGTTTTCGAAAATGTTCAGCGTGAGCCTGATCAGGAATAACTTTCTAATCATATTTTGATTACTCCCTTTTGTTTTTGTGAAGACGTTTTATGATCACAAGTGAATTTGAGTTTTAAATTCTAAATTATGTTTCAAAAGGTGCTAGCATAGTGTTCTCTAATGTTATGTTATTGCTTTTATTTTCGTTACATGTACACATACTCGTACCTCATGAAGACATTTATTTATTTATCTGACTGTTAATTCCACATACTTTTTACTGTGCTAAATCTTTTTTACAAATCTATTGTGGGTATTAAATTACTGAAAAAAATTGTGATGTTACTAAATAGCATTAGTTGTGTTGATAAGCTGCCATCAAAAGACTGAGAATGTTGTAAACTAGTTATCTTCTATTTTAAGAAAAACAATATATGAAAATTTTAAATTTTGTTATTGAAAAGTGCAAAGAAATGTACAAATGTTATGTAATCATGTTTGAGTGAAGAGTTCACTTTGATAAGCTTTCCCTTAAGCCTAAGCAGAAATTTAATTTTTAATCTCACAGATGAGTTGCGCCTGAACGTTTTAGAATTTGTATTGCGCTTGACCGAGGATTAAGAAGCGATTTGCACCTCTACCATATAAAATTCCGTTAACAACGACTTGGATGGATGCATTGGAGCGCGAATTATGGGGTACCCTGTACTTGGATATGTATTCTAGTTAATGTTTTTTCGATACAAGTCCCATTGCGCTCCCAATATGAGACGGAAATGATGCGGAACGCCGAAGACAATGAGCTATGTCGGGCCATAGGAGTGGAGGGGCCCATTGGCGCGGCATATTAGGACATGCACCGCCATAAAACGCAACGCTGATTCATAAACAATGCGTCATATCATTGGAAAAGCAGTGCACCAATAGTTCTGGATTAAACTTTTTGGTGCACGTGATTACTTTCTCGTAGGGTTGTTAGGCAAGGATAATACGCTACTATTCCAGAAACTAACCAGAAAGATCTTAACCCTTCCCTTACGGTGATAAAAATAATACGCGTGCTCCGGTGTTGGGTAGTGAGTACGCAATAAAAAATTTGCGATTTTAAATCGGAAAAATAAGAACATTCATAGATAATCCCTTTAATTAATTATAATTGAAGTTAAAAATTATAATAATTGAGATTTATTTGCTAAAAACATTAAAAACCATCTGGCAACGCTCACGGAACGGGCGTAAGTCTAACCTATTTGCAAGCCTAGAAGCTACTAGTGGCGCGGAACGTCAGTCGCATACCTCGGCGCTTACGCTTACGACGTTGAGACAATTCAGCTCCTCGCAATTCAGTCTAGTATGCAAGAGTGAGATGCGAATATAGTGTCGCGCTTCCCGCATACTATTCACATATCGTCAAGACGAGGCACTCGCAGCGTTTAAATGCGAATTTTTTTTCGATCTTTACAAAACACCTCGATGTAGTCGATAAATTCTGATTATTATTAATATTATTTTTTAAATCAATGCGTAAATATATTATGGAGGAATACCTAGAATCTTAACCTTGTATTTATTATATTTATAGAGATATTGATGGTTATTAGAAGCAACGTGTAGAAGATACCCAACACAGGGAAGGAAAGGTTAAAGAGGTATTGGATGAAAACCACCCTGAAGTTCTTTATAAAAAAAACTGAGTTCCAGCGGGAATCCAGCCCGCGTCAGAAGACAAGCGTCTTACCAACTGGACCATGGAGGTTGTCCGAGTGATTCAGAAAGTAGAATGCCTCAAAGACTTGGGTATTCATTTTAACTATAGGCTCTCATTAGTACCACACGTTGAGGAACCGTGTGAGTCTGCTTAACGTGTTCCTCGCGGGAAGCACAAACGCCTGTGATCTGATCTGTAGCATTCCTTTGTGTATTTTACGTAATGTTTAGTTTATCTCCTTTATTTAATGAGTCTCCTTAATGACTATTATTTATTATCAGAAAATTACTTGAATGTCATGTTTACTTGGTGGTGTGTGATCAAATATCAGTGGTTCTAAACAAAATACGCGTTTAAACTTAGAAATTAAAAAACGCCGAAATTGTGCCGCGCTCAGGATTCGTGGAATTTGATTTTTAACGCGGTGTTCAGGTTAAATAGTGTTGAGATTTGTGATGACACTTCTCACTTGACCTTCTTTCAAAATCTGATCCCCTTCGTACAGTCATGTTTTCCTCGATTAACCTTTTCGATGCACATCTTACACTTCTGACTTGTAAAATCGCTTAGGCTAAGGTCACATCAAAGTACTTAGCTTAGTGCTAAGCTAGGTGCTACGTGACTAATAGAATAGGTGACTTCATGCTTGGCCACACCAAAGTGCTTCGCACAAATTCATTTGAAATTTGAGATCGGTTGAGTCAACAAACGATGCCACTCTCAAAACTAACCAATTTCACTACAACTCACCATCTTTATTTACTTCCTGTGCAACTTCATTCCAAAGTGATTTTATCACAGGTACATGTTTGTATAATTTGATCGATGGGTTCCACAAAGGTTCGCTTTTATACACAGCTGCTATTAAAACTTCCTGCATCTTGTAAAATCACTTGGTAACACAATAAAATTAACCAACACGTCTGTTCGCTAGGAGACTCACTAGGTGACTAATCACCACGTAACGTGGCGTGAAACGTGCAGTGTGGCCATTGCGATAGTACGCGATGCGTTGGTTCGCTAGGATATGTCACCTAGCTCGTAGCGTAGCTCTAAGCACCAAGCGAGGCTCCTACCTGTGTAGCCGCGGTTTTAGTGTTATAACGTCATTCATTTTCTCATTCTCACATGTCTTAATATGTTAAAATTCCTTATCTCGTCTTACTTAAAATAAACATTTTATCCATGCATTCATTTTTTAAATCTTCATTCCGTCTTCAATCTTAGTGCACACGTCTCCATTATTTTTACTTTTATCCATCTTCTACCGAGTTCAAACTTCACTTCCATTCGTCTAAGTAGGCAACAACACAATGCAAAAATAATCTTCCATTTCTCTCACTTCTGACAAGTAATTTTGGAAGGAACGAAACAATCTTACAAACACAATGGAAAGTGTTAAGCTGAGACGAATTATTCTTCATTTAGCAAGACAAATCAGTTTTCATTTCGGTTTCTCAACTGGCGGAAGTGGCCTCAAAGCGAGTCAACACCAATTTCCGCCATTCTCAAAAGATCTGGCAAATGTTTACTGTTTAGTAATGTTTGCGATCGATACAATAAAGCAGAAAAGTACAAACACCGCCAGCACAACACAGAACAAGCTGCAATAAGTCCATGTATTATACAATTTTCTTTGCAAAACAGACGAAGTGGGATTGATTATTTTTTTTAATCCTCTTTGCACGGATTTCTCCTGTTACGCAGAGAGGATTTACTTTCTTGACGGGAGAGAATTTCCTTTTTTGACAAAAGTATTTATTTCTTGGAATAAACACTTGTATTTTCTTAACACTTTGTATTCCGATTGTATCGGACGTATGCGTCACCCTTAATGTGTATAGATTATTAATATGTAAATTTGGTTATAATTTGATATTTTTGTATGTAAACATTTATGTTTGTTTGTGTCCGCGCTGCATCGCGACCGCAGCGGAAATGAGACTTATGGACGGTCGTCGTGAGACTATATCGCTGGCCGGCCGGCCTCTGCATTGCGCAAACTCTCGAAAATTGTGGTATTTCGCGAGATGTGAGCGCAGGAAGAGCGGAAAATGGCGCTTGTGATGAGCGATTGACCGTTCATAAGAAGGGTCCCTTTCGAAATAAATCATTACTCTCAGTTCTCTCTACCTACTGTGTTTAACTTGAGACCTGCTAATACCTGCCTTAGAACAATCTCTTCACCCCGCTATCTTATTTCCCCGATCTACGCCTCTGAACGTGGCCTGAATTATCCGATCATTGCGCAGCAGCCATCCACCTGTGATACAGTTCTTTGTACCGGTGCCGTACACCGATCTCATGTTTAATAGGATAAAATATGTTTAAGTTGAGTCCCGGTCCCATGTTTTTACGTGATCAGTATCTCATCGAAAAAGAACATACTCGTATTAATGGCATCTAGCAAATATTTTTGTCAACAATTTAACCTTTTAACGATAGTCTCCTGATTGCTGACACATTACCTCAGATAGTAAAAATATGCATAAATCGATGGATGTATGATGGAGATTCTGAAGTCACGCTTTAGCGGATGTCCTTGTTGGACGTGCTGATGATTTTGATTGTTTGGTATTTAAAATAAAATACGTCGATTAGCAATGCGGAAAGTGAGAGTGAATTATCAATGAATAGTAAACAGTGATGAATGGTCAAATGATTAATGATAAGTGATCCTTTATTTATCGGTAAGTAGGTATATATACATTTCAGAACGGGGCGCGTGAGTGCGCCCGCAATATATTTTTATCTCCCTCTGTGCGTGCCGAGGCGGTCGATCGAAATATTGCAGACGTCGCGAATAATATTGTGGGTAGATAATTTGCTGGCGAAAACGGCGAGACAACGCGATGCGTTCTCTTTCTACTGTGGAATGTATCGTAAATAGTATTAGCAGGTAAACAATATCAATGTTCTGGTATGCGACCTTTGGACATGTCCGAAGGTCGTTTCGTCGGTCGTTGACCGTGCGTGTTGACAATATTCAGGGACGACCGTAGTTCCTACAACGCCATCAATGTGCAGTGAAGTGTCACATCTTGAAGATTTTGACAAATGAATCTAGAGACCAACTAGTCTCCAGGTCTAAATAGAATAATGAATTTGCAGGATCCTCCAAAAAAAGTGTCTAAACATGTGTTGATATGAACGACTATTCCATTGATTAACAAAAATGAAAATCTCTAGAAAACTTGCAAGGTATGTACTAAGCACATGAAGAGAAGTGAGACCGGGTCTCACTGGTATACCTCACCCGGTATACTGGTGTAATATCACTAGTATACCTCACCCGGTACACTGGAGACCCGGTATACTGGTCTCAATGGTATACCATATGGTATCAATGGCTCAAAATGGTATACCAGCCCATTCAAGGGTGTGGGCTGAAAAATATCTGGTGTCCCCGTGGCTGGGTTCGCCCTATATTGGTGGGGTGTATCTTGGCCGAGAGGATGCTATTAGATGAGCCCAGACCTTTTGATAGCTTCTGTATTTAATGTATTATCTGCAATTTATGTGTTTTAGAAGTGTTATTTAAACATAATCTGTACATACTATGTTGCTATCAATAAACCTATTATTTATTTATTTATTTATATGTGTAAGGAGTGTGATCGTCGGGTAGTCTACAATATGCCTGTTTTCAACGTCACATTCCGTCCAATGGGACCACTATTGATAAGCGATCG
Organism: Odontocerum albicorne; assembly: GCA_949825065.1. NCBI lineage: Eukaryota > Metazoa > Arthropoda > Insecta > Trichoptera > Odontoceridae > Odontocerum > Odontocerum albicorne. The sequence goes on from OX463855.1 coordinate 5,852,693, forward strand.
GTCTGTTGTCTGTTTACTCCAGAGTCTTTCAGATTTGACGACAGCTGTTAATACAGACGACAGCATGAGTGGCGGTGGTTATCTTATCTTCATAATAACATCTGATTTATTTCCTCCATTTTATTCTATCAAATTGCCATAAAATAAATAATAATATTTCCCAAAATGTAGAATATAAATAAAGAATGCTACAGCATCATTTGCCTTGTATATCATTCTTTATGATGCCTACATCATGATTAGAGCAGGCCTGGAATAATATTTTCTCTGAAGAGTCGCATTCAGATTTCAAATATATGATAAGAACGGGGCGCCAAATAAAACATTTTTTTATAAATGCAATTTATTGTTATAAAAAAATTAGAAGCTGTGCTGTTGAATTTTTGTTTTTTTTTCTCTTCTTAAAGTGAGAGAGCCATTGTACACCAGCAAACTCACTGGCCACACCGATGTACTGAATCCGATAGCACGACGAAGTGGGACGGTCGGAGCACACAGGCATGTTTTCTTTTAAGAACAGATATTACCGAAATTATTGGCATTCTTATTCCCCCAAATACTAGGCGGAAAATATGCTTGTGTCATTCGAGAGTAGTATAGCGCGGGGTTCAAACCGGCGTCCTTCCACACGGAAGTCCACTGCGTTACCGCAGATTATGTATGTACATATTCGTGGCAATGCAAACAGCTGTGCATCACACACGTCTACACATTTCACACAAGCCATTCTTATACATTCACTCTTATAATGAGACTCGACTCGGGCCTTAAAAATAGATTTATCGTATCGTTATAGTTTAAAAAATATATAAACAACAAACATAATAAACATAGCACAAATTCATTTGACAGTTGGGAGCGGTTGAGTCAACTCACGATACCACTCTCAAAACTAACCAATTTCATTACAACTTACCATCTTTATTTACTTCCTGTGCAAATTCATTCCAAAGTGATTTTATTACAGGTAGATGGGTTCCACAAAGGCTCGCTTTTATACACAGCTGTTATTAAAACTTCCGCCATCTTGTAAAATCACTTGGTGACACAGTAAAATTATCCAACACGTCTCTTCGCTAGGAGATTCACTAGATGACTAATCGTCATGAAGCGTGGCGCGAAGCGCGCAGTGTGACCATTGCGGTGTATGCGGTGCGTTGGTTCGCTAGGATATGTCGCTTAACTCGCAGCGTAGCTCTAAACACCAAGCGAGGCTCCTACTGTTTGGTCTTTCTGGAGTGATGATGTGTGAAGAGTTTGATTCCGCATGATGTTTCCAGTTGTAATTGAGTGTCACTGTTTGTCAGGTTGATGAGAACGTGCAACGGGGTTTTGTTTTTTGTGTAATCAAAAATCGGAAAGAAGTATCGATTTATTTTTTCATGCTAAATATCCTCAGTGAGATACAGGCAAAATCCTAGTTTACTGGGGATACGACAAATGAAAGGTGACAAACCCAGATCCATTAAAATAATGTATGTCTAAATTAAATTACCTGTTGTTTTTTCGCAAATTATGTATATTTCTTGTCATGTGTAATAATAAATAAATAAAACAAATAAAAAACAATTATAGTTTGTAGACCACATTAACACACCGACGACCTCCGTGGCCTAGTTGGTAATAAGCATATTTCCCAATCCAAAGGTTTCGGGCTAGATTCCCGTTGGATAAACGATTTTTTTAAATGGGATTCAAGTTGCATTTCGCTCAAGGCCTCTTTAACATCTTCTGATTGATTGGAAGAAATTGCCACATGGCAATAAGTTCACTAAGTTGTACTCCATATAGCGTACGAGGCGAGCGTTATAAGGCCCGCGGGCCGTAATTTGTCCAGAACTGAACTAGAGGAAAATCAAACAAAGACTGAAAGCTGAAAGAGTCCAGATATCAATATTCGCAAGAGCGTGCGTTCCAGATGGAGCTATTGAAACGGTCTATTTCTGGGAGTTGTTATCTCGGAAGTCTGCCAGTATCTGGAATGCTTCTAGAGCTCTAGTGCGGTTTGTATCACTTGAAACCCATTTGCTGGTGGTGTGCCGCTCTAGAAGAAAGTATGGCAGCTATGGAATTCACTATAAAGATAATAAGATGATGCAGCATCTCTTTGTAGACTTGGAAATATACCCGAAATACATGCAAAATTTATTTTCAAACAGTATATCTTCTTATAATAATAAAACTTCCATGGCCTAGTTGGTAAGACACTTGTCTCCCAACCTGGAGATTTCAGTTCCTGTTAGAACCCCGATTTTTTTAAAAGTATTCCAGTCTAGTTTATCGCTTAAGGCCTCCTTAACATCTTTCTGGTTGGTTGGAAGATATTGCTACATAGCAATAGGCCCACCAAGTTGTACCGTATAGTATACAACGAAAGTCTAAGTCCTCGGCCACACAGGTAGGAGCCTCGCTTGGTGCTTAGAGCTACGCTGCGAGTTAGGCGACATATCCTAGCGAACCAACGCCCCGCATACACCGCAATGGCCACACTGCACGCTTCGCGCCACGCTACATGACGATTAGTCACCTAGTGAGTCTCCTAGCGAAGAGACGTGTTGGTTAATTTTACTGTGTCACCAAGTGATTTTACAACATGGCGACAGTTTTTATAACAGCTGTGTATAAAAGCGAGCCTTTGTGGAACCCATCGAGCAAATTATACAAAAATGTACCTGTAATAAAATCACTTTGGAATGAAGTTGCACAGGAAGTAAATAAAGATGGTAAGTTGTAATGAAATTGGTTAGTTTTGAGAGTGGTATCGTGTGTTGACTCAACCGCTCCCAACTGTTAAATGAATTTGTGCGTAGCACTTTGGTGTGGCCAGGCATGAAGTCACCTAGTATATGAGTCACGCAAAACCTAGCTTAGCACCTAACGAAGCACTTTGGTGTGGCCTCGGCCTCTCAGAGTGGTCGGTGGTGAGATTGAACTGAACTGATCTGCATAAAAAAAGGATCTACAAGAAAATCACATAGTAAAATATCTATATCATTATGCAAGCGAGATTTTGTATCTATTAGGTGTTAACGTAAGTTGTGTCCGTTTTTTTTTTCAAATTAAAAATGAGCAACAAATGTAAAACAAAATGGTAAAGGTTATACGTCATTCGAAAGAAATTTTTCTGCTCTGCAAGATATTGTATTTGCTCCCAAATGTCAAATGAATTTGTACGAAGCACTTTGGTGTGGCCAAGCATAAAGCCACCTAGCTTATTAGTCACGTAGCACCTAGCGAAGCACTTTGGTGTGGCCTTAGCCTAACGAAATATTTTTATTTATTTAAGACTTATTGCAAATACAATCAATCAAAAGAAAAGGAAGGGATGGTGGAGAGGAAAGAAAAAAATCAGGAATGAAACACGTTATATTAGTGACTAGAAATTAAGAGTTTTTTTTTTCAGTAATTTCTTAAAACATGCTAAGGACGGATCATTCGTTTGTAACTGATGCCAGAGTCTCACTGCATGGACAATAAACGTATCAAAATAGAAAATAATTCTCATCAGATGTTCATATGATTCATTTGTCTTCTCCTGGTTTCTCATAACTTCCATCATCCTAAAATCTTGGTGCACGATGTCTAAAAGCCGTTGTGGCTTGTGGCAGTTTTTAATGTGGTCCCCTCGTAATACGTTTGGAAACCCCTGCAACAAACAAATGAACGGTCGACTCATTTAAATTCTCCAACACTTGAATAGTCCACCATTGAAAGGGCGTGCCCTACTCACGATAAACATATAAGGTAGTTGTTAGCCATATCCTAGTGTATTCGTACTTTTGATGAATTCAAAGCAATGTATTGAATCACGTCATCTGTTGTAGTTCACACAGTAGTGCTGAGATAAAATGAACTGGGACAGGGAGTGTCCCCGGGTGACATAGCATTACTGATGTTTTTTTATCTTTTCATTTGAAGGGGCTTCTGAAACAGTGGCCCTTAACCTTTCAACTACGGATATTAAAACCAATTCCAGTAACCTTCAATTCTTGGATTATAGAAACGTAAGTACGCCTTAAAATGGAATATGAAGCATCCATCTCCAACACCACATCTTGAAGACATCTACCATGATTGTTTACTTTCTTCTCAACGCTCATGTTTCCACATACAGTGCTATGGAGATACTACCGACTAACCAAATATGGTAGATGTTGGTTCTTCAGAGTATAACATAGATCGGTTGGTATATACTCGTATCTTTGTTAAACATGTCATCATGGACCCTCAAAGTTGGTAGTATGAACCGACTGGAAGCATTCGAAATATGGATGCACCGGAGAATGTTATGGATACCCTGGACGGATATGGTCAGCAGCACATGGGTTCTTCAGAGAGCCAAAGTTGATAGAGAGTTGCTGACTAATATTAAAATCCGAAAGGTGTCCTACTTGGGTCATGTACTTAGAGGAGCAAAGTACAAATTACTGCACCTGATCATCCAAGGCAAAATAGAAAGGCGAAGAGGTGTTGGCAGGAGGCAAATCTCCTGGCTCCGCAATGTACGTGATTGGACTGGAATAAGGGTCGTTGGAGATCTTTTTCAGGCTGCCGGGGACAAAGTCTCAGGTGATATTCAACGTTGGGGGGGACCTGACATGACACTGGGAAGAAGAAGAAGAAAACGTAAAAACTTCAACTGCGTTATGTAACCAAACTGAAAAAATACACTCCATGGATCTTTAAAAATCGACAACCCTCGCGTTCAAACCGCTCTGAAAACATAAATCTTGTTGTTACAAATATAAGCACCACGGAACACGTGAGACGTTTAATTTGCCGTAAAATATTGAATCAACACACCAGGATGCCAAATAGTTAATCAGGCTCGATATTCGCATCATTTGGACTCGATTTACGTCTCGATTTTACGGTCGATCATGTTCGGAATGCATTTATGCATAAACATTTGAACATGCATTATTAGATCGATGTTGCACAATGCACCGTTCAAGGTAAACCTAAACGATTACAAGAAAAACTGCATGCAATGGATATTTATTTTATTTTTTGTTATAAACTTGAAAACATACTAATATTCAATTTTGAATAACATTAATAAACTTGAACTTTTCCGATTGTTGTATAGAACAAAATAAGAACGCATTGATAATGTTATATTCCGTCCAAATATTTTTAACAAGAGACACACAAAGCTTGGACAAGTTTGAACTTGTTTAATGGGAGGGGTGACGGAAGATTCTTCACAAATTTACAATGCAAGAGTGGAAGTCGTAGTAGAGAATGGCAGAGTTAAAAATATTTGAGGTAAGGGAATGAAATTTTAAAAAGAAATGTACAGAGTAGACAAACTGAAACAACTGTATGAAAATGTGAAGTAGAAGAAGGGAGTATGCCGTGATAGGAAGGTGTAGTTATCTATCCCGTCTACTTACCCCATCAGAGGAATGACGTGATGACGTATATGTCAAGTGATTCCCCCATTATGCGAATTTACTTTAACGCGGTTAATTCTATTGTATATGTAATTCTAAATGCATTATAGTGGGTTTTTAGTTCATAATTTTATTTTTGATACTAGCAACATTGTTTTAATTTGTTTCTCGTTTTGCTACAACTTCAAGAGCGACAACAGATAACATTAAAGATCTGGGTGTCGTGTTCCACAGCAATCTCGCATTTGGTCCTCACATATAAATTATGTGCAACTCAGCTTATAAAACTCTAGGATTTGTAATGAGAATGTCGAAGTCGTTTGAAAACCAAATGGTGCTCAAAACGTTGTTTAATTCATTGATCCGTAACAAACTAGAAAGCAATGCTTGCATTTGGAGCCCGGTGGGGGCGCAGAACTCACTCATGGTGGAGAAAGTACAAAAAAATATCTACGATATCTCTATATGAGTGAGTTTGGTGTCTACCCATGGTTTTATCCTACTCAGTTTCTGCTGGGCATGCTCGGGTATTACTCCTTGAGCGTAATAAGAGATCTGCGTCTCCTGGTATACGTTGTCAAACTCGTTCGAGGAGTTGTGAGCTGTCCAGCATTACTACAAAGATTAGCGTTAAATGTTCCTAACAATTACACTAGACTGCGCCGGCAAGAACTGTTCTCAATAACATACGCAAGAACGGATCGTCCAGCCGCTATGCCTGTTGAAAGAGCCTTAACTGTTTTGAAGGGGACTGCTTCGGATATTGACATATTTCATATCACATTACCAAAAGCAAAAGTAAATTTCGTCTAAGGTTGAGCGCGTTAGAAAGCACTCATCAACGTATTTAAGTGACTTTGAATATATGTGTATGTTTGTGTGTACTCGTATATATGTATGCATAACATATACATTATTTTTTATTCTAAATAAAAAAAAATCTTTATATTTAATGTTAACATTTCTTATATTTTTCAAAGTAACAGGACTAAGCCTGTTTTGAGAAAATAAATAAATATACAGTAACAAAGGTAGACTTGTCCGGCGAGAGTGATTTCGAATAAGTAGAACAAATTTCAAGTTTCACTTTTTTTTTCTTCTTATAAATAAAATAATATAGCTGTCACGAAATAGTATTACCAACAATGGAGGGTGCGAGGCTGAGGTGAAAAGAAAAACTGTAATGACAAAAATGCGATGTCAAGGCTGGAAAAGATATGGAAGAGGAGAACGAAGACGACCTCCGTGGCCTGGTGGTAAGACACTTGTCTGGCGATCCGGAGGTCGCGGGTTCGATCCCCGCTGGAACCCAGATTTTTTTAAATAGGATTCCAGTCTGGTTAACACTAAGGGCCTATAAAACATCTTTCTGGTTGGTTGGAAGAGATTGCCACGTGGCAATAAACTCGCCAGGTTAAAAAAAACTATCACCATCACCAAGTCTGCCATCTCCGCAATCTTCGTGTATGACGCGGAGACTTGGACTCGGAGAGCAAGCGAGAAACGTAAAATAGATGTTTAGCGGAATCGGTCGTTAAGGAAAAGATGATGATGATTTGTTGATAAATAATAAAACACGTTAGATCGCAATGCGGAAAGAGAGAGTCTCTGTGTCCATTTTTATTAGTAACGTAGGTATTTATATCTTTTTAGAATGTGCGCGAGAGTGCGCTCGCGATATGCTTACGTCTCGCTTCTGTGGATGCAGAAACGGTTATTGTCGTATGTAGGTATTCATCTAAATACGGAACTGGTGAGATAGCCATGGTGCGTTCTCTCTCTCTGGCGTGTGGTGCGGTCGCTCGGCCGGCGTCAATGGCCGGCATGTGACCTTCGGATTGTTTACTATAATTTATCGAGGAATCCGAAGGTCGTTTCATCGGTCATTGACCGTATGTATGCGACAATATTCCGCGACGACCGCCACAGATGTATTTGAAATGCGGTGCTGGAGAAGGTTGTTGTGAATTGCATAGACAACAAGGTGAACTAACGCCTCCATTATCGAAGAACTGAGAGCTACCAACATATTGTTGACAATATGCCTTTGGGCACATTGCTCCTGGTCAAGCAGACAGTTTGGAGAGGTTTGTGATTACTGGAAGCGTGGAAGGATGGCGAACAAGAGGAAGAGTCTCAATGCGTTGGACTGACCAAATGAGAGACGCGACTGCACTACCCTTAACAACTGTTCTTCGAGCCGCGGAGTCCAGGGATGGATGGAGAGGAGTCGTCGGAGACTATCATTGTAGTCACGTTGCTAAGTTATAACTTAGCTGCACGACAGAATGGATGTCATAAAATTTGTGTTTTAGCAGTAACCACTTACATAGACATTAAAAAATAACTAAAACATTTATTTATAATAATTAGAATAGATTATCTGGAAATACGTACATTGCATCTAAATCGCTCCGTTTACACGATTTTCATTTGCGCGCTATTATCCTGGAACGAATTACCTCGCAAATGGAGGGCTTACTGTACGTGTATATGTAAGAAAGACTCGGCAATGGGTATTGCCAAGGTAAATACAGTAAACTCTGGATTATCCGGGGTCGCATTACCCGGGTGTCGGATTAATAGGGGTAGTAAAAAATTCAGTTTTTTTTTAATATTTCAAAAAGTAAAAATCATTTTTCATTTGAAAACATAAATGCCAGAATTGACAATTGAATTGAAACTATAGTAGTTAAATTTCGAACACGTTATATATTGGAATTTCTGGTAGATAACGTGTTCGCTACTTATTATTTCGGCTCGCTTCGATTCATAGTTTGATTTTTATATTTCAAAATCTTTAACAATTGTAATTTTTTGAAATTTACAATATTTTATTGTATTGAGTCATATAATTGCATAATGATTTTATTGTGGTGTCACGATTTATCCTAGTGTGAGTAGATTACTTATTAAAAAAATGTCTAAACATAGATGAATTGTTCTTGCTATTTTAGGGACTTGTGTTTCGCACAGAAGGATGTTGGTTGTTTGAATAAAAGTCGTCGAGATCGGAATAAGTAAAGAGAAAGTTTATTGTAAGCATCTGTATTTATAATGTATAGAACGGCGCAGAACATGTCGCTGTCTCGCTTCCGCTGGACACATGTTTATTGTTGCACGTTCTATAAACATTTCATACTACGGTCTGCAGGAGAGGCAAGAGATATATCGGTGTCTCGCTCTTCGCTACTAATGAGTTCAATGACCGCGCGGGCGACCTTCGCCCGGCACCGTCTTGCACTCGCCACTTGCGAGTTCAATGACCGCGCGGGCAAGGGTCGCCTTGGTGGGTTCAGTGACCGCACGCACGGTCGCTACACTATAGAACAAAAATTTTAAAGAATTGCAAAAAATTAGAAAAGGTTTATCGGTGAAGTAAGAAAAGTATACAAAACAGTACTGCTCGAACGTTTTTTGTAAGCCTACTCGATTATTTAGAGCAGCAGAAAGATATTACCTTACCGATAAGCTAATGTTGCGAAATCTGCGTAGCACCATTTACTGAAAATTGAACAGAGGAAAAATAAACTTATTTTTTTTTTTTCGAATATTTTTTTGGTGAACATTATCCGGTTTTCCCTATCATCCCGGATAACCGAAAGTCTACTGTAGATACAAAAAATCGCCGACGATAGCGCCCTTGAGAGTAGAAAAATCATAAATTATTGATATCACAATAAATATTATAATATTGTTTACTTTAATAATTAATTAAATATATATAGTGAGTATAATTGTTTAATAAATTAAATTACATATTACTTTTTCAACAGAACGTATAATCTGACGGATTTATTACCCGATTGAGAAATTGTTTCAGCTAATAAAATATCCGTTCGGTGAAAACAGTCTAATGAGTGGGGGAAAAATATAAGTTTCAGAAATACAATATATACAACGAATCGACATTTAACCGGTTAGGTGCCTTAAGCGAGTTTAATCGCTCTCTTTTGTCGTGCCCATGGGGCCGGCCATACAAAATTAGCGAGTTAAATCGCTCAACTTTATGCCTGTTTCTAGCCAATGTCTAGTACTAATCCGAATAACCTAACATATGGAACATATAGAGACATCTATTGAGATGATGAATAAATACTATAATATTACAGTTTACAGATATTATCGAATTTACAGAGATTTACTAAAAGCTTCGCATGACAGTAGACATGTGTCTCTAATACAGGGTTGTCAGTTTTGCATTTTATTTATTTAACCGTTGAAATTTGAAATGATTTTATAGTTACACTATTTACTTTCCGTGCGTTATTAAAATAATTAATATTTTCGTGTCATATATACTTTTAATTCTATCAAATATTTTATTAATGCATGTTTCCGTATTTTCTGTGATAAGCTGTGACAACCCTGACATTGTGTTTTTCTGAGTGAACGGCGGCACAAAGGACACATATTGTACATATTTGGTCTTACAAGCCTTCATAATATCCTTTGAATATATATACAAAAAAGGTAATTCTATTAGATTTCATTTTTGCTATAAAATTCACGGCCCTCCGGGATCAGCCATACTAATACCTTGCGGCACTTAAAGGGTTAAAATGGAGCCCTAACTATACGTTTTAGTGGCTGATTTGACGATAATAAACAGCGAAATACTATCTGATTTTTCATAGTCAATAGCTGATATTTTAAATAAAATTAAACACGACACTTGGCACCGATAGGCGTTGAATTGATATATGACTGGTGTATATAAGGGATCTAGATATAAATCAACCCAACAATCTATCCCTTTAAAACCATGGTTTAATCATAATGTAAATAGGCCAAAACCCGTACGGTTGTCGCCAAAGAAAGAATACGAGAATTGAATTTTGAATACAAGAGAGCGAGAGAGGAATACTTCGAAACAGATTGAAATTATACTGAAAGAACCGGTGTAAAAGGGGACGATGCCAATTTATTTTGAATTGTACTCGTAATTCATTAAATAATTCATTTATTTCCTATTATATTGAACCTTATAATTATTTGTGTTTACTACTTCGAAACAGATTGAAATTATACTGAACGAACCGGTGTAAAAGGGGACGATGCCAATTTATTTTGAATTGTAATTCATTAAATAATTCATTTATTTCCTATTATATTGAACCTTATAATTACTTGTGTTACCTACTTCGAAACAGATTGAAATTATACTGAAAGAACCGGTGTAAAATGGGACGATGCCAATTTATTTTGAATTGTAATTCATTAAATAATTCATTTATTTCCTATTATATTGAACCTTATAATTACTTGTGTTTATTTATCTTATGCTCTTTTTTTGAATGCAGACAATTATAGGTGGCTTTTTCAAGATGTCGGAAACGCGAAAACATTTAAGTCAATATATCTGAAACAAGTCTTCAAGGAAAACTTTATCAACGATTTAAATTGAACAACAGTAATGTTTATACACAAAACATCGTGTATAAAGAGATTTTTGAGAATTAAATAATTCATCAATCAAGATGTAACTTTTTTATTTTAAACTTTAAACATTAATGAACCCAAAAAACTTTAAGCTGATCTTGCTCCATTCGGTATTTCAAAAATGTATAATTTGTTTTACTTCCGTGAATATTTCACGGGTTGCAACTAGTATAATAAGAATGGACAAGATGGAAGTGTATGTTGTGTGTAGTTTGCAGATGGGCCACTGCGTGATGGCTAGTCACCTTTACAGAATGGGTATTGTGGAGAATCTCAGTAGCAAGTGTGGTCTGAATGATGAAGCTATAGACCATGTATTTTCAGGTTGTCCTTTGCGTGACAGATTTGATTTACTGAAAGCCATATCTTACCGCGTCCAATGAATGTTGCGTTTATTCTTTCTTCATGGAACTTTTCCACTTATAGATCGATTGTTAAATGTTTGAAGCTTAATCAGTTAAACCTTAAATTGTTTAGAATTGTTATTTTTTAAAACAATTTTTTTATTATTATATGTTGACTCATATAATTGCATAATGACTTGAATTTGATGGCGCAAATCATCCTAGTTTAGGTGGATTGCCCATTGTAAAAAAAACATCGAAATAACGTCGAGAAGGCTGACATGTAACGGCCATAAAAGCCTATATCAATCGACACGGTCAAAAAGGATTATAATGCTAGCCCAAAAACATGAAAATATAAAAATCAGCAAACAGAGACAGAAATTTTTAGACACCTGTGATGCTGGAAATGTAGAGAAACTGGTAAAAGAAAATAAGTGACCGATCTATTAAAAAAATCGTCCTGACGATTAATATTTATCTAGAGTCTAACTGCTTTCTTCAGTGGCGTGGCATAAATTTTCGACTTGTAATAATTCTAATTAATGCGTTGTTGGTTCGAATTATACGCTCATGTATTATATTTTACAAATGCGTTATCTCAAAACTGCATCAAAACCTGGCAGACGACCCTCAACAAACATCTCTGAAGTACTACAATATCTAAGCTGTCCAAATATGATTCGGTATATATTGTTATACTGTAATTATTTATTTTACTTTACATTTGACACAGATTTAACCCAATGACACCAAACAACAACTTTATTTAAATAATTCTAAATATGTGTATAGCATAATGACGTGGAAGCCTGGGTGTTACAGACATCAACAGCAAGATGGAGGAGCGGCGATTGAGATGGTATGGGCACGTTGGACGCAGAGCACCCGATCACATTGTGAGCCAGGCAATCTCCATGGATCTTCCTCGAATAACAACCAGAGGAAGACCAAAGAATTCATGGGTGGTGCAAAAAGATAACCTGATGCAGAGGCACGGCCTGGGGGACGTAGTCCGGGACAGAAGAGCATACAACCTGAGGACGAGGAGAGCAGACCCCAACAGTCTTCGCAGACAATGAGTTGGGATGGAGCCAGGGAGAAAGATGTGTATAGCATAATGACAACATAAACAATGTTACTCGTGCTGCCCTGTGAAGTGGCCCAGTTATACTTACAAAGTTTACTAAGAAGTTTCATCCTCAATTTATCCATGATATGTGGAAGAGATCGATATAATTTTTTTTTATCAACAAGGTCATTCCGCGTGCGAGTGATGATACTCTTTTAACAGTATTCGTTTGTAAATGCGGCACCGAAAACAATCTTAGATGTCGTAAATAATTGTTCAGCATATTATTTAAAGGGTTTAATATTTTTCCTGTTTACAATATGTTTTTATGTATTTACAAAAAGGTGTGTAGATATTTTCTAACGCTTAAAAAGTAACATCCAAGTATATGGTAATAATTAAAAATGTGGGACAGAGCCACATGTAGGTAAAATCCAAATTCTTTGCAATAAATATGTCACAGGAATTTTCTTTGAACTTGTTCAACTATTAGATTCCGGATTGAGGCGCATTTTAATATATTATCTACTATTATAGTTATTTTAAACCTCTGGACGTCTGTTTTGACCAAAGTTCGCTTAACTTCTTCAGACCTGAATTAATTCTAAGGTGTTAAAACAAAACCTTGTTTGTGAGTTTATTATTCACACTAAATGCAACATTAAGTCGTATTAGTTTAGATAGATGACGCCCAAAACGTTCAAGGTTAATCATAATATAAATAGGCCAAAGCCCGTAAGACAGTTGTTACCAAAGAAAGAATACGAGAGTTGAATTTTGAATACAAGAGAGCGAGAGAGGAACACTTGGATTCTCTCCGAAAGTAATTCGAAATTTGAATCTCGGTGGGTACGTGATAAATGAACAAACAATTTTTGAACCAGTGTAAAAAGGGACGATGTATAAATGATGTATATAAATAAATTTTACATTTATTAATATATATTTTCATAAATGTAGAATTTGTTTTACTTCCGTGAATATTTCACGGGTCGCAACTAGTAATACAGTATTCTATAATTCATTTTTTTATCACAAAACAGAAATATAGCATCAAGTTGTTACAAAGTGCATATTAACTATGTGTCCATTACAATGGACACCACGTTTGAAGAAGTTATATATAATAGCACAATTAAAGAAACTAAAATAATATTTCGCCGTCCACTGGAATTGAAAGGAAATCCTAAAAACACAATGAACGGATGAAAATAAAAGTAAAATTAAAAATGACACGCGTGCGATTACGCATGGATGTAATAAGCTTTAACCGTTAATGGATTTTGCATAAATTCCGCCATGTCTGGTGAGTTGGCACAACCACTTCACTGCAAACCGTATTGTATTGTCCCTGGTCCAGCTGTCCACTGCGCATACTAATTGAAGGGCTCGGCAGTAAATACCTAATGGTAAGCGACATGTATCACATGTTGAGATATTAAGAAAACAAGTCTTTATAAAATCTTTAAATTTATTTATGAAACATTTATTAAAAAATAATGTAATTTTAAAAAGTATGAGATTTTAAGACAATTCTGTTTGAGTACTCGGTGTTCGGCTCGGCTTTTTTGCGATGGAGCGCCACTCCACTGCGCTCCACCGCAAAAAAGCAATGAGTGTTTTTTTTTTTTTTTAAAAAAAGGTGCTGGAGCTCACTTCTTGTCATTTTGTAAACCGTAAAAAAGGGAGTGGAGCGCCGCTCCAATGCGCTCCACCGCAATAAAGCAATGACAGTGCTTTTTTTTAAAAAAAAAAGGTGCTGGAGCTCACTTCTTGTCAAGCTTTTTGTATACCGTAAAAAAGGTGGTGGAGCGCCACTCCACTGCGCTCCACCGCAACAAAGCAATGACTGTTTTTTTTTTTAAAAAAAAGGTGCTGGAGCTCACTTCTTGTCAAGCTTCTTGTATACCGTAAAAAAGGTGGTGGAGAGCCACTCCACTGCGCTCCACCGCAAAAAGCAATGACAGTGCTTTTTTTTTTTAAAAAAAAAGGTGCTGGAGCTCACTTCTTGTCAAGCTTTTTGTAAACCGTAAAAAAGGTGGTGGAGCGCCACTCCACTGCGCTCCACCGCAATAAAGCAATGACAGTGCTTTTTTGTTAAAAAAAAAAGGTGCTGGAGATCACTTCTTGTCAAGCTTTTTGTATACCGTAAAAAAGGTGGTGGAGCGCCACTCCACTGCGCTCCACCGCAAAAGCAATGACAGTGTTTTTTTTTTTTTTTTTAAATGTGCTGGAGCTCACTTCTTGTCAAGCTTTTTGTAAACCGTAAAAAAGGGGGCGGAGCGCCGCTCCAATGCGCTCCACCGCAAAAAAAGCTCTGCCCTTAACTATCTAATTTGTTATTTTGAAACTCGTATTTTGTAGTTTTGTCGCTTACCATTATTTACTGCCGAGCCCTTTAATTATAATAGTCATCTTGGAGCAGTGAGGTCACTGGAAATAAGAATCGTACTAAACCCTCTAACCAATACTTGGAGAAAAATATAATACGGTGAAAGAAAAGGTAGGGAAACAAAATAAGGTGCCCTCTTTTTAAGATTCATCGTCATTGCTTGGTCTCGCAGTCGAAGATCCCCTTGCCATTTTTAGTGGTGTTTTTTCTTTTTTCCTTAAAGTGAGTGAACCGTTGCACACCAGCAGACTCACCGGCCACACCGCTGTACTGGATTTGATGGCATGCCGAAGTGCGACGATCGGAGCACATCAGCATATATTTTTTAAAGAATAGATGGGGTATAAGGATACCTATGACGGAAGTCATAGGTATCCTTATACCCCCGAATACTAGGAGATAAAAAATACATATGCCATTCGAGGCGAGTAGCACAGCGCGGGGTTCGTACCGGCGACCTTCCGTACGGAAGTCCAGTGCGTTATTGCGCGACCATGAACCTCATTGATAAAATATACATGCATAACATACCCGCCGTCTCACTATCGTGGTAGGCATAAAGGAGAGAGCACAAGAATTTCACATATTTCACCTCTTCTTTATCTATAATATATGGTATACCCTTTCTCATACAGCCCCTACAATTCCTCTGACTTTTTATATTTCTTCTTTCAAAATATCGAACATTTCATCCAACCGTACTTTTAAAGATGTATGTCAAAAACCCATTAAACTAAAACAACTCTCAAACCCATTAAACTAAAATAACTCTCAAGCCCATTGATCTAAAATAACTCTCAAACATAGACATATAAAGCTATAGAAACAAACTATCAAATTAATTATGTTAGAATATTGCACTATAGATTTAAAAAAAAATCATTTTCTCATAGAACGGAAGTTACCGATCTACTCTGCCTGGGAGCTGTCTATAGTTTGGAAATTCTAGGATGAGTCCTGTGACAGCTCACAAATTTGCCCCAATACAACCTAATGTAATGTATTTACCTAAATAACTTGTTATTTATTAGAATTGAGGCTTATATTAAAGTTAATTAAATAATTAAAATTACTGAACATCGTTACAAGGTTGTATTGGAGCAAATTTGTGAGCTGTCACAGGACTCATCCTAGATTTTCCGAACTATAGTAGCAATAAGGGTGTTAACTACAGGAATATTCAATAATGTTGTTTATAGTTAAGGCATTAACATTGTGGAGGTTTAAAGACATTGTAATTTATTTTTATCAAACACTGTTTATTCCACTTTTTTATGACGGTATAACCCTACCGGTTTCAAGACTTTCACCTCATCTTCAGGGGAGCGCAAACAAGACTAAATGCTGTTCGAACTGGCACCGATATACACGCTTCAACGGTTGGGGGCTGGGGGGTGAGGAAGGCACGAGACGATTTCGGCCAAGAGCGGAGAGATTTTGAGGAAATAACTGTTCAACAGATGTTCCGATCGGTGTACTGATTTAGAAATTTCTAGGGCGTCTAATCTGTTCAATTTATTTCCGTTATCACTGATATGTAAGAATTTGGCATCATCGATAGAAAAAGTATGATTCTCGCGGTGACAATGATTAGCCATTTCAGAATAAATTAGAGGATTTGTGTTCACGAAATCTCTTTTCAAAAGATAAATCTCTTTTCAAAAGATACTTTTCATACAATGAAGATCAATACAATACAAGAGATGCGTGCATTAAGAAAAGAATATAACAAACATTTGTGGAGTATCAACGTTTGAAAGAAAGTGGAATGACTGCATGAATTAAATGGATGTTTTAAGATGAAGAAAGGAACGTTAAAGTAGTTAAGACACGTCAAGAGAATGAATGACGAAAGAATGACTAATTAAGTATACGAATCTGAAATGCATCGTCGATGCTGGGCCGCGCAGTCGAGGATTCCCTCGCCACTCCAACGTCTATTTAGTGGAAAGTGAAGCTGTGCCAAGGAGTTTTTGGAGCACCAATGTATTTGGAGTATGTATGAAAGAAGGTGGAATTAAGACATTATAAATTAATGCAAGGATAAAATAGATGTTTTAAGTGAAATCCAGACTGGGAACCTCTTTTTTAAATCTGGGTTCCAACGGGAATCGAACTAGCAACTTCTAGATTGAATGACAGCTGTCTTACCAATAGTCAATGGAAGTCTTTAAGGTTATGTATTTGTTTAATGTTATAAACTCGTACATTTGTCACTTTATCGCTACATACCATACAGTTGTGGATAAAAAAATGCATTAATTCGTCAAATGGTGAAGGTCCGGTCCATTTCTTATTATTGCACTTTCGTTGTATATACTCGTATGTTGAGATATTGGCGGATTTATTGCCACGTGTCAATCCCTTCTCACCAATCAGAAATATGTTAAAAAGGTTTTAGTGAAATCTGGACAGGAACCCTTTTATTAAAATTAGGTACCAATGGGAATTAAGCGCATAATCCCCGGCCTCTTGACATCTTTCTGGTTTATGAAAGAGATTGCCACATGGTAATAAGCTAGTCAGGTTGTATTGTATACAATAAAAAAATTATAGAATACAATTCAATACATATCCAATATTTTTACATGAGCATCAACGAAATTAGAACACATATCAAGCATTCATTCAGATCTCGATAATCCACTTGAAAAATGTATGCAATACAACACTTGTGAATAAAGCGCTCGATGACAGAGAAACGTGGGTAACTGGAGAAAGGGGGGTAACTGAGGTCATTATCCTATCCCCCTAGTTACAGGGGCCAAGTGTAACTGGGGTACTGGGGTGAACCACTTGCCAATACTAGTGTTGTTTCCGTTATTTTATTACTTTAGGGTCAATAACTTTTTTAAGTTAAATCAACATCTGACGACTGGACCACAGCTCTAAGAAATGATGTCACCAGGAGACCAATTGCCTTGGCCTACATGGAGAGGCCTTAATAGACTCCGAATAGAGGTGACTAGATGTTTTTTAACAAGGGAAATAAAAACTCCAATTAATTCATTTGTTGTGTTCCGTCTGGATTATTCTAACTCGGATTATTTTGGTTTGCCTGATTCACAAATTTCCGAACTCCAGTCTGTTTTTCCGAGTATATGGTAATTAAAAAAATATTACTACATTAATCCGCTTTTTAATTGTTGACAAATATGTAAGTAGTTATAAATATTGTCATATTGGTCCTTTTCTAAAAATCTACACTTAAGTGTCCCCGAATGGACTGATTTCAAATATTGTCTATTTATATTCAAGTCCCTAAAGCATTGGTTTCCTAAGAAAACGGGTTCGTTATATAGCGCACGTTACATGACGCGATGCTGGCGCGACCCCAGGCGGCAGAAATGAGAACCCACAACTGTCAGTTAGAAACTTCAAACGATATTATTCCACATATTTTGTTTCAACTGGGCTTTTCTATAGTATTTGCTCTTCACATTATATAAAGCTTCATTATTTCTTACAAAATCAATCAATATTTCGTCATTTTCGCTGGTCCAAATTAAATTACGTTTGCGTCGCATCCGCCTGGCGCGCCGCCAGACGGCAGAAATGAGAACCCACAACTGTCAGCTGGAAACCAAATCTGATTCCAAATATTTTGTTTCAACTGGGCTTTTCTATAGTATTTGCTCTTCACATATAAAGCTTCATTATTTCTTACAAAATCAATCAATATTTCGTCATTTTCACTGGTCCAAATTACGTTTGCACTCATTTTTTATTTAAAAACGGTGTCCGCTACACGGGAAAAATCATTCCACGACTGTTCCGCTCCGCTATCACGGCCGTCATGCAAATGGCAGCATTGCTATTTGACATTACACTCACAACCAACGCACTCTAGGAAACCAACGCCATTGGTTTGCATAGACAATGTTTTGTTACGCGCGCTATATAACGACACAACAAACGCTCTCTAGGAAACCACGCCATATGGTTTGCATAGACAATGTTTTGTTACGCGCGCTATATAACGACACCACTTTCTTAGGAAACCAAAGCTTTAATGGGTATGTCTTCTTTGTATCTTTCAAATCTGTGTCTGAGGGATGTTCCTTCAAAGAGAAAAATAAATTTATGATCGATATCTTTTTCACCTGATAAATTGGTTGTTCCAAATCAATCTAATAGTACAGGTTAATATTATGGAGCTTTTGCCGCTGCTGGTCCTGTGGTGTGGAATTATATCCCTCTAGTGTCATGATATGGGTGGCGTGTGCAGCTTTACGAATCACTTGAAGATAAATATTTTTGGGAGATATTATCAAAATTTCTTAGTGGGTTCGAATCCTGAGTTGGAGCACCCTTGAGGTAAGCCTGTTTTCTAAACGGCGCTTTATACACATAAATTAGATGTAAGGTGAACATGCAGACATGGGGTTTCTTGAAATAAAATAGCAATGAATGTGATTAGGGAGCTGTACAGGACTCACAACACATGCTAACGTGTCAGAACATCAGGACCACATGCTCTAAGCAAAGGTTGATTCATGAGAATAACATGGTCCAGGGATCTCTGTTGCCTTCTACTGGAAATACGCGGCAAAATTAATAACTGATGGTCCAGACACAGAAATAAATTAATCATTTTTTTTAACTCGATTGGAGTTGGGTGGGCTGGGGTATTACGAGTATGATATAGCTTTGCCGTTGCTGGTGCTGTGGCGTGGAATGATCTCCATCTTAACCCTTCCTGTCCTGTGATGTGTAACTAGTACACATTGCTTCTGAAAACTTTAATATCTCTATAAATATAATAAATACTGGGTTCATATTTTAGGTATACCTCCGTAATACATTTACGCATTGAATGAAAAAAAATTAATAATAATTAGCACTTATCGGCCACATCAGAGATATTTTGTGAAAATCGAGAATAAATTCACCAATACAATCAAACGTGTGCCAGTGTGTGACGTAAGTATATTCATTCTATAAATATAATAAATACTGGGTTCATATTTTAGGTATACCTCCGTAATACATTTACGCATTAAATGAAAAAAAATTATATTAATAATAATTAGCACTTATCGGCCACATCAGAGATATTTTGTGTAAATCGGGAATAAATTCACCAATACAATCAAACGTGTGCCAGTGTGTGGCGTAAGTATATTCATTCTAAAACACCGCTATGGGTGAGAAAGCGACGCTATTCACGTCTCACTCTCACTCTACTTCAGTATATGGGAACGCTAGAAATAGAATCTCATTTCGCTCGCTTCTCTCGCTCAGTAGCTCGCGGGCTTTCGTTTGAGGTGGTCACTTCGCCCGTTTTGTGAACGTCGGCCGATGTTTTTTCTTCATGTTTTCAGCAATTAAACTTCAATTATTATCACTTTTGACTTCAAATTTTATTAATTTAAGCGATTGGCTATGAATATTCTTATTTTTCCGATTTTTAATCGCTCATTTTTACATATGTATTGAATACACAGCACCGGAACGCGGGGATTTTTTTAGCACAGGAAAGGAAAGGTTAAAGTATTTGAGATATGTGTGGCGTGTATAGCTTTAGGAAGCACTTGAAGACAACCGTTTTTGAGAGGTCTTATCAAAATGTATGATCATACACATACCATGTATATGAACACTACAAACATACACTACAACTAAAGCCGAATGCGTTATTAAGCGAACATAGTTCATGTTCCAGTTTTTCTACAAAGTATGTGTTTCTGGAAGTATGCAGATACAGGGAAGTACCTTATTTAATGGCCACAGCCACTGCCTTCCTATCATGACACTCAACGTCTGTACAATTTTTTTTAATCTGTCAATAATAGTAAGTTCGAGACTCGGGTTAGAGCACCCTTGATGAGAGTTTGCTCTCTAAACGGCAGTATATAAATTGTCATTTTTATTATTATTAATAATTAAGTTCATTTTCATACAAATTTGTCGTAATTTCCTTTAGTAAAAGAGTCACAAAGTTTAAGGCGCGTTCTCACGGTTCAAGTTTAGTTGACCGATTAAAGTTGATCAACAAAAGTTGAATGAAATCTGTAGTGAAGGCGCGTTCTCACGGTTCAAGTTTAATTGACCGATTATAGTTGATCAACAAAAGTTGAATACAGGTCCGTTCTCACGGTTCAAGTTTAGTTGACCGATTAAAATTCATCAACAAAAGTTGAATACGATTTGAATCAGTTTTTGTTCACACGTTTCAATAGAAACTGATTCAATAAACTGTTTCAATTTAATTCAGCTAAAAATGGCGTCGAAAGCATTTTCTCTTGCATCTTTATTCTTATATTTATTGAGTTGAAAGCGAACTTGACAATCAACTTGAATTCACATGTTCACACGTTTCAAGATATGTTTTAACTTGAAAGCAAATGGCGGATAACTCATAACTTGAACGATAAAGTTTGACTGTGTAAATGTTTTCTTGATCAACTAAAAAGTTGATCAACCCTATTGAAACAAAGGTTCTCACTGCAGATTTCATTCAACTTTTTTTGATCAACTTTAATCGGTCAACTAAAATTGAACCGTGAGAACGGGCCTTGAATCAGTTTATGTTGAAACGTGTGAACAAAAACTGATTCAAGTCGTGTTCAACTTTTGTTGATCAACTTTAATCGGTAAACTAAACATGAACTGTGAGAACGGGCCTTTATTTAGCTCCCTTAAAAGTTAGGAGCGTATGAAGTCCGACTCTGAATACATAACACGAAATTGAAGGTTAGAAATCAGTATTTAGTATTGAGGGTAAACCATGAATTTGGACCTAAGCGCCTACGTAGGTTGATCAGCCAATGACAACGATGATGAAAGACTATTCTTAATTATGTAACAATTCATTAAATAAGCTAGTTGTGGTATTTTGCAGAAATCACATCGGCATGATATTTAGACATTTACTAGGTTAGACGAAAAACTTGGCTGCAAAACCAAAGTGCAGCATTGCAGAACACTTTCGATGGCGTCGGCCAACCGTGACCACTCATTGGATCGAATAGATCAATTCTACTCAATGTGGTAGACAGCAAAGTAGCGCGGTCATACCATTAGTTATATATTTTTTTAAATTCTTTATTTTATAAAGTTAACATATACAGGTTAAATTCAAATTACATGGAAAGATTAAAGACAAATACATATGTATATATTATGTATATACACGAACAAGAAATAAAAATACATATGTATATATACGAACAAGAAATAAAAATTAATATGTATATCATCATCATTGTCAACCAGGGTCGATCCACTGCTGGATGAAGGTCTCCCCAAGTTGACTTCAAATAGTTCGGTTTTTTGCTCGTTGATGCCATGTGATGCTGCCATGCTTCCTGATTTCATATATCCAGCGAACCTTCGGTCTTCTTCTGGGCCTCTTTATGCCTCTTGGGTACCATTGGATTATTTCGGATGTCCATCGGGAGTCTGACATTCTGGTTACGTGTCCTGCCCATTGCCACTTCATTATTTTGCACACCTTTATAACGTCTTCTACCTTTGTTATATTGCGAATCCAGGTGTTTCGTTTACGTTCTCTTTCAGTATATCCCAAAATGCATGTCTCCATGCCCCTTTATGCGGTCTGGAGCTTTTGTATGTTATTTACTGTGAGCGTCAATATCTCGCAGCCATACGTAAGTACTGGGAGTATACACTGGTACTGGCCCAGATACACATATTCCTGGACAAGTTCTAGCGGCTTTCCATCTACGTTTATTGGTATTGGGGTAGCAAAGCTGTTCATAATATATTTGGTTTTTGAAATATTCATTTTTAAACCAACTTCTTTACTGACCTCTGCTAATTCTTGCAGTTGGTGCTGAAGATCATTCGGGTTTTGTGAGAATATAACGATATCGTCTGCAAATCTCAAATGGCTCAGGTATTTTCCATCAATCACCAGGCCTTTATTGACCCATTCTAGTATGGGACTGGACTGGACTAGAAAGGGGCGATATATGTATATATTAATATGTATATAAAAAATACATATATATATATATATATATAATATATATATATATATATATATATATATATATATATATATATATATATATATATATATATATATATATATATATATATATATATATATATATATATACACGAACAAGAAATAAAAATTAAAAAATAAGAAATAATTCTTATGATGAAACAACTAACTCCCATTATCAAGACACCTTAAGATGTTTTCTTTAAAAACATTTTCAGAAATGTTGGAGGTGTGAATATCCAAGGCCTTATTCAACAGGGCTTGGAAGGTAGAATCGGATCTGCAACATCTATCTTGGAAGGCAGGCGTTTTACCAACTAGGTCACGAAGATCGTAAAATGTGGTGAGGTTTTCAAATTTAAAAAATCACCCATTCCATGCATGTTTTTTTCTCACTTGGAAGTTCAATTACAGCAGTACACTTGAATTTTTTTTTTGAATACCATCGAGAATCGAAACCGAAGCGCCCAGATGAAAAAAAAAAGCGTCTTAGCAATTAGGCCACGGAGGTAGTAACGAATAGATTTGTTTGGCCTACTCAACGGAATGTTTTGTATGAAAAGTTGCACTTGGAGACTATGAAATGGCTGTTATTTTTTTCCAGAAGTCACCAACACACTTGGGAGGAATTTAATGTCATTAAATGGCAACATCTCCCTACTCATATCCATTCTAGCGTCACAAGTTGGAAACGTAACGAATGTAAAACCGTTGTCTCTTCAATTACTTATAAGCTTTTGATTTATAAGGTAATTGGCAACTAAGAAAGATTATTGGCATACAAAGATCGAATAAGAACGTATGCGGATTACTGTAGACAGATGGCATGGTAGTTGGCGGAAAATGAAGATGAACTGCAGAGTTTTATAAGTATATTGTATAAGAGATGCGAAGAGAAACATCTGAGAATAAGTATTACAAGTGTAAAAGTTGAAGTGAATGCGATAGGTGAGTATTGAACAATTCTGCTATTTAGGTAGTACTTTCTCAGATGATGGAAGAGTTATGATGAATATTAAAAGAAGTGTAGCGGTAGAAAAGAAAGTCAACGCGGCACTTAAACATATACGGTCAAACCGGTTAATATATAAACCTACAAAGATGATGACAGTCCACAACAGTATTTTAGTGCCAATTTTGATGTATGGGTTTAAAACGTGGACTTGGAATAAGACTGAAAAGAAACGAATAAATGCTCAAGAAATACGTGCACTTAGAAGAATACATGGGGTGACTATGTATGATAGAATATGGAACGCAGGGATTAGGGATGAATGTGAACTTAAGGCTGATGAGGTCTGAAAAGGTTACTCGAAGGTTTTCACTTCTATAAACACGACAATTTTGCTGACTGACATATCCGCCGGGCTTCGATGCTGAAAATGATTTTTCAACATCGAAACCCATTTTCAACAATCGGAAAACAGACGGCGGTGCCTATAGTCTGCAGGCTTAAATTGAGTCAACCGAAGTTTGTATGCGTGTAGAATCTGCATCCCAGATTGGGTTATCGCGACATTTTCTGCAGAAGTTGAAAACATCGAATGTAAAAAGATAAACTTATTGAATTTTCAATTGATCTTGAAGTTAAGACGCTTTTTAAAAATGTGATTTGAAATTTTTTTTAGACGAATATAAATGTTGTACATAAATTTCCGAAACTTTCTGAAATGGTATTTTCCTATTTGTTTGCATTTCCAGGCTCGTATATGATTGAAGCTGGTTTCAGCCATGTTAATTCCAAACAGAGTTAACAAAAATGAGAAAAAAGTTACATATAGAATTCTGAAAGAATTAAGGCTGAAATTAATTAATATTGAGCCAAACATTGCTAATCTTACTCTACCAAGAGTCACCAAACACACCCGTCACATTTACAAAGTCAGGCCATTTTACGAACTTAATATAAGTCTTATTATAATGTACGAGTATATGATTAGATATAAGTATATTATTTATAGTTAAGGCATTTACATTGTGGAGGTTTAAAGACATTGTCATTTGTTTAGTTCAACATTGTTTATTCCACTTTATATAACGGTATAACCCTACCGGTTTCAAGGTTTTCACCTCATCATGAGAGGAGCACAAACCAGACTAGTTTGTGATACCCTGATGATGAGGTGAAAACCTCGAAACTGATAGGGTTATATCGTTATATTATTCTTGTTCTTCTTGGTTTAGGTCGTATGACCTGTTTGTGACAGTGGACTGTCCTGGGATGATGACGTCCAGTTGTCCTTCCGTACTTTGTTTTATTGACAGAAATCGTCATATAACCCTACCGGTTTCAAGGTTTTCACCTCATCATGAGAGGAGCACAAACCAGACTAGTTTGTGATACCCTGATGGTGAGGTGAAAACCTCGAAACTGATAGAGTTATATCGTTATATTATTCTTCTTCTTCTTGGTTTAGGTCGTATGACCTGTTTGTGACAGTGGGCTGTCCTGGGATGATGACGTCCAGTTGTCCTTCCGTACTTTGTTTTATTGACAGAAATCGTCATATTGTATTTCTTAAAAGCAAGATGAAATTCGTAGAGCATTTTCTGAAGATCATCTTCGCTTTCTGCCAATATTGCAGCGCCGTCGGCATAACACACTATACTGATCAATTTGTTTCCCATTTTGTAACCCAGGTCCAAAGAAGTCACCTCTTCTATGATTCTATCCATAATAATGTTAAAAAGGAATGGGCTGAGAGTATCTCCCTGTTTGATACCGGTTGCAGAAGGTATCTCTTTTGTTAGGTCTCCGGTTGCCTTGTTTCGTGTCTTCCCATTCTTGTTAATACTTTGAATGGTTTTGATTATTGATGCAGCAATATAATGTGGAATAAACAGTGTGTGTTTAAACAAATTACAAAAAAAAAAATATATGTAATATAAATAATAAACACTGTAAAATAAACAGTCTAAAAAATCACATAAGTGTCAGATAATTCCGTAAAAGTTAAATAGAAGGGGTCGATAAAAAATCTAGAAATTCTTGAAGAAGTTGATGGTCAAAAAAGTTTGGGAACTTCCGGTGTAGACCAAGATATTTGGTTAAAATTCGATGCATGCAGCTTCTGAAAATACCCAATTGCTACGTATGATGATGAATTTGTGTTTTTAGATTTTTGACAACATTTACACTCATTCGAGCGATATTTTCGTTTGAATGAATATTGCGGCCACACAACTGACGTCGTTGTCAAGAACCGAACCGCAAAAATCGAATTTACTAATTAGGTTGCGAATTGCGGTGTCATTTGGTGTATGATTTTGGCGCATGTGTTTAAAACAGAACGGGAATTTCCGTAAAAGATTTGCTACATTTTTATAAGTTCGTATTTTGAATTCTGCATGATGGATTTGTCTGGTCTCTAGGTGACATACTACCTTGATCAAAAAGTTTTCGGACTGTATTCATAAAATCGAAAATACAAGGTTATTCATCAATATCGATATGGTCCCCTTCAAAGTACTCCCCATCGACTGCAACGCACTTACGGCAGCGCTTGATCCAATCCTCGAAACACCGCTGGTACTCAATTTTCGGTATTTCCATCAGAGCCGTCTTCGATTTTTTCATGATATCCTTTCGGGTGCTGTAACGCGTTCCGCGAAGCGGTTTTTTAAGTCGGTTGAACAGGAAAAAGTCGCAGGGAGCCAGATCAGGTGAATTCGAAGGCTGCTGGATAGTATTCGTGGAGTTTTTGGTCAAAAACTCATGGAAATCATGTCTTTCGCGATTTCAACGCGGTCCTTTTTTTTGCGTGAAATTGAGGTCTTTTGGCACCAGTTTTGCAGCGACACGTCTGAGGCCCAAATCACTAACCAAAATGTTTTGAGCGGATCCATAAGCGATGTTCAAGTCCTCTGCCAGCTCTCTGATGGTCAATTTGCGGTTTTCGGTCAACATTTCTTTCATTTTATCGATGTTTTCATCGGTTTTCGACTGCCACTGCGTTCGTCATCCTCGACCGACTCGTGACCACTTCTGAAGCGTTCGTGCCACCGAAAAACACTTCTCCAACATTTCCAAGATTTGCGGACCGTTAAATCCGTTTTTCACACAAAATTTAATGCAAACTCGTTGATGCACAGTTGATGCCATTTTCAAACTTGTAAAAAATCGAAAACACGCACAAAGTTAGATGTACTCAGTACAGCGTAACTTTTACAAATGTCAAGCTATGACGCTGAAATTTGAATGGAAGTGTCAATGATAGATGTGGTAACTTAAAAAAAAAGAATTCCAATCGGGTGACTGACAGCGCCACACGGTGGCCGGTCCTAAAACTTTTTGATCAAGGTAGTATATCAAATGAAACAATTTTAGTTATACGGTTCGAATATGGCGCACCCGCTATACTCGTAAGTCCTCTTGTATTAGATGGATAAAATGCACCAACAGCTTTTAGGTATGTGGCAATTTGACAAGGGTGCCATGCCGATAAAGACATTTAAAATCGTCCGTGTCGTTAAGTTATCTTGGAGCCACAGCTGAAGAGAGCGCTTATCTGACTTTAAAATATATTACGTGAACTTTTTATCCAAAGGAATAACATTTTTATTGTATCTGACATGAATACATATTATAACTATTCTACATATAAGAGAAAAATAGAGGACATTTTTTTAAATCACGCACATATCATAAGATTTATTTTCAACCTACGAAAGTACGATCATATAACTTCATACCAGAAGGCATTGAACTGGTTGAATGTTAGAAATAGACGCCAAATTCACATACTGTCTCTATTGTATAATATCCTTAACTGTCCCGCCGCACCCTCTTATCTCGCCGAAAAATTTCAGCGTCTTTCCAATCATGGATTAGCGCTACGCTCAAACAGAGATTGTTTATTGGCCTTTACAGTTCATCGCTCTTCTTTCTTTACGTCGTCCTTTACTGTCCATGCAGTGAGACTCTGGAATCAATTACAAACCAATATAAGAGTCGCTCCGTCCTTGGCATGCTTTAAGAAGCGACTGAAAAAACTCTTAATTTCTAGTCAGTAAAATAACGTGTTTCATTCCTGATTTTTCTTTTCCTTTCCTCTCCACCATCCTTTTCTTTTGATTGATGATATCTCACTTTATATGAAAAATAATGTTCGGGTGATTGTCCGTCTTTGTGGGATTCGTGGGCATGTTCTCGCGTATATGTTTATGGATTTCGTGGGGATGGATAGTCATTTGAATGATTTATGCAACCACGTAACTTGTTTCATTTACTTTTGTCTGGTTGGTTGGAAGAGATTGCCACCTGGCAATAAGCCCGCCAGATTGTATTGCAAAAAATAAATTAAAATATCATACCAAGCTGAAATGTACTTGGGTTAAAAAAAATGTGTTTGGGATCAATGGTTGAAGTAAAATAGGCACTAAGTACCAAAAAAAACTAAGTATGCAGTTTCGTTCTATATGTCATATAGAATGAAACTGCATACTTAGTTTTTTTTTTAATATTTTTTGGTACTTAGTGCCTATTTTACTTCAACCATTCAATTGTTGACAGAGTGAGTAAACATTTTGTATCCCGAATTTTAACGTGGTAAACTACAATAGATTTACGTTGAGTCCCAGTCCCGTGTTTTCACGTGATCGATATCTCTTCCAAAAAAGGATATATGACTAAATAATTCTACTTCAAACTTCTGATTTCTAACATGGACAATCCCTAGACAATGAAGGTATGCATGGATTGTCAGTTCTTGAAGATTTTGTCTTATGAATCTGTAGACAATTACAGTCTCCGGGTCCAAATGTGTTAGAATAAGGAATTCGCAGAATCCTCTCTCTCCTGTTATCAAACTCTCCTGATTTCAAAAATGCACTACAAACACCGTAGACAATAAAAATACGCATGAATTCTGACGTCGTGTCACCAATGTGTGGTGACGTGTTTGTGCGTTATTTCCTCATTAATTCTTTTAAAACTGCTTATCTATTTCAATGTATTACTGCCTAACTATTTCAATGTTGTCTCAACTATCTTACTTCCCATTTGTCATTATGCAAAATTTGGACTCCTTTGAGGCTTTTCTTTTCTTTTTTTCTCGTTCTTGCTGACAGTTAACCTGAGGTGGTATATGTGGGTTTACTTTTTATTTTGTTTTCTGCCATACGTTTTTGTTTTTTTTCTATTTATTCATTAATCTAGATATGCGTGGGTGTGGGATGGAAGCCCCCTGATGCCCTTGCGGTCGGGCTCGCCCTACATTGGTGGGGTGTATCTCGGCCGGGGGAATGTTTGTGGGATGAGCCCGGACCTTTTGGTGTCTTCTCTCTTGAATGTATTTTTTCTTTGTCATCTATTTATTTTCTGTGTTTATTATTTTTTTTTTTTTTATATATTCTTGTTCTACGTGTCCATGGGCGTGGACTGAAAAACATCTGGTGTCCCCGTGGCTGGGTTCGCCCTATATTGGTGGGGTGTATATTGGCCGAGGGGATGCTATTAGATGAGCCCAGACCTTTTGATAGCTTCTGTATTTAATGTATTATCTGCAATTTATGTGTTTTAGAAGTATTATTCAAATATAATCTGTACATACTATGTTGCTATCAATAAACCTATTATTTATTTATTTAACTCTTGGAGATTTTGACATATGAATCTGGATACCGAATAAGAGTGCGTTGAGATGGTTTGGGCATTTAGAACGAATGAATGAAAAACTACTAACAAAACATATATAACATACAGTGCAGATGGGAGTGAAAAACGTGTGAGAGGAAGACCGAAGAAAGTATGGTTGGATCAAGGAATGATATTGCGAAAGAAGGAAAGTAGAAAGATAGAGAAATAAGGTGTATGGATATGGAAGAGGCTATCCAAATAGAATAGGGAATTTGCAAGATCAAACTTATCACAGATCGTGTCTAAACATGTGTTGACATATTTTCCATCAACTGACGAAAAAAGGCGAAGACAGTTCCATCTGCAGGCAAGGTCATGGCGTCAGTTTTTTGGGATGCGCGTGGGATAATTTTCATTGATTATCTTCAAAAAGGAAAAAACAATCAACGGCGAGTATTATACGAACTTATTGCAACGTTTGAGTGATGAAATCAAGAAAAAAACGGCCGCATTTGGCGAAAAAGAAAGTGTTGTTTCATCAAGACAATGCACCAGTTCACACATCCGTTATCGCGGTGGCCAAAATCAATTAATTAAAATTCGAATTGCTTCCTCACGCACCCTATTCACCAGATTTAGCCCCCTCGGATTATTTTTTTTTCCAAACTTGAAAAAATGGCTCGGTGGTAAAAGATTTGCCAACAATGAAGAAGAGGTGGAATCTGCGGTTGATGGCTATTTTGAGGCGCTCGACGGTTTTCACTATAAATAGGGTATCGAAGCTATTGAACATCGCTGGGAAAAGTGTGTCGAGCTGAAAGGAGACTATGTTGAGAAATAAAAATATTTTTTCCAAATTTTTTGTGTTTTCTTTGTTGGGTCGGGTACTTTTGGGACTACTCTCGTATGTGCTGCACACACGAAGAGAAACGAGATCCGGTACATGTGTAAGAAGCAGGGCTGTGGAGTCGGATGAAAATTTACCGACTCCGACTCCGGCTTTATTTTATACTCCGACTCCGACTCTTGACTCTGACTTCAATTTTTATTTTATTTTATAATTTACTGCGTCTACCTAATGTATTTATATTGACTTATTAATAATGGATACAGGTATAAATAAAAAATTAATTATATTCGTACACAAATGAAACAATTTAATAAAAAAATATATAAACAATACGCATTAAGCAATATCTTCACACAAAAATAATATTAAAAATATATATTAATATTTAAAAAAATAATTAAATAAAACTTTTAAAATAATTAGAACAACTCAGGTAGGTATAAAAAAAATAAGAAAACACTTTAAAATAAAAAGGTTGCTTTATTTGTTTTCATACGTTAACTAAATCTTATTTATATTGATTATTATTTTAGTAATGAACGAATATCGTATGCTGGTATAATACACTAACAATATTTAGGCATGGACACGCCGCGCGTGTTTTGAGCATGAAGCAGATGTTCACATGGACAAGCCAGGCGTGTTCTCAGCATTGGATGAGTTAAAGAAAATGTTAAAATAATTAAACGGAGTCGGAGTCGGTCGATTTTTTCCGACTCCGACTCCGCCTAAAATGTTCCGACTCCACGACTCCGACTCCGACTCCACAGTCCTGGTAAGAAGTGTGACGTAGCTCTTCAGCAAGGAGAATGTTGACAGAATTACTATACCAAACTAAAATGTATAAGTATTTGAAAATTTCAATAGAATATTTGTGATGTTTACTTAGATATAACAATTTTAGTAAACCCTCCACAAGAATCTTTCAAAAAGAAGCTGGACACTGGGAAAGGTGGTCCTGATTTCGATCGAGTCTTAAATGTATTAAGAGATGTTGTATGTACATGAACGATAACTTATAGCTCACGTGTACATCGGTGCTTCCGGTACATATAGAGTTGGCGAGGTCTATCGCTTTGCAATTGGAGCCAATTAGTCATCTGGGCAGGCTGTCATCATAGGGACTCGTTTACCTGTCATAGATAATCACTAAGTGTATAGTATGCCCAGGATGGGGTCCGGATGAGAAGCGACAACGGCACACTTAGGGCTTCTGATTCACGTGAATTCAAAAGTAATCACTGGTTAATATTTCTGGAGTTTAACACTGTGAAAATTCATGCTTCTTCAAATATAATAAAAAATTTAAACACTGTTTTATTCACTTGAAAACAAATATTTTTAACTCAACTAGTTTCGTTATATACGATTCATCTTCACGGGTATTCCGAACTAACTACTGGAATCATCCTAAAGATGAGTCGCATATAACTTGAAACAAGCTGGGTTAAAAAAATTTCAAGTGAATATACTCGTAAGTGTTTCCATTTTTAATTATATCATAGTATAAATAGGCCAAAACCCAAACGACGGCTGTCGCCAAAGAAAGAATAAGTGAATTGAATTTTGAATACAAGAGAGCGAGAGAGGAATGCTTGGATTCTCTCCGAAAGTTATTCGAAATTTGAATCTCGGTGGGTCCGTGATAAATGAAAAGATGGAAACTATACTGAACGAATTTTAAATACCTAGCTAACAATTGTTGAACCGGTGTAAAAGGGGACGATGTATAAATGATACATATAAACAAATTCTACATTTATGAATATATATTTTCATAAATGTAGAATTTGTTTTACTGCCGTGAATATTTCACGGGTTACAACTAGTATTTAAATTATCATTCGTTATATGTAAAGTCAAGTTATTCGAGTAGCCATTTTCTCTCCGGTCATGGGAGCTTTAATGAAAAGTAGTTTCGATATTGTCAAATCAATAATTTTCATATATGATAGTAAAAATTTGTACACGTGACAGTGAAATTCTTCATAAGTAGCATAAGTCTTCATACGGAATACTAACAATAGTTATATGTGACAGTAAAAATCACCATATATAACAGTAAAAGTAGTACAAGTAATACGCAGCAATGAAAATAGTTATTCGTGATAGTGAAAATCACAACATATGAAAGTGAAAATCACAACATATGAAAGTGAAAATCACAACATATGACAGTGAAAATTACAACACATGATCGTGAAAACAACACATGACAGTGAAAATCCCAACATATGACAGTGAAAATCACAACATATGACATTGAAAATCACAACATATGACAGTGAAAATCACAATATATGACAGTGAAACTCACAATATATGACAGTAAAAATCGTCATACGTGACACTGAAAATACGCTTAAATGAAAATCATGAATCTTATTACGATTGAACTTTTGTCATTACTCTCCGATAGCCAAATCCAAATTAATTTTTTTTAACTCCAATCTTGTCCCTGCATCCTGTTGTAATTTTTGAGCCCGTCACAATCCACAAAAGACATTTTGTAGTGCATTATGATGCATAAAATTTAATACATTACGAAAAAGTTTGTTGATTTCCTTCAATCAGACAATGTTGTCAAGTTCAAGAGTGTATCTGTTATCAACATTTTAAATGATGGGTCGAGATAAAAATATTTAGAGAGATAGACAATACATTCCAATAATATTTGGTTCTATTGTGTTTTCCAATGAATTAAGAATACTTAAATCTGAGTTAAAATATATTTCTAAAAATGTTGATCTTACACCTTGATGTTGGTCTGTTGACTAGTCGGTGTTTTTAATAATTGGCTTATTGAATAGACCTAATAAATACCGAAGACTTCACATACAGTTCAGTTCAATCACATTACTACCAGAAGCACAAAATAAGTTCCCATCCAGCGCGATCAACACAAGATCGAAATATTGATTATTAACGCGACGTCACTTCGAGATAAACAAGAAACTGCCCTAATGGACTCCTCCTCCGCCGGCGAGATACTTGTGAAAAGAATAGTAACGACGATGGATGTCATAGGAGAAGAAAAATAACTCGCAGCGCACTAAATATTCTTATCAAGCGGTTTTATATGCAGAACAACAATAGGCCACTGTCTGATAACAACTCACACCTTTATAAAATCCACATTAAAGAAATCTTTACATGCAGGTGTGGGATAGTTGAAGAGACCTTGTATCATGTTTTCTTTTAGTGTTCCCTTCTTATTCTTCTTCCCAGTGTCATGTCAGGTCCCCCCAACGTTGAATACGAGTATCATTTGAGAATAGACATATTTGGCCCCGGCAGCCCGAAAAAGATCTCCAACGCCCCTTATGCCAGTCCAATCACGTATATTGCGGAGCCAGGAGATTTGCCTCCTGCCAACACCTCTTTGGCCTTCTATTTTGCCTTGGGTGATCAGGCGCAGTAATTTGTACTTTGCTCCTCTAAGTACATGACCCAAGTAGGACACCTTTCGGATTTTAGAGTGTCCCCTACTCATATCATATAAGCTTTACTCAATTATAAATGTTCCCCGTCCATTCAAAATGGCAAGCCTCCCAAACTTAATTCTCCATTAATTTACGAGTATTGTCAAATATTTAAATTAATTGTCCAAAACCCCTTAATTATTTAAAACTAGTGTAGTTTCTTACATATTCTCCCACTGCCTCCTTTCCTTTAATTATTGGCACAAATCATCCTCTTTATAGTATAGAATGCCTAATTAACAAATAATAATAAAGCGACTTAAAGTCTGGAGTTCATACAGCCCAGCGAATTACCAGCACTTCCACAGAAAAGGAGTTCATACAGCCCAGCGAATTACCAGCATTTCCACAGAAAAGGAGTTCAGACAGCCCAGCGTATTACCAGCACTTCCACAGAAAAGGAGTTCATACAGCCCAGCGAATTACCAGCACTTCCACAGAAAAGGAGTTCATACAGCCCAGCGAATTACCAGCATTTCCACAGCAAAAGCAAAACTATCCTTTGACGCCAATAGATCGCAGTAGTCTAGTAGTCATATACCGATCCGAGGATGTACTGATGTAAGTTTACTTGAAGATTGCTACTGAAATTATTGTCTTAGTTATCATCGTAGTACCATAAAAAGTGTGAATTGATCTAGATAACTGCAAAAATTAAAATAAGGTAAATGGACAAGATTAAAGGTATACAAGTGTCATTCTCCCGTGACCAGAGGGAAATTAGGTAGTCCAATAACTTGAATACATCCACGAGGAGCCGAGGTGCGCCCTGATGCGAGGATTTTTTTGATTGTCTTTCTTCCCGCAGAGATGACGAGCATCGCTGTTGCCAAGTTGACAACTGGATCTGTAAGCTGGCTTGAAGAATCACATCTGAAATCATTAATTTCCGTATCCAGACCATGAATTATGCTACACGTTTCCAGTAGAAGGCAGTTTGTGAGTTCTGTATACTCCTATATCCACAATCCATTCAATGCTACTTTCGTTCAAGGAACTCCATCTCTACATGTTCACCTTGCATCTAGCCACCCCTACACGGAGTATATTCAATGCTCCCTAAGTAGGTTAAGGCAGTTGCTCTCCAGGTGCCACCTTTTCTGATAGCTCCATCTATTCAAGTGTTTTTTTTATTTCCACTTCAGAAAACCGGAGGAATCGTCGGTCTTGATACTCTCTTCATAAAACTATTCGTTGATTTCAATCCTGATAATGCAGGCTGATGACCATATAAAGGGTTTTATGGGTCCTGGACTTGTTTTGTTATTTCTACGAGTATATCAGCTGCAGCACTTCTACGGATCTCAGGTGGGATGGTACCAATCAGGTGGTATGTTATCTCTACTTGTAATTTATTTTTATCAAACACTGTTTATTTCACTTTTTTGTAACGGTATAATCCTACCGGTTTCAAGGGTTTCACCTCATCTTCAGGGGAGCACAAACAAGACTCTCCCCTGAAGATGAGGTGAAAGTCCCTGAAGATGAGGTGAATCCCCTGAAGATGAGGTGAAAGCCTTGAAACCGGTAGGGTTATACTGTTACAAAAAAGTGGAATAAACAGTGTTTGATAAAAATAAATTACAATGTCTTTAAACCTCCACAACGTTAATGCCTTAACTATAAACAACATAAATCTCTACTTGTGTTTCTTTTCAGCATCCTGTTGTTATCCTCCCGGTTTCGTTCATGGCAAAATCGACCTGTGTAGCATGTGAGGAGGCACTCCAAACCACATCTGGATATTCCGCTGCTAACCAGCAAACTGCAAGAGCTGACACTTTTAACCTGTACACCGCGTTAAAAATCGAATTCCACTAATCCTGTGCGCGGCACAAATTCGGCGTTTTTTTAATTTCTAAGTTTAAACGCGTATTTTGTTTAGAACCACTGATATTTGATTACACCACCAAGTAAACATGACATTCAAGTAATTTTCTGATAATAAATAAAAGTCATTACTCTTAAGGAGACTCATTAAATAAAGGAGATAAACTAAACATTACGTAAAATACACAAAGGAATGCTACAGATCAGATCACAGGCGTTTGTGCTTCCCGCGAGGAACACGTTAATGTGAGTAGCTATACTCTCCATGGTGTCTGAGTGAATTTCCGAAGGATGTTATTTTCTAGCACAGAAGTAAGAGAAGTAAAGAGTTTCCATGTTTGTAGGAATTTTGAAACTCATGAATACTATTGATGACTTGTGTGAATGTCCATATCAAGTGAATCGGCCCTGTCCATTATGAAGAATGATATAATAACTAGCACGGTCCATTGCATTGATATTGAAATGAAATCCCGTCCAGCGGGGACTGTAATGCGAGAAGTTCAAGTACTCGCTGATTGATAGGTCTAAGCATCAGGGACGGTTCTAGCTGAGAGAGAACTATGATTTTTTTATTACCAAAAAAATTTGATTTCAGTTATTCACGTGAACTATTTATTAATTTTTATAATTTCATGGAAATATAAGGGGGCAAGATATATAAGGACATTCTGAATGAGACGCTTAAAAATAATATGGTTTCAAGGAAATACTACCTTGATCAATAAGTTTTAGGAGCGGCCACCGTGTGGCGCTGTCAGTCACCCGATTGGAATTCTTTTTTTTTTTTGTTAGGTTACCACATCTATCATTGACACTTCGCTCTAAATTTCAGCGTCATAGCTTGACATTTGTAAAAATTACGCTGTACTGAGTACATCTACCTTTATGCGTATTTTCGATTTTTTACAAGTTTGAAAATGGCATCAAGTGTGCATCAACGAGTTTGCATTAAATTTTGCGTGAAAAACGGACTTAACGGTCCGCAGACCTTGGAAATGTTGGAGAAGTGTTTTTCGGTGGCATGAACGCTTCAGAAGTGATCGTGAGTCGGTCGAGGATGATGAACGCAGTGGCAGTCAAAAACCGATGAAAACATCGATAAAATCAAAGAAATGTTGGCAGAAAACCGCAAATTGACCATCAGAGAGCTGGCAGAGGACTTGAACATCGCTTATAAATCCGCTCAAGACATTTTGGTTAGTGATTTGGGCGTCAGACGTGTCGCTGCAAAACTGGTGCCGAAAGAACTTAATTTCATGCAAAAAAAGGACCGCGTTGAAATCGCGAAAGACATGATTTCCATGAGTTTTTTACCAAAAACAACACGAATACTATCCAGCAGCTTTCGAATTCACCTAATCTAGCTCCCTGCATTCACCTAATCTTTCCTGTTCAACCGACTTAAAAAACCGCTTCGCGGAACGCGTTACAGCACCCGAAAGGATATCATGAAAAAATCGAAGACGGCTCTGATGAACATACCGAAAATTAAGTACAAGCGGTGTTTCGAGGATTGGATCAAGCGCTGGCGTAAGTGCGTTGCAGTCGATGGGGAGTACTTTGAAGGGACCTTATCTATTTTGATGAATAGACTTGTATTTTCGATTTTATGAATAAAGTCCTAAAACTTTTTGATCAAGGTAGTATATCCATATTGCTTTAAAACTCTTTTTTTTCTGATCTATTAGAGAAAACTGTAAAAGGAAAATATGTGATATATGGATGAACAGTGAAAAATTATGGTAGTATTATTTTAATAATGGAAGAGTTAACGAAGGATATCGAACGGCATGTAGCGATAGGAAACAATGTAATTCGGGCATATAGACTAAAAATATAAACTAAAACTGAACAATATCAGCACTTGTTAAGATGATAATAATAGCAGTATTTTAGTGCCAACTTTGATAAGGATAAAGATAAGGACTGATAAAAGAGTCGAATATATTAGTGAACTGAAAACAATACGTGGGATTACAGTATATGATTGAATACGGAATGAGATGATAAGATATGAATATGAACTTAAGGCTGATGTGTTGAGTAAAATGAAGAAGAGCACGCTGATATTTGGTTTGGTCATGTGGAACGAATGAAGGAAGAAAGACTAACAAACAAATATATGGAACAAATGTGAGGGGAAGGCATGTCAGAGAAAGACCAAGAAAAGTATGCTTAGATCTAGTGAAATATATTTTGAAAGCAGAAAACGTAGACAATAAAAAAAAGTGTGGAAGAGGATGGATGTGTGTTGAAATGGGAAAGTCTAGCACGTTGTCCTATCTGCCTACCCCAACAAGGAAAAGGCGCCAAACGTATGTGCTCGTATGTAACTATATTTTGTTTCAAATTATTATCGGTATCCAATAATGTATCAAACTTAATAAATAAAATATAATATTTTAGTTGAAGTAACAAAAATTAAAAAAACAAAAGGGGTATCTTTGGGGATAGTTGGGGAAGTAAGCAAAATCCCGGTTTCATCATCACTCAGCGAATCCCGGTTCCATTTGTGAAGATATACCTCTGCGAAGCTGCATTTTCGGCGGTCATCATCATTCTGTCGTGTAGCTCATGACTGAGCATCGTGACTCCTAAGATAGCCTCTGACAACTTCTCTCCATCCATTGCTGTATTATGCGGCTCGAGAAGTTGGTAAGAGTAGTCCAGTTGCATAGCTCACTTGGTCAGTCC
Source organism: Odontocerum albicorne (assembly GCA_949825065.1). Lineage (NCBI taxonomy): Eukaryota > Metazoa > Arthropoda > Insecta > Trichoptera > Odontoceridae > Odontocerum > Odontocerum albicorne. The sequence goes on from OX463855.1 coordinate 5,890,750, forward strand.
AACGCATTGAGATTCTTCTTCTTGTGCGTTGTCCTTCCACGCCTCCAGTCTCTTCCAAACCTCCATTCCTGCACTCCGCGGAACGAATAGCAGTTGTTAAGGGTAGTCCAGTTACATATCTTACTTGGTCAGTCCATCACATTGCGTCGTTCTTCCACGCTTCCAATAACCACAGATCTCTCCAAACTGTCTGCTTGGCCACGAACAACGTGCCCAAATAATCTGAGAACTCATTGACGATGTTGTCTACAATCTATCGATGATTCTCATTTTTTCTATAATGGAAGCGTTCGTTCGCTTTGCTGTCCATGGAATGCGTAACATCTTTTCTCCAGCACCACATTTCAAATGCATTTCGATGGTAGTTGAAAAAAAATATCACTCAAAACTTAACGTAGTAATTTGGGTTGCTGAGTCAAGTTAGGTTTTTTAAATTGGATATTATAGAAACACTATGAACGTTTATTTATTTAACACTTTATTGCAAATACAATCTGGCGGGCTTATTTCCAGGCGGCAATCTCTTCCAACCAACCTGACAAAAGTAAATTAAGCAAGTTACGTGATCGCATAAATCATTCAAATGACTATCCATCCCCACGAAATCCATAAACATATACGTGAGCACATGCCCACGAACCCCACAATCACCCGAACATTATTTTTTCATATAAAGTGAGATATCATCAATCAAAAGGAAATGAAGGAATGGTGGAGAGGAAACGAAAAGAAAAATCAGGAATGAAACACGTTATTTTACTGACTAGAAATTAAGAGTTTTTTCAGTCGCTTCTCAAAGCATGCCAAGGACGGAGCGAGTCTTATATTGGTTTGTAACTGATTCCAGAGTCTCACCGCATAGACAGTAAAGAAAGAGGAGCGGTGAACTAGAAAGGCCAATAAACAATCTCTGTTTGAGCGTAGCGCTAATCCATGATTGGAAAGACGCTGAAATTTTTCGGCGATATAAGAGGGTGCGGCGGGACAATTAAGGATGTTATACAATAGAGACAGTATGTGAATTTGGCGTCTATTTCTAATATTCAACCAGTTCAATGCCTTCTGGTATGAAGTTATATGGTTGTACTTTCGTAGGCTGAAAATGAATCTTAGACACACATTTTGTTGACGCTGTAATTTGTCCAGCTGTTCCTCTTTAACATCCAAGTAACATACGTCCGCATAGTCCAGAATTGGAAAGACCAGAGATTATACGAGCAAAATTTTGGTTTTAGTTGGTAGGAATCTTTGCAACACTTGAGTGAAGGCTGAAGAAGATCCTTCGTCTTACCTCATTTATTTGTATAACTAACTTTACTAGTACTCTTCCTTTGTTTCACGGGCTGTCCCTCTTAAACAGGGCCTCGGATATTGACATCTTCAACATTTTCAAAAGTATTTTTCTAGAACATAATGTTGAGCTTCCTTAGTAATGAGAGTTTATTATATATTAGTTGTTTCGGCTTAACATATTATATATTTATTATTTATTTAATTAAATTTCTTGTTATTGTATATAATTCTGTTTAAGCTTCGTCTATAATTAGTTTTAACCTATATATGTAAGCTTTATAGACTCTAAGATTTGAGAAACGGCGTGAAGTACAGCAGCCTCAATTATACTTGAGAAAATGTAGCATGGTTCCTGTGACAGTTCACAAATTTGCCCCAATACAACCTTGTAACAACGTTCAGTAAGTTGAATTGTTATATTAACTTTAATATAAGCCTCGATTCTAATAAATAGCAAGTTATTTAGGTAAATACATTACATAAAACTAACAATAAAGACAAATTAATACATCTTGTTACAAATTAGCAAAAATATGTCAGTTTGTTAAAATCAAATAATATTTGGCGACGTTCGTCAAAAGTCACTATGTTAGTCTGCATTGGCTAGGGATGGGGTATACGATGATTGGATTTTCGATTTTTTTTATATATGAAATTAAATCTTTGTAATTATTATTAATTCATAGTGGATCTTGGGCTATTTAAAGATAGATACAAATCATACAATACATTAGAAAGTCAGTATAATGAAAATTGGGAATTAAAACGTCAGTTTAGAGAAAAACAATTTAATTTTATCATAAAACATACATTTTAGTCGGAATCCGATAAAGGAGCACATTCCAAATTTTCATCGTTATTATCAGAATTTTTGACAATCATTATTTTCGTATGATATGATTATTTTTATTTAATTAATTTGAACAAAATTCATACTAATATTCTATATAATTTGAATAAGATTCGATTTATAAAAAAAAAAATTTTACCCCATCCCTTTGAGACATGAGTTCAAATGTCACAGGAACCATCCTACATTTTCTCAATTATAGTAAGTTTTTTTAAAGCGTCATGGAGAAATCTTTATACACTAAGTTTGCCATGAAAGGAATAATTTGAAAACATCTGCACTATAATTGTTTAAGGATCGGGCGTGTCTTCACAGAATAACATTACAAATGGAGACACAGCGGGTTCTTTGTACGTCGACTGTGAATCCTTATCACGAATAAACAGTAGTTATCTATCCGGTCTGTGGTGTTACAAAATGTTGCAAACCCACCATCAATAATAATGTTGTTTAGAGAAAAACAAAATTAAAGGATATGTTAGTTAGTTATGACACAACACGGAATGATTTGATATGGGATGAATTGATTAGTAATTAATTGATTAAGAATGCATTGATTAGGAATGAATTGATTAGGAATGAATTGTTTAGGAATGAATGTGAGCTTAAAGCAGATGTGTTGAATAACATTAACAAGAGCACTTTGATATGGTTTGGGCAAGCAAAATGATTAAATAAAGAAATATACTAGCCAAGGGTAATGTGCATTTATTCATCCAGTGTATATATTTGATTTTTATTCTTATGATTGTGTGCGGTATAGTATGGGATGAATATTTTTGGTATTTCTGGAGTGATGATGTGTGAGCAGTTGAATTTCGCAAGATGTTTCCAGTTGTAGTTAAGTGTCACTGTTTGTCAGGTTGATGAGAGCGTGCAACGGGGTTTTGTTTTTGTGTAATCAAAAATCGGAAAGAAGTATCGATTTATTTTTCTCATGCTAAATATCCTCAGTGAGATACAGGCAAAAGCCTAGTTTACTGGGAATACGACAAATGAAAGGCAACAAACCCAGATCCATTAAAATTGTATGTCCAAATCAAATTATCTGTTGTTTTTCTCAAATTGTGTATATTTCTTGTCATGTGTAATAATAAATAAATAAATATATGTCCAGTATTTTTTTATTTGAAATGATTATTTACAAATAAGTAAAAGTTTGGTCATGCCTGGTACTTCATACTCATTCTCTATGAGTTTAAAAGATATATATTTTTTTAATTTTTAACCTGACGAGTTTATTGCCATGTGGCAATCTCTTCCAACCAACCAGAAAGATGTTTATATAGGCCCTCAGTGTTAACCAGACTGGAATCCTATTTTTTTTTAAATCTGGGTTCCAGCGGGGATCGAACCCGCAACCTCCGGATCGGCAGATTGTTTCGTAAATCTGTTGCGACCAATTCTATCAACGCGACCAAACCATTTCAAGATTCTTTTCATAATTTTACTTAAAATAAACTTCTTAAAAAAATATCCTCCATCTGTTCATCCCTTACTCGATCATGCATTGTTATATTCTTCGAGAGGCACCTATTTTTATCTGATTTTATCATTTTTTTTCAACGTCCAGGTTTAGCTTACATTTATGATGGTGGGCACTAACACCCCAGTGTAACTAACATTTTTTAAGTTTCTCAGTTTGATTAATTGGACAACATATTACTAATTTTGCCGTTGAAATTGTTTCATGTAGCAGCACGCCTTTCAGTAATATTCGGTAACTTCCCATATTTTGCTTTTTCAATAGCAAAAATTATACTTAGGTTGTTTATCTTTTATTGATCAGTCATAATAACAAACACTTGTGAAATTACATTTTAATTTAATATACACGACAAGATTTATTAACGTGGCGTAAGATATCTCTCTCACAGGACAGAAATACATTAAGGTAATTTCTTTCTGTATACCTCAAAAGAGGCATGGGTTTGTATTGTTTTGTATTATACTATCGCTGTACAGTATAGCCTGGCGGACTTATTGCCATGTGAGAAACTCTTCCAGCCGACTAGAAAAATGTTTAATCATGCCTTTGATGAAAATAAGGCACGAAAGCTTTTTAAAAAAAAATGGGTACCGATGGGATGCTAATCTGTTAACCCGGAGCTAAGTATAAGTGATAGCTATTTAGGTACGAGTATTATGGTGATAATTATTTAAATTTTCATTCCCATTATAATGATATTAAAACAGTGAAAATACTATATGTCTGCATCAAAAAAAAGGTTTAAACAAAAATTGAACATACAATATGTGTGTACCAAACCATTGATACAAAATACCTGTTTGAAGATAATGCAAGGGCATTGTAACAGGGAAACGGTTTAAATTCCAGGCATACCGGGTTCGATTTATTATCATTACTGGAATGCTAAGAGATAATATCTATGTAATTTTACTATTTACAGGGGCACTTTTAAGAAAATTAACGCAAAATGCAGGCCTGGAGTCAACTTCCATGTTATTTAATAAATTCACATGGACGACCTCCGTGGCCTAGTTGGTAGGACGCATGTCTCCCGACCCGGAAGATGCGGGTTCAAATCCTGCTGGATCCAAGATATTTTTAAAAACGGATTCCAGTATGGTTTTCACTTAAGACCTCATTAACATTTTTTTGGTTTGTTGGAAGATGTTGTCATATATTCGTATTGTATACAACGAAACGTCCTGCCAGGTTGTATTGTATACAACGAAACGTCCCGCCAGGTTGTATTGTATACAACGAAAGTGTAATAAATATAATAGTTTTACTATAAAGAAATTGAGTATTTTCTCCCTTCATTCCATATTTACGAAATACAGTCTAGATTTCATCATTTAAAAACTAAATACACATATAGCAATACATGTTTTATAAGGAAATAATGCTAACTACATAAATAAACAAGAGAATATTGCATCATATATACATTAAAAATACAAAATGTTTTATAGAGAAATTAAGAAACGAATAATGCTAACTACAGAAATAAACAAGGGAATATTGCATCATATATACTCGTACATTAAAAATGCAAAATGTTTTACAGGAAAATTAAGAAAGGAATAATGCTAACTACAGAAATAAACAAGGGAATATTGCATCATATATACATTAAAAATGCAAAATGATGTTTTATAGGAAAATTAAGAAAGGAATAATGCGAACTATAGAAATAAACAAGGGAATATTGCATCATATGGTATATACTATACATTGAAAAGGCAATAAATGTTTTATAGGGAAATTAAGAAAGGAATAATGCGAACTATAGAAATAAACAAGGGAATATTGCATCATATGGTATATACTATACATTAAAAAGGCAATAAATGTTTTATAGGAAAATTAAGAAAGGAATAATGCGAATTATAGAAATAAACAAGGGAATATTGCATCATATGGTATATACTATACATTAAAAAGGCAATAAATGTTTTATAGGAAAATTAAGAAAGGAATAATGCGAACTATAGAAATAAACAAGGGAATATTGCATCATATGGTATATACTATACATTAAAAAGGCAATAAATGTTTTATAGGAAAATTAAGAAAGGAATAATGCGAACTATAGAAATAAACAAGGGAATATTGCATCATATGGTATATACTATACATTAAAAAGGCAATAAATGTTTTATAGGGTAATTAAGAAAGGAATAATGCTTACTACAGAAATTAAAAATGGAATATTACATCATATATAAATTAAAAAGCCAATAAATGTTTTATAAGGAAATTAAGAAAGGAATAATGCTTACTGTAGAAATAAAGAAGGGGATGTTGCATCATATATAAATTAAAAAGGCAATAAATATTTCATACGGAAATTAAGAAAGGAATAATGCTTACTACAGAAGGTCTACGGACCGTTAAATCCGTTTTTCACACAAACTTTAATGCAAACTCGTTGATGCACAGTTGATGCCATTCTCAAACTTGTAAAAATCGAAAACACGCACAAAGGTAGATGTACTCAGTACAGCGTAACTTTTACAAATGTCAAGCTATGACGCTGAAATTTGGAAGGAAGTGTCAACGATAGATGTGGTAACCTAACAAAAAAAAGAATTCCAATCGGGTGACTGACAGCGCCACATGGTGGCCGGTCCTAAAACTTTTTGATCAAGGTAGTACATGTTTCATACAGAAATTAACAAATAAATTATGCTTGATAATGACATATCTCATATAACTCACTTATATGACAAGTGAGTTATATGAGAGATGTCTAGTAAAAGGTTTGAAAATTGATGAAGCGTACCATAAAATAATGTTTATAGAAAGAAGTGTGGCAAAAAGTGTGTGCGATGTATGAGTTAACTCAGAAAACCTGGAACATGTTAATGAGTTATGTTATCTGGAAAGTATGATGAGTTATGTTATCTGGGCAGTATGGTGAGTTATGTTATCTGAGTAGTTGTGTGATGAGTGAGTTAAAAGGGGCTTTCAAAGAAATACAGTGATAGGGAACAAGGTAAACGGAGTTCTTACTGTTATATACAACAACCACGCAATATCAACAGTAGCAGAAATGACAATACATAATAGAGTGTTGGTGCCCATCTTGACGTATGGGAGTGAATTTTGGACTTGGCAGAAGAACAATAATAGTAAGATTAATGCTGTGGAGATACGTACACTTCTTTCAAATATTGACTCCACTGAAATTTGTGGTGTCAATATTTGAAAGACGTGACGACATCAGAAATGAATGCATGGATGTTTTAAGTAAGATGAAGAAAGGAGCTTTAAGATGGTTTGGACGTGTGGAGAGAGTGAATGATGAAATAATGACTATGCAAGAATATAAGGCGGAATTGTAAGGTGTGCGTGGACGAGGTATTTTGAGGAAAACGTGGCTGGACTTAAGGACCAGATTTTGAAAAAACCTAAAATGTGAATTATGAATAATAATAGAAGATTGTGCATGACAAGACGTATGAATGAAGAAGGCAAAAGTTGTGTGCTTGGATAGATTTTTTTAAATCAGTTCTGCCTTCCCCGTAAGGGATACGGCGTAATGATATGTAAATGGTACACATGTATGTGATAATGCTTAATACAGATATGTACGTATTTATGTGATAATACTTAATACAGAAATGTACATATGTATGTGATAATGAAAATACAGAAATATATGATAATGCTTAATACAGAAATGTACACATGTATGTGTTAATGCTTAATACAGATATGTACGTATTTATGTGATAATACTTAATACAGAAATGTACATATGTATGCGATAATGCTTAATACAGAAATATATGATAATGCTTAATACAGAAATGTGCACATGTATGTGATAATGCTTAATACAGATATGTACGTATTTATGTGATAATACTTAATACAGAAATGTACATATGTATGCGATAATGCTTAATACAGAAATGTGCACATGTATGTGATAATGCTTAATACAGATATGTACGTATGTATGTGATAATGCATAATACAGATATGTGCATCTGTATGTGATAATGCTTAATACAGATATGTACGTATTTATGTGATAATACTTTATACAGAAATGTACATATGTATGTGATAATGCTTAATACAGAAATATATGATAATGCTTAAAACAGAAATGTACACATGTATGTGATAATGCTTAATACAGAAATGTACATTTGTATGTGATAATGCTTAATACAGAAATATATGATAATGCTTAATACAGATATGTACATATGTATGTGATAATGCTTAATACAGTAATGTACATATGTATGTGATAATGATTAATACATAAATGTATGATAATGCTTAATACAGAAATATATGTGATAATGCTTAATACAGAAATAAAGAACGGAATAACGTTTCACACAATAATTAAGAAGGCAATAATGCTTAATACAAAGTTTAAAACAGTAAAAATTCTGTATACATAAATTAAAAAGGAAATAATTCTCAGTGCAGAAAAGACGAAATGAATAAATAACACATCACACTAAAAATATGGTAACAATACGGGGCCGCAAAATCAACGAATATTTAATTTATCACGTTAATACTTGTACACGAGATAAGATATAAAGTGTTGAGAAAAAAACCTAATATTTCAAAAATGCCAGATTAATGTAGGTCGAATTCGCACTGTTTATTTTTCAATCGATATTAAATAATCATTTTAGTTCGGGTCAGTTAGATACTCATTAATTTTGTAATATTTCAAAATATTGACATAGACGAATAGCTTAAATATTAACTTAGTACCAGCGGTCCACAACACACAGCACACGAACATTTCAAGGTCCACGTATTTTAAAATACACTTGTCCCTCCATTTACACGGGTAATTGGTTCCAAGAAAACAACAGTGCGTTAATTAAAATTTTCACTAAAAAAATTTGCATTTATTTTTTTTTAAAAGTTGCTTACTTAGCACATCAGCCTTAAGTTCACATTCGTCCCTATTTACTTGATTCCGTATTCTCTCATACACTGTCACTCCATGTATTATTCTCAACGCACGCATTTCTACAGCATTTATTCAGTTCCTATCAGTCTATTTTCACGTCTACGTTTTTCTACCATCCATCAAAGTTAGCAGTAAAATATTATTATGGAGTATCATCTAGGCAGATTTTAATACTGTGAGGCTCGAGTATATATATTTTAGTACCCCGTTGAATTAGTTTCCTATCGCTGCACGCCTTTCAATACTCTTCTATTATTAGAGAAAATACTACCTAAACAGCAAATTCCTCAACTTGCTCCAATTTTTCAATATTCACCAATATATAATACTCGTATATACATAACATATACAATAGTATTAACTTTTACCAAATATAAAATAAAACAATATTGTGTATTGGTTTTTCACATATCTTTCTATATAACAATCTTTTCGCAAGTTTTTATATTATCTCTTAATTTTAAAAGGTACCGAACCACTGGAGTATAACCATATTTCACGGGTTTATTCAAGCATAACATAGTATAAATATTTACCTAATCTCTGCTTGAACGGAGTCTGCAGTTCGTATCTCTCTGATCGCTAATATACCTATTTTTTTAAGTAAATATTTATAGTTTCAAAAGGAGCGATCCGATTCCCTACCATACTTTATGTGATCTTTCAATAATCAACGTGGGAGGTGAAATATTGTCAGAATCTTCTTTATTGGTATGCATTCAAAAGTCCCTGTGACGTTTCACAAATTTGAACCAATACAACCTTGAAACGACGTTCAGTAATTTGAATTATTTTATCAACTTTAATATAAGCCTCGATTCTAATAAATAGCAAGTTATTTAGGTAAATACATTACATAAAACTAACAATAATGACAAATGAATACATCTTGTTACAAATTAGCAAAAATATGACAGTTTGTTAAAATCAAATAATATTTGGCGACGTTCGTCAAAAGTCACTACGTTAGTCTGCATTGGCTAGGGATGGGGTATTCGATAATTGGATTTTCGATTTTTTTTATACAAAAAAATTAAATGTTCGTAATTAGTATTAATACATAGTGGATCTTGGCCTATTTAAAGATATATACAAATCATACAATACATTAGAAAGTCAGTATAATGAAAGTTAGGAATTAAAACGTCAGTTTAGAGAAGAAAAAAATTCGATTTATAAAAAAACAATTCGATTTGTAAAAAAAATATTTTACCCCATCCTTTTGAGACATGGCATTTCAAACGTCACAGGGACCATGCTACATTTTCTTGAGTATAGTGCCAATAGATTTACGCGTACCATCCTACATAATAATTAGAACAACCTTCGTGGCCGAGTTGATAAGACACTTGACTTCAATCCGGATGTTTCGGTTTCACACACATACATATCGTCACGCCATGTCCCTTGTGGGGTAAGCAATCTCTGCTTACTATAAAATACACTACTCCCTCCATTTACGCAGGTGATTGGTTCTAAGAAAACAATGCTTAAATTAAAAGTTTAACTAAGGATTTTTTTTTTTTTAAAGTTGTACTTTTTTCAAATAATAAATTCTTATTTAAGAGTTCAATATATTTTTTGTTATTTGTTTAGTCCAACACTTTATATAATGGTATAACCCTACCGGTTTCAAGATTTTCACTTCATCATCAGGGGAATACAAACAAGACTTGTTTGTGGTAGAGTAGTATTACCGATACTGATAGTCTTAAGCGAATAGTAGAAAAGTAATTTATTATTGACAGCAATATTTATTTAATGGCGCTATTGAGCTGCCTTCTAACATTAAAATCCAAGCGCTTTTGGATCAAAGTGATTTTTTATTACAAAAGAGTTCGACTTATGTATGATATTTGTCTTTCTTACCAAATATATTTAATAAGAAAAAGGTAAAGGTAAATAAGGTAAAGGTAGGAAAACCATTTAGACAGTCGATCGGAGCGTGGTTGTTATTGCGACAGGATTTTGAGTACTTGGGATTTCAGGATGAATGACGAGTGGGAAAGATTTGTGTGAGCTCGTGAGTGTGGGTTTCTTCTTGTTTTAATTTTGGTTGTTTTTGTATTTGTGTTTCTGTGTATTTTTTGTTTTAATTTTTATTCTTATGATTGTGTGCGGTATATTGTGGGATGAATATTTTTGGTCTTTCTGGAGTGATGATGTGTGAGGAGTTGAATTTCGCAAGATGTTTCCAGTTGTAGTTGAGTGTCACTGTTTGTCAGGTTGATGAGAACGTGCAACGGGGTTTTGTTTTTGTGTAATCAAAAATCGGAAAGAAGTATCGATTTATTTTTTCATGCTAAATATCCTCAGTGAGATACAGGCAAAAGCCTAGTTTACTGGGGATACGACAAATGAAAGGCAACAAACCCAGATACATTCAATTGTATGTCCAAATCAAATTACCTGTTGTTTTTTCGCAAATTGTGTATATTTCTTGTCATGTGTAATAAATAATAGTAATAATAATAATAGCTCTCAGTAGAGAATAAACGAAATAACATATTATAAACCTACAAATAGCATTAGTCCGCGGACCAATAACTGAATTGAATTATGCGACCCACTAACTTGATACAATTACGCGAACCAATAACTAAATTGAATTACGCGGACCAATAACTGATACTTATATTGTAGTATCAAGGCCTAAGGAGAATAAATTATCCACATAAATCAATTGTTATTTTTTTACTTTTCCACAAAAATCAATTGTCATTTTTTTACTTTTCCTCATAAATCAGTTGTTATTTTTTACTTTTCCACATAAATAAATTGTATTTTTTACTTTTCCATATAAATCAATTGTTATTTTTTTACTTTTCTACATAATCAATTGTTATTTTTTTACTTTTCTACATAATCAATTGTTATTTTTTTAAATGTAATCCGTTGACGTTTTAAACTCTAAAATAAAAAGTATTTAAAAAAAAAATTATATCCACTCTTTTAAAATCTTTTTTGGTTTTAATATGGTGGTCCAAATTATCCTAGTGTGAGAGAATCGCCAAAAAAATGAAATGTAGAATAAATATTTCATTAAGAATTTAATGGCAATATTTCACTGCATTCTGTTGAAAAACTGTCATGTCAAATCATTTCGAAAGAAAATCGACGGAGAATTGTAACCAATTTTTTTCGGAAAATACACCATAGTTTAAATTGTAAATTTTAATATTCTATCTGTGTTTAAATGTCTGTTGATCATAATTAAAATATATAATTACAAAAACCAATATTCAATTTCAATAGCACCTTTTACTCATAAAAATCACTATAATAACTCCTCTGTTTTGTTGTAGAATTTTACTAATAAAAATCACTATAATAACTCCTCTGTTTTGTTGTAGAATTTTACTAATAAAATCTCTATAACTACTCCTCTGTTTTGTTGTAGAATTTTACTAGTAAAAATCACTATAATAACTCCTCTGTTTTGTTGTAGAATTTTACTAATAAAAATCACTAAAATAACTCCTCTGTTTTGTTGTAGAATTTTACTAATAAAAATCACTATAATAACTCCTCTGTTTTGTTATAGAATTTTACTAATAAAAATCACTATAATAACTCCTCTGTTTTGTTATGCCCAAATTTCTGGGAATTGACCGTGCCGACTCGTATCCGGACCCTGTGGCTCTCATATATATTGTCCCTTCAACATATGTTGCCGAGGTCCATACACCAGTACGTTACCGCCCTATCTCATTTTATTGTATAACGTTAATTCTAATTACGAGTACTTTTTCTATTATATTATTTAAAATTCCGTTCTGAAATTATTTACGAGGACTCTTTCTATTATATTATTTAAAATGTCGTTTGAAATGTTAATTTTAGTGCTTAACTTTTAACTGTTAACACACATGGTGGTTCTAAGAACAAAAGTCCCGAAATCCTCGGGAACAAACTCGAGCCGCATCATGGACGCCAAGTCACGTGCCACCCCCATGAAGAAGAATTCCGCCCTCTCCTGTCCTGGTGTAGCTGCAAACACCAGCACCAGCAACTCCAGTGCGTGGATCACTCCACGCAATGGAGCTAAACAATCAACTCCAGTCCCGGCTCAACCGCTACCGAACCAAAACCGATTCGAGGCACTTCCGGAGGTCGGAGACGCCCCTGGAACACCTGGCTTCCGAGCGCCAGTAAAGAGGATTACCTCGAAGATCCCACCGGTAATTATTACCTTAGGGGACAAAACACATGGCCAGATAATAAATCTGGCCAAATCTTTTACAAAGGCGGGCATCACGCTCTCCTACAGAGGCAGAGACCGTGCAGCTGTCAACTGCTCAACGCTGGAGGACCACAAAACTCTCGTGGCTGGCCTGAGAGAGACCCAGGCACCCTTCCACACGTTCACCGCGGAGGTGGAGCGCAGCAAGCGATCCGTCATCAGGGGCCTCCCAGAGCTCCCGGTAGAGGACATCGCGGCTGATCTGGCCGCCCAAGGGTACAAGCCTCTCCGAGTTTTCAGGATGAAGACCAAGGGTGCCCCGCTCTATACGGTACTCTTCCCAAATGCCACAAACATTGAGGCTCTTCGGACGGAAGTGACAGTGATTAACTACTGTCGCGTCCGCCTGGAGAAATACAAGAACGGTGGCAGGGTAGGCACCCAGTGCTACCGCTGTCAAAACTTTGGCCACGCATCGGCGAACTGTAACCACACAGTCCGATGCGTGAAGTGCCTGATGGCGCATGCCACTACCGACTGCCCCAAGAAAGAGCGTGACACCCCTGCGGCCTGCTGTAACTGCGAGGGTGCTCATCCGGCCAACTATGGTGGTTGCCCCCGCCGCCAACAATACATATCCAGCCTACATAAGAGACGCAGCGTACCGGCTCCCCGGATGGACCATCGCTCGTGGAGCCAGGTAGCCAGCGGTACTCCAGCCTCACCACCTCACCTACCAGCCTCTCCTATAGCCCCCCTTTCTACTCAAACACTCCACCCTCCTCGTGCTCAGCCCCTGCCCCCGCCCCCGATTAACACGTTCACAAACGGAGAGAGCGAGTTACTCGCCATCATGCGCCTTGTCATCGGAGCCCGGAACAGGCTCGCTTCTTGCACCACTAAGCTCGAGAAGACTATGATCTACCTCGAGATCATTGAGCAGCTCGTAGGATAAGCGTGATGACGAGTTTCTCTGGAATGAAAGTGCTCTGCTGGAATGCTTACAGCATGCAGCAGAAGATCGAGGAGCTGATGCTGTTGGTGAACAATTCAGGTATAGATATTGTGCTTATAACGGAAACTTGGTTAAAACCTGTATCTCGTGTGAGAGGCACCGGTGGCTTCACCATCTATAGATCGGATCGCGTTTCCGGTAGAGGTGGAGGCACCGCGATCCTCATCCGAGACACTATCCATCATACCCAACTCCTCACGCCCGCCCTGACAAACTTGGAGGCTACTGCCATCAGCCTCAAGGTTGACAGGGAGACAGTCACAATTGTGGCAGCATATTGTACCGGCTATCGTTCACTTCTGGAAAAGGACATCGAGGCAGTGCTGGCCTTGGGGCCCAAGGTCATCATGGCCGGGGACCTCAATGCCAAGCACCGTTACTGGAACTGCTTGAGAGCTAACCCGAACGGAACGACGCTGTACAATTATATGGAAAACCACAACTGTCAAATACTCTATCCAAATCAACATACCTGTTTCACCAACCCCCGTAGCCCTTCTACACTGGACATTGCCGTAGTCAAAAACTACCCTAACATCTCTGGCTTGACTGCTCTAGAAGCTCTCTCGTCAGACCACCTCCCAGTCTACTTCACATTGGGAGTGAGGCCGATTGCTAGCCTCAGGGAGCAGTACGACTACGCCAATGCTGACTGGAAGGGTTACAAAGCCTACCTCCACAACCAGCTCTGCCTATCACCAGAAACTCTGGTGAGCCCACAGGACATTGATACCGCGATAGATACCATCTCCACCTTCATCCATAATGCCCGTGATGAAAATGTTCCCCTCAAAATTGTCACTCCATACAAAATAACTCTTACTCCTCATATCAAACTCCTTATATCTCTAAAAAACAAACAAAGACAGACCTACAGACGTACACTAGACAAACGTGACAAAACACTTCTAAACGTCCTCCAAGATGAAATCAAAAAAGAAATCCGCCTACTTAAAAACCAGCTATGGCAGAGAAAATTGGCAGCTCTAGAACCGGGTAACGGTACTCTCTGGCGAGTCGTCAAGGGTATCAAGTGCTCGTCTCAAAGCATACCACCTCTGCGCACAGCCTCAGGGTTGGCTGTTTCTGGCAGTGACAAGGCTAATGCCTTGGCGGACGCTTATGAGAATACGTACTCAATCACTTCCGACCTTGGAAATGTTGATGTCAATAAAGCTGTCGAGGACACTCTCACCAGCTTTGCTTACTCCCCGACCAACCAAAACGAGGTGCAACTTTGCACCCCGTCCGAAATTGGTCGTATCCTTGACAGACTTAAAACACGAAAAGCACCCGGTCCCGACAATATACACAATAGCCTTCTTAAACAGTTACCACTCAAAGCGAGGATTTTTCTTACTAAAATAATAAATGCCTCACTCCTTAATGGCTATTTTCCGAGTATTTGGAAAGTAGCCAACATTGTTCCTATCCACAAGCCAAATAAACCTACCGAAAATCCAACTAGCTACAGGCCCATCAGCCTTCTTCCAGGTCTTGGCAAGATCCTTGAGAGAGTGGTTGCCTCAAGGCTAGTGTTCCATCACGAATCCAATAATACATTCCCTCATGAGCAATTTGGATTTAGAACAAGACACAACACGGTCCAGCAACTTACCCGTGTCGTGGAAGACGTGTCGATGGGCTTCAATAGGAACAGAAGTACTGGCATGGTACTGCTGGACCTTGAGAAGGCTTTTGATACTGTCTGGCATGATGGCCTTCTTCACAAACTTCTCCTCACTGGCACTCCACTCTATCTCGTGAAACTACTTCAATCCTACCTTTCCAATAGAAGTTTCACAGTCACCACTCATCATTCTACGTCATCCGCCAGGCCCATCCCTATGGGTGTCCCCCAAGGCAGTATACTTGGACCATGTCTATTTAACATTTACACACACGACATTCCTACTCCCCCAAACTGTAAACTCGCACTCTTTGCTGACGATGCGGCATGCTACGCATCGTCACTCAAGGTGGATCGAGCTGGTCGCCGTCTTCAGATTGCTCTTGAGATCCTTGAGAAATACTACCAGGACTGGAGGCTCAAAATCAATGACGCCAAAACTGAGGCCATCATGTTCTCCCGAAAAATCAAGGAAAGAGTGCCGTCGATGCCCTTATTCATCGGTGGTTGCCTGGTTGAGTGGCAGGACGTGGTTAAATACCTCGGCCTGCACCTTGACCGGCGACTGACGTGGAAAACCCATTTGAATACCATCAGACAGAAGGGTCACAAGGGCATAGGGGTTATCAGTTCGATATTTCATCGACGCAGCTTCCTTTCACCCAAAAATAAGCTCCTCCTCTATAAAACCTATCCTATCTTGACCTATGCTGCACCCGTTTGGGGTAGTGTGAGCAACACGGATCACCTGAAACTCCAGAGAGTGCAGAACAAGGCATTCAAGATATCTTTTAACACCCATCCCAGAACAAATCTTACCCGACTTCACGCTGAACAGCGAGAAGAAACCCTACAACACCACATTCTCGCTTGGACCGTGAAGTTCTATAAAAGCCAACAAAATCACAGAAATCCCTTAGTCGCTGCCCTGGGGGCTTACGAGAGTAAATCCGACCTACCCTTCCGTTATAAGCACAAGCTCCCGAAGCATTATCTGTTGCCTGACTAGTCCACCTTCAGTATTAGCTGGGACGACCAAGGTCTGAGTGAATGTGATGGAATACAAGTAGCCTGAACGAGTGGACTTGTTTTTGCTGAATAATTAGTGTAAGAATTGTTATCTAGTTATAAGTAGTATGTAGGTGTTAATTATTTCTAAGATCTCATATATTAAGATTGAATAAATAAAATAAAATGATATGTAGGAAAATAAGATTAAATAAGTTCATAAATTATAACATATAATTAAGATTAGTTAAGTAATAAATTTGTACATAGGTATAGCCTCGACAAATGTTTGTATAATAATTTACTTGTTTAATAAAAAAAAAAAAAAAAAAAAAAGAATTTTACTAATAAAAATCACTATAATAACTCCTCTGTTTTGTTGTAGAATTTTACTAATAAAAATCACTATAATAACTCCTCTGTTTTGTTATAGAATTTTACTAATAAAAATCACTATAATAACTCCTCTGTTTTGTTGTAGAATTTTACTAATAAAAATCACTATAACGACTCCTATGTTTTGTTGTAAAATTTTACTAATAAAAATCACTATAATAACTCCTGTTTTGTTGTAAAATTTTACTAATAAAAATCACTATAATAAGTCCTCTGTTTTGTTGTAGAATTTTTCAAAAGTCAATAACACCGGTTTCAACAATTTTCAGGATTTAAGTATAGTTATTTAATAAAAATATATTAATTTGGTCGATTAAACATAAAATATATATTTTAATTGCTAAATTGGTTAACATTTATACATTGATTAACCGTATTTATAATAAATAAATATTTGTAATAATTTACCTGAAGGTTTGTTTCTTAAAACATGTTTTTTTACATATCAAAATTGTCATACATAACAACAACTCATCAAAGTAATTATAAAATATAAATTTCAAAAGAAAGTAATCTTTTTAAAATATAAGTTTAAAGAGATTAATCGAATAATGTTTTTTTAGGGATGTTTGAACTATTCCTTAAAAAAAATACAAAAATCCAATAAATACCAATTTAAAAATACAATATTTCTTAATAAATTATGACATTTTCCCAGAAAAGCTCATTAATCAATATTTGACTTAAGGAACATTGAAATTAATCAAAACGAACACATCAACGCCATGAGTAACGAACGAACGCATCACTTTTGTCGGAACAAAATATTGCTGAAGAAAATCAAACTCGTGAAAATAATATTCAGAATTAAACTCACCACAAGTATTGATGATTTTTTTAAAAAAAGAACAGCAATTATTTATACATTTCAAATTCACTTATAAAATATTCTATTTCTTAGTTCATTTGTTTATTATTTTTAGCGTCAAACTGTCAAAATATTGCACTGTTGTCGGAACAAACTCGAGAAAATAATATTCAGAATTAAACTCACCACTTCTTGATGATTTTTTTTAAAAAAGAACAGCAATTATTTATACATTTCAAATTCACTTAAAAAATATTCAATTTCTTAGTTCATTTGTTTATTATTTTTAGCGTCAAACTGTCAAATTATTGCACTGTTTCAGTACGCACTGACGCACATCTAGCTCGCGCGGCATATCTCGCTTCACTGAAGAGATAATACGAGTACATACTCGAGTGTTTCCTAGGTAACCACGTTCGACCAATCAAGTGAAGGAACGCTAGCAACCCCCTCGAGTGCAATAAAAAGCTTTAAATCTGGTTTTAGAAATCCGACAAACGTTTTTGTTTTTTTTTGTCAATTGTATTCATTTTATTTTGCACTTCCTTTTTTTTGTTCTGAATACAAACGTTTATTATTTCGGACAAAAATTGTTAATAATGAACATTACACGAAAAAATGTATATAAATGAATAAAAAGTTCACGAAAAAAGACATGTTTTAATAAAAAATTGTTTTCAATGATATTGTATACAAAAAAAATTAAATTTAATAAGTAATTATCGCCTAATTTGAGTTTTCGGAATACTCATTTGCGTGTCCAATTTCGTGTAATTTCGTAAAAAAATATATATAACATATACATAACATATATCATGGCAATAAGTCCGCAAGGTTGCACTCTATACAATGAATGTGTAATACAATGCAATACATTTTATTTTGCACATTGGAAAAAATATATCAAAAAAGTTGAAATTATGAATTTTAATATTGTAGGATTAATGTATCATTGTTAATAAAGGAATATTTAAATTCCTTATTTTAATGATCATGTGTGTCAACGTTCAATAATAATCATCGTTTATCATAAAATTATTTCATTTCGTTTTTATCATCTTTCAATTTAAAATATTTAAATTGGAATATAACTGTTGTTTAAAATAAAAGAAGTGACAAGAGTTTTTACTAGCCATATATTTTTTTATTTGATACTTATATGCAAATACATCTGGTGAATTTACTGCTTTAAAGCAATTTTTCTTTGATTAACCAGCTTTTATTATGTTTTTACAAACTAAAATAATATTGTTATGTATATTTTTTTTAATAAGAGTAAACCAAGGGAGGCAAATCTTTTTGAGTCGTATTAGATAGAGGCTAGTGGACCGCACGTAATTTTTATTTTAATAACTATGCATGCCAAAATTTTAATATCCGAAAACGAGATAATTTGCTCCAAAGTCTAGCGTTTTACTTATCACACAGGCTTGATTACTATAAATAGTTATTCAACTTAACTAAATCTCTTCCTTTTTACATAAGCCTCTTTGATGTTAACAATCACTCTTGAGAAAATATCTCTGTCTTTAGCACTCAAATGTCTGCTTACCGATACAATATTGTGTTACCAGGACAGGCGCCTTCTAATGACGTTGCACAGGCCCTAGATTTTGCTCATTTAAGAAGAAATATTTTTCTTCTAATACATGACCCAAATAGGCAATATTTTGGTAAAAATAATCCATTTTATTTTATTCGTGATAATAATAATAATATAATTTATAGACAACAAAAGTACAGTCATAGAAGAAAAAATGTATACATAAATATGGACTTCACATAACTGACATGAAATAATTTGTATCAGAAAGAGTCAAAAGAGTTGGGTTCATACTATACTATACTATACACCCCCTCCCCGTCACCCCTAATCAGACATTAATCCAGTGTAAAGAGAAGAAATCTGACTGCAGGTATCATATATATTTTTCAACCCATACCTTCATATAATATAAAAAAAAACTCAGAGGAAAACATGAAAATAAAGTATTTATTAAAATAACTTCCAAGAATTATCAAGTTCCACATATCTAATAGCAGAATATATTCTTGTACACAAACGTTTATATAGGTATGAGGAAACTTGTAATAATACAAAAAAAAAGTTTAAAATGGAAAAACCATCTTTTGGACAACTTTCCACGATATATCAAATTACGAGTATTGGGAAAAACTATAAAATCCGGCCTGTGTTAATTCTGAAACAGTCTGGATTGTGAGACTATTACTGTGAAAAGAAACACACCATAACAAGAACGCGCCAAAACGTAATACAATTTATTTCAGTAGTCATAAGAATTTCAGAAATAAAATATGTATTGAAAAAAATATGATGTCTTAAAATTCCTTCGATATTTACTAAATACTTTTTTTATAAGTGCAAAGTTGGAAAATTTGCACTTATAAAAAAATATTTGCTGAAACAATGAGGTTTTAATCGCGCCTGCGTGGTTTAGATAAACGTGTCGTTGATTCATATAACCTGAATTTATACACCGTGCATGAGTCATATGCCTATTTCGGAAGCAGGTTCTAAGAAGAACGAATACATTACGAAGAACCTCAAATAAAAAGTTGGGGTTGATTGAAAATATACACGAATTACAAATGTTTTTCTTCAGAAATGTATGATTGGCGCGTTTCTTAGTCAGAATATCTAAATGAGACTGACTACAGGGTGTATAAGAATACCTATGACTTCGGTCATATTTATTAAAATAGGAAAACAATATCCCGATGTGCTCCAATCGTCTCCGATTCGATGTGCCATCAGATCCAGTACATCGGTGTGGCCGGTGAGTTTGCTGGTGTGTAAAGGCGCACTCCGCGACACAGCTTCAGTTTCCAACTAAATACATCGATGTCCTTGCGGTCGGGCTTGCCCTACATTGGTGGGGTGTATCTCGGCCAGAGGAATGTTTGTGGGATGATCCCGGACCTTTTAATGTCTTCTCTCTTGAATGTATTTTTTTTGTCATGTATTTATTTTCTGTGTTTTTTTTATATTCTTGTTCTACGTGTTCAAGGGTGTGGGCTGAAAAACACCTGGTGTCCCCGTGGCTGGGTTCGTCCTATATTGGTGGGGTGTATCTTGGCCGAGGGGATGTTATTAGATGAGCCCAGACCTTTTGATAGCATCTGTATTTAATGTATTATCTGCAATTTATATGTTTTAGAAGTGTTATTGAAATATATTTGGTACATACTATGTTGCTGTCAATAAACCTATATTTATTTATTTATTTATGTGGCCACCAACACACCATAGTGTCTAAATCACTCACTCGAATAAGTTAAATGGTATCTATGACTTTTTTCTTGTCTTTTCAGATTATAAAGAATCAACTGATATATTTTTTAAATAAATTGCTTTATTTTTCAGCAACGCGCCGCAATAGTTTTAATTTATGTACAAAACAATGCAACAATTGTCGCAACACCACAAGCATTTCGAAGGTAGCATGTGCCTATTGTTCAGACCATTCGACGATTAATGGCTCGATTTCAGCAGATGGGAACCACCGGTGATCGAAGGCATGCAGGAAGGCGCCTAACAAGTTGGTATTTGCAAAATATTGCACGTGTTGATGAAAATGTGCAAGAAGCTACAGATACATCTTTAAATAGACGATCCTCACATTTGGGTATCCCAAAATCGTCCCTGCATGGAATACTCCAAACCGATTTACATTTGTACCCTTATAAGATACAGGTGGTGTATCCTTATAAGATACAGGTGGTTTACCCTTATAAGATACAGGTGGTTTACCCTTATAAGAACTAAGTCCAACTGATATTCAAAAACGTCTTACTTAATATGAAGCTCTATTATTGTGAACCTTGCATACCGAAATTAGACGATCGGAGTACATCGACATTTTTTTTTTCTTTTGAAAGAATAGATATGACCGAAATCATCTTCTTATTCAGTTTCAATCCTGGGGATTGGTTAGCAGTAAAGCTCTGCATCTCCTCCTCCACTCCGCTCGGTTTTCAGCGATCCTTTTGAGCTCTGTATAGAAGGTGCAGTCCATATCGTGGCATATTTGCTCCAGATACTCTCGGCGAGGACGCCCTCTGCCAATCGATCCCTCAATCATTCCCTCCAGTATATTGTGCAGGAGATTTTTATGTAGCAGCATATGACCCATCCATTCTGCACGCCTTTTCGATATGGTGTTTGACAGGTGCCTGGTTTCTTCGATCCTGCTGAGAACCTCGTCATTTGTAATGTGGTATTTCCAGGAAATCCTTAGGATTCGTCTATAGGTCCACATCTCGAAGGCCTCCAATATTTTTCGATCCCTTTCGCCTATGCACCATGTCTCGCAACCATACATCAAAATACTCCACACGTATGTTTTGGTCAATTGCTTGCGGAGCTTTAGGTCCATATTGTTGGATTCTTGATTTCTTATTAAAGGCGGGTTTTGCTCGGTGGATGCGACTGTCAACCTCTCTTTTTGTACGGCCATCCCATGTGATCTTGCTTCCAAGATAGATGAACTCTTTTGCGTTCTTAAGTGCAGCTTCTGATATTAGTATGATCCGATGTACCGAAATCATAGGTATCCCCAAATACTAGGCGGAAAAAGCCTGTGTGCCATGAACCTCGTTTTTTATAACACTTCCGTCGTACACAGTACAACCTATCGGGCGTATTGTCACGTGGAAATATCTTTCAATCAGCTAAAAATATGTTAAAAAGGCCTTAAAGGAAAGCCAGACTGGATTTTTTTTAAATCTGGGTTCCAAAAAGAATGGAGCCCGCGAACTCCTGATTGGAAGTCAGGCATCTTACAAACTAGACTACAGAAGTCGTTATAGTTTTTTTTTAAATATCCTAAAGGCTTATATAAATCTTATCTCACGTTCATAATACATATAAAATGAAAATGAATATATACTTCCCTACGACATTGATTCAGAAGCTAGGATATATGTACAGGGTGGCGCAGAGGAAACGCATGTTTTTTGAAAGGCTTGTATTTTGCAAAGAGAGGAAACGCATGTTTTTCATTTAAGCATAACATTGTTTATTTTCAAGAAATTTTTTTGATTAATACAGGTAAATGAAGTAATAATATTGTACTTTTAAATAAATTGTGAAAAATAATGTCAGGCAACTGTTGCCCTTCTTCGCCCACTGAAAGTTTCTATTCGTCAAGAAATCGAAGGAATACCAGAAGAATTTTTTGTGAGAGTGATGCGTAACTTTCAAGAGAGGCTGCAGATATGTGACCGCGAAGAAGGGCAACACTTGCCTGACATTATTTTTCATAATTAATTTAAAGGTGCAATATTATTACTTCATTTATCTGTATTAATCAAAAAATTATCTTGAAAATAAACAATGTTATGCTTAAATGAAAAACATGCGTTTCCTCTCTTTGCATAATACTAGCCCTTCAAAAAACATGCGTTTCTTCTCTTTGCAAAATACTAACCATTGAAAAAACATACGTTTCTTCTCTTTGCAAAATACTAGTCATTCAAAAAACATGCGTTTCTCCTCTTTGCAAAATACTAGCCATTGAAAAAACATACGTTTCCTCTCTTTGCAAAATACTAGCCATTCAAAAAACATGCGTTTCTTCTCTTTGCAAAATACTAGCCATTG
Source organism: Odontocerum albicorne (assembly GCA_949825065.1). Lineage (NCBI taxonomy): Eukaryota > Metazoa > Arthropoda > Insecta > Trichoptera > Odontoceridae > Odontocerum > Odontocerum albicorne. Next base: position 5,913,981 of record OX463855.1, read on the forward strand.
AAAAAACATACGTTTCCTCTCTTTGCAAAATACTAGTCATTCAAAAAACATGCGTTTCTTCTCTTTGCAAAATACTAGCCATTGAAAAAACATACGTTTCCTCTCTTTGCAAAATACTAGCCATTCAAAAAACATGCGTTTCTTCTCTTTGCAAAATACTAGCTATTGAAAAAACATACGTTTTCTCTCTTTGCAAAATACTAGCCATTGAAAATACATGCGTTTCTTCTCTTTGCAAAGTACTAGCCATTAAAAAAACATGCGTTTCCTCTCTTTGCAAAATACTAGCCATTGAAAAAACATGCGTTTCCTCTGCGCCACCCTGTATAATAAAATTGTGGAAAAAATATAATTGAACACGTCCGAGTTTTTACTCCGTTTTGTGTTTTTTCTATCACCCCGACGCAATAAATTAATAAAATTGAATAGTACCTTATTCCAAGGTTTGTTTGGTCTGCTGCAAGGTCTGCAAAGCCTGCTTCAAGGTCCTAGTTTGCAAAAAACATATTGAAACTATTATATTCGTCCCGTCAGCAGTGGCGCATTTGTATAGATGGCGCCCCTAAGGAGTTTGCAACTTACCCCCTCCCACCATCCACCCCATAAGTGATTTAAAAAACTGCCTATCCTTCCCGTTTTTGATTATGATATATTTATAATAATAATAATGAAAAAGAAAAGTGTGAAAGGAAAAGGAAATATATATGGGCGAATAATGAAAGATTGGAGCGAGTTGTGAAATTCTGCTTTTTGGGTAGTATTTTCTCAGACGATGGAAGAGTTAAAAAGGGTATCAAACGTCGTGTAACGATATGAAACAATATCAATGGAGCTAAAAACATATTTATTTATGTATTTAACACTTTATTGCAAATACAATCTGGCGGGCTTATTGCCAGGCGGCAATCTCTTCCAACCAACCAGATAAAAGTAAATGAAGCAAGTTACGTGGTCGCATAAATCATTCAAATGACTCTCCATCCCCACGAAATCAATAAACATATACGTGAGCACATGCCCGCCCACGAACCCCACAAAGACGGACAATCACCCGAACATTCTTTTTCATATAAAGTGAGATATCATCAATCAAAAGGAAAGGAAGGGATGGTGGAGAGGAAAGGAAAAGAAAAATCAGGAATGAAACACGTTATTTTACTGACTAGAAATTAAGAGTTTTTTCAGTCGCTTCTTAAAGCATACCAAGGATGGAGCGAGTCTTATATTGGTTTGTAACTGATTCGATTCCAGAGTCTCACTGCATGGACAGTAAAGGACGATGTAAAGAAAGAGGAGCGGTAAACTGGAAAGGTCAATAAACAATCTCTGTTTGAGCGCAGCGCTAATCCATGATTGGAAAGACGCTGATAATTTTCGGCGAGATAAAAGGGGGTGACATATATACTCGAACTGGTATGATGATAGTCCACAATATTATTTGAGTACCAACTTTTTTGTATGGGAGTGAAACGTTGACGTGGAAAAGGACTGAGAGGAGCCGAATAAAAACTGTAAAAAGAATTCATGGAGGGACAATGTATGACAGAATACGGAATGAAGTTATTAGGGATTAATGTGTACTTTAGGCTAGTGTGTTAAGTAAGATGAAGAAGACGACCTCCGTAGCTGAGTTGGTAAGCCGCTTGTCTCTAACTATGTCTCTAAACTTAAAAAATGTATGGTTTCAGTCTAGTTTTCACTTAAGGCCTCTTTAATATTTATCTGGTTGGTTGTAAGATATTGCCACATAGTAATAAGCTCGCTAGGTTGTACTACTGTATATAACAAAAGTGTAATACAATATAATACAATACAAAAAGAGCACTTTAAGATGGTGTGGGCATGTACATAAATAAATAATGAATTAATAAATAGATAAAGAATGAATGAATAAATATTAACAAAACCAATATATAGTGCAAATTGAGTGGAAGACCAAGTAAAGTATGTTTGGATCATGTGAATGATATATTGAAAGAAGGAAACGTAGAAAGTCATAGAAATTGTTGAAGTTATATAAGAAAGTGTATGGGATGTAGCGGAGGCTAAGAAAGTGTGTCGAGTCAACTTTGCTATAGGAAATCCGTATTTCCTATAGGAAATCCTACTTTCCTATAGGAAATCCTAATTTTCTATGGGAAATCCTACTTTCCTATAGGAAAGAGATCGTTGAAGAACCTAAAAGAGTTGTTCCACTGTAGTACGAAGACATTGTTCAGAGCATCTGCATTTGAAAATGCCACCATAATGGTCATAGTTCAATGGAACGTTAAGAAGAAGAAGCTCTTCTATTTTTACGTCGTCCTTTACTGTCCATGTAGTGAGGCTCTGGAACCAGTTTCAAACCAATACTAGACTCGCACCGCCCTTTGCAAGCTTAAAGAAACGACTGAGAAAACTCTTAATTTCTAGTCAGTAAAATAACGTGTTTCATTCGTGATTTTTCTTTTCGTTTCCTCTCCACCATCCCTTCCTTTCCTTTTGATTGATGATATCTCACTTTATATGAAAAAATAATGTTCGCGTGATTGTGGGGTTCGTGGGCATGTGCTCACGTATATGTTTATGGATTTCGTGGGGATGGATAGTCATTTGAATGATTTATGCGACCACGTAACTTGCTTCATTTACTTTTGTCAGGTTGGTTGGAAGAGATTGCCACCTGGCAATAAGCCCGCCAGATTGTATTTGCAATAAAAGTGTTAAATTAAATAAATAAATAAACGTTCGTAGTGTTTCTATGATATCCAATTTACTGTCCATGTAGTGAGGCTCTGGAACCAGTTTCAAACTAATGCTAGACTCGCTCCGCCCTTTGCAAGCATAAAGAAACGACTGAAAAAACTCTTAATTTCTAGTCTGTAATGTAACGTGTTTCGTTCCTAATTTTTCTTTCTTCTCCGCCATCCCTTCATTTTCCTTTGATTTATGATTTCTCACTTTTACTTTTACTACGAGTATCTATATGTTCATAAATTTCATAAAGATGTGTAATCATTTGAATATTTTTTGCCACCATGTAACTTGCTTTATTTACTTTTGTCTGGTTGGTTAAAAGAGGTTGCCGCCTGGCAATAAGCCCGCCAGATTATTTTTAAACGAAGTATTAAATATCGTTTAAGATCGTGGCATAGAAACGCGTCTCTTTATGCCGGATTAAAGAAAGATCTTAATGTATTTCGGACACTAAGCATTGGTGTAAAGAACTATCTTTAAAGATCGAGTTAGAATGTCAGATGATCTAGTGATCGGGTGCCCATCTGATGAAATGATAAAGTGAATGAAGTAATGGAGTAGACTATGGTATACTCAAGAGTGCTCTTACTTGGGATTCGAATCCACTAATATGTACAACTGTGTAAAATAGTATACTAGGTTAGTCAAAAAGTTTTGAAAGCGGAAATGAAAATACATTTTTTTTGGGGGGAAATCACTTTTATTGCTCAGTATAGTCTCCCATAAGATCAATACACTTGGTCCAACGATCTTCCAACTTTGTTGTCCCATCACGGAAGTTACTTTCTGGAAGGCCTGCAAAATACTCCTCTACGACGGCTATAACCTCTTCGTTTGATGAAAAATGCTTTCCACGAAGGAATTTTTTGAGGTGTGAGAACAGCCAGAAGTCAGAAGGAGCTAAATCTGGCGAATAGGGTGGATGCTGCAACAATTCGTACCCCAATTCACTGATTTTAAACAAAGAATGAATTGACAGATCGAAATGAAATTTTGAGTACGTTCTTATGAAAGATGAAATATTAAAATGGCGTAGAAATTTTGGTTATCTACTGCTCCATAGATGTCACTTTCAAAACTTATTGACTAACCTATTATTTGCTGAAACAATGAGGTTTGAATCGCGCCTACATGGTATAGAAAAAGTATATCGGTGGTTCGTATAACCTAAATCTATGCCCCGTGCATGAGTCATATGCCTATTTTGGAAGCAGGTTCTTAATAAAACGAATACATTACGAAGAACCTTAAATTAAAATGTTGGGGTTGGTTGAAATATACACGAATTAAAAATGCTTTTCTTCAGAAATGTGTGATTGGGGTGCTTCTTAGCCAGTCACATAGATACATACAAAAAAAGACAAACTTCTGAAGATGCCGTATTGAGAACAGATTCTCCTCAAAGGCATTCTAACGCGGGAATTTAACCCACTTGTATTGATAGATTTAAAATATTAAACAAATTGAATGTCATTATAGGAAGGTGGTAAAATTGCGGCCATAAAATCGGGAATTTTCCCGCATCTGCATGTGTTTAAAAAAACGTATTTGATAAGAAAACCGCAGAAAACTTACCAAGCAAAGATGAACTATAAAAAAAACCTTTATAGATCTTCCGATATACAACTTTCTCATGCCCAATACTTCATGCAGGATATGACCCACGCGGTCTTTTGAGATGCCTACTGTCTCAGCTATCTCGCGCACCTTCAATCGGCGGTCTGCCAACACGAGATCGTGGATTTTTGTCACGTTATCCTCCGTGGTAGCCGTTTTCAGGGCACCGTACCGCACAAAAAACCGACGTGCGACCACGTTGAAACTCGTTAAACCAATTTTTGACGGTCGCCATCGAAGGAGAAGAGTCACCGACAGCATCGAAGCGCTCTTTGATTTCGCTGTGCGATTTTCCTTTCAAAAACAAGAATCGAATCACCGACCGATATTGCTCTTTTTCCATTTTTCTCAAATCCGCGGACACGCTCGCTTCAAAACAAAACTACGCGTCCGATTCGGCTGAAATTTTGACAGTAGCTGTCAACGAGAATGTATTACGCGATAAAAAATTGCTCTTGCGATAGTGGTGCCATCGGGCGGTGAGGCTAAGTACTTATCGGACCGCCCTTGTATGATAGTAAAACATTTAGCTTTCAGTGTAGTGTAGTGTATGTGTAGTTCTTATTTAAAAGTCTTAAAGTGATTCCTAAAGCTGCACTCGCCAACACTTTGAGGCATACCAAATGTTATCTGAAATTACATCGTGAATTCTAGTTTTTTTATGAATAATTAATTAAACTGTGTAGTTTAAGTATGTGACATTTTATATCAATATAAAAGCGATTTTATTAACATATTAATTACTCAATAAAACAAGCATCGTGTCACACATTAAACCACCACAGTGGACATCTTTCTTTCTTCTCTAAAAATGCATCTAATATGTAATTGGAGTCCATATTCATTTTTAATTATTTTTAAAACCTACTAATATATATTTATATTTTAAATGTGTCCTCGATGATTTGGCTTCCCTAGGCAAATGCCTCGGTTTGATTATTAGCAAACGCGGACTGACAGCTCTGCCAGTCAGCCAGAACTGATCATATTCTGATGTTATTTTACTACCAAAAAATACTTCATCTACAAAAAGAAATGCACACTTTGATTATTTTAAGGATGAACTTTTATGAGGTATGTGATAGTAGCACATTCAGGTTAAGGTTTATAAGGTATGTGATAGTAGCACATTCAGGTTAAGGTTTTATGAGGTATGTGATAGTAGCACATTCAGGTTAAGGTTTTATGAGGTATGTGATAGTAGCACATTCAGGTTAAAGATTTTGAGGTATGTGATAGTAGCACATTCAGGTTAAGGTTTTATGAGGTATGTGATAGTACCACATTTAGGTTAAGGTTTATGAGGTATGTGATAGTAGCACATTCAGGTTAAGGTTTATGAGGTATGTGATAGTAGCACATTCAGGTTAAGGTTTATGAGGTATGTGATAGTAGCACATTCAGGTTAAGGTTTATGAGGTATGTGATAGTAGCACATTCAGGTTAAGGTTTATGAGGTATGTAATAGTAGCACATTCAGGTTAAGGTTTTATGAGGTATGTGATAGTAGCACATTCAGGTTAAGGTTTATAAGGTATGTGATAGTAGCACATTCAGGTTAAGGTTTTATGAGGTATGTGATAGTAGTACATTCAGGTAAAGGTTTATGAGGTATGCGATAGTAGCATATTCAGGTTAAGGTTGAGTGTTGTGTAAATGTTTCTAGCCAATGTCTAGTTTTTACTTAAAGCTTATTTAAACATTTTCTAATTGGTTGGCAGATATTGTTACATAGCAATAACCTGCCGGTTGTACAACAAAATGGAACTTAATCTAAAATATCGAAGGGGGCTTCTCTTATAGAGAAGTTTACTCTCAAACCGTACAACTTCGCCTTAAGATTCAAAATCATCATCATCATCTAGTATTATTGACCTTCGAGAGCTTTTCCGGTGGCAGGAAAGAAGGAAGAATACTTACCTTAAACACCTTTATTACTCCCTCTTTGAGGGATGAAAAGGTAGTCTTGTGATGAACGAAAACAATATATTATACAAAGATAAAATTGTTTAATTCTATATGGATAACAAAATAAAATTGAACACAGTTTTCAATATTTTAAAATATTTTCTTTAACATTTCAAAAATTTAAGAAAATGAGTCAACATTTTGATGGATTTATAATGCACTCATATAAAATTCCATTTGCAAAAAAATATTTTCTATCTTAACGTATTAATATGTTCCAAGTAATCTTTAAAATATAAATATATGACATGCAATACACCCGATTCTACTGTAGACAACGAAAATGTAACACAATATGGGAAAGAACAAATAAATTTCATAATTGATGGGATACGTAACTTTTTATAAAGTAGTTTATTTAAAATGCTATTTTTTCAAAAAAATATAACCGTTACTTAGATTGTTTTAAATAAATTAATTTTGTTTAATACATTCTCTTTTTTATGTACATACTCGTATATAATTGACAAGATCCTAAGTATTTTACTTTTATAATTTTTTTTCTCTTTTCGTTATCAGATACAAAAATATACTAATTTTAAATTATTTAAATTCTCTAAATGATATGCCCCTTTGAGTTTCAAAATTTTATTCAAAATTTTATTCAAAATCAACTTAAAATCAAGAAACACGGAATGTTTTATACAAAAAGAGAAAATTATTTCTTCAATCTTCGAAAAGACTATAGTTTCACTTTGTGGTGCCATTTTTTAAGTAAAAGGAAAAATAAGTGAAAAAAAAACTTATTTTATATTTTTGTGTTCACCACTGGTTTCTTTTTGGGTTTACTACCGATTTCGAAGACCACCGTCTTCATCGTCAGGTGAAGATAAACTAAATTGCTAAAAATACACATTTTAGCAATTTAGTTTATCTTCACCTGACGATGAAGACGGAGATTTTCGAAACCGGTTGTAAACCCAAAAATAAACCTGTGGTGAGCACTAAAATATAAAATAAGTTTTTTATTTACTTTTTTTTTCCTTTTACATGAAAACAGAAAAGTTTAAACTGAATTCAACTTCACCAAAACTTTCCTCACTTCTGCCTTCGAGTAGCATATCATCATAATGGCAGATCGAAATGTAGTTGACTTTTAGATTTCTTGATGGTTGGCGGTGGTTGAGGGTACAGAAAGTGTTATTCTCTAACAACAGCAATACATCATATATTCGTAGTCATGGCACAATCCTTTTCCATTCAGGGGACAAATGAGTCCATGGGGACATATCACGGGCAATTTATCTGAAAAAATTTAATAAGCTGCAATATCTGGCACAAATTAAAGTAAAAAAAGGCTGATGATTGAATTTGTAGTATACTATTCATTCTGCATGAATTTCAAAAGTGATACTCGGTGTGGTGAAGTGCAGGCACCCGGGCTCGAGACGATCCCTTATCATATAATCCCTTGTATACTGTTAAAGTTTTTAAATAATTTTGACTAGTGTACTTGCTTACTTATGCATTATTTGAGTTGTTTTATTTGGTATGGTGTAACTTTTTATTTGGTTTTATTGTAATTGTTATAAAAAAAAATCCATTGTTTTGAAAATAGCAAAAGTAGCGTTACGAAAACCACTGTAACTCAATGACACAATGTCGGAATGTCATTAAAGTTTAACACGTAACTTCTAAAGATTGGTATTAACTGAGAGTGGGATGGATTTGTTATTAGAGGCGCCATCTGTTGGTTAGCACCGGGACTTATTAATCGATGTGTTATCTACACACAGAAACTAGGTGAAATTAAATGTGGAATTCGAATTGTAAGAAGATTGCCCCGAGGAGAGAAATCCGTTTAGCCAAGTGCGTCGTCACGGCAATAAGGTGTGTGATGGAAATTACGTTGAGAATTACAAATTTAAGTCAGAGAGGGCGAAGCGTTGAGTATCCCTAAACAAGGACATGATATGGTGTTGTTAGTTTAGTCCTATCTGTAGATCAAGAATCGGTCTCCATTGTCATCAGAAAAGATGCCACCAGTCGCAAGCTTCCAAAATAATCCATTAATAGTCACTGTATATCCATCTTCTTTCAACGCGGAGATGGGCAAATTGATAAAAAGTGAATTGTCAAATATTTACCCAAAGGTCGAGCACAACCGCAGCAGTACCCGACCACGATGGCACGGTCATCTTCACAGGAGCGAGGTGGACATCCATTACAAGAAGGTCCATACCCCAACAGTGGGAAGTGCCCTGAAATATAAAAAAAGGAGTACATAATTCTTAAATAAGAGCTAATGCAGACAAAACACTTAAAGATGGAACTAGAAGCTTCCGTATTCAAGAAATATGTGAAGTCGGGGATATTTTGAGATGGGGTAAAAACCGTAGAATACACTGGCGAGGCCATGTGGAAAAATGAAGAATACAAGGAGACTCGATTAATCTTCAACGTGTATTCAATACACATGTAAAAATGAGCGATTTAAAATCGGAAAAATAAGAATATTCATAGCCAATCACTTAAATTAATTAAATTTGAAGTCAAAAGTGATAATAATTGAAATTCAATTGCTGAAAACATGAAGAAAACATTGGACGACGTTCACAAAACGGGCGAAGCAACCACCTGGAACGAAGACCCGCTGACTACTAAGCGAGAGAACCGAGCGAACTGAGATTTATTTCTTGCGTTCCCATATACCGAAGTAGAGTGAGAGTGAGACGTGAATAGCGTCGCTTCCTCACCCAAAGCGTTATTTTAGAATGAATATACTACGTCACACACTGGCACACGTTTGATTGTATTGGTGAATTTATTCCGGATTTTCACAAAATATCTCTGATGTGGCCGATAAGTGCTAATTATTATTAATATTATTTTTTCATTCAATGCGTAAATGTATTACGGAGGAATACCTAAAATCTGAACCCAGAATTTATTATATTTATAGAGATATTAAAGTTTTTAGAAGCAATGTGTACTAATTACACATCACCGGGCAGGAAGAGTTAATGGGGCTAAAAAAGTGGTTTCTCCTGGTTGCTCTCTGCAATATGTCTAAATCACTAATTCGGATAAGTTGAAGAGAACCATACGAACGCATGAAGCACTAATAATACGTCATTATTTACTGAAAGTTTTCTGAACCAAAATTTAGTAAATTAATCTACTTGTTGCCTGACTCAGTTGAGTAGTGAGTGGTACTCGTAATAAATGAAAAAAAAATGGGATTTCAGGAAAAAAAGTTTTATTCTTGGGTACGCATTCGCCTGAGTTTTATTCCATAGGTTTGCAAGATTTATTCTACTCGTATTTAGTTTTATTCTTGAATTCTCATCCACCTGAGTATTATTCCATAGGTTTGCGAAATTTATTATATTTAGTTTAATTCTCATTCCCTTGAGTTTTATTCCATAAGTTTGCGAGATATATTCTATTTAGTTTTATTCTTGGGTACGCATCCGCCTGAGTTTTATTCCTTAGGTTTGCGAGTTTTATTCTATTTACTCGTAGTTTAATTCTTTAATTCTCATTCCCTTGAGTTTTATTCCATAAGTTTGCGAGATTTATTCTATTTAGTTTTATTCTTGGGTACGCATCCGCCTGAGTTTTATTCCTTAGGTTTGCGAGTTTTATTCTATTTACTCGTAGTGTAATTCTTGAATTCTCATTCCCATGAGTTTTATTCCATAGGTTTGCGAGATTTACTCTATTTAGTTTTATTCTTGAATTCTCATCCGCCTGATTTTTATTCCATAGGTTTGCGAGATTTATTCTATTTAATTTCATTCTTGATAAATCAAATAAATTAATACAATTTATTAACTCTAAAGTGATGTTTGATTGAATTTGAAGGTTAAAATTGACCATTATTTTCGGAACAACCTTATATTATATAAATATTATAATATCTCTCGCAGAATATTTTTATTATGAGTATTTTATTATTGTACGAGTATTAAGTATAAAATAACAGTTTTTTTTTCTTTTTACTTAATAGAGCGTGAAAATACTATATTTTTTGTATTCCACTAGCTACATGATTTGTCGTTTATTCAACACAATTAGGTATAAACTAATACGTGACAATGTGAAAAGTTCCACCCTATGTAAAGCTTGGTTCACATCTTATTATGCGCAATCTATGCTCGAATAATAAAACACTTTGTTATTCGACTAACACGTGTTTCTACCTCTTATTTTGAGGCTCTCTTCAGGCGAAATAATTCCGGTTTATTACAAACAGAAGTCCAACTGGTTTTCCCTTAAGGCTTATTTAAGATCTTTCTCGTTGGTTGGTAGATATTGCCACATTGCAAAAAAACTGCTAGATTGTACTGTATACAACGAAAGTTTAATATAATATATTCGATTCAATAGACTATCCCTCCTATCCCTCCTTACACTAAACTTATATATATTTATTTTGTAATATTAATCTATTGATCTATTGATAATAGTGGGTTCGATCCCGAGAAGGAGCGCCAAGGAAAAAAGTTTGCTCTAAATGGCACTATGTAAATTGTTCTTTTATTATGTTATGTTGTTTATGTTGATCAGTTCCTTCGTTGGGAGGTCCATATTAACACTTTGAGTACAAAAATCAGAAAACTAGGATACATATTCCGTATGATTCGAAATGTACTCAGTGAAAATATTCGTAAAAGTATATACTTCGCCTTATGTCAGTCAGCACTTTCTTACGGTAAATCAGTTTGGGGGGGATGCACCTTAACCCAAAAACACATATTGCAGGTTTCCCAAAAATTTATTGTGAAAATAATTAATAAACTTCCTGTTCGGTATCCCACGGCGGAGCTTTTCAGAGAGTATCAGGTCCTGAACATAGCCAATTTACATCTCAAATCCATTCTCTGGCACTACCATCGAGAGGAAGGGAAGATGCAGACTCAGCAGAGACACATGACACGCATGGCAACTAATGAAATGTTCACCATCCCTAGAGTTAAAACCTCTTTTGCCCAAAGGCAATATGCTTATTTGGCTCTCATGACGTATAATGGCGTGCCGAATTCAATAAAGATAAAAGGAGGAAAACCATTTAGACAGTCGATCGGAGCGTGGTTGTTATTGCGACAGGATTTTGAGTACTTGGGCTTTCAGGATGAATGACGTGTGGAAAAGATTTGCGTGGGCTCTTGAGTATGGGTTTCTTCTTGTTGTTTTGATTTTTGTTGTTTTCTATTTGTATTTCTATATATTTTTGTTTTTATTCTTATGATTGTGTGCGGTATATTATGGGATGAACATTTTTGATTTTATTTTTGTTTCATTTTGGGTTCATTTTTGGTTTTACTTTTGTTTTTGTTTTTATTCTTATGATTGTGTGCGGTATATTATGGGATGAACAATTTTGATATTTCTGGAGAGATGATGTGTGAAGAGTTTGGATTCCGCATGATGTTTCCAGTTGTAATTGAGTGTCACTGTTTGTCAGGTTGATGAGAACGTGCAACGGGGTTTTGTTTATGTGTAATCAAAAATCGGAAAGAAGTATCGATTTATTTTTTCGTGCTAAATATCCTCAGTGAGATACAGGCAAAAGCCTAGTTTACTGGGGATACGACAAATGAAAGGCAACAAACCCAGATCCATTAAAATAATGTATGTCCAAATTAAATTACCTGTTGTCTTTTCGCAAATTATGTATATTTCTTGTCATGTGTAATAATAAATAAAAATTATTATTGAATGCGAATGAAGTGTACAATAATGTGTAAATGTGCTACTCCCTTCGAATGACACAGGTGTTTTTTTCCGCCTAGTATTCGGGGGTATGAGGATACCTATGACTTCGGTCATATCTATTATTTTAAAAAGAGAATAAAAACATGTCGATGTGCTCCGACCGTCTCATTTCGGTGTGCCATAGTACAGCTGAGTGGCTGGTGAGTTTGCTGATGTGCAAAGGCTTACTCAAAAAATCTTCAACCACGAGGCCCAGCAACGACGAATGTGTAAATGTAAGTTGCATGGCCACGCGGTTCCGTACGGAAGGATGCCAGTTCTAGTTCCGCGTTGAGCTAGTCCCTTCTATACTAGAGAAAATGTAGCATGGTCCCTGTGACAGTTCACAAATTGGCCCCAATACAACCTTGTAACGACTTTCAGTAATTTTAATTATTTTATCAACTTTAATATAAGCCTCGATTCTAATAATTAGCAAGTTATTTAGATAAATAAATTACATAACACTAACAATAATGACAAATTAATACATCTTGTTACAAATTAGCAAAAATGCGGTAGTTTGTTAAAATCAAATAATATTTGGTGACGTTTGTCAAAAGTCACTACGTTAGTCTGCATTGGCTAGGGATGGGGTATACGATAATTGGATTTTTGATTTTTTTTTACCTAAAATTAAATGTTCGTAATTAGTATTAATTCATAGTGGATCTTGGCCTATTTAAAGATAGGTACAAATCATACAATACATTAGAAAGTCAGTATAATGAAAATTAGGAATTAAAACGTCAGTTTAGAGAAAAACAATTTTTCGATTTATATAAAAACGATTCGATTTGTAAAAAAAAACTATTTTACTTTATCCCTTTAAGACATGATATTTCAAACGTCACAGGGGCCATCCTACATTTTCTTGAGTATAGTGATATTTTACCACACAGTACAACAATTTAAGTATTTGGAAAAGATCTTTTCCTACATAATAAAAATTATTTAATTTATGTAAACTTACATCTAGGGGCCTTCCTTACACTTAAATCAAAGACATTTTGACCAAACCTCTGTCCATCAGCAAGGAGGAAGGTGGTAACTAGAAACACCAGAAGTGTAGCTGATGACCTAACTTGCACCATGTCTGTCAGTGGCTTTGGTAGAACTGCCATGCCTCTCCAATGACTTGGTTATTATTTCGTCGTGTTTGTTAGATAACACTTGCCCAGGTAATTAGAACAAATTATCGAGATAATTTAGTGAATTTAGACCATCGGTGCTGGTGCCATAGAATGTCACATGGAACAGTATTTTTTTACCTTAGTAACTTAATGTTTCTACTCGATATCAAATGAGAGCTTACTGTTAAAAGTCATACCCAAATCTTTGATGTATTCTGCACTATAAATCATATGACCGTTCAGAATATATGTCAAGTATTTGAAAATCATTTGTTTGAGAAAAAAACAAGAGTTCACATTTAGTCTATTCATTTGACTCCAATAAATGGCGTTCAAGTTCGTAAGTATTATACCTAAGACTCATTTTAACGCAACTGATCATCCAGAGAAAAATAATAACAAATTAGGCAGAGGAGAACCCCGCATCTCTTGGCTTAAGAACTTACTGGAATGGTCTGGATGCAGTTCTACTGATACCATGTGTTTCAAAATTAGAATACTTGTATTACGTAGTAGCTTGTTAATATGTTTTGTTTCATTTTCACTTCGCGGTCACTGTATGTTTTGTATCATTTGCGGCTTTACGGTATTAGGCAAATTATTATTATGTAATTTTGATTTATCGCAAAGGCAGCGGCCGTCTAAATTTTATAAATAAATTAATAATAATGAACATTCGTAAATAAAATTAAAAGAAAGATTGTTTCTAATATACCAGAACTGGGATTAACTTTAGTTGTCCACCCGGAAATATCGAGCCCAATTCGAAGGCGAGTGCTCAGTGTCTTCTGCGCCGCAAGGAGCACCAACGTCTAACATCCAATAGTTGTCTTTCGAAGCACTTTCGACATTATCCAAAACAAGGATCCTAACATATTTAACTAGAAAAAAATAACAAAAAACTTGAGAAATTGGTGATCCTCCATTCTCCGCGATGAGAGCACCTAAAAATATATAGTTGATAATTAAAATAAATATAATTAATTCCAAATTCCATGGTTGACGATACCATTCCCAGAAAATCAATTGTAAGTATTAAGAAATGATAATACGCTCAATTCAAATGCCTTTTTACAATTGGTTACAATTTATTTTATTACGAACTTTATTGGGGATTTTCTCACTCGAATGATTTCTGCTAAATAGATAAATAAATATATTTTTTGTGTGAAAAATATATTTTATGAAACCAAAAACCGTAGACAATATGAAAATATACGGATGTATGGAAACAATTTATGTAACTAAGTGGTTTTGAAACTTTTTAATTTCACAGTAACTTTAGTGTGTAAATATTTTTTTTATGGCGCCTTAATATACTTTATAATTAGTAGCATGGGTGATCCTGTTCACCACATAGTTACTTAAACCTTGAAATCAAACTAGACATGGCGACCCTCATTTCTTGTACCACATGAAAATTGAGTCATATTCGGTTTTTATTACAGCTACTGCCGAAAACCCAGCTTCTCAGAGGTAAGTCGTCGTAAATGGAACCAGAGCTCGCTAAGGTTTACCACCCAGCAAAGTCGTTGTAAATGGGACCAGAGCTCGCTGAGGTTTAGCACCTAGCAAAGTCGTTGTAAATAGAACCAGAGCTCGCTGAGGTTTACCACCCAGCAAAGTAGTTGTAAATGGGACCAGAGCTCGCTGAGGTTTAGCACCTAGCAAAGTCGTTGTAAATGGAACCAGAGCTCGCTGAGGTTTACCACCCAGCAAAATCGTTGTAAATGGGACCAGAGCTAGCTGAGGTTTAGCACCTAGCAAAGTCGTTGTAAATGGAACCAAAGCTCGCTGAGGTTTACCACCCAGCAAAGTCTTTGTAAGTGGGACCAGAGCTCGCTGAGGTTTAGCACCTAGCAAAGTCGTTGTAAATTGAACCAGAGCTCGCTGTGGTTTAGCACCCAGCAAAGGATAATAATAATAAAAAAGGACAAATTATATAGCGCCGTTTAGAGAGCAAACTCTCCCCAAGGGCACTCTAACTCGGAAATCGAATCCACTACGAGTATTGTTCACAGATTTTAAATATCACAAAATAAATATATATAACATAATTTGAGTATATTATTTATAGTTAAGGTATTAACATTGTGGAGGTTTAAAGACATT
The DNA here is from genome assembly GCA_949825065.1 of Odontocerum albicorne. Lineage (NCBI taxonomy): Eukaryota > Metazoa > Arthropoda > Insecta > Trichoptera > Odontoceridae > Odontocerum > Odontocerum albicorne. The sequence goes on from OX463855.1 coordinate 5,929,247, forward strand.
GTAATTTGTTTAATAAAAACTGTTTATTCCACTTTTTGTAACGGTATAACAGTACCGGTTTCAAGTCTTGTTTGTGCTCTCGTGATGATGAGGTGAAAGCCTTGAAACCGGTAGGTTAAAAACCGTTACAAAAAATGGAATAAACAGTGTTTGATTGAACAAATTACAAAATAATTTGAGTATTTGAATAGGAAGTTAATAGCTTTGGTCATTAGATTAGGTACTTCCCCTCATCTGAATATATTCCGAAAAACATATTTAGTAAGAAAACCGCAGAAAACTTACCAAGATAAGTCGAACTACAAAGAAACATGTATAGATCTTTCGATATGTGATAGTAACATATTCGGTTTTAGTGTATGTGTGTAGTGCTCATGTACAATTATATTTTTTTATAAGATCTCCCAAAACATGTTGTCATCAAGTACTTCCTAAAGCTGCACATGTCACCTATATATCTAACACAAAGAGGCAGACCATTTCATGTCATAGGACTAGTAACGGCAAATGCGATCTTTTTGATCGATCAATTGATTCTATTAAAAAAAATTGACGAAGTTGCTATCGGAAAAGAATATAGCTATCGAAAACAAATTTTGAAAATAGGGCTAACCATTTGGATTATTAAATTTAAAAATGAGCACCAAAAGTAAAATAAATTGATAAAGGTTATACGTCATTCGAAAGAAAATTTTCTGCTCTATAAGATATTGTGTTTGCTTTTACGTTACATATATTATTTTATTTGATTACAAGTCTTCAAAATGGAATGTCAAGTAGACGAAAGTGAGCATTTTCGACACCTCCTTCTGTTCGCGTTCAATCGAGGGAATAAACACTCAATTACATAAGTATACATCACGCGAAATCAAACTCCTCACACTTCATCACTCCAGACAGATTAAAAAATTTATCCCACAATATACCGCACATAATTATAAAAATATAAATATAAAACAGAAAACACCACACTCAAGGGTTCACAAAAACCTTTGCTACAAATCATTCCTCTTGCAAGCCCAAGTATTCAAACTCCTGTCGCAATAACAACCACGCTCCAATCGACTGCCTAAATTGTTTTCCTCTCTTTACCATTATTGCATTCGGCACCCCATTGTACATAGAATGCATCTTTTGGGAACCAATTTGTTGAGATTGCCGAGTCTATTGAACTATAAAAGTAGGTTGATTGCAGAATTAATAAAGTATTGAATATATACTATACTATAATTTTCGCATTAATTTCAAATTGAAGTTTTAAGGTGCGGACAGCTGACTCGAGACGGCTCCATATCGTTTAATCACCTGTGTATATTGTTATTTTTTTTATATTTTTGTATTCATTTTAACTTGTGTCCCTGTTTACTTATGTATTATTTTAAATAAATAAATTATAAATGTAAGTTTATTGATAGCAACAAAGAATATTTAAAGATAATGGCGAAGAAAATACATTTAATAGAGAAACTATCAAAAGGTCTAAGCTCATCTCATAGCATCCCCTCAGTCGGGAACCATGCCCCTCTAATAGAGGGCGAGCCCGGTCGCGATAACATCAGATGTATTTCAACCCATACTCTTTCTCAGATCACACCCTATTTTATTGTTTTTTTATCTTTTCATTTGGTTTTGTTGAATGCTTATAAATATTTTAATTTTATTTTAAGATTATTTTGTCAATATAATATTATGAAAGAAGCATTTACTATTTTTATATACAATTTTGTAATGTACATTGTACCGCTGACGAAAAATAAAAATAAAACAAAATATAAATGGTACAATTGTACCGTTTATAAATAAATTAAACTGTATTGAAAAAAAAAACGAATACAGTATTACTTTTCCAAAGTGGCATATCTTTGACAACACTGTATTACACGTAGTATATTAATTTAGATACGACGGAAGAGTTTCCTGGATAATTAAAAACCAATTTCTCAAATAAACCCATTAGGCATATTACCATTTGAATGATTTCGGATTTGAAGTGATTGTTTTTCTACCTTCAGCCAAGTTCGATAACCTGAGCACTTAAATTAATTATGCCTTATTATTGTTTTAGTCGGCGCCTGCGATCTAATAGTAAAAGGGGCTTCTTCTTTTTAAGTAAGATCTGTTATCTCTTATCATCAGGACTGCCTATCTTAAGATATTGACTACATTAATTTTTATGTTTCCTTGCATAATTTTTATGTTTTCCTGAGATATGACTTCCAGCGGGTATTTCATGTATTGCCATATAGAGAATCTTTGGGTTATTAATCTTTCCAAGTGGTCTTACCAGTGTCTTCGGTGGTCTCTCAATCTCAAGTCTCATAATATCCGCTATTTTGTATATTTAATTATAACATTATTGTTAAGTTTATTTAATGCGGGGATCAAGTGACACATTGTCAGCTCTTATATAGGGCAAGACAAACTTGTAACAACACTGTACTAAATACATTCAGAGCATTGTGGCACAGAGTATTGTGAATATGAAATGTACCCACATATCAACACTAAAATTTTAGCATTCTTACTTTCCATTGGAAGTATTCTTCATCGTCAAATAACGGTATATTTATTTTACTATTTCTCGCCATTTTTATTTAAATACTTTTAAAACCTTTTTTAATTCAATAATCACGGACCTCTAACAACGGATTTCTCTAAACCGATCTTTAGCAACGCTATGCTACCATGTTAAGTTTATTTAATGCGGGCTATCAAATGACACATTGTCAGCTCTTATATAGGGCAAGACAAACTTGTAACAACATTGAACAAAATACATTCAGAGTATTGTGGCACCGAGTATTGTGAATATGAAATTTACCCACATATCAACAATTATAATTTGTTGAGTCAAACACTGTTTATTCTACTTTATATAACGATATAAACAATGTTTCAAAGTTTTCACATCATCATCAAGGGAACACAAACAAAGAACTGAAAAAACTCTTAATTTCTCGTCAGTAAAATAACGTATTTCATTCCTGATTTTTATTTTCCTTTCCTCTCCACCATCCCTTCCTTTCCTTTTGATTGATGATATCTCACTTTATATGAAAAATAATGTTCGGGTGACTGTCCGTTTTTGTGGGGTTCGTGGGCATGTGCTCACGTATATGTTTATGGATTTCATGGAGATGGATAGTCATTTGAATGATTTATGCGACCACGTAACTTGCTTCGTTTACTTTTGTCTGGTTGGTTGTAAGAGATTGCCACCTGGCAAATAGTATTTGCAATAAAAGTGTTAAATAAATAAATGATATGGTGATAACCTTAGGGTTGTACCGTTATATAAAGTAGAATAAACAGTTTTTTGACTAAATAAATATCTTTAAACATCCACAGTTTTAATGCAATAACTTTAAATAATCTATTAAATAATATTAATATTAAAAGGAAAATTTATACGGCATCGTTTAGAGAGAAAACTCTCCTCAAGAGCACCCGAATCGGGGATCGAATCCACTATTATTAACAGATAAATTAAAAACATTACAAAAATAAACAGGTTGAGTGTGAGGATAAGAAGGTGATGTCTGCAGCGTTTAGATTAGATACTTCCCCGTATTTACATATATTCAGAAAAAAATATTCAGTAAGAAAACCACAGAAAACTTACAAAGGAAACTTATAAGGAAACTTTTGTAGATCTTCCGATATAACACACTAAGCATTAGCTGAAGTAAAGTATGACATTTTGTATCGTGTCTATACTAAAGAAAATGTAGCATGGTCCCTGTGACGTTTCACAATTTTTCTCCAATACAACCTTGTAACGACGTTCAGTAATTTTAATTATTTTATCAACTTTAATATAAGCCTCGATTCTAATAAATAGCAAATTATTTAGGTAAATACATTACATAAAACTAACAATAATGACAAATTAATACATCTTGTTACAAATTAGCAAAAATATGACAGTTTGTTAAAATCAAATAGTGTTTGGCGACGTTCGTCAAAAGTCACTTCATTCGTCTGCATTGGCTAGGGATGGGATATACGATAATTGGATTTTCGATTTTTTTATACATAAAATTAAATGTTCGTAATTATTATTAATAAAACATAGTGGATCTTGGCTTATTTAAAGATAGATACAAATCATACAATACATTAGAAAGTCAGTATAATGAAAATTAGGAATTAAAACGTCAGTTTAGAGAAAAACAATTATTCGATTTATGAAAAAACGATTCGATTTGTAAAAAAAAACGATTTTACCTCATCCCTTTGAGACATGATATTTCAAACGTCACAGGGACCATGCTACATTTTCTTGAGTATAGCGATCATTACTTACTTATCAAAAAAAAACACACGTGGTTTTGACATTTCTTTAATGTATAACTTCTAATATGACGTGCTACAAATTTAAAGCGTAAAATAATATATACCAGTATTCCCTCCGTTCTCGCGTGAAATTAGGCAGGAACTCTTAGGCAGGTATTAGATGATCGCAAGTAAAATGCAGTAGACATAGTGAACTGAGAATGTATTTTTTAAAAACTAGTGATTGATAACTTGTTTGGAGTTTCGGTCCGATGGTAGGACACCTTACTCCTTCATCGGATAAGTTCTGACTGTTTTGATATTTTTGGAAATTTTGGATCTTTTTAGGAATCGGGAAAGGATAGGTTTGTGAGTTTTTATGGATGATTATGAGAAATTATAAAACGATTAAATACATAAATAAATGTGATAATATATACATAATATTACATAAGAATATACATTTAGTTGTGGAGTCACACACGAATATATTGAGTGGGTGAAAAATAATGGTTATGAATAAAATATAGTATGTAAGTGAATATAGTATGTATATATATATAGGTAATTAAGTGGATAAGGAGACGTGTGTGACTTATATAAATATATTAAAAATGTAAATAATGTTTATTGGAAGTGGTAAATACGGTTGCTTAAGGGGGTAAACTGTCTTGCGGAGGAGCTGTCGATGACGGGGTGTCCAGAGTGACAATCGGTGGGTCATTTGGGGGGATGATTACGGTTAAGGAGGGGGGGATTGGAGGGGTGTTTCGTAATATTGATTTCGGGCGAGTGTGTCTGAATCTGGTGTTCGCGCTGTAGTTATCTAAGGATTTTATGATTGGGTTGGGATGACAGGATACAGAGCTGTAAAACCTCTCGGCCAGAGCGCGCATATGTTCGGGGATGGTATGTAGTTTGATATCCGCGTGGAGTCTAGAGTTACGTACTATGTAGGGTGCTTTTAAGATTATGCGGAGGGCTTTGTTTTGAATGACTTGAATGTGATGTAGAGTTGATTTCTTCGCGTGGCCCCAGACCGGAAGGGCGTAAGTCAGTTGAGGTCTGATGATCGCTTTATAGAGATGGAGTTTAGTGCGCGGGCTCAGTTTGCTGTGTTTGCAGATCAAGGGATATAATGATTTGAGTGTTTCGTGAGCTTTTGATTTTATATTATGGGCGTGTTTGTACCACGAGAGTTTACTATCCAAGGTGAGGCCTAAGTATTTCACGTGTTTCGTCCATGGGACGCTCTGGCCGAAGAGTTTAAGAGTTCTGACGGGTTCGATATATCTGCGTGAGAAGCGGACAGCAGTGCTTTTGGTAGGATTAATTTTGATCTTCCATTTGGTGCACCAGCGCTCCAAAATGGGAATGAAGTCTTGCAGTCTATCGTGGGAATCGGACTCATATTTCGATGAAGAGAGGAAGGCTGTGTCGTCAGCGTATTGCGCGGTGATACAATGTGTGCGTGAAAATTGAGGCATATCGCTCGTGTATATGTTATACAGGATAGGGGACAGCAGTGCACCTTGGGGTACTCCTGCCAGAATGGGGCGTGGGGATGAGTTTATGCCGTCTATTTTGACGGAGAAGGAGCGATTTTCGAGGAATGATGCGATGATTTGCACTAGTCTGAGGGGAATACCTGACTTGTGCAGTTTGAATATGAGTCCGTTATGCCAGACTGTGTCGAAGGCTTTCGCCACGTCTAGTGAAAGGAGGGTCGTGAGGCCTTTGGCTCTGAAGGATTTGATTATGTGTTCTACAACGCGAAGAAGCTGATGGCTGGTAGAGTGTAATGGCCTAAATCCGTGTTGCGAATCTGGGATGATGTTGCGTGAGTAAGTTTCGGTGGAGAGACGTTCGAGGATTAATTTCTCGAGCACTTTACCTAGAGTCGGGAGCAGGCTGATCGGTCTGTGATTTTCGGGGATAATGTGGCTTTTACCCGGTTTGGGGAACATGATGACGTCGGCGTTTTTGAAAGGGGTCGGAAAGAATTTATGTCGAAGGCAGGCATTGTAGATGGCAGTAAGGGCGTAAATGGCTTTTTTCGGGAGTTTTTTCAAGGTGAGATTATTGATTTTATCGGGGCCGGGTGCTTTTTTATTAATGAGATTTTTAATGATAGATTGTATTTCTATCGGTGAGAAGAAGTCTGTGGTGGGGGGGGTTTGCTCATTTAATATGTCGACGACTGCATTGTCGACCATTATTGAGTGAGAGGGGTCAGAGAGGTCTGCATTAGGCGAGAATATGTTTGCTAGAGAGTCAGCAAAGGTCTCTGCGCGGTCGCGAGCAGAGAAAACGGGGCCATTTGGTCCTTGAAGAGAGCTGGGTCGGGAGGGCGTATTTCTAAGGCAGCGCGTTAATTTCCATTTGAGTCCATCATTATATTCGAGGGACTCGACGAAGTCTGACCATTTGTCATTGCGGAGTTGCTGTAGGAGGTGTTTGATTTTTTTGACTAGTCTGTTGTAGTCGGTCTTATAAGAGGGGACAGCTGTGTTTTGCCACAGTTTTCTGGCTTTGTTTTTTTCCATAATCAGTATTTTGATATGTAAAGGAAGGGGAAGTTCGGGTTTATCGGCTGGTCTCTCTTTTGAAGAGGATGTGAGAGCGGATTTGATGGTGGCTGTGAAGTCATTTATAGCGGCGTCTATGGAGTTCGTGTCGGGGAAAGTTGTCGGTATTTTGATACTGCTGTCGACGTTAATAGCGAAATCGCTCCACGAGGTGATGTGTCGCGGAGGGGCTGATGGCGAGAAGGGTGGGAAGCCATCCGTCAGTAGAAATAATACCGGGTAGTGATCGGATTGAAGTTGGTGAACAGTCGTGAGATCTGTTTGATAGGGAATGTCGTTATGGACTATGATGTCGATGACATCGGGGCGATGATTGTCTCTTAGTGGATAGATGGTGGGAGACGTGGGTCCTTCCACGAAGTATCTTTTGCGGGAGGAAATTTCATCAAGTATTCTGCCGTGAGTGTTGGGAGTGCGGCTGTGCCAGAAGTGGTGTTTAGCATTTAGATCTCCCGCCATGATGGTGGGGATATTGTCTGCGAGGAATGAGTCAAGTTCAGACTCGACAAGTGGGGAGGTAGGTGGAAGATAAGTCGCGCAAAGTTTAAGGGGGCCGTGGTTGGCGGTGTTCACCACTACGCATGTGGATTCTTTTACGAACGAACGAAAACGAGTTCTTTAATTTTTAATAACTTTATTAAAACGTGCGCATTTTTCTGCGTCATCGATCTTTTGTCAGTGATTTGAGGGAATACCTTTTCCACTGTTGTGTCATATGTGTGATTGTGTTATTTATATGTGTTTACTTATATTAAGTATTTGTGTGATAATCTCTGTTTAATTTATAGGCTCGATGAGCCTTTTTTATCTCTCTTGATTTCTATAATCCGAATTGGATCAACCATAGTTGGGCATGGCGACTACACTCAAAGGGATACGGCAGCTCATGTCAGCGGCCCTGGCGGCGCAGTTCAGGTCAGGCGTCCTCCCGCCCCTCCCGGGGGTCTCAGTGAAGCGACGATGGTGAAGACGGTGGAGATGAGGTGACGATGCTGAAGAAGACGGTGAAGACGGTGAAGAAGGCGCAAAGCTGTGGCGTGGCTAAATGAGCTTTCTTTGCTCTTTATCAATTACTTCGCTACATGCTCTACCGTCTGAGGGACTGTAGGCTACAAGATCAAAATTGAAGAACTCTGCTAGACCTTTATGGACAATAAATACATATATTTTTATAATATCAGGTGTAGGTGTATAGTGTGGGGATGGGAAGGTGTCGGCTGCGGCCTGTTTGATTGGAGCTTCCCCGCATTCGCATATGTATTGAAGACATATTCGGTGAGAAAACCACAGAAAACTCACCGAGGGAAGTCGAGCTACAGAGGACCTCTGGGCTCTTCCGTTATGCGATATTAACACATTCGGCTTGTTTGTGGAGTGTGAGTGTTGTAGTGCGTATAGTGTAATTCGAAGTCCGAGGCGTTGGCTCGCTCCTCTTGATTTTCGCCTTCAGCCGCGTACCGCCCCACGGTCCCGGTGGCGTGTCGTGTCGCGCCCCGGCCGCTCCTCTGGATCTGAAAAGTTAAACGCTGGGCAGTATCGGGTTGTCTGTGACTTTATAATTTAGCGAATTTGAGTATGTAGCGTGCTAGTTATGAAGGCCCCGTTACGCTTGTCCTCCCTGGCCCTCTCCTTGCAACTTGGTCGAGATCTCTCTCCGGTTCCGATCGGCTGAGGATGATGTGATTTGGGAGTCTGTGTTTGTATCTGAAAGGCAGTTCATCCAGTCTCTTGTGACACCCGAGTTTTGCGATGAGCGGGTTTGAGTGCGAGTTTAAATGTATTTTACTGTAAAAGTCTAGTGTCATTTTGTGGCAGTACTCCTTAATGGAGTATTCTTTTGTTCTCTGGTGTAGCTTTTTAAGATTTGCGCCCGGCATTGTCTTATAGATAATTTTAAGTGCTTTGTTTTGTGCCGGCTGGAGTTTATTGTAAATGTAATCTGGAGCGCTGCCCCAGACTGGTGCCGCGTACGTAATTACCGGACGCACTATGAGTTTATACACCAGGAGTTTGTTTTTTCGGGATAAGAAGGAATTTCGGCTGAAGATGGGTCTCAGCGCTGCGAAGGCTACGAATGCTTTCTTTCTGGCTTGTTCAGCGTGGAGCCGCCACGAAAGTTTGGAGTCCATATGGACCCCGAGATATTTAACCGATTTACGCCATTCCACAGCGCTGTTTCCCATCCTCAGGAGGGGGAGGCTGCCCACCCTCCGTTTTGTGAACATGACCGCCTCTGTCTTGCCGTCGTTAATCTTTAGGCGCCACTTACGATAGTATTTTGCCAAGGTATCCAAGGCCTTCTGGAGGTAATTACTTGCCCTGACGGGGCATGCGGATCGCGCGTAACAAGCTGCGTCATCCGCGAAAAGGGCGACGGAGCAATTTTCCGGTACCGGAATATCGTGTGTGAACAGAGTAAACAGGTGCGGTCCGATCAGGCTGCCCTGGGGCACTCCCATTGGGATGTTTCTGGGGGTGGAGAGCCTCCCGCTCACCCGAACGACGAATTGTCGTTCGGATAGGTAGGAGCGGAGAATCCCTATGATGTAAGACGGCGTGCCCGTCTTAATCAGCTTGTGTATTAGCCCGTCGTGCCAGACCGTGTCGAAGGCCTTTTCCAGGTCCAACAGGACCATGCCTGTGTAATAATTCATATTAAATCCCATCGACACGTCCTCGGCCACGCGGGTGAGTTGGTGAACGGTGGAGTGCTGTGTTCTAAATCCGAATTGCTCGTGTTGTAGAGTGTTGTGCTGGGTATGATATGGAGTGTACCTGTTCAGTATCACCTTCTCCAGGACTTTTCCAAGTACCGGGAGGAGGCTTATGGGTCTGTAGCTGGATGGGTTATCTTTGTCCTTGTTCGGCTTGTGTATTGGTATTATTACGGCCATTTTCCACCTGGATGGGAAATGCCCGGTGTGTAGGCACGCGTTAAATATTTTAACTAATTGTATGATTGCGCGTGTCGGAATGTGCTTAATCAGTGTATTGTGTAAATGGTCTAAACCTGGTGCTTTATTATTTTTGAGGGCTTTAATGATTTTTTGTACTTCCGCCGGTGTAGCGAGCGTGTATTCTTGCCGTGCGATGTCTGCGGAGCGAGTGTTGAATTCGTCGAGTGATTCTTGTACTGTGCGGTCTGCGTCTGAGTCACGATAGTGCGATGTTAACGTGTAAGTGTGTTCGTATGCGTCTGCTAGTGCGTTTGCCTTTTCTTCGTGTGATGTGGCAGTATGTGTGGAGGTGATAAGTGGTGGTATGTCTTCGTGTCGCTTTCTTATTCCCTTTGCGATCTTCCAAAGAGTGTCTGCCCCTGGTTTGATGTCCTTTAATTTTGTGTCCCAAGTGGTATTTTTGTGTTCCCTAATGTGTTTTTTGATTTCGTTCCGCAGTGAGTTTAACGCTATTTTATCTACGGGGTGGTGTGTACCTCTGTAGTGTTTCTGAAGCCTGTTCTTTATTTGGATGAGTGTGATGATTTCCGGCGGAAGTTTGGCACGGTGTGGAGTGACATTTTTAAGTGGTATGTAGGTATCACGAGCTTCTTCGATGATGTGCGTTAAGGTGTTTACCGCATCATCTATTTCCTCTGGTGACTTAAAGGTGGATGATGTTAAGTATAGCTGTGTGTTTATGTGCGTCTTGTAGCCCGCCCAGTCCGCACCCTGGTAATCGTACACCGTCCTCGGGGGGCAGGTGATGCGCTCCCCTATGGTGAAGTACACCGGGAGGTGGTCCGATGAAAGTGCATTTATCACTTCCATTCCGGCGACCCCCGCGTGACCCTTTTCGATCACCAGGTCGAGGGTGGACGGCCTTTGCCCCCTCGCTCCGTATCGAGTAGGCTTGTCGGGGTGGTGTAGTGTGTTGTGAGTCGATTCTATGTGATTGAAGAGTGTTTTTCCGTTGCCATTCACATTTCCCTGGCTCCACGAGGAGTGCCTCGCGTTGAGGTCGCCAGCCAGTATGACCCGCGGCCCCATCGCGAATGCCTTCCTCAGATCCCGATTTTCGAGCTTAGCATTCGGCCTGCAATATGCTGCTATGAGTGTTATCGGATTGCTGTCAGTTTCTAGTCTGATCGCAGTCGCTTCCAGAGCGATCCAGATGGGATCCGATAAGAGTGTATGTGGTATAGTGTCTCTAATGAGAATCGCCGTGCCTCCTCCCCTGGTAACGCGATCATTTCGGTACAGGGAGTACCCGGGTATTCTCAGGTGTTTGTTTGGATTAAGCAAAGTTTCTGTAATGAATAATATGTCAATGTTTTTCTCACCGATCAGAAGCGTGAGTTCGTCTGCCTTGTTGTAGAGTCCCCTGGCGTTCCAGGTGAGGGCTCTGATTTCCCCGCGGGAGGATGACGCGCTGATCAAGGCCCCCATCCTAGCCATTGAGCTGTTCCATTAGTTCGACGATGAGAAACGCCTTCTCAATTTTGTCCCTGCATTGTGCCAGCCTCGGCCCCATCTGCATGAGCAGACGAACGATCTGGGCCAGCTCAGCCATCTCGCCGCCCATGTGGTGCGGTCCAGCGGGTTCAGGAGTCGGCAGCAGCGGTGGTCGGCGACCGTTCCTTGGATCTCTCGGGTGGGCGTAGTTTTCACGCTGCGCGTTCTGATGTTGGGTATTCGCGTGTTGCGCGGCTTCGTGAGCTTTTGCGCCAGCGATAGGCTGCGAAGCGCGGGCGTTCCGCGCGGCGGTCTGGTTAATTTGGGTGGGGAGCGTCTTCCCCGCGCCCGTCACGACGCCGCTCCATGAGCGACCCGGTGTCACACGCGGTGCCATCCGGCGGGCGATTGATTCCGCGTACGCTTGCCTTGTCGGGCATTTCGAATAATTTGCGGGATGGTTTCCACCGCAATTTGCGCACGTGGCCGGTGTCTCCTTTGTCTTGGGACACTCGGCTGTCAGGTGGAACTCGGTGCACTTGACGCATCGGGCTCGATGGTGACAGTTCGATGAAGCGTGCCCCAGTGACTGGCACCGGAAGCACTGCGTACCGAGACCTTTCTTGGGTCGGTATTTAACGAGGGTCACTCTGCAGTAGCAGAGGAACCTCAGAGTCACCTTGAGCTTACCCATGTCGGTAACCTTCCCAAAATGGGCAAGGTACATGGGCGCGCCTGTCTTGGTCGTCATTTTGACGACTTTTTGCGCAGGGAATCCCTGCGCGGCGAGATCGGCGGCGATCTCTTCCGTGGGAATATCTGGTAGTCCCCGGATTACTGACCTTTTGGTCTTCTCGTCCACCTTGGTGAACGTGTGGAACTCTTTTTCCTTGGTATCGAGTCCCTTTACGAGGGCGTCGTGATCCTCGACGGAATGGACCGTGATTTTCGCGGTCCCCTTCCCGGTGTATTTCACCTCAAATTGGCCTTTCGCGTTCTCACGGATCAGGCCAATTAGATTTCCGTGGGTTAACTCGCCGAGAGTGATAACCACCGGCGGTATTTTCGATTTAGAGTATACCCTGCGCGCTACGCAGGGTGCCTCTTCCGTTACCTCCCGGAGGCACGCGTACTTGTTTGACTGGACCACGTCGTCGGGTCCGGCATCCTGCCGTCTTTTGGCAGGTGCCCGCGGAGTCTCCCATTTTTGCGCCACGGGCCCCGCGGGAGTCCGTGGCACAAGAACACCGTTTACCAAATCGCAAACGATCCCGTCTTGCATCATAAGCGTCTTTTCGCGCCGTCCGCAGTCGAAACACCCGCACTCCCGGCACTAGCACTGATCACAATTAGCGTTCGATTCGCTCTCACTGTTAAAATTGTTTATAATCACTGAATGATTACAAATATCGGCCCTATGAGCCCGCCTCTCGGCGCACACGGTAGCACAGTATGCCCAGCGGCACACCGCACACGTAAAGCACTGAATGGGTTTTCCCCGATCTCTATACCCGCTAGCGAGTATCGTGATATCTAAAAGATCCAATATCGCCCATGTGGATTCTTTTTACGTTTGGCACTCCTTATGTGCAGCCAATCGCTCATCGCAAGCGCCTGTTTCCGCCTGTCCATAACTTGCGAAATATCACAATTCTCGCAAGTTTTTCGCATGCATGGGCCGGCCAACTTTTGATACTGTCTCAGGATGGCCGCGCATAACGAACATTTTAGTTACGGTCGCGACACAGCATAGACTCCAAAAAACATAAAATTATTACATAAAAAATATCAAATAATTTATACAAAACATAAACAAACAGGAAAACAAATACATCATATATTTATCGTGATGCATACGTCCGATACATTATTACTGTTGTCGCTATACAGTTGTAGTGCAATTGTCCATGTTAATTGAATAAGGAATCTATCTAGAGTCTGCTGCAGTTATTATCCTTTCCTCTAGTTCCAAAAAATAAACCGCATTAAAGATAATTCGCGTAAATGGAAACTGCGTTTAATTTATTTATTTATTTATTTTAAAAAGCTTACATATGCAGGTAAAATCTAATCACATACAAAGCTATAAGAAGAATTGTACACAATAACACGAAATAAAATTTAATAAATATGAAACAATAGGAAAGACGAAAAAAACTAACTTCCATTATTAGGAAAGCTCAAAATACTTTCTTTAAAAAAAACTGAAATGTTGTAGATGTCAATATCCGAGACCATTTACAAAAGGGACAGCCCTTGTAAGTAAGGACATTTGACCAGCTAGTTCTACTTATTTCCATTATAAAAATATCAATATTGGTGAGATTATTGTAGTTTTTTTTATTGAGAATTCGTTTATAAGACTATGTTAGTAATCTTAACGCTAAGTCCTCCGACACTATGGATCTTCTGTTGTCATCTCTTCACCCTTCTCTTATCCCACGGTACAATATGTAGATGAAGCGCGCACTGAAGAAATAGAAGAATTCCACAATACTGACTAAGGAAAATCCAACAAATAGTCCACAAATCCCCCCGATGTTACCTAGAAACAATAAAAATCAGAATATTTATCGTCCAATCAATATGTATATTTCTATTGATTGGAGAAGGTACTCTAAACCCCGTTAGACGTGACCGAGGCCTAGTTTGTAAGACATATTTTATAATTTAACACTTTATTGTAAAACAATCTACCAGGATTATTGCCAGCTGGCAATCTCTCCACAAACAACCAGACCAGTAAATAAATTAAGTCATATGGTCTTTGAAACTATCCACATCATTATTCACATGTATAAAATGAACGAAAAATATATACATATATCATCAATCAAATGAAAAGAAAGGGATGGTGGAGGGGAAAATAATGTCGAAAATGAAACATGTTACAAGTTCCCGGCGGTAAGTTATACACATCAAGTTTAAGAAAGAGACTGTCGGGCATAATCGGCTAACTTCGGCTTTGTAGAGCGTCGTCTCTGTCATTCATACACGTGTTCCATCGTGATTCGTCAGTCGTCGTCAAGCGTTCTAGGGTGCTGTCGCTCGGTGAGACGACGCTCTACAAAGCCGAAGTTAACCGATTACGGCCGACAGTCTCTTTCTTAAGTGCGATGTGTATTACTTACTGACTTGAAAATAAAAGTTTTTTCAGTCATTTTTTAAAACACGCTAGTAATGGAGTTAGTCTAACATTACTTGGTAACTGCTTCCAGAGTCTCTCAGTATGGATTATAAAGGACGACATAAAAAAGATGATCGGTGAACTGGAAAATCCAATAAACAATCTCTGCTTGAGCACAACGCAGAGATCCCTTTCTTTTCCTTTGATTGATGAAATACGTTGAATTATCTCGACTATATAAGAAGAGGGGGCGGGACAGTTAAGGATACTATACAATCGTGACAGTATGTGAATTTTGGGTGTATTTTTTCATGTTTAACCAGTTCAGTTTCATCCGATTCAAAGTGACATTGTCGTACTTTCTCAGGTCAAAAATAAATCTCAGAAAAAAAAATTGATGACGCTGTAATTTAAACTAACTGTTTGTCCGTAACAGACGTCCGCATAGTCTAAAATCGGAAAAAATAGATATCACATATTTCTGGTCAGTTGGAAGAGATTACCAGATGGGATTTAGCCCGCCAGCTTGTTTATTTAACTAAGACCTCGGCCATACATGAAGGAGCCTCGCTTGATGCTTAGAGCTATGTTGCGAGTTAGGCGACATATCCTAGCAAACCAACGTATCGCATACTATCGCAGTGGCCACACTGCACGCTTCGCTCCACGTTGCATGACGATTAGTCAACGAGCGAATCTTCTAGCGAACAGACGTGTTGGTTAATTTACAAGATGGTGGAAGTTTTAATGACAGAAAAGGGAGCCTTTGTGGAACCCATCGAGCAAATTATGGAAAAATGTACCTGTAATAAAATCACTTTGGAATCAAGTTGCACAGAAAGTAAATAAAGATGGTAAGTTGTAATGAAATTAGTTAGTTTTGAGAGTGGCATCATGTGTTGACTTAACCGCTCCCAACTGTAAAATGAATAAGTGCGTAGCTCTTTGGTGTGGCCATGTATAAAGTCACCTAGTATATGAGTCACTTAAAATCTAGCTTAGCACCTAACGAAGCATTTTGGTGTGGCCTCGGCCTAAGAGCGTGGGGAACCCAAACACCGAGCATACTGATTTTCCCCATATTTTCTGGCAGTGGTGGCATATGTTGAATTGTGACGTCTTCAACTTATCTGCTGATTCTCAAGTGCATTACATTCCATCAATAGTTTTAGTGCTTCATCATCAAAGCCAGTGCTCGGTCTGAGTTCATCCTTCAATGACGTATCACAAGAACGAAATTTTACAAACGAGTTAGTTATAGTTCCTTCACCATATATTTATCATATGTCTCCGTAGCTTTTTTCCACTTCTTAAACTCACGCAACATTATGTGACAAATATGCACTATCAATCCCTTAAATTTCACTGGCTGAAAATGTATTATCTTTATACGATATCGAAGCTGTCACTGTCATGGTAATACTAAGGCCGTGGCCATACCAAAATGCTTCGCTAGGTGATACGTGACTAATGACTAATATATTTCATGTGTAGGGACTACGGTCGTCCCTGAATATTGTCAACACGCACGGTCAACGACCGACGAAACGACCTTCGGACATGTCCAAAGGTCGCATATCAGAACATTGATATTGTTTACCCGAAAATACTATTTACGATACATTCCACAGTAGAAAGAGAACGCATCGCGTTGTCTCGCCGTTTTCGCCAACAAATTATCTACCCACAATATTATTCGCGACGTCTGCAATATTTCGATCGACCACCTCGTCACGCACAGAGGGAGATAAAAATATATTGTGGGCGCACTCACGCGCCCCGTTCTGAAATGTATATATACCTACTTACCGATAAATAAAGCATCACTTATTATTAATCATTTGACCATTCATCACTGTTTACTATTCATTGATTATTCACTCTCACTTTCCACATTGCTAATCGACGTATTTTATTTAAATATCAAACAATCAAAATCATCAGCACGTCCAACAAGGACATCCGCTAAACATGCATGGCCACACCAGTGCTTCGCACAAATTCATTTGACATTTGGGAGCGGTTGAGTTAACAAACGATGCCACCCTCAAAACTAACCAATTTCATTACAATTTACCTTATATTTATTTACTTCTTGTGCAACTTCATTCCAAATGATTTTATTACATGTTCATTCTTGAATAAATCGCTCGATAGGTTCCACAAAGGCTCGCTTTATAACATACACAGATGTTATTAAAATTTCCGCCATTTTGTAAAATCACGGTGACAATAAAATTAACCAACACGTCGTTTTGGTTAATTTTATTGTAATAAAATCATTTGGAATGAAGTTGCACAGGAAGTACAATAAATAAAGATTAGGTAAGTTGTAATGAAATTGATTAGTTTTGAGTGTGGCATCGTTTGTTGACTCAACCGCTCCCAAATGTCAAAAGAATTTGTGCGAAGCACTGGTGTGGCCATGCATGAAATGTATTAGTCATTAGTCACGTATCACCTAGCGAAGCACTTTGGTGTGGCCACGGCCTAAGGGATACTTGTTTACTCCAAAGAGGTAAAAACTTGTAAAGTATAATGAGTCGTTGAGATCACTAATGAATCAATACAATTTGTTCTCAATAACGAAAGTTATTTACAACTTATTAAATAAATACTTGTTTATAATTTATTATGCTTGTGATTTATTTACGTTAAATAAAAGGTAATACTTGCTTATCATTTCAAACCAGTAAAACTGCACATCCATCTTGAAGAGGTTAGTGTCGACGTGTCCATAGTACATGTGCATCACACTCAGACTAGTCGAGTTAACGTCTTGGCTGAAAAAATGTCTCAGTCTCATTAAATAATCTTAAAAGTCCGACCACAGATGGCCACCCTTTTTAGGTCATATGCCAAAACCAATATTGGTTAAAGGCGCGTGGGTCGGACATGTATTTTTTTAGTTTATATAAGGAAATAAACATATCCAATGTTAAATATCTGAAAACGAGGTACAGTACCCGGCGGTAAGTAATACACATCGGGCTTAAGAAAGACACTGTTGGCCATAATCGGCTACCTTCGGCTTTGTAGAGCGTCGTCTCTGTCATTCATACACGTGTTCCGTCGCGATTTGTCTGTCAATCGTGCGAGAGAGACGACGCTCTACAAAGCCGAAGCTAGTCCATTATGGCCGACAGTCTCTTTCTTAAACCCGATGTGTATTACTTACCGCCGGGTACTTGCTCCAAATGATACTCCAAAGTCACGCGTTTTACTATCAACGCTACCACGCACTCTTAATTACTATAATTACTTGTATTAATTTCATAAAAATGTATTGAAAATGACGATAAATTTCAAATAAAATTATTTGATTGATTAAAAAAATGTGCCTTTAACATGTTTTCAAAATATGTGTGATCATTATCATAAAAAATAATGTGACACTGTTTCTCATTCACAATAGTATGTAATGTGAAGATTTGTATAGCGCTGTTTAGTATTTCTTTCGTGACCTTATCACCATAACCCTAAGAGCACCACTGTCTCAAGTATACCTTCGGCATACAGAAAAAACTGCTACAAAGCGTATCACCATGACTCTAAGGCCGTGGCCACACAGGAAAGAGCTTCGCTTGATGCTTAGAGCTATGTTGCGAGTTAAGCGACATATCCTAGCGAACCAACGTATCGCATACTATCGCAGTGCCCACACTGCACGCTTCGCGCCACGTTGCATGACGATTAGTCACCGAGTGAATCTCCTAGCGAACAGACGTGTTGGTTAATTTACAAAATGGCGGAAGTTTTAATGGCAGCTGTGTGTAAAAGGGAGCCTTTGTGGAACCCATCGAGGAAATTATACAAAAATGTACCTGTAATAAAATCACTTTGGAATGAAGTTGCACAGAAAGTAAATAAAGATGGTAAGTTGTAATGAAATTGGTTAGTTTTGAGAATGGCATCATGTGTTGACTCAGCCGCTCCCGACTGTCAAATGAATTTGTGCGTAGTACTTTGATGTGGCCAGGCATGAAGTCACCTAGTATATGAGTCACGTAAAATCTAGCTTAGCGCCTAACGAAGCATTTTGGTGTGGCCTCGGCCTAAGAGCACTCGGCATACATAAAAACTGCTACAAAAGGTCGCCAAATAATATTTTAGATATGCTCGTTCTTACTATATCTAAATAGTATATCTAAAATATTATTTGGTATATTCTAAAATATTACTGTGATCAGTGGAAATAATTGTGGCACCACCGGGAGTCA
The DNA here is from genome assembly GCA_949825065.1 of Odontocerum albicorne. NCBI lineage: Eukaryota > Metazoa > Arthropoda > Insecta > Trichoptera > Odontoceridae > Odontocerum > Odontocerum albicorne. The sequence continues at coordinate 5,947,848 of OX463855.1, forward strand.
AACCCGGGCCTTAGTTCGTGAGTCAAACGATTTAACCATTGAACCATGAGGGTTGACAAATTCTTACATTGATTTTATACAATTCACATTATAGCATATGTTGTATTATATATTACATAACTACCTTAATAAATTTTAGTATGACATTATTTTGGATACTTATTACACCTTAAAATAAATAAATATACACCTTTGTTGACTATCTAATATTTTATATATCTATCATTTTGGGTCACATTTAAAATAATTTTGTTGATTTTATTCAGTAACGTTTCTGAACTGCTTGATGACAAACGAAACAAAAATGTATATATGTATTCTCGAAAAAAAAAGTTCTAAATTTAAAAAACTTACCTCTGAAAAACTACATTAAACACAATTATACCGCCCCGACACGTCAAATGACAGCTGAATGTCAAAACTATAAACTCTTCACTCGAGGTTATTTATTCAACAGTTCATCAGGACGAGGACAATAATAAATTATTAAAATTGCATGATTACAGATTGTGTCTATTTCTATTCACAAAACTAAAATACAATATTTGAAAATATATGTAACATATGTTTTCAGATATTGTATTTTTTCACTCAGGACGAACTTCAAAACGTTCTGGATAGATAGATCTATAATGTATTCCGTAATTCATCAACTGTGAGAATGTTACAAAGTAGGTCTAGTTTGGTATATATTTTGATGATGTGTGCCGTAATTCATCAACTGTGAGAATGTTACAAAGTAGGTCTAGTTTGGTATATATTTTGATGATGTGTGCCGTAATTCATCAACTGTGAGACTGTTACAAAGTAGGTCTAGTTTGGTATATATTTTGATGACGTGTGCCGTAATTCATCAACTGTGAGAATGTTACAAAGTAGGTCTAGTTTGGTATATATTTTGATGATGTGTGCCGTAATTCATCAACTGTGAGAATGTTACAAAGTAGGTCTAGTTTGGTATATATTTTGATGATGTGTGCCGTAATTCATCAACTGTGAGAATGTTACAAAGTAGGTCTAGTTTGGTATATATTTTGATGATGTGTGCCGTAATTCATCAACTGTGAGAATGTTACAAAGTAGGTCTAGTTTGGTATATATTTTGATGATGTGTGCCGTAATTCATCAACTGTGAGAATGTTACAAAGTAGGTCTAGTTTGGTATATATTTTGATGACGTGTGCCGTAATTCATCAACTGTGAGAATGTTACAAAGTAGGTCTAGTTTGGTATATATTTTGATGATGTGTGCCGTAATTCATCAACTGTGAGAATGTTACAAAGTAGGTCTAGTTTGGTATATATTTTGATGATGTGTGCCGTAATTCATCAACTGTGAGAATGTTACAAAGTAGGTCTAGTTTGGTATATATTTTGATGATGTGTGCCGTAATTCATCAACTGTGAGAATGTTACAAAGTAGGTCTAGTTTGGTATATATTTTGATGACGTGTGCCGTAATTCATCAACTGTGAGAATGTTACAAAGTAGGTCTAGTTTGGTATATATTTTGATGATGTGTGCCGTAATTCATCAACTGTGAGAATGTTACAAAGTAGGTCTAGTTTGGTATATATTTTGATGACGTGTGCCGTAATTCATCAACTGTGAGAATGTTACAAAGTAGGTCTAGTTTGGTATGTATTTTGATGATGTGTGCCGTAATTCATCAACTGTGAGAATGTTACAAAGTAGGTCTAGTTTGGTATATATTTTGATGACGTGTGCCGTAATTCATCAACTGTGAGAATGTTACAAAGTAGGTCTAGTTTGGTATATATTTTGATGATGTGAGCCGTAATTCATCAACTGTGAGAATGTTACAAAGTAGGTCTAGTTTGGTATATATTTTGATGACGTGTGCCGTAATTCATCAACTGTGAGAATGTTACAAAGTAGGTCTAGTTTGGTATATATTTTGATGACGTGTGCCGTAATTCATCAACTGTGAGAATGTTACAAAGTAGGTCTAGTTTGGTATATATTTTGATGATGTGTGCCGTAATTCATCAACTGTGAGAATGTTACAAAGTAGGTCTAGTTTGGTATATATTTTGATGACGTGTGCCGTAATTCATCAACTGTGAGAATGTTACAAAGTAGGTCTAGTTTGGTATATATTTTGATGACGTGTGCCGTAATTCATCAACTGTGAGAATGTTACAAAGTAGGTCTAGTTTGGTATATATTTTGATGATGTGTGCCGTAATTCATCAACTGTGAGAATGTTACAAAGTAGGTCTAGTTTGGTATATATTTTGATGATGTGTGCCGTAATTCATCAACTGTGAGAATGTTACAAAGTAGGTCTAGTTTGGTATATATTTTGATGACGTGTGCCGTAATTCATCAACTGTGAGAATGTTACAAAGTAGGTCTAGTTTGGTATATATTTTGATGACGTGTGCCGTAATTCATCAACTGTGAGAATGTTACAAAGTAGGTCTAGTTTGGTATATATTTTGATGATGTGTGCCGTAATTCATCAACTGTGAGAATGTTACAAAGTAGGTCTAGTTTGGTATATATTTTGATGATGTGTGCCGTAATTCATCAACTGTGAGAATGTTACAAAGTAGGTCTAGTTTGGTATATATTTTGATGATGTGTGCCGTAATTCATCAACTGTGAGAATGTTACAAAGTAGGTCTAGTTTGGTATATATTTTGATGATGTGTGCCGTAATTCATCAACTGTGAGAATGTCACAAAGTAGTTTGGTAGATATTTTTATTGCTGATATTGATGAGTTCAGGAGGGCCCTTCGCGGGCATTTTATTCAATATTTATAGATCTTTATTGGGAGATTAGTTATTCTATTTTAAATTAAGATTTGTACCCTAGACTGATTATTCCGTTTAAAATTAAGATTTGTGCCCTAGACTGGTTATTCCGTTTAAAATTAAGATTTGTACCCTAGACTGGTTATTCCGTTTGAAATAAAGATTTGTACCCTAAAATATTATATTCTATGTTTCCCTTGTATTCTTCATCGAATAAATATATTTTCTCGAATCGGCTCAATAGGGCAGGGTGTTATGACGAGACTTTCGCCGTTGCAGGTTCTGTGGGATAAAATTGTCTGCCTCGAAGTGTTAGAAATATGAATGACGTTAGCAGCTTTAAGAAGCAATTGAACACATTGCTTTTTGGGAGATCTAATCAAAATTTATTATTAAATATGAACACTACACTACATATAAAGCCGAATGTGTTACTATCACATCGAAAGATCTACAAATGTTTCTTTATAGTTCGTTTTCCGTTAGGCCTCGACCACACAGGCCTCGCTTGGTGCTTAGAGCTACGCTGCGAGCTAGGCGACATATCCTAGCGAACCAACACACCGCATACTATCGCAATGGCCACACTGCACGCTTCGCGCCACGCTACATGACGATTAGTCACCGAGTGAATCTGAACAATATCCGCCAAATGTCCACCTTTTGCAACTCCACAGATGTCCAAACTTTTGTCAAAATTTTCGATAATATTTTGGCATAATTGCGGTTCTAACTCACCAATGACGCAAATAATTTCGTCCTTCAGCTCAGAAATTGATTGGAGGTAATTTTTATAGACCTAGCTTTTCACGTAACCCCAGAGAAAATAGTCCAACATTGTCAGATCACATGATCTTGGTGACCAATTAACATCACCGTTTCCGAAGATTACAATACCTACATAAAATAATTCAACAATTTGAACGCGTTGTTCTTTTGTAAACGACTCCATTTTTACAAATGTCATACATTACACTTCTCAAATGTCACAAGACCCAGGCAAGTTCACGACGCCATCTGTGTTTTATCCAATAATAAAAAAAACGCTCAATTTGAAAGACCCTTTACACCGTTCTTTTCTAGTTATCAAACATTTTTATTCTAAAATTTTATTAACTTAAAACATCGTGTAATAATCATTTGGTTCGTTGAAATCCGATGTACTATATTATACACTGTACAATAATATATTATTAAAAACATTACTTAAGAATAATATTAAAAGAATAATTTAAATATTGCCGTTTAGGGTGCAAACCATTATCAAGGGTGCTTTAACTTGGGATTGGAACGCACTATTATTGACAGTTAAAAAATTAAAAAATAACATAGAGAAATAAAGTTGATGGCTGCGGCTATTAGATTAGGAACTCCCTGCATCTGAATATGTTTAAAAAATGTATATTCGGTAAGAAAATCGCAGAAAACTTACCAAACGAAGACGAACTTCAAGAAACCTTTGTAGATCTTCCGATATGTGATCGTAAAATATTCGGCTTTATGTCGAGTGCCGTGTATGAGTGTAGTATTCATATAAAAAAATATAAATTTCGATAAAACCTCCCAAAAAGGGTTGCCACCAAGCGCTTTCTAAAGCTGAACTCGCCGCCCACATATCTAACATTTAGATGTTAACCATTCCACGCAACGTGATCAGCAATGGCAAAAGGCGTGTCATACTCGTAATACCCCGCCCTATTGGATCGATTCGGAATAATCAATTCATTCGACGAAAACCTCCAAGTTCTTATCCTTTGCAAAGGAACATCAGAATTACTCATAAATGAAATGTCTGAAATATGGCATTACAAGAACATGTTATTAATGCCCTCGTCAATGATTTTGGCAGTTTGGTGGACGCCGTAGGAAGTGGAGGAACAGTCAGGGAGACACTCATCGCAACGCAGCCCTTCGTGGTAATCTGCTTCCAGAGACTCGGCATCATCCTGTGTCACGCGCTTACCCAGGATGGATCTCAGTTTCTCTGGAAAAATGCAATTAACAACATGTATTTTCACTTGAAAAAATGCAATGAACAACATGTATTTTCACTTATAAAAAATGTAATGAACAACATGTATTTTCACTTGAAAAATGTTAATAACATCCATAAAGTTACATACATACATATTATCACACTATTTGCCTATCGGGCTAGGCAGATATGAGAGAGCGCCAGACTTTCCTATCGCAACACACGTATTTTTGCGTCTCCTAAATCCATGTACATTTTCATAAAGCTCTTAGAATTTCTCTGTCAAAATATCATACATTTAATTCAACCACATTTTTCTTCGTCTTCGTCTACCACACCTTCCACTCAAATTTGAATTGTTTTGGCCGAGTATACAAAATTAACAATCTAGATAATAATATACTTACGTTTATGCTTGTAAGTACAAGGGACATGCGTCAGGGTGCAGTGGTAAGGGTAGTCAGGGGGCGCGGGCATGTAGAATGGCAGACAGTTGCAGAGGGAGAAGAGCGCCCTCATCTTACACTTGACCAGGCAATTGCTGAAGCTGTAGTGCCCGTTGTACTCCAAAGGCAACTCATCCCTGAATCTGCAGCCTCTCTGCAACATTTCAAATCTGTTTTACTAGAATAGTAGTTCAGGATGAAGGGCGTCCAAGAACCACTTTCCCTGAATCTGAGACACTATGTAACACCTAATCTAATTGCCACAGCCACTACCTTCCTATCCTAACACTCAACTTTCAAATGTTATTATTATTATAGTACAAATCTTTTTTGTTATGCTCTGTACAGAGCAGCCGTGATCATATAATTTGATTATACAAGCGAATTGTCTACACTCCAAAACGAATGATAAATCTTCCATTCCTCACGGGCAGTAGTACTCGTATTTCTACTACATTTTCGGAGAGAGCTGTTGTTCCATTCCTTACCAGGTCTATCCACCGTCTTGAGGTCTAGTGATTTGAATCCCATTTTCTCTTAAATCACCAGTCTTTCAATTTTATATGACCTAAGTGGCTGGGTTAGGTTAGGTTGCTCGCATTCCAAAACGAATGATTCGCGTCCATTTTTCATGAGCATTACCATTTCTACTTCACTCTAGGATTGTTGCATTCCTTACCAGTTCAGCGTTTTACTGCCATAGCTACAATACTCTCCTGATTACTATTGATAATTATTTAAATTTACTAAATATCTGCCTTTTCTTTAATCAACTCGAAAAATCAATATTTTCTCCCTACAATTACCGTAACTCCCACAGTTGTAACACTTGACAAATTTGTCAAATTCAAGTCAAGTCGCTTAAAGGTTTCCATTACTGCATCGAATAAGTCTTTAATATGTTTTCCATTTTAATTTACATAAGGCAGTCGTTTCTTCAGTTACAATAAAATCTCTATCGACATCACATACAAATATTGCTAACTACCATAAACTTGTATCATGGTCCCTGTGACAGTTCACAAATTTGCCCCAATACAACCTTGAAACGACGTTCAGTAATTTGAATTATTTTATCAACTTTAATATAAGCCTCGATTATAATAAATAGCAAGTTATTTAGGTAAATACATTACATAAAACTAACAATAATGACAAATTAATACATCTTGTTACAAATTAGCAAAAATTAGGCAGTTTGTTAAAATCAAATAATATTTGGTGACGTTTGTCAAAAGTCACTACGTTAGTTTGCTTTGGCTAGGGATGGGGTATACGATAATTGGATTTTCGATTTTTTATACCTAAAATTAAATGTTCGTAATTAGTATTAATTCATAGTGGATCTTGGCCTATTTAAAGATAGATACAAATCATGCAATACATTAGAAAGTCAGTATAATGAAAATTAGGAATTAAAGCGTCAGTTTAGAGAAAAACAATTTTTCGATTTATTGAAAAACTATTTGATTTGTTATTTAATCCCATGCCTTTAATAATAAAAATAAAATGACATGTAGAAAAATAAGATTAAGTAAGTGCATAAATGATAACATATAATTAAGACTAGTTAAGTAATAAATTTGTATACAGGTATAGCCTTGACAAATATTTGTACAATATATGTATTACTTTGTTTAATAAAAAAATATAAATTGTTTTTATTAAAAAAATGTGTTGTATTCCTTTCATGATTTACAAAAAAACAGTTCACAAAATCCCATGGCAGGCCGTGGATTGGCCACGTCTAGTCTACAGTAATACTTACGGAAATTCTGTGATGCGTGTTACCAGAAAATTATTATCTGGTAACACGCATCACAGAATTTCTCATTGGTTGACATAATATGTGCCTACTTATATAAAATTTACCAACCCATTCCGCGGGATATAGCCTGACATCAGGAACACTCCACGTGGTGCTGGGCTCCAGATCAAATAGGGACTCCGTTCCCACCTTCATGAACCTCTCCAGTAACCCTCCTGTGCCGGGATCAGGATAATCGTCTGGGTTAAATATGTATACCTGAGGAAATTAGTATGCAATAAATTGACTAAATATACGAGTAACTTAGTTATTCAATTCGCGTAACTTAGTTATTCAATTATAATCGCGCTCATCGGATGAATTTATTTTGAGTGTAGCGAATACAATAATTAGATCTAATTGGTGTGTTTTAGAGAAGTGTGATCTACTCACCCAAAGGAATCATCGTAATAAATTGAGACATTTTATCGTGTTACGAATACAATCGTTAGGTCTTATTGGTGTATTTTAGTGATTTGTTGTCTACTCACCCAAAGGGGGCATCATAATAAATGGAGACATTTTTACGCGTTGCGAATATATCGATTAGGTCTTAGATATGTGTGGTCTACTCATCCAAAGGGAATATCATAATAAATGTAGACATTTTTACGTGTTGCGAATATATCGATTAGGTCTTAAATATGTGTGGTCTACTCACCCAAAGGGAATATCATAATAAATTGAGACATTTGGACGTGTTGCGAATATATCAATTAAGTCTAACTGGTGTATTTTAGATATGGGTGGTCTACTCACCCAAAGGGAATATCATAATAAATGGAGACATTTTGACGTATTGCAAATATATCTATTATGTCTTACTGGTGTATATTAGATATGTATGGTCCACTCACCCAAAGGGAGCATCGTAATAAATGGTGTCATTTTGACGTGTTGCGAATAGAATGATTAGGTCTTACTGGTGTATTTTAGACATGTGTGGTCTACTCACCCAAAGGCGGCATCGTAATAAATGGAGACATTTTGGCAGGTTGCCAATTATCGTATACCCCTTTCCTAGCCAATGCAGACTAACGTAGTGACTTTTGACAAACGTCACCAAATATTATTTGATTTTAACAAACTGACACATTTTTGCTAATTTGTAACAAAATGTATTAATTTGTCATTATTGTTAGTTTTATGTAATTTATTGACCTAAATAACTTGCTATTCATTAGAATCGAGGCTTATATTAAAGTTGATAAAATAATTAAAATTACTGAACGTCGTTACAAGGTTGTATTGGGGCAAATTTGTCAACTTTCAAAGGACCCATCCTAGAATTTCCAAAATATAGCACAATACACGTAGGGCAACGTTTGGGGACAACGAATGTACGAGTGACTGCAAAGAGTCATTTCAAAGAGTTAAATAATTCAATCCAGTGTTATAAACTTGCTACGTCATATACCAGGTGTCCTTTTTTCTACTGATCCAAAAAAAAATATGTCAGGATAGTCGGCTCCTATTAAAAATAATATTAGTTTTATGCCATATATTGTAATGCTATATAAGCTTGGTAAGTAATGTATTGAATACAATTTGATAATGCTTTTGTAAAGCGAAAAAGATCTGCCACTTTAATTTAATTTATTATGTGGAACTTTTCCACATTTAAGTGTAAAATAAACCTGAAAAAAATGGAGTTCTACGATATAAATACTAAATTGATCAATTAGATCTTGATATTTTTGGATTCAGGAATAAAAAGTGTATGTATTTGAGTCCCGATTGAATTATTTCTAATAAGCAATACCACATTCAATCTTCTTTTTTTACCTGTGTTATTCAATACTTACATTGAAACCTTCAGAGCTGTGAATGTTTTACCTGTTTTATTCAATACTTACATTGAAACCTTCAGAGCTATGAATGTTTCACCTATGTTATTCAATACTTGCATTGAAACCTTCAGAGCTATGAATGTTTCACCTATGTTATTCAATACTTGCATTGAAACCTTCAGAGCTATGAATGTTTTACCTGTGTTATTCAATACTTACATTGAAACCTTCAGAGCTGTGACTGTGTTACCTGTGTTATTCAATACTTACATTGAAACCTTCAGCGCTGTGAATGTTTTACCTGTGTTATTCAATACCTACATTGAAACCTTCAGAGCTGTGAATGTTTTACCTGTGTTATTCAATACTTACATTGAAACCTTCAGAGCTGTGAATGTTTTACCTGTGTTATTCAATACTTACATTGAAACCTTCAGAGCTGTGAATGTTTTACCTGTGTTATTCAATACTTACATTGAAACCCTCAGAGCTGTGAATAGTGTAGAAGTAATCGTCCAGGTGAGCGTCCAATACCACTGAGAGGCCCATGTAAATCCCTGGAGCAGGAATAGTCAACGGTGTGTCGACAGAACTGGGAGACTTTTTACTATAAAACAGACATTTAAACTAAAGTCACGAAAGTATTAAATTAATAATTATTATATTTCAATGACTAAAAACTATACACAATAAGTCGAATTAATCTCGAGAAATTTCATTGCAATTATACTAGTATACCCTATAGTCCACTGTTGATAATTTATAGAACTCAAACCCCCCGGGTGAAAGACTAGCGTCTTAACGACTAAACCACGGAGGCTTACAAATGCACACAAATTTTACGAAATAAAATTTATAAAAATACAAGATAACATAACCACTTCACATTTCTTGATAAAAATAATGTGAAAACATACGTTAAATTAAATCGATATTTGATACATTCATACAACTATAGTCCAAAAATTTCCAGCCTGGACTATTTAGAGCGTGTATGGACATACGCGTATATCACGACAAGTACGCTCATCGTATATCCAGGCAAAGTTACAGTTAACATATTTAATTCTATCCCCTCTTGTTACATCCTCGCGTCGAAAAATGATTAACAAACTCACTATCCCAGAAGGTCTAAACTATCCTTGTAATTGAAAGTACAGCAAAATCCCTCTGTTGTCCGGCGAAACTGGAATAGCTGACTACAATCCTCATGTCTCCCTATCAACCTGCACTGGAGCAACATCTCCTCACAGGAAGGCGACAGCTGGAAATTTCAATTTTATGTTAATAATGATAATAATAAGAGGGCAATTTATAAAGCGCCGTTCAGAAACTAAACTCTCTCCATGGGTGATCTAACTCAACTCTTAAAATATTGGGTGTTAACATAAGTTGTGTCCGGTTTTTTTTTCAATTTAAAAATGAGCACCAAAAGTAAAACAAAATGGTAAATGTTATATGTCATTCGAAAGACAATTTTCTGCTCTACAAGATATTGTATTTGCTTTTACGTTACATATATTATTTTATTTGATTACAAGCCTTCAAAATGGAATATCAAGTAGACGAAAGTGAGCATTTCCGACACCTCCTTCTGTTCGCGTTCAATCGAGAGATTAAGCTGCTAAAGCTGCTCGCGATATTTACGAAGTGTACGGTGAAGATGCTATGAATTAAAGGACAGCTCGTCGATGGTTTTTGCGTTTCAAAGACGGTAATTTCGACCTGAAAGACATGGAGCGTTCCGGACGACCAGTGGACTTCGATGAGGACCGCTTAAACCATATTATTCATGAAGATCCTCTTCAAACCTACGTAGAATTGGCTGAGCAGATGAATTGTAGTCACATGACTGTATACCGCCATCTTAAATCAATAGGAAAAGTCCAGAAGTTCGGCGCTTGGGTTCCACATGTTTTGAGTGAAAACAACAAAAAACAACGTTCGACAATTTCTGTTAGTTTGCTTGCGCGTCATCGAGCTACGCATGGCCACAAGCAAAGGTTCCTTTACTGCATAATTACTGGTGATAAAAAATGTTTTGAAAATGGTGATGAAAAATGTTTGAAGGAGATTTTCATGAATAATATGGTTTTAGTGGTCCTCATCGAAGTCCACTGGTCGTCCGGAACGCTCCATGTCTTTCAGGTCGAAATTACCGTCTTTGAAACGCAAAAACCATCGACTTTATATTGTATTGTATTATACTTTCGTTATATGAAATACAACCTAGTAGGTATATTGCTATGTGGCAATCTTTTTCAGCCGACCAGAAAGATGCTAAAGAAGTCTTAAGTAAAAACGAGCCTGAAATCATTTTTAAAAAATCTGCGTTCCAGCAGGATTTGAACTTCCATCCTCCCGGTCGGTAGACAGGTGTCTTATCAAGTAGATCACGGGGGTCGTTAATATTGCATTGTATTACACTTTCGTTGTATACAATACAACCTGGTGGGCGTATTGCCATGTGGCAATCTTTTCCAACCAGTCAGAAAGATATTAATAAGGCCTTAAGGGAAAACTATACTATAATGGGTTGGGAGTTGGGAAGCAGGCGTTTTACCAACTAGGCCACGGAAATCATACATACATATCGTCCCACCGTGTACCTTGTAGGGTAGGCAGAGAAGACAAATCCCCAAACTTTTCTATCCAAGTAAATAACATTCGCCTCCTCCTCATTCACACATCTCGTCACGGAGGGCATCCTTGAGCCTTATTACCTTGGGCCAGAAGCTATGACCTTACTATTTATTATACATCATAATTAAACAATATTAAAGTTTTCAACTTTGAGCTTTTCTTGATTTCTTACCATTTCCATTCGCTGTAAAATATTGTAGTATGCGATTTTATTGTTTCCGTCTTTCTGGTAGAGAAAATCCATGAAAGGAATGTAAGTCTCCTGACCCTCATTGTCGTGGTCGATCGTCTTGCCAAGATATCTGAGGGCGTGCAGGATTTCATCAGCTGTCTTATTGGTGCCCTGTGATCTGAAAGCAATATACTCGCATTTATCAAAAAACTATCATCGGGATCTAAAATTGTACGATTTTATATCGACCATTAAAAAAGGGTTTAAACAGCGAAAGAAGTATCGCTGGAAAAACCCTTCGTGGTACGAAACATAGAAATCCGAAGGATGTGCGAAGTTGAAGATATTGTCAGATGGGACGACAGAGAAGAAGGTTCTGGAACGAACATGTATCCAGAATGGCGAAACCAAGAGCCGTAAGTATGGCCAGGGACAGTATCCCCCAAACAAGCAGACCTCCAAGACGACCTCCCAAAAGATGGAAAGACAGCTGGCAGTCGACGTCACAAGAGGGAACAATAATGCAGGACCATAACAGACCAACAGGCCTAAAAGAATAAGAAGAAGAAGAAAAAAGGGTTCATGAGTAAAGTTCTAATTAGAATTTTGAGTGCGCATGAATATAAATACAACTTGTCACAAAAATTATAAACATTTACATCAGAGGTTCTTAACTGGTGCTCCGCGAGGATATTACAAGTGTGTTCCGTCAAATATGAAACATTTGATCGAAATTTGGCGAATATTTGGCGAAGTTTGGATATTGTTGAAATATGTATGGTAAAAGGCATCAAGCTCAAGTATCGCATTAATAATATTTTTTATAAGAGAGTTATTTTAGTTCCAGTTTTTACAAATATATACAATACACTGTATAATATGTGATATTTTTATAATAATATTTTTTTCTTTCTTGTTTTTTTTGTAATCTGTATTTTTTATTTGTAAATAAAAGTAATGTCCAAGCATTTTTTATTGTTAGTTTTATGACCTTGATGATTTTGGTGATTTGCATTTTTTCCTTATAATCAAAAGTGTTCCGTGACTTTGAAAAGGTTAAGAACCACCGATGTACATGAATTGTATACAAAAAATATCGAAAAGCGGTACGCACACGCATACCACCCACCACACATAAAATTCAAACCTGAGACAGGCAAAGGCTCAGGTAATCAAAGGTCATAATACACAAAAAGAAAGAAAAAATAATCTAAGAATATAATAAAAATGTGCCTACGCACAATCATACATGCAAAACACATCAAAACTTCTACATAACATATTTACAGAAATCTCGAAAAGTTTGAGAGAAACAAAGGCAACGAAAAGAAAGAGAAAAAAATCAACAAGAATCTCGCCTTGGCGTAGGATTTATGATTCAGGCAAACAAAAACGTATTATAATAATCCCTCCATATCTGCGGTCTCCATTTATGTGAATTCACTTCAACACGATTTATTCTACTCTCTTGAGATTAGGTAACCAGCTCACAAGCTCTTGACAGTTTTTAGCTATCTAAAAACAAGGTAATCTACTCACAAACTCTTTCTTAGTTCTCTTGAGACTAATTAACCAACTCACAAGCACTCAACACATGCCTTAGCTCTCTTGAAACTTAATAAACAACTCGCAAGCTCTCGGCATATTCCATAGCTCTCTGTATACAACTCACAAGCTCTCGCCAAATTTCTCAGCTCTCTTGAGACTAAGTAACCAACCCACGAGCTCTCTGCGATTTTTTAGCTCTCTTAAGACTAAATAACCAACTTACAAGCTCTCAGCGTATGTTTTAGCTCGTCGAGACTAAGTAAACAACTCACAAACTCTTGGCATATTCCTTAGCTCTCTGTAAACAACTCACAAGTTCTCGCCTACTTTCTTAGCTCTCTTAAGACTAGGTAACCAACTCACAAGCTCTCAGCATATTCCTTGGCTCTCCTGAGGCTGATCTTGTTAACGTTGCAAATGGCCACGGCGGGAAAAGGCACATCCCAGATTGGGTACTGCGTTGAGTCCAGAGAGATGATGGTGGGTTTATTGACGAACTCCGTGTACAGCTGCTTGTTCATGTAGACCAGTCCAGAAATCAAGAGGCATATTACCACCAACCAAATAAGTCTAAAAATATTTGAAAGAGTCAATAATGAAAGAGAAAAACATCTGGATTCGCCCTCCAATTGGTGGGGGTATCTCGGCTGGAAATGCATTAAGAAATCAGCCTTCTTTTGATAGCTTCTCTATTTAATGTGTTTTCTTTAAAACCGCCAGGTTGTATTATATGATATACAACGAAGGTGAATTTACATACCATGCATTAAGAAATCAGCCTTCTTTTGATAGCTTCTCTATTTAATGTATTTTCTTTAAACCCGCCAGGTTGTATTATATGATATACAACGAAGGAGAATTTACATACCATATATTATATTATACAATATATAAAACGTAATTGTAATTTTAATATTTGCACTAGTGCCATACATTTATCTTGTTTTGTACATTAATATTTTTCCATTATGATTATGTGATCAACTTTTGATGTTTTTTTTAATGTTGTTATTACTTTCTATTTTATTGTGTTATATATTTTTAAGTTGATTTGATTGATTTTTTTTTAGTATTACTGTCTTTCTTTTTTTTTCATTGGACAATTTTATAAAGCACCATTTAGAGAATACACTCTCCTCAAGGCGCTCTAACTCGGGACACGGACCCACTATTATTAAATAAATCACATCTGGCAGCTATAACAGCGCCCGAGCGAATCATGTATAACACTTACTTTGTATAGTATACAGTACATGTATAAATATATTTATGAGGCCTTACGTCAAAACCAAACTGAAAACCTTTTTTTAAAGTGGTTTTCAGCGAGAATCTAACCCGCAACCTCCGGATCGGAAGACAGGCACCATAACAACTAGGCCACGGAGGTCTTCAAGAACTCTGTCATTTATTATATATAATTATTTTATTAAGTCTATTTCGATTTGTAGATCGTTTCTTTGATATTAATTAAGCGTCTGACAATCAAAAGTGACGCTTGTTATGCTAGGTCCTATTTATTGAGGCCCTTAATTTTTTTCATCACATCAATTTTTTTTACTTGTGTCATAAATGTTTTTTACGTAAATTTGTTTCTGTTTTTATTATGCCTACAAGTTTTAATTTCAATTTTGTTGTTGATTTTCATTTTTATTATTGATATATTTTAAAATTTACTTGATCGCCGTTTTATTGTTGGTATATTCTAAAATGTACTTGATGGCTGTTTTATTATTGATATATTAAAAAATGTACTTGATGACTGTTTTATTATTGGTGTACTCTAAAATGTACTTGATCGCTATTTTATTATTGGTATATTCTAAAATGTACTTGATCGCTGTTTTATTATTGGTATATGATATTCTAAAATGTACTTGATCGCTATTTTACTATTGGTATATGATATTCTAAAATGTACTTGATCGCTATTTTATTATTGCTGTATCCTAAAATGTATTTGATCGCTGTTTTATTATTGGTGTATTCTAAAATGTACTTGATCGCTATTTTATTATTGGTATATGATATTCTAAAATGTACTTGATCGCTATTTTATTATTGCTGTATTCTAAAATGTACTTGATCGCTGTTTTATTATTGGTGTATTCTAAAATGTACTTGATCACTGTTTTATTATTGGTATATTCTAAAATGTACTTGATCGCTGTTTTATTATTGGTATATGATATTTTAAAATGTACTTGATCGCTATTTTATTATTGGTGTATTCTAAAATGTACTTGATCGCTGTTTTATTATTGGTATATTCTAAAATGTACTTGATCGCTTTTTTATTATTGACATATTTTAAAATGTGTTATTTTAATGTTTTTTTATTTTTTTCTATTGAATAAATTTTTTTAAAGACTACAGCCTTTAAAATGAATAAATAAATATTAATTTTGTATACTGTTTCAGCAAAAAGAACTACAAAAAACTCGTAATTGTGAAAGAGTGCCATCGATGTCCTTATTAATCGGTGGTTGCCTAATCGTAACTTGTAATTGTGTTTAAATATGGCTTTTGTGAAACTGTTATTTTTTTTTACTATTACCAGTTCCATTTCTGCAGTATTTTCTCATTCTTAGACATTTCATATCATTAATCTATTATATACACGTACATATCAAACAACTATGATGACATCACACATCCTTGTTTTGACCCTTTCGTAATTTTTAACCACACAGTAAACTCTTCATTTTCATGCTGTACTGTTTTAGGATAGCGAGATCATGGCATTTATGATATTGCTTGATCATTCGCGTTGTAATCTTTGAATACGTCTCACAATCTTCAAGATATTTTAGAGTGGATTTCTACTTACTTGACCGGTGTCAAGAGCTGCCTTTGGATCGACCATGCAAAGTGCCTTTGGGTCGACCGTGAGCTAACAGTAGCACATTGACGGAAATACTGAACTGACATACATTTTTTTCTGACGGTATATCTAATCGAATTGTAAGGTTACCTTCCTACATCTGTTTTTATTGTAATATGGGTGAATCGATCATAAAATGCTTGCGTTTAGAGCCAGCCCGGTGGGGGGCGCAGAACTCACTCATGGTGGAGAAAGTACAAAAAAATATCTACGATATCTCTATATGAGTGAGTTTGGTGTCTATCCATGGATTTATCCTACTCAGTTCCTGCTGGGCATGCTCGGGTATAACTCCTTGAGCATAAGAAGAGATCTGCGTCTTTTGGTATACGTTGTCAGACTCGTTCGAGATGTTGTGAGCTGTCCAGCATTACTACAAAGATTAGCGTTAAATGTTCCTAACAATTACACTAGACTGCGCCGGCAAGAATTGTTCTCAATAACACACGCAAGAACGGGTCTTCTAGCCGCTATGCCTGTTGGAAGGACCTTAAAGGTCGATTTACACACATCAGTGAAGGTGACCGGTACGTGCCATGACAGTGCCGGACAGTGCCATGACGGTCCCATGATTCCACCGGCCGTGATCTTAACAGTGATTTCTGTACATTCAGTTAGAGCGTGATGTCTGTATTAAATTCAAAAAATAATTCTCGTGATCCAATTATTATTTGTTTTTTTTAAATATAGTAGAGGCGGTATCGATTGGGCAAAGCGTTTCATCTTTTCAAGGTTTACAGACACACTACAGGTGACTCTGACATGTCTTGTGAGTATGCTTTGTTGTTACTTAACGAATCGGAATAATAACAAAAGTTTTTTTTTATATTGATATATTTTTTTAAATACTTACAAAAGTATCGAAACCTTAAGATAATCACTCGGATCAAGACTTGACTCGGAATAATAACAAAAGTAGTTTTTTTAGTAATAATAGTAATAATAAAAGTAGTTTTTTTTTTAAATGATATATTTTTTTAAATACTTACAAAAGTATCAAAACCTTAAGATAATCACTCGGATCAAGACTTGACTCGGAATAATAACAAAAGTAGTTTTTTTAGTAATAATAGTAATAATAAAAGTAGTTTTTTTTTAAATGACATATTTTTTTAAATACTTACAAAAGTATCAAAACCTTAAGATAATCACTCGGATCAAGACTTGACTCGGAATAATAACAAAAGTAGTTTTTTTAGTAATAATAAAAGTAGTTTTTTTTTTTAAATGATATATTTTTTTTAATACTTACAAAAGTATCAAAACCTTAAGATAATCACTCGGATCAAGACTTGACTCGGAATAATAACAAAAGTAGTTTTTTTAGTAATAATAAAAGTAGTTTTTTTTTTTAAATGATATATTTTTTTAAATACTTACAAAAGTATCAAAACCTTAAGATAATCACTCGGATCAAGACTTGACTCGGAATAATAACAAAAGTAGTTTTTTTAGTAATAATAAAAGTAGTTTTTTTTTTTTAATGATATATTTTTTTAAATACTTACAAAAGTATCGAAACCTTAAGATAATCACTCGGATCAAGACTTTACCCCGAATAATAACAAAAGTAGTTTTTTTAGTAATAATAGTAATAATAAAAGTTGTTTTTTTTATAATGATATATTTTTTTATGTTTCGTTCATGTTTCTGATAAAACAATATAAATAAAACAAATAAAACAAAATGAAAACTTAAAAAAACACTAAAAAAAGTAAATCAAAATCACGGCCGTAATACCAAAAATATCGTCCGAAAGTAATTTGATGTTTCACTGTTTGCACGTTCGCGCGCCGACGAGACTTCAAATCCATAGAGCACTGGTCCCTAAAGTGGGGTACGCATACTCCGAGCCTCTCTTGAGGTTTCTTACTTAATAGCGAAAGATAAAAAGCCACACACAATTGGCGAAACACTTCTCCTTCCTGCAGCAATAAAAAGGGTGGAAATAATTCACGGAGAGGAATATGCTCAGAAACTAAAATCTATTCCCTTGTCGGCAAATACCGTTGCCAGGCGAATCGACATTATTGCCGATAATTTAAAAAAACAATGACAATAATTAATTTTCAGCAATGACAATAATCAAAACCAAAAACAGAAATAAATTAGAATTAGAACCAGATCTTGGAATAGAATTAACACAGGGAATCAAGACAGATTTTACCGAAATTAGTCAACAAATTCAATCACGTTGTTCCCATTAAATTATAATTTTAAATTTCTCTTGTAATTTATCAATTGCATGTACATATATTGTTTCATTATCGCGTGTGTTTCATTATCGCGTGTGTGTGTGTGTGTGTGTATGTGTGTATGTATGTATGTATGTATGTATGTATGTATGTATGTACGTACGTACGTACGTACGTATGTACGTGTGTATGTATGTATGCATGCATGCATGCATGCATGTATGTATGTATGTATGTATGTATGTATGTATGTATGTATGTATGTACGAGAATATATAATTTGGGGGTACAATTTATGATTATTTTCGTCATAAAAAGGTATGCGGTCAAAAAAGTTTGGAGATCACAGCCATAGAGGAATATTTTTGACCATGTTGGTTTTAAACATGGGCTGATCACGATATTGTCACGTCATTAATGCGTGTAAATAGACCTTGACGGCGACAGCATTGTTTGCACTGTCGCGGTCACACACCGGACAAGTGTGAACAAGACCCTTCAAATCCATAGAAGAATATTTTTGACCATGTCGGTTTCATCCCGGGCCGGTCACGGTACCGTCATTCACTGATGTGTGTAAATCGACCTTAACTCTTTTGAACGGGACTGCTTCGGATATTGACATATTTCATATCACATTACCAAAAGCAAAAGTAAATTTTCTTCTAAGATTGAGCGCGTTAGAAATCACTCATGAACGTATTTAAGTGACTTTGAATATATGTGTATGTTTGTGTGTAGATAACATATGTATGCATATACTCGTACATAATTTTTTAGTTCATATAATTTTTTTATTTTATATATATTTTTTTAATGTTAATATTTCTTGTATTTTTCAATGCAATTGGGCTTAGCCTGTTTTGAGAAAATACATAAATAAATATAATAAATAAATAAAGTTTGTGATAGGAAATTCACGGTATAACCGCAGTCGACGAACGAAAACGAGTTCTTGAATTTTTAATAAATTTTTAAAACGTGCGCATTTAACTGCGTCGTCGATCTTTTGTCAGTGATTTGAGTGAATGCGTTTTCCACTGTTGTGTCATATGTGTGATTGTGTTATTTATATGTGTATAACCGCAGTCAAATGGGAATCCAGCCTTATTAAATTTCTTATTAAACGTACTCATTAATTCCTCTGTAATATACTCTTTAAAAAATCCTATTTGATGGTGCGGACATGTTAAAGAGCGTGGCTGGGAGACAACATAGCCCACGGTTCCATTAATCGCACCTTTGCGTTTAGAACTACTAGATTAAGCACTGAACTCTCTATCCCCTCGTTCCATCCGAATTGACGGTACGAGAATATTGAATAGCGTGACGGGGAAACAACTTTGTCTTCTGTCCCAGTAATCCAATCATCTAGTTAATAATCACTGGAGTTGCTAAATAACTCTCAACTTAACATAAGTCACGACATTCATCTATAAGGTAAGATTTGTATAATAAACTCACCTTTCCAATGGATGCCTCTTCGGTTCCACCAAATACTTGAGACCAGCGATACTTGAGTTTTCAAAATACTCTCGCACAACTTGACGGAGAGATTTACAGATTATACTTGAATCCTCGTTATCCATACTTACCTCTAATCTTAGTTTAAGGGTTGATAATTTTCGAAGCAACGGGAAAAAATCTCCAGGACGTGTTTAAAAGAAATGAAAGGCCTAATTCACTATATTTATTTATTTTTAATATACTGTCGGTTTAGACCAGGGGTAGAAAACCTACTACCTTAAAGCTCCATGTTAAGCCTTTAAGTTAATTATTTTGAATGAGTTCAAATTTTGCAGAACAAATTATCTAATTTAATTTTATTTATACATGAAAAGAAATCTATAAAAAACACAATTAAAAAAAAAACAAGTAATTTAATTTGGACACACAATTTTAATGGATCTGGGTTTGTTGCCTTTCATTTTTCGTGTCCCCAGTAAACTAGGTTTTTGTAGGTATCTCATTGAATACATAATTTGTTTTGTAATATGTTTCTGTTCGTCTTTTATTATTGTTATTTTAATCGAAAAATTTACATACTTAAAACTATCACAAAATGTGTATTTTCACATATATTATAATATTGGATGTTAACATAAGATGTGTCCGTTTTTTTTTTTCAAATTTAAAAATGAGCACCACAAGTAAAATAAATTGATAAAGGTTATACGCCATTCCAAAGAAATTTTTTTGCTCTGTAAGATGTGTTTGCTTTTACGTTACATATATTATTTTATTTGATTACAAGCCTTCAAAATGGAATGTCAAGTAGACGAAAGTGAGCATTTTCGACACCTCCTTCTGTTCGCGTTCAATCGAGGGAATAAAGCTGCCAAAGCTGCTCGTGATATTTGCGAAGTATACGGTGGAGATGCTATGAATAAAATGACAGCTCGTCGATGGTTTTTGCGTTTCAAAGACGGTAATTTCGACCTGAAAGATATGGAGCGTTCCGGCGTTATGGATCTGCCCAAGACATTTTGGTTAATGATTTGGGCCTCAGACGTGTCGCTGCAAAACTGGTGCCGAAAGACCTCAATTTCATGCAAAAAAAGGACCGCGTTGAAATCGCGAAAGACATGATTTCTATGAGTTTTTGACCAAAAACATCACGAATACTATCCAGCAGCCTTCGAATTCACCTGATCTGGCTCCCTGTGACTTTTTCCTGTTCAACCGACTTAAAAACCGCTTCGCGAAACGCGTTACAGCACCCGAGATGATGTCATGAAAAAATCGAAGACGGCTCTGATGGACATACCGAAAATTAAGTACCAGCGGTGTTTCGAGGATTGGATCAAGCACTGGCGTAAGTGCGTTGCAGTCGATGGGGATTACTTTGAAGAGGACCATATCGATTTTGATGAATAAACTTGTATTTTCGATTTTATGAATAAAGTCCTAAAACTTTTTGATCAATGTAGTATATTAATGCCCGCAATAAAAAATGAGGTAAAGAGAAAAAAATAAGTTTTCAGTTCCATCGTTTAGCACCACTCCTTCACACTCTGCTAATATATATTGCAATAAACGCTCTGAATATTTTATGTTATGTTCATTTGGTTTGCTACACATTTAATAGTTTAATTTTTTTTTCAAAACACGCTATTAACCTTTTAATTACGAAGGAAGAATTTGAGATTTCAAAAATTTTTTACTGATTTTTTGTTCGATAAAATAAATTGCACACTATTTTTCTTTATACTCGTATTCACCACTGTTTTACTAATTGAGTTCATTACGTTTAAAGGAGTTGAGCGACACATGAAATATTAGGTGTTAACATGAGTTGTGTCCGTTTTTTTTTTAAATTTAAAAATGAGCACCAAAAGTAAAACAAAATGGTAAAGGTTATACGTCATTCGAAAGAAAATTTATTGCTCTACAAGATATTGTGTTTGCTTTTACGTTACATATATTATTTTGTTTGATTACAAGCCTTCAAAATGGAATGTCAAGTAGACGAAAGTGAACATTTTCGACACCTCCTTCTGTTCGCGTTCAATTGAGGGAATAAAGCTGCTCGCGATATTTGCAAAGTGTACGGTGAAGATGCTATGAATGAAAGGACAGCTCGTCGGTGGTTTTTGCGTTTCTAAGACGGTAATTTCGATCTGAAAGACATGGGGCTTTCTGGACGACTAGTGGACTTCGATGAGGACCGCCTAAATCACATTATTCATGAAGATCCCCTTCAAACCACCATAGAATTGGCTGAGCAGATGAATTGTAGTCACATGACTGTATACCGCCATCTTAAATCAATGGGAAAAGTCCAGAAGTTCGGCGCTTGGGTTTCACATGTTTTGAGTAAAAACAACAAAAATCAATTGTCGAACGTCGAAACGCAAAAACCATCGACGAGCTTTCCTTTTATTAATAGCATCTTCATCGTACACTTCGCAAATATCGCGAGCGGCTTTATTCCCTCGATTAAACGCGAACAGAAGGAGGTGTCGAAAATGCTCACTTTCGTCTACTTGACATTCCATATTGAAGGCTTGTAATCAAATAAAATAATACATGTAACTAAAAGCAAACACAATATCTTATAGAGCAGAAAATTTTCTTTCGATTGACGTATAACCTTTACGATTTTTTTTTAGTTTTGGTGCTCATTTTTAAATTTGGAAAAAACGGACACAACTTATGTTAACACCTAATATGTACGTCTATATGAGGACACACACGGTTAAACAGTGCGATTGCTCTACCTACAGGTAAAGGTGGCTAGCCATCATGAAGTGGCCCATCCGCAAGCGACACATTATTGATACTTCCTTTTTGTTTATTCTCATTATATTAAACCACGGTTTCAAAGGGACAAAGTTTAAAATTTCAAATTGCTGAATTAATTTATATCAAGATTCCTTATTTACACCCATTCCAACGCCCATTTGTAGTAATTTTATTTCAAATGATCAAATATGTTTCTTGCTAAGTAAAATCAAATAGAAGTTGGCCAGTTGAACATGCTTGCTTACTTTGCAATGAATCGACAAATTCATTACTCGTGATAAAAACGTTAAAAGGAATGCAATCAAGATAAATATCGACGCATTTGACATAAAATGTAATAACTTGGCTTTGATTGAACAAATAAATTATTTGTTTGAGTTATTCGAACAAATAAATTATTTGTTTGAGTTTTTCGAACAAATAAATTATTTGTTTGAGTTATTCGAAAAAAATCAATTATTTGTTTAAGTCACTAGAACAATAATCTGAAATAAAATAAATGGCATAAATAAATTAATAAAATAATAAATAGATTTTTTTTTTTTATTTGTATTCACCACTTATGAGTTTGTGGCGGTCGCACACTCGAAACACTGTGGGCGTCCATACACACGGTCAATGACCGATGAAGTGACCTTTGCATTCCTCGACAAATCTAAATAAACAAGTCCAGAGTTCACACGCCGGCCATTCAACCCGTAGCCCGGAGCGGACCGCATTCCATACTAGAGCGAGAACGCACAACGCTTGTCTCGCCAGTTCCGTATTTGAATGATACCTACATACAACATTAATCGTTTTTGCATTCGCAGGAACGAGACGTAGGCATATCGCGAGCGCATTCCCGCGCACATTCTAAAATGATATAAATACCTACGTCTACCAAATAAATCTCTCTCTCTTTTCCGCATTGCGATCTAACGAGTTTTATTTATCAACAAATCATCATCATCTCTTCCCTTAAGGACTAGCTACTAAAAGTTCACTTCCGGTTTCAAAGACAACATTAGTGAATTATAAACATGACACCACAAAGTGAAACAAACGTATTTTCTAAGATTCAAGTTAGTATTTAGGGAATTAGAGATAACAGTTTTGGAAAAATGTACTCGTAAATTTTAAGAACTTGATTATGACATATGTCACACACACATTCAATCGTTTATACTGAAGAATTGAAAGTTTAAAAAGTGAGTTTGTATCTTGTTTCCAGAATATAAATTACTGCTCCTTAAGAATCAGACTCCTCTATTTTGGATATTTAGCGTGTGTCCTAGTAGGACGTGCTGATGATGTTGATGTTGACATCGCTATATTCGTTTTAGTCGAATTCTGTGTTCCTCTTCGTTCGGGGTCATCAATTTAGCGGGATGCTTAATTTGATACGTCGTGATGATTTTGATTTGTATTGTATTTAAAATAAAATACGTCGATTCAAGAATGCGAAAAAGTGAGAGTGAATAATCAATAAATAGTAAACAGCGATGAATGGTCAAGTGAATAATAACAAGTGCCCTTTATTCATCGATAAGTAGGTATATATAGAATTTCAGAACGGGGCGCGTGAATGCGTCCGCGGTATATCTTGATCTCACTCCTGTGCGTTCCGAGGTGGTCGCAGACGTTGCCAATGATATAGTGGGTAGAGTATTTATTGTCGAAACGGTGAGACACGCGATGCGCTCTCTTTCTACCGTGGAATGCGACATAAATATTATTTTCGTGTAAACAATATTGACTTTCTGGTATGTGATCTTTGTACATATTCAAAGGTTGATTCATCGGTCGTTGACCGTGCATGTTGACAATATTTAGGGACGTGGGTATTCCCTACAGATACATTTGTATCAATATACAAAAATCCATGAAAATTATCTTTCAGAAATACTATTTCTAAAGTATTTATCGATCCTAAACACTCGATGGTACTAGGAATAAGGGGTACGATATTGAATGAAATATTAGTTTGATTCCACCACCACCCACCCACACTGTTATGGGCGAGAACATAAGTCTCCATTCAGTGCGATCTACACTAGAAGATCAAAATCTTCTTTATTTTTTCCATGAGCTTGACGTCACATACACGTAGTGACGAAGAAGAAACTGCCCACAGGGACTTCACCGATGGCGACACACCTGAGTGTAAAAAGAATAGCAGCGACGGTGGACTTAAAGGTCGACATCATGGGAGATGGAAAATGACTCACAGCACAATAAATCCAACCGATTGCCTTCAAATTTGGTATGAAACTTTGATAAATGTTTTTATATCGTCCCTACCTTGAAAAATTCAATTTATATATGAAAAATTCAATAAATATTTGAAAAAAAATGGATTTTTTTTCAGATAGCCGCCATTTTACGATTTTTTTTTTTTTGGTACCAACTATAACTACATTATTTTTTATTAAGGAACTGTGTATAATTTTTATTTCAAATTTATGAAAAGGGTTCAATCATGTCGACCAGCTTACCCCCTTTTTTTACGACAAGATATAACCGTTGATAACATCTTGAATTTTAAATATTGTTGTTTAACATTTTTTTTGTACATTCTCAAATCATCAATAAACAAACTGTAGAAAAATGCATACGAAAAATGTTTTTAGCTTTTTTTTTATTAAGTCTGAAAAAACGCCCGAAATTCACGCCTCTAAAGTAGAGTACTATAGAATACCCCTTTAAATATTTGGACTGAACACGACTCATTTTTAATTCCAAATACTGGAGGAGAGGATCTCAAAGAAAACATC
Source organism: Odontocerum albicorne (assembly GCA_949825065.1). Taxonomy (NCBI): domain Eukaryota; kingdom Metazoa; phylum Arthropoda; class Insecta; order Trichoptera; family Odontoceridae; genus Odontocerum; species Odontocerum albicorne. Next base: position 5,973,088 of record OX463855.1, read on the forward strand.
CGTAGTTCAGGCGACTGCGCACAAAAACGTTATGAAATAGTTTCAGAGTAGAAAAATGAGCCCCTCCCCACTAGACCCTGAAGAGTTTTTCAAAAACTGAAACAGCATGATTCACAAATATTCCGTGAAAGCTTTCTGTCGAAGATTTGGAATATCGATTTTATCTAGCTTTATTGACATGGAAGAAATATTGTGAATTATATAAAATATTTTGTCTTAGGTCAGCGTAACAAAAAAAAAAAAGACTATTGTAATCATTGATTTTTCAAGTAAGTGTTTTATTTAAGTACACTTGCCCCGTAAAGGTTTAGCTGTTTTGAGCGTGATGAAAGGTATTTAATATTCACAAACCACCCTGATGACCTCATTACCAGGGTCTGGCCTGTGGCTTGCGGGTGGGAGCTTTATGAAAGTGCATGGAATTTTAGCCTATGTATTGTAGCACTCCTATTTATAACAAAGCATTTGATTTTCTTTCTTTCTTTAAGGTGGACCCGTGGTCCAATGCTGTCTTATTTCTATAAAAATGACTCCAATCTGATTAAATATTTTTTTTGATAGCCAAAAGTCTTCGGCATTAAAATTAAATGATGAACCCATTAGCAGCTGCTCCTTCTAAAAGATTCTGGGGCTCATGACTGATACTTTTTTATTTATTTTTTTATTAAACAAGTAAATTATTGTACAAACATTTTTCAAGGCTAAACCTATATACAAATTTATTACTTAACTAATCTTAATTATATATTATAATTTAAGAACTTATTTAATCTTATTTTCCTACATATCATTTTATTTTATTTATTCAATCTTAATATATGAGATCTTAGAAATAATTAACACCTACATACTACTTATAACTAGATAACAATTCTTACACTAATTATTCAGCAAAAACTAGTCCACTCGTTCAGGCTACTTGTATTCCATCACATTCACTCAGACCTTGGTCGTCCCAGCTAATACTGAAGGTGGACTAGTCAGGCAACAGATAATGCTTCGGGAGCTTGTGCTCGTACGAGTACATAAGAAAGAAGATCAGGAAGAATTGATCAACTACCAGCATATTAGTTTACTAAAAACCCTTTACAAAGAATTCATCAAAAAATCTTTACCGTCGACTTTATAACTCAGCTTTGGACAATACTGGATGAAAATCAATCAAAAAAGTAAGGATGTGTCAGACTCAGTCAAGATGTCTGCGAGTTTTGAGGTTTTAGAATTTAACTCCGATTAGCTTTTTGTATGTTGTGTCTTATGTCAGTGATTCGAGAAGTACCTTTTCCACTGTTCTACCAACGTTTCCTTCGTCGAATTTTTCGGATCCACTAGAGTAATCATTTCACAAATGTCTCAATCCTGCAACGCTCCAACTGTAAACATATAGAGGATATGGTTGTAAAGTCGAAATTGCGGTGGACTAGACATGTGATACACATGGGCGATCATGGACTCCCAAAACGCGTCTTGTAGGGGAAAGTAGTGGGCAAGCGAAGTTGGTGGGCAAACAAAGCGCTATAAGGACAGTCTTCGACAGTTGCTGACTTTATGCGGGGGGCCTAAGGACTGGGAAAAGGTGGCTCAGGACCGTGGAGGATGGAGAGTCACCTGTGCTCGGGCTGATGGTGTCTCAACTTCTAGACGTGTGAGAAACTGTCAGCGTGCTGCGAACATGCGTCGGCATTGCCAGGCGACTCAGCAAGGTCCACATGTCTGTAACATCTGCGGGAGGGAATGCGCATCTAGGATTGGGCTGTTTTCTCACATAAGATCATATTATGATTGACGTGGAAGAGCATCTCAAGATTAACGTTAACGATTAACGAAGTGGTGAGGGAACCCTCGACTACGAGACCTAGCAAGGATGATCTATTCCACTGTTGTATCATATATATGAGTGTTCATCTGTGTAATCAAAAAGTCTGTGATACTAAAAGCTTTATCAAGACAAAACAGGGTTTCGTACTTTAAAGCTTTATCAAGACAAAACAGGGTTCAGCCCTCCTTATTCACGTTTTCGCTATCCGCAGTTTCAGTTACCCGCGGTCAACCACGGTCTTAAATATCAAATGGAAAATTCCAACGTATTGTCATAAAGTCAATAGTAATCATACACTACGTCACAATACCTCCGTTATTCACACCACTTAATCAATCAAATTATCACAAGAATAAAGTTAAGTAAACTACAATAAGGTATTTTGAGAGCGGGAGAGATAAAATTACTACATTCACATAACTTGTAAGTATTATAATATATTGTTATGATTGGTCTATTTTTTATTAGTTGTTGTTAATCTTTTATGATGCATAATGCTCCCCTGATGATGAGATGAAAGCCTTGAAACCGGTAGGTTACAAAAAAAACCGTTACAAAAAGTGGAATAAACACTGTTTGATAAAAACAAATTACAATACCTTTAAACCTCCACAATGTTAATATGCCTTAAGTATAAATAATATATAAAATAAATTTATCTAGGTATACGAAAAACACATTGTATGCATATATGAGGCTCGGTAATATACGTGGTTTCATGCACCCACTAGGATTTAGGAACATGTTCCCGCGGATAATGGAGTATTACTGTATAGTAATGTAACCGTAAATATATGAGTATAACCACATAATTATATAGTTAAATTTTCTATTTACAAAGGTGTTCGCCAGGGTGACTACATTTCCCCCAAACGGTTCACTGCCTTATTGGAAGGTGTATTTGGAAATTTTCAATGGGAAGAAAAATTAATCCGTATTATTAATTAATCTTTTCTTAACCACCTAAGACTTGCTCATGAAATTGTTATATTCTCTTTCAACCACCTAAAACTTGCTTTTCTTAACCACCTAAGACTTGCTCATGAAATTGTTATATTCTCTTTCAACCACCTAAAACTTGCTTTTCTTAACCACCTAAGACATGCTCATGAAATTGTTATATTCTCTGTCAACCACCTAAAACTTGCTTTTCTTAACCACCTAAGACTTGCTCATGAAATTGTTATATTCTCTTTCAACGCCATCGAGCTTCACAGTTATCTTCAAATAGAATTTCAGAAAAACTCATCAATTTGAAAAAGTTATTTATCTCGATCTCTAGTCGACTCTTCCAGCCTCAGACTTTCTTTACATAACCACTCCACCTGCGTTCTCCGACTCATTTTATACCGGTATTCTTCGTTCTGGGCTAGATTTTGAAAAGAAATCTCATTTCTGCTACTTATCCACCAGTATTTTTAAATAATCTCACGTGGGTGGTGTTAAAAGTACAGGGTGGCTCAAAAGTCCCTTCTCCATTTTAAAAGGAAATCTTTTTTTTATTTCTTAATAATTCACATTTATTATTTTATAAACAGAAAAAACACATCTTGAAAATAAATTTTATTTAGTTTTGAAAATTACATTCTTTAAATAACTTCCATTTTGCTCTTCACACTGACGCGCTCTTTCTAAGGCGTGAACCATCACCTGTCGTAATGTTTCTTGGCTTATTTCTTCAATTTCTTCACGGATGTTGGCCTTCAATTGCTGAATGGTTCGAGGATTGTTATGGTATACTCTATCTTTCAAATACCTCCATAGAAAGAATTTATTTACTTTATTTTGGACGGTTTTTTTAATTCTCTGACTTTTACATATTGAATGACAAGAATACAAAAACTTAGGAAGCCTATTCGATGGACAGACCATGTGCCCCAAGCCTAACATTAACAAATACGCTTCATTTTGCAGAGAACCGTGAAAGATGGCGAAAATCATTCATCGAGTTAGTCGTGGAACATGTCAAGTAGGTAACAATACCGGCATTGAGGTGTCAACAGAGAGGAATCTTAACATCAGAGGCAGCGTTATCAGTCTCAATAACTTGTTGAATAGTAAACTAGTTATTTATTTTTGACAATCCGGTTTTTTATCCCTATTTTTGGACATCTGCCTTTCACAAAATGAGAAGAGCGCTCTTATTTTAATATTTTATTCTTAAACGGTACGATTCAAATCATACATTTTATTAAATGCCTTACAAAATTAAAGAAAACAAACAATATGATGTAATTAAAAAAATATACATGAAAATAAAATGTCTATAATACATAATACTAAATTATCCTGTGTTATGATTTTTCTTATCCTTTTAGAAATATTATTTTCATTTATTTAAGGTTTTTTTATTAGTAGAATTGCCTCATACCACATTACTGGCTGGCAAGAAACCAATAGTGGATTCAACTTTTAAGAATATAAAACAGTAAATATGTAACTAGTCAAATACTCATATTAACTATACAAAATGTTTAAATTCTATAAGCAAATACTAAAACTTTTTTGTACACAACGCTCTTTTCCTCGAAATAAAAACAATATGGCGCCCGACATCCGTGACAGCAGCTGAATTGTCTGCCAAGTGGCACTGCTCGTTGCTGTTACGTCAATTTTCGCTGAGTGATCGGGAGGTGGCGGCCATATTCTACGTATTATATTAGTAATTCTCTTCGTATTTTTACAAGGCAAATCACTCCGACCTACCTCTTTCAAAGTATTGTTTTAAGTTCCATCAATATATTAGGAAAAACAAAATGAATCCTGAATAGTAAGTACAAATCCCTTTACAGTGTTCTAAACAAAAACAGCATTGTCTTGCATTCGTGTTATTTTTCTATCGTCTGATAGATATGGAATATTGAGTCATTATTTTAGTGAGTAGTTAATCTAAAACCATTTCAAATACAAATTCAACCACAATATTTATTTAACTTTTTTTTACTTCAAATCCTGTGGTAAGTAATTCTGTGATTATCTAGATTCCATTTGTTGAACAGTTTTTTTTTTGTAGTTCTACGACCAAATTTACCTTTTTAATGATCAATGACAAATACAAAAGAACGATAACGCTTAAAAAAGATTTACTAGTTTTTTTTTCATAAGTTTGAGACACACTAGTCAATTAATAACATATTACGCATCTTTGCATCACGATAACATAGTTCAGATACGTTTTTATCATTGTAAATTAATATTCGATATGACGTTTGTTAATAATATACCCCTAAATCAATGGGCGTAATTAGTTTTAATGCACAATTCTGCGAAACTGCATTCTTTGTGAGTCATATTCCCCCACACCAGTTTATCAATACTAACGTGTCATTATTTCCGAAAAATATCCTTTTATTTTTAATAATTTATTTCCATCTTATTCATTCTTTGTTGTTTCAAAGTGCGTTTTTCAATGTACACGTGTAATTCTATGAATATTACGCGTATTTCATTGTATTATTCTTCCTGATTAGTTATTATTTTAATTCTCTTTGTGGTCAATTGCGTTTCGTTTCTAATTCTATAAATATGCAATTACGAAATTCGCACATCGAATAGACTTTAATAATATTGAATATTGTTTTCCGATATTTCATAAAACAATCGCGTGAAAGATAATTATTTCGTCCTATTTGCAAATGCCCAGTTGTGGATGAGAAATATCCTAGAAATTATAACAATTGTTTTTTTTTTAAATAAATCAATGTCTTATTTTTTTTTATTTGTCAAAAAATATAAAAATTGAAATTATATTTTAGGTTATAATTTGAAATAAGTCAGATGTATCTGATAAAATGAAACCAGTGTGATGGCAAATATACGTTGTTGTATTTTATAGAAATATGTAAACATTTAAATAAATCATGCACTTGAATAAGGAAAAATTCTCATTTTCAGTATTACCAACTTTCAAAAAATCAATCTCAAACATAATGACATTTATATTACAATTTAGCATACCTCTCTCTATCTTAACAGTATGAGTCAATTTTTTTGTTTATGCTATTATACCAATTGAGGAATTTTCAAATCTCATTGGATTTTTATGTACCACATTGTTGCTTTGTTCAATGCATGACATAGATCAAATTACTACCTTATATTAAATGCACTCAGTGAGATTTGCTTCTATTGACTAGCCCATAATATGAGTAAATGTTCATTTTAAAAATTAAAACTAATTTTGTTATATCAGTATTAAAGAATCTCGATTCAATCAATAGTTTTTGATAAAAATAAATGTATATATTCAATTAATTCTAATACTTAATTTGGAACGATATCCTGTATCCATATCATCACGCCACTTCCCTGTCAGGGTGGGCAGAGAAGACAGAGCGTCGTACTTTCCTATTTTGACACATCCTTAAGTCTTCTACGCCCATATACCTTCTCATACAACTTGTACGTTTTCTCAGACTACATTTCCATCTTTCAGAAAACATTTGATCCAACCATACTTTTCTAGGTCTTCCTCTACCACGTCTTCCGCTCAATTTACACTGTATATTTGTTTTGTTTTGTTATTATTTCTTCATTCATTCGTTCCACATGTTCAAACCATCTTAGAGTACTCTTCTTCATCTTATTTAACGAGTCGGCTTTAAGATTGCATTAATCCCTTATCAGTTATTCCAGTATTCTGTCATACATTGTCACTCCATGTATTCTTCTCAATGTACGCATTTCTACAGCATTTATTCGGCTCCTCTCAGTATTTCAATATATCACATTCATAATATTGTATCGAGAATGGTCAAGCACTAAGTATTGAACCTTGTTTCTAATCTGACAGCTGTCAACTTTTAAAACTAGAGCAATCTTACTTTTACTTATGCGTTCTCATATCTTGTCATTGTTTACATTGATAATAAAAATCAAAAGACACATTCTTATAATGAAATTAACAATTTTAAGAAAACCCTTTTATTTCCTCGATAGATTAAACAATCTTACATGAATGATACTTAATTTAATATTAATGTTAATGTCAAACTGCTCAGTTACACAGCTAAGCTTGTCTATAATTCATAATCGATCATCTCTCATTCAAGTTGGCCAATCACTCTATAGTTGACAATCTTCAAGTATTTACCAACTGATACCGACTATATACTAGGAGGTATATCAATGAAGAATTACCTTCTACAGTCACCTTTTTCAAAATGTCATTTACTTGGTCACCATACTTGGTCTTCCTCTCACATACTTTCCACTCACATTTGCACTATGCAGTAAAACCTCGGTTTTCGAACTTAATCCATACGCTGCTCGAACACTGAATCAATTTCCCATAAGAGTAATGTAGTTTGGGTTAATCTATTGCAGACCTCTGAAAATATACAGCGCGGCAACACATTAAATAGATTAAATAAATAAAAATTCACTGCCCTTTACCTGTACTAACGAGAGCTAATGGCGTAACTACCTTCCTATCCCTACACTCAACCTATATATATATACAGTCAACTCTGGTTATAGTGAACTCGGTTTTAGTGAACTTTTGGCTATAGTAAACCAAAATTTTCTGTCCCTGCCCCATATATCAAATGTGTATGGTAAAAACCTATGTTATAGTGAACTAAAACTAGTAGATTTTGGTTCACTTTAGCCAAAGGGTCATTAAAACCGAGTTCACTATAACCGGAGTTGACTGTACATTTATTTTGTAATATTCAATTGATCAGTAATAGTGGGTATTGAGTTGAAGCGCCCTTAAGGAAAGTCTGCTCTCCAAACAGTGCTTTATAAATGTTCCTTTTATAATTGGTCACGTCTTCAAAGGCAAGTTGTTAATACGTTCACAAAATTCTCCCACTTAAAAATAGTCTAGGACATTTCAAGAGTTGTCAGTCACTGTTTGTCAGGTTGATGAGAATGTGCAACGGGGGTTTGTTTTTGTGTAGTCGAAAATCGGGTAGAAGTATCGATTTATTTTTTCATGCCAAATGTCCTCAGTGAGATACAAGCAAAAGCCTAGTTTACTGGGGACACGACAAATGAAAGGCAACAAACCCAGATCCATTAAAGTTATATGTCCAAATTAAATTACCTGTTGTTTTTTTCGCAAATTATGTATATTTCTTGTCTCATGTGTAAAATAAATAAAATGAAATATGCTAGATAAATTTTGCTACGCAAGATGACTACGTGAACAAGCTTTCTCAATGTTTGACAGATACAACCACTAAACGCCTGTATCATACTGTGTGAACGTGGAGAAACACTACAAACTTACTAGCATTAGTCAATTGTTATAATGTTAACCGTAGATTATATTACAGTTTAGGTCCATGCTTTGTAATTCTCAAAACGTGGACGTTCTTTAAAAGTTTGGAAAACAATATTTTTCAGGATTACTAAAACAACAATTTGTCAATCCAACTTACGAGTAATTGAGCCTCAGATAATATGTGCTCTACTATAACATGCAGTTTATATCATCATGTAAAAAGAGAATTCACCACGCAATCAGATTGTCATCTCGAAGTAATATATACGGTTTTAAAAGCTGTAAACTTTGCAAAACTGTTATCCTTAATTGTTAACATGGTTCTCTCGTGTATCTACTACAGATTTGTATTTTAATCTGCATTGTTACTGTTATCCGTATTGTTTCCATTTACCATTGTTACTTTTATCTTAATGCATTTTGTAAATATGGGTGTTTCAAAACTGCAACTAACACACTTATTATAACACGAGTATTAACTTTTCATTACTATTGAATACATCAGACATTAATATATTGATGTAGAGACAAGGGCATATCTATTAACGCGCAATTTTGACTGGAAGGAGAAAAAAGTGGAAAATAAGTTCTGAGATATATATATATCAGTTATACTTGAAAAATTGTAGCATGGTCCCTGTGACAGTTCACAAATTTGCCCCAATACAGCCTTGTAATGACGTTCAGTAATTTTAATTATTTTATCAACTTTAATATACGCCTCGATTCTAATAAATAGCAAGTTATTTAGGTAAATACATTACACAAAAATAAAAATAATGACAAATTAATACATCTTGTTACAAATTAGCAAAAATATGTCAGTTTGTTAAAATCAAATAATATTTGGTGACGTTTGTCAAAAGTCACTACGTTAGTCTGCATTGGCTAGGGATATGGGGTATACGATACTTGGATTTTCAATTTTTTTATACTTAAAATTAAATGTTCGTAATTAGTATTAATTCGTAGTGGATCTTGCCCTATTTAAAGATAGATACAAATCATACAATACATTAGAAAGTAAGTATAATAAAAATTAGGAATTAAAACGTCAGTTTAGAGAAAAACAACTTTTCGATTTATAAAAAAACGATTCGATTTGTAAAAAAAAAATACGATTTTACCCCATCCCTTTGAGACGTGACATTTCAAATGTCACAGGAACGATCCTACATTTTCTCAAGTATAATAAAAATATGTGATTTTCAAGTAATAATTAGAACTTCCGTATTTCATAGATGATAATACACACTGGACCATAAGAGGCGCGCCAAATTTATAAATCAATTTTTAGAAAAGAATATTTTATTTTACATAAATATTTACAAACTTTTAATTATTATTATCATTTCAAACTCAATTCATTTGGACAATGTCCATATGGACGTGAAAAAAATATACTGCACTTAATTTACGAGCAAGCCAGTGAGCACCAGTTTACGCCCATTTATTGATGATGGCGACTATCTGTGTTTATTTTGAGCGCTAAATGGACTGTTCAATTATTATTGATAGATTCAATAGGTATAAAAACAATATGAAATGTAGTCACTAAAATAAAGTAAAATGAGTGAATAAAAAATATAATACATGGGTAATACAAATTATTACATATCAGTAGTAACGGAAATAAATTGTCAAGTGTCAAGTCAGTGCATCGAGGTGAACATCTGGCAAACATATATATCCCAAGAATATCTCAAAATACATACTTGCAAAAAAAGCATAGCACTAAAACGGTCAATACTGCTATTTGTTTGTTACTCAAAATATCTATGATTCCAATAGGTACCTAATTAGGAAGTAAAATAATTAAAAAAAAGCACTTTTTTGATAAAAACACATTACATACCAAACTTATGAACGAAAATGTAAAATATGTCATTAAAAGAGTCTATTTTTTCTGCTTTAATTTTAATCAGCGCAGATTTCAATATTAAATGTTGCACAAGATAATGCCATAATCCGTTAGTCCTTTTATCTTTTTTCAATTCTTAATTACAAGTGATTAAAATGAAAAGTTTGATATCTAGTGAAATATTTAATATCGAGTACTGTACAAACTTGTTAATTTGAGTAAATGTAAATGACTAGGGGGTCGACGGTTTTAAAAATTTTGGGAAAGGGGTCTGCGGCCTAAAAAAGTTTGGTAACTCTTGATCTATAGTGATAATGTGAGGACTAGGCATAAGGGACATTTTATTGCAATGTTTACAGATATATAGTTATAGTACAACCAATGGTAAAACACAGATGATACATTACAATACAACAATATACAATAATGTTTACAGATATATAGTTATAGTACAAGCAATGGTAATGTTTACAGATATATAGTTATAGTTTACAGATATATCGTTAAATACAATAAGTTGTTGTTTGCGCTCCCCTGAAGATGAGGTGAAAACCTTGAAACCGGTAGGGTTATACCGTCACAAAAAAGTGGAATAAACAGTGTTTGATAAAAATAAATTACAATAAATACAATAATGTTTACAGATATATAGTTATAGTACAAGCAATTGTAAAACACAGATGATACATTACATACAATACAACAATATACAATAATGATTTTGCAAACAATTTTACATAATAAATTTCCTAATTTCTGTGACTCATACGTCCCGTACACCTAACTCTTATAATAATTTCCCGATAGTGTGTATGCATTGATTAGGGAATAAATATATTGATGCAATGGTATATTTGATGTTGATACTTACCTATTGAAGACAAATTTGCTTGACATATTTTCTCCCCTGCGTAAAAACAATATTTTTAATGTGGGTTTTAATTGATAGCTTAATGATTTTGTTGTATTTGCATACTTGTTGACTATTGTATGAATTAAATTTTTTTTGTTGTAAATGTTTTATTTCATTGTAAATTTAAAATTGCTACAGGTGTGAAAATAAATAGACAAAAATAACAACATATTCTTGTTCATTTATTTTCACACCAAGGACAAGAATAACACCCTTTTATAGTGTAGGATGGACTTCCCATTTCATTAATTCACTTGTGAGCAGTAAACCTCTGGGTCAGCTACCAAGCAGTAGTAGTTATCCCCTATATGTAGCCTAACCTCCTTAAGTGCTTCTCTTTTATTGTGATGATTTTAGGAGACTGCTGTATCTGTAGATGGAATGTTGCATTCATCCTCTGACATCCATCATCCTCCTAACGCTACCTGTTCTTAAAACTAAAAAGTCTTCTCTCTTGAAACTTAATAATGTGCCAAGGTTTAGAGCCATATAGTAAAAAAGGCAGGATGCAGACTCTCAGCAGCTGACACCTTGTCTTCAGACTTAATATTCAGGAGTCCAATAAATTAACTCATGTAGGTCTTATCAATTGATTCAAACCCTTAGGGCCTATCCAGATTAGGCGTTTTACGCGCGATTCGAGTAGCACGTTTCGAATCGAGCGATTGCGAGATACTAGGCGCCCATACATGCAGTCGCACGTTTTTCTGCTCGCCCGTGAATCGCGTGCAATACGCCGGAACCTCGACTCGCGCGCAGAACGCGCGTTCCGCGAGCGAGTCGAGATATTAGGGACGCCATTGCTGCGTCCAGTAGCTGCTCGATAGTTGCAGCGATAGGACGTATTTGATTTTTGCAATGGAGCAGGATAACTTTGATACCGAATTATTTATTGACGAGGTACAAAAGAGGATAGCATGGGACATGGAATCGACGGACTATTCAAATAGAAATTTAAGACTGAGAGCTTGGCAAGAACTTGTGGAGATATTTTGTAATCCAGGAGATAAAATTGGATGTACCATATATCGTCTACTTTCTCTTTTTTTGCGTCTTTGCCATCGTCGGTACGGAAGCCACAACACGACAGCTTTGTCCAACTCCATATGGACACAACAAAAATAAAGCGCGACTCGAATAGCGCGTTTCGAATCGCGCGTAAAACACCTCATCTGGACACGGTCTTAGTGTAACTCTGAAAGAATATTTAACAGTAAATAACTTTGTTATTCCACTAATTACATTAATCCTCGCTACGCATGTTTCTGCCTCCTATCCCGAGGCTCTCTTCAGGCGGTAACTGCTTTTCCATTCGCCAATATTTCGAGTATGAAGATCGGTAGGTCAGCAGCTGTTTTTTGAGCACTTTCCGCGTGTATGGTATGGTTGTGTTGATTCTATTTCTTACAACATAGTTGGTTCCGTTTAGAGTTTATCCAATTAATATTCACTCTGCATCCTTATTGTGTAAGACATTGATGATTAGTAATATGTTTTTGCTTAGCAATCATTTCATATTTTTACTCGTCATGCAATATTAATTAAAAAGTTTATTATTCATAAACTTATTTGACTACAGGTCTGAAGAAGAACTCAATGAAGAAGAATAAAATTTATTTTAACCAACTTTAAAGGTCTTTCAAATTGAGCGGTTTTTTTTAATTCTTGGATAAACCACAGATGGCGTCGCGAACTTGCCTAGGTCTTGTGACATTTGAGAAGTGTAATGTATGGCATTTATAAAAATGGAGTCGTATAAAATACAACAACGCGTTCAAATTGAGAATTATTTTATGTATTATAATTTCTGGAAACGGTGATGTTAAGTGGCACCAAGATCATGTGATCTAACACCGTTTCTTTGAGGTTACGTGAAATACCAGATCTATAAGAATGACCCTCAATCAATTACTGAGCTGAATGACGAAATTATTCGCGTTATTGGTGAGTTAAAATTGCAATTATGCCAAAATGTCATCGAAAATTTTGACAAGAGTGGGCATCTGTGGAGCTGCAAGAGGTGGACATTTGGCGGGTATTGTTTTTTTTGTTTAAATGTCGTACATTATACTTTAATGACCAATAAAAGTTTTTTGAAATCAAAGCAAATTGAGTGTTTTATTTAAGAATTTCAAAAATTTTAATTAAAAACACTGCTCAATTTGAAAGGCCCTATAGAAGTTTCACTGACACTCCCGTCTAGGAAACTTTTATTTTCTGGTTGTTGGTATCTTCGTGATTGCCGAACCACTGCTTCAGACCCTTTAACCATATGTGTCTTCCAGAATCTTGATTTTAAATTCTTCTTCATCACATACTCAATGTTGAGCATCGTAGTCCTCTGCTTTGTTCCAAACTCGACGCATCACCTGTTTCCATCCCCTCTTGTCCTGGGTCATGTTGAATGCTGCGCTTTAAAGAAGATTCTATTAACTTCTTTATTTGATTCATCATAGAACGGACACTTTCCTATTGCTCGTCTTTTCAACTGTCGCTGCGATCACCAGCTTCTCCAGGCTCATATTTTTTTCTAGCAACATGCCCAATGTAAGGATTCTTTTTTTATGTCATTTTTACTATCAGCCTTAATAAACCACTTGACAGTTTTGCCCGAGCGGGACTCGGGCACGAAGTTTATTTTTATACTGACAAGCCCGAGCCTCGTTGGGGCAGATCTTGTTTTGACTTGTTGGGAGTGTTTCTCCCGAGTGTCGTTTGGGCAGATCTTGTTTCAACTTGTTTTCTCCGAACGGAATATATTTTCGTATAGAATTTATTCATTCACAGTTTGTCATTGTGTTACGTCGCGTGTTAAAAATCCAACTGTTAAGTGGTTAATAACTATCCACAATTTTCGTGACCTATTTGTCGAAACATTTGATTTCCAGGGGGCGTTTCTGGTTTAATTCCCAACGAAACTTGAAAAAAATATGGCCAAGTCTTTCGCAAAAGGCCTTTTAACATATTTCTGTTTAGTTGGAAGAAATTGCCTATGGCAATAAGTATGGCCAAGCTTATACTTAATACACTGGAAGTAAAATATATATATTTTATTTATTTATTATTACACATGACAAGAAATATACATAATTTGCGAAAAAACAACAGGTAATTTAATTTGGACATACAATTTTAATGGATCTGGGTTTGTTGCCTTTCATTTGTTGTATCCCCAGTAAACTAGGCTTTTGCCTGTATCTCACTGAGGATATTTAGCATGAAAAAATAAATTGATACTTCTTTCCGATTTTTGATTACACAAAAACGAAACACCGTTGCACGTTTTCATCAACCTGACAAACAGTGACACTCAATTACAACTGGAAACATCATATGGTGTTTTGTAGTTGCTTACTCGCATATTTTTTTAATGCTTCAATTTAAAAGAAAAGATATTAAAACTGTCTCTTATTTGTATTGTACTATACAACAACAGAATACATATTGCCTCTATCATAATTTTACCCATTATACAGAATGTTTACTTACTTTAGAAAAGCCTTACAGAATGTTTACTTACTTTAGAAAATAATTTCCCTCACACAATTTCAAAATTCCTCGTCTATCTACCAAATATCTACTTCTTTTTAAAAAACAATCACCTGACATGAGAAATAAAAGGTTGTCAAAGCTTCGATGAAAAAGTTTCAACCGTTCCACTAATAGATAACCCGTTACTATGACATAAAAAAAAAGTTTTTGTGATTTGCAGCATTTAATAACGAAAATTCCCTTTAATTTTCTTCTTTCATTTAAAACAAACTCCTTAATTTATAGTTGAGCTTAAATTAGACTCTTGAGGCAGTTACGACAAATTTGTACAAAATTCAAGAGTTCGGTCTTTAACCTTTCCTTCCCTGTGTTGGGTATCTTCTACACATTGCTTCTAATAACCATCAATATCTCTATAAATATTATAAATACAAGGTTAAGATTTTAGGTGTTCCTCCATAATATATTTACGTATTGATTTAAAAAATAATATTAATAATAATCAGAATTTATCGACTACATCGAGGTGTTTTGTAAAGATCGAAAACAAATTCGCATTTAAACGCGACGAACGCCTCGTCTTGACGATAGGTGAATTGTATGCGGGAAGCGCGACACTATATTCGCATCTCACTCTTGCATACTAGACTGAATTGCGAGGAGCTGAACTGTCTCAACGTCGCAAGGAAAGGCGTATGCGCTGGGGTATGTGACTGACGTTCCGCGTCACTAGTTGCCTCTAGGCTTGCAAATAGGTTAGACGTACGCCCGTTCCGTGAGCGTTTTTTAATGTTTTCAGTTGGTTTTTTAATGTTTTTAGCAAATAAATCTCAATTATTATAATTTTTATCTTCAATTATAATTAATTAAGGGGATTATCTATGAATGTTCTTATTTTTCCGATTTAAAATCGCTAATTTTTTATTGCGTACTCACTACCCAACACCGTAACACGTGTATTATTTTTATCACCGTAAAGGAAGGGTTAATACAAAACTTCTTCTTCGTGCATCCCTAGCAAATATAGCAGGTTCACTTATATTGCAATGTACAGTGTTTCAATATAAATATGTGAATTTAAGACTGATGTGCTGAGTAAGATGAAGACCTCCCTGAGATGATTTGGACATATGGAACGAATGAATGAAAAAAGATTAACATAAATATATAATGCAAATGACGACCTCCGTGACACCTGGTGGTAAGACACTTGTCTGCTGATCCGGAGGTTGCGGGTTCGATCCCCGCTGGAACCCAGATTTTTTTAAAATAGGATTCCAGTCTGGTTAACATTTAGGGCCTATAAAAACATCTTTTTGGTTGGTTGGAAGAGATTGCCACATGGCAATAAACTCACCAGGTTAAAAAAATATATTTAAAAAAAGGTGTGTGAGAGGAAGACGAAGGAAAGTATGGTTGGATTAAGTGAATGATATTTTAAAATATGAGAAGGTGAATGGATGAAGAAGAGGTGGAGGACGTGTGTCGAGATGGGAACCTCTGCCCTCTCTGCCTAACCTGACATGGAGTGATGGTATATATGTATGTATGTAAACATTTTTTATCATGCATAATTTGTCTATTTTTCATAATTTCCAGTTCACCTTGACATTTATTTATCCATATACAAGATAAATTAATTCATTGTTTCATACATTATATGATCAGAATCGTGTACCATAATTTCAAATCTCAATTAAGGTGACTAACTAGAGGCAGCAGTTGCCATAAAAGGCCCTAGGGGTTTTTTATACTAGTCCTAATTTTTTATCTGGCCATAAAAATTAAGCTGTTAGCGCTCGGATAAAGAAATTTTCAGATTTTAATTAAAAGTAATGATTGCATTTATCTATTTTAGTGAAATAACTTTAAACTGAAAATCTACTGGTCAATGCTATTAGGTAAACAAATAAGTTTCCGCCGTTTTTTATTAAAAAAAAATGGGAATTTATTGTGAAAGAACGGAACCTCATGTTTTATTCGAAGTATTGCCCATCCATTGCCACTACTTTTTCCCGTCTTTCTGGCAGCATACGGATACCGTGTCGGAAGAATGCTTCATCTTTTAAGGTTATCCACGAATCGATCCAATTTTTGGTATCTTCATATGATGTGAAGTGCTGCTCAGACAGGCCATGCGTCATTGATCGAAACAAGTGGAAATCAGAAGGAGCAATGTCTGGTGAATACGGCGGGTGGGGTAAAACTTCCCAATTGAGTGTTTCCAAATGGGTTTTGACCGGCGCCGCAACATGTGGACGAGCATTATCATGCAGGAGAATAATTTTGTCATGTCTGGAGTAGTAGTGGGCGCGCTTTCCTCGCATTTCCCCAGCAATGGTTTCGTTCGGTTTGAGCAACTCATAATACACGACACCAAACTGATCCCACCAAATACACAATAGTTTTTTCCATGAATATTTGACTTAGCCGTAGATGTTGAAGCATGGCCAGTGGGTCCCCATGATTTCTTCCTTTTTGGATTATCATAGTGGATCCATTTTTCATCACCAATTACTATACGGTGCAGAAAACCGTTTTCGTTTATGCCTGGCAAGCAGCATTTCACATGTGGAAAATCGGCGTTCAACGTTTCTCGGTGTCAGTTCATATGGAACCCAATTTCCTTGTTTTTGAATCATTCCCAATGATTTCAACCTATGTGAAATTGCTTGTTGAGTCACTCCTAATGTAAGTGCAAGTTCTTCTTGCGTTTGGCACGAATCTTGATCCAATAATACTTCCAATTCTGCGTCTTCGTACACTTTCGGCCTTCCGCTACGTTCTTTGTCTTCGATGTTAAATTCACTGTTCTTAAACTTTTGAAACCACTCACGACAACTTCTCTCGCTTAAGGCAGCCTCACCATTTACTTCTACAAGCAATCGATGCGCCTCAGCTGCAGATTTCTTCGAATTGAAGAAGTAAATCAAAAGTTCCCGCAAGTGACGCTTATTCGGCTCAAAACTTGACATTTTCGCACACAAAAGAATATATTATACTGATAAAAATTCACTAATATTTCAAGGTTATGTTGTTGACAGATGTCCAACCTTACGACAATGACGTTTTACATCTGACAATTTTGAACCATAACTTACTGGTGGCGCCAACTTTTGTCAAACGGCGGTGGATTATTTGTACACCTGATATTTTTTTAGGTACATCTATATTGTTTTTATTTTTCAGTTAGAATAGTTCAACAATATCGAATTTTATCTAGCAATAGTAAACAACAAAGTTAATGGGGCACTAAAACATACGAGTTTATACTCGAACTTGACAGCGACTCAAAATCTGCAAAGATGATAGTCCACAATAGAATTCTATTACCAACTTTTAGGTATGAAAGTGAAACGTGGATATGAAAAAAAACTGAAAAACACTATGAATTAATACTAATTACGAACATTTAATTTTATGTATTAAAAAAATCGAAAATCTAATTATCGTATACCCCATCCCTAGCCAGTGCAGACTAACGTAGTAACTTTTGACGAACGTCGCCAAATATTACTTGATTTTAACAAACTGACATATTCTTGCTAATTTGTAACAAGATGTATTAATTTGTCATTATTGTTAGTTTTATGTAATGTATTTACCTAAATAACATGCTATTTATTCAAATCGAGGCTTATATTAAAGTTGATAAAATAATTAAAATTACTAACGTCGTTACAAGGTTGTATTGCGGCAAATTTGTAAAATGTCACGGGGACCATGCTACATTTTCTTTAGTATAAATAACTGTAATATGTTCTTTTTTGTAAGAGGTATCGATCACGTGAAAACACGGGACACCGGGACTCGATGCAAATCTAGTTTATCACGTTAAAACACGGGATCGGTATACAAAGTGTTAACAGAAGAGTCAGGATTTTGTCACTTTGCAACATTCAAAGTGGAAATGTGAAACTTTCCAATTGTACTTAAAAAATTTAACGACTTAATGTATTGGGTGTACAAATAAGTCACCGCCGTTTGACAAAAGTTGGCGCCACCAGTAAGTTATGGTTAAAATTGTCAGATGTAAAATGTCATTATCGTAAGGTTGGACATCTGTCAACATGACCTTGAAATATTAGTGAATTTTTATCAGTATAACATATTTTTTTGTGTTCAAAAATGTCAAGTTTTGAGCCGAATAAGCGTCATTTGCGGGAACTTTTGATTTACTTCTTCAATTTGAAGAAATCTGCAGCTGAGGCGCATCGATTGCTTGTAGAAGCATATGGTGAGGCTGCCTTAAGTGAGAGAAGTTGTCGTGAGTGGTTTCAAAAGTTTAAGAACGGTGAATTTGACATCGAAGACAAAGAACGTAGCGGAAGGCCGAAAGTGTACGAAGACGCGGAATTGGAAGTATTATTGGATCAAGATTCGTGCCAAACGCAAGAAGAACTTGCACTTACATTAGGAGTGACTCAACAAGCAATTTCACATAGGTTGAAATCATTGGGAATGATTCAAAAACAAGGAAATTGGGTTCCATATGAACTGACACCGAGAAACGTTGAACGCCGATTTTCCACATGTGAAATGCTGCTTGCCAGGCATAAACGAAAGGGTTTTCTGCACCGTATAGTCACTGGTGATGAAAAATGGATCCACTATGATAATCCAAAAAGGAAGAAATCATGGGGAACCCCTGGCCATGCTTCAACATCTACAGCTAAGCCAAATATTCATGGAAAAAAACTCTTGTTGTGTATTTGGTGGGATCAGCTTGGTGTCGTGTATTATGAGTTGCTCAAACCGAACGAAACCATTGCTGGGGCTGTCTACCGAGCACAATTGATGAGATTGAGTCGAGCACTCGAGGAAAAGCGCGCCCACTGCTACTCCAGACACGACAAAATTATTCTCCTGCATGATAATGCTCGTCCACATGTTGCGGCGCCGGTCAAAACCTTTTTGGAAACAATCAATTGGGAAGTTTTACCCCACCCGCTGTATTCACCAGACATTGCTCCTTCTGATTTTCACTTGTTTCGATCGATGACGCATGACCTGTCTGAGCAGCACTTCACATCATATGAAGATACCAAAAATTGGGTCGATTCGTGGATAGCCTCAAAAGATGAAGCATTCTTCCGACGCTGTATCCGTATGCTGCCAGAAAGATGGGAAAAGGTAGTGGCAAGCGATGGGCAATACTTCGAATAAAACATGAGGTTCCGTTCTTTCACAATAAATGCCCAATTTTTGATAAAAAAACGGCGGAAACTTATTTGTACACCTAATAGAATATTTTGGCAATTATTACACTTTGCCTTCAAACAAATAAAAATTAGGATACGGAAGCAAATAGTGTTGACATATCAGCAAAAGGTGAATAGAAAACAACTTTATCTCATAAACCGGTTTAAAATTATGTTTACTACCTTTAAATAAATATTTATATTTTATAAACTAACCGTATTTGTTTATATTGTCACACCCCTGACCTCTGATTAATTGAACCGTTTCACTAAGATCGATGATCTGAAGTTAGTGCCTGCAATATGAATCAATCAGCTGATCAGTATAACCTATAGATAGAGAAGAATGAGAAAAAAAACTGAAGTGTCTAGAATATTTAAAAGTTAATATGCAATCAATAAATCATTTTTCAAAAAATTATTATAAATTATACTAACCTTTTTTAGATAGTTGTAAGTAAAATACACCTGCGTGAAGACAATTTCACTGAAATATTCAATTTTGTTTTTTTTTTACACTTACATGAACTCTTTATGATTTTAATGTATTTTATTCCATTAATTTGCACAATACTGTATATAAGAGTTTATGACACACACCAAACAATGCTTGCATTTGGAGCCCGGTGGGGGCGCAGAACTCATTCATGGTGGAGAAAGTACAAAAAAAATATCTACGATATCTCTATATGAGAGTTCCGTGTCTATCCATGGCTTTATCCTACTCAGTTCCTGCTGGGCATGCTCGGATATAACTCCTTGAGTGTAAGAAGAAATCTGCGTCTCCTGGTTTATGTTATCAAACTCGTTCGAGGAGTTGTGAGCTGTCCAGCATTACTATAAAGATTAGCGTTAAATGTTCCTAACAATTACACTAGACTGCGCTGGTAAGAACTGTTCTCAATAACATACGCAAGAACGGGTCTTCCAGCCGCTATGCCTGTTGGAAGGGCCTTAACTCTTCTGAACGGGACTGCTTCGGATATTGACATATTTCATATCACATTACCAAAAGCAAAAGTAAATTTTCTTCTAAGATTGAGCGCGTTAGAAAGCACTCATCAACGTACTTAAGTGACTGAATATATGTGTATCATATGTTTGTGTGTATATACTCGTATGTATGCATATGTAATTTTTCTTCTTTTTTCATGTCTTCTATTTTTCAGAAGTAATTGGGCTAAGCCTGTTTTGAAAAAATAAATAAATAACCTCCACCCCCCAAAAAAAGAGTTTCCTCCACCATTTTAGGGACTCCTACAGTTATTGAAATATGACCGCAACATGCAAGTGCAGTACGCATTGAATTATGATATTTCTCAGCACAGTTAGCTTACACGGTAATAATATACCAGAAAAGTACACGTGTCGTCCTTAGGACTTGTTTGTCTCCGAACAAAAGATTCCATTGTGTGTTGCTATCTCGCCTCAAGTGCGAGGAATAATATCGTTATCTGCAGAACTAACCTACCTTACTCGATCAAATTCCGTAACTTATTATTATTTAATTGTACTTATATGATCCTTGGTTAAATAATATTGAAAACTGAAAAACCCAATATATTAAAAATATTGAGAAATAAGACTATTTTCATGGTGCCATAGCGGCGACACTCGAGTAATACGGCAAACCATGTTTGCCGCATATATGGCGGTATTCGAGTGCAAAGGGTTAACACAGTTTGTGCCAATCGCTAAGTGAAAGATTACGTTTTTAAATATACAAAAAAAATAACTCCACATCCTCTCACGTACGACCGAGACTGCAAATATCCCTATCATAACAGCACTAAAAGGTGATGAGGCTCAGACAACCAGCATAGAAGCAATAATTGTAAGACAGCGACTTCTATGGGCAGGACATTTTATCATAATCTTCAATTGCCAAGCAGTGACTCCTCTGAACTTGGCCCAAAAAAGAGGTACAAGAACGGCCTCAAATTTCATCTCAAACCGAGTGGTATGCTCACCTAGAGTTGGGTTACAGCAGCACAGGAGAGCGGTCAGTGATGACGCTCCGTGAATTTTGATGTATGGACAAATTTTCAGGAACGTATCTCTTTCGTAAAGCGAGGTATAGGTGTATAAGCAGAACACAGGCCCCAAATGGCCGATACTTCATAAGACTAGAGTCTGCCTCACTACACCATAAGACCAATTATTTCCAATTTGTTCATTAACTGTTTAATAACAAATTTTTTTTTTATTTTCCAGCGATTATTTATTCAAATTACTGCTGATCGGCGACTCTGGTGTGGGCAAATCCTGCCTGCTGTTACGGTTTGCCGATGACACATACACAGAGAGCTATATCAGCACAATCGGGGTAGACTTCAAGATCAGAACTATAGACCTGGACGGCAAGACGATAAAACTACAGATATGGGACACGGCGGGACAGGAAAGGTTCAGGACCATCACATCCTCCTACTACAGAGGGGCGCACGGGATCATCGTTGTCTACGACTGCACAGATCAGGTGTGTTAACTTCCGTTTATTTATTTTTAACAATTACACGATCATAAAGTCATTAATATATCATAATTGAATTAAATTTCAATTATAATCACTTTTGACTTCAAATTTAATTAATTTAAGCGATTGACTATGAATATTTTTATTTTTCCTATATTAAATAGTTTATTTTTACATGTGTATTGAATACACAGCACCGGAACGTGCGGATTTTTTTAACACAGGAAGGGATAGGTTAAAGATAGCACCTGGCTAGCCATACCTGTTTCTTTAACCCTTTCTCTGAAATCTTCCCTTGTCTACCCTACACCAATTTTTTAATCTTAGTCTTGTCAAAACTATTGTAATGAAATAAAGTAATTGACTTTATTCTAAATTTTTATTCCTTTAGTATTAAAAAATAACTAATATTTCTCAAATAAATAAAATAGGTAGGCACTTAATGTGCAGATTTTTCAACCAGTAAGATATACATGTTTTACTATTTGCAATTCCTATCAAATGGTCAAATTTAGGGATAATTAAGTACTATCTCCACTTTCAGAACTGCTAACATGTGCTTTGTAACCATAATTTACACTAAGAGTTGAAATAAAATGTTTCGATTAATTATTTCCTGAAAACAAACAAGTCAATCATACTAAAGTATAATATAATCTAGCAAATTACTCTCTTGGTCAGATCTTGTCAAGGTCTGATAATCACCTCACTTGTATTCTGGTGAAAGGTCTTCAAATGCAGAGATTTTGTTTAAAAATGCCAATACTAGCCACAGCTGTGTTTCCAGTTAGCATATCTCCAAAGACTTTCCTCATTATGATATCTGGAAGTTTTAATGGCGTGCAAGCTGCCATTCTTATCACACATTCCTCGTTTTATTTATAAAATCTAATATCACTTGTAGAGTTGTAACAGTTGAACCTTTTTTGTAAGAACATCATTACTTTTACTGCACTTGTTTTTACGAAGTAATTTATTGAAACATTTCATCTTCTATTTAGTGCAAACGATGACTTCAAAGCACTCACTAGCAGTTCTGAAAGTGGTGACCGAGTACATGAAATTTTCCCCCCAGTTTGACCACTTGTCAGTAATGAAGTTTGAAATTTGACCAATATAGAGACCACGCTCTACAAAGCGACAGTCTTTTTCTTAAACCCGATGTGTATTACTTACCGCCGGGTACTATAATTTGTTATTCCACTAATCCCCGCTACACGTGTTTCTTCCTCCTGCTCCAAGTTCTCTTCATGCGGAATGTGATTTATTAAAAAAGCCTCGGGATAAGCAGTAGAAAAACATGTAGCGGGCATTAATCTAATTAGTGGAACAACAAAATAATTTATTGTCAAATATTCTAATATGGAGTTCCACAAAATTTAATGCTGAAATCTTTGATAAATTTGATCACTTAACAGATGTTGCAAAGAGCAATACATGCTATTTCTCTATTGGAATAGGCAGAGAGGAGATTTCCATACTTTAATATTATTCTACAACCTCCTTGGGCTAGTCGGTAAGACTGTCTTTCGATTTAGGGATTACGGGCTCGATTTTTTAAAAGGAATTCAAGTCTGGTTTTCACTCGAGGCTTCTTTAACATCTTTCTGGTCGGTTGGAAAATATTGCCATATGGCAATAAGCCCACTATTTTACTGCGTACAATGGAACTATATAATATAAGACTCGCTCCGTCCTTGGCATGCTTTAAGAAGCGACTGAAAAAACTCTTAATTTCTAGTCAGTAAAATATTTTATTCCTGATTTTTCTTTTCCTTTCCTCTCCACCATCCCTTCCTTTCCTTTTGATTGATGATATCTCACTTTATATGAAAAATAATGGCCAGGCGATTGTCTGTCTTTATGGGGTTCATGGGTATATGCTCACATATGTTTTTATGGATAGTCATTTGAATGATTTATGCAACCATGTAACTTACAATTTTATTTGTCTGGTTGGTTGGAAGAGATTGCCACCTGGCAATAAGTCCGCCAGGTTGTATTTGCAATAAAAGTGTTGATTAAATAAATTATAATACAATACAATATCCACAGCTTTGGCCTCGTCCACATCCATGTGGGATTTATCTTTTCCGACCAACCAGAAAGGTGTTAAAGAAAACTCCCGTTATACTTATAGAATTGAAGTCCGTCCTCCCCCATACGATTGTGTGATTTTCGTCGGTACCAAAAAATCTAAAATGGGTTCTAATCTAATTTTCACTAGAGGCCTCTACTATCTTTCTGACAGACTGATAAATTTTCACTAGAGGCCTCTACTATCTTTCTGACAGGCTGATAAATTATTTTTGTAACTCTCTACGATACTTAGAACTGCACTGAGTATACATACATCTGTATGTTGACCAGTTTTAGATATTCATCATTGAAATCTGTATAGAATATTTTCCTAACTATATATAATAAACTAAGATTAATAACAAGAAAATAAAAATTAGTTTACCAAAATCACTAGACTAGAATCTTCCTATGTAAATTTTGATATCGTTGATGTGTTTTAAATTTGACTAATGAGCAAAAATCCAAAAGTGTAACTTCCAAAAGTCACAGTAATTAGTTGAAAGTACAGGTGGCCCAGAATAAAGTGCACTTTTGTGTCCTTCGTGAGGTTTTGACTGAAATTGTGACTGAGGTACGATTCGAGGACGTGGTTTCAACAGGAATGAGAGCACTTTTCACACGTCCACTAACAGTTTGGAAGTAATTTAAGAGATGTTACCCAAGTCCTGATTTGTCGTCAATTTTTTTGTAAATACCTAAGAAGTCGAGTATACGCAAATAATCAAACGACTATGCTGCAATTGAAACAAAACATTTGTCAGAAGATCGAAACGAAACCTCGGGAACAATGCAGGCGCGTGCTTCAAAATTTTCGAGCCAGATTTGACTAATGCAGTCGACAAGATGTGAGCGTCTCGACAAATTATTTTTTTTAAATAAATTCCCAATCTTTTGTTAACCGGTTCACTGCCACGAGCGTGTTGACGTGCTCTCCGACTCAGTGCTCGCCAGGCCGGCCATACAAAATGAACGCGTAAATGCGCTCTCCTTTGAGCTTGTTGCAAGCCAATATCAAATCCAATTGTAATAATTTATAAAGTATAACACATAGTGACATCTATTGGGATGGTCAAGAAATACTTAAATATTACAATTTACCGATATTATCAAAGTTACAGTCATCTTTCTAAAAGCTTTCACTGACAGTCAATACGTGTCTCTGATACAGGGTTACCGACTACATTTTTTTGCGACGTAATTGCGATAATTTATAATGACTTCGTTTGTAGTTTTGTTCAGTGGTTGATTTTTTAATTTTGTACGTTATTTTTGTTAATTTTTCAAAGTATTTATTTACAAAGTGTGTTTTCATGTATTCTTTGGTTATTGACGGTAGTTTTGCGGCATAATACGACGTTTATATAGACCTTTTACGGTTTTATTTTATAGTTTATTTACCTTTTGCGCTTCATTATGCATCATACAGATAATTTGTTGATTTTAGTTTACAAAGTATATTATATTCCACTATATTTATAAGTAAACGTGTTTTCTGTGTCAAGTTGTGACAACCCTGACATTTTGTGAATATTTAAACTGTGTTTTTCTGAGTGAACGGCAGCTCAAACGCCCCACGGTGTATATATTTAGTAAGTTTTCATAATATCTTTTATATCTGTATACAAAAAATATAAATTTTTTAGGTTTTATTTTTGTTGAAAAATCCCGGCCTGCTGGGTACGGCCATACTAATAACTTCCGGCACTTAAAGGGTTAAATGTTTGCAATAATTAAAGTTGATTATAAGTAACCATTGTTTTATTATGAATTTTTCAAAAGTGAAGTTTATTCTGAGCCACCTGTATAACGAATGAATAATTCTCTCTAGCTGTCAACAGCTGTTTAGATAATGATTGTTGAAGATTATTATTCAGTACATATCTGCAAGAGTCCTGTTTGTGTTGCCAGCGTTCTCTATTTCAACGTTATCTCTTTATTCCCCATTGTGTACTGAATGATTAATTATTATTTCCAGCCACTTCACAGTGTAGCCGTTTTCATGTCTATTTACCAACCTGTTCAATCTCCATGTGAATCTTCTTATAAACTATATGATATGTATCGGACGTGTGCCGTCACCCGTGTGTGTGTGTATGTGATATGAAAAGGACACTGTGTGTAGATCTGTATTATTAAACTTGTATGTTATAATTCATTCTAATGTTCCTGTATTTGTATGTCATATGTATGTTTGTTTGACTCCGATCGCATTCGCGACCGCGCTGGAAATAAGTGACTTGCAAAGCGATGCGATCGGAGTAGGTCCGGGCTCAGTCGGCGTAAGCAGGGCCCAAACCCCGAAAGTTGTATTTCGCGGGCAATGGGCGCTTGTAACGGCCGACTGACCATTAATATAGAGGGGCCCCCAATTTGGAAATCATATTCTGTTCACTTCTCACTTCTTTGAAATATATAAATCTCAGTAATACCGACTTTACCGTGTTTTTACTCGAGACCCGCTACCCTACATCGACTGCCTGAGAGGAATCTCTCCCTGATCTTCTTCTGCTGGATCTTCGCTACGGAATTTGCTAGCTCGATTCTCTGAGCGCTACGCGGTGACCAACCACCTATATACAGTCTTTGTACCTGTCCGGTACATGATATATACATACCATCACGCCATTTCCCTATCGGGGCAGGCAGATAGTACAGAGTGCGAAACTTTCCTATCTCGACACACATCCTTAGCCTCTTCTACATCCACACACCTTTTCATACAACTACTACAATTTATTTAACTTTCTACATTTTCTTCTTTCAAAATATTCACTTGATCCAACTATGATTTCCTTGATCTTCCTCTCACTTACCTTCCACTTACATTTGCACTATTTATTTGTTTTTTTTTAGTATTTCTTCATTCACTCGTTCCACACGCCCAAACCATTTCAGCATACCTTTTTTCATCTTGCTCATCAAATCAGTTTTAAGTTCACATCATTCCTTATTCTGTCATAAATTGTCGCCCCATGTGTTCTTCTCAATGCACGCATTTCTACAGTTTTTATTCACACATATGTATTCGAATACAATACAGTTCAAAAATATGTTACAAATGCTCTAATATCGATCACATTGAGTAGTTGAAAGTGTATCATATTATTATTGTCAGTATTAACTATGTCACTAGTTAATGTTACGCCCATCCTTTGGCCTAAATAATCTTTTGATAAATTTGGATAAAGTTCTATGACCTAACACTGGCTCGATCAGCAATACGAGTGTGCTTTCTGCTCAGTGACGCAACCAATAGCTATTTAATCACTCATAATTTAGATAAAATTTTATCTATACCAGCTTGTACCAACGTATTTGAGGGTTATCCCCCAAAATATGGAAATTTTAAAAAATATATATTATATAATTTTTATTATTATCGTACATGATGAGCCCAACCTTCTTTTCTTTCATCCACTTTGCACGAATTTCTCCTGTTACACAAAGAGGGTCTGCTTCTAGCGTTAGCTTATTCGTTAGGAAGAATATCAGCCAGGATTCTTATCATACTGCTAGGCGGTACCGAGAATATATCCAGTGTCACTCAGTTGGTTCAATATCTCTTTACCATGCGTGACTGAGTGTTTAGCCATGATATTCATCCTGTAAGTTGGTATGTAGAACAGAGGGTGATTCCTTGCACGGCTATATTTATTAGATACATATAAATTTAGTGCTTCTAGAATCGCGGGACAGTTAAAAAGCAACCTTGAAAAAACTTAAGTAGAAATATCGCAATGGATTCTTGCCTTCTTGTTTCGAGGCTTCTATAGTTACGCACTGTGAGAAGTTCGACATGGTGAGCATATTTTGGATAATCGCCCTTTGTTCTGTACCTTAGATATCTGAAGAATTTATTCTATATTGTTTTTATATTTGAGCTGTTGAGCCCAAACTAGATGCATATGAGTAGTTTATTATTATCATCTTTCTCAAACAGCACGGTGAAAAGTGTGTATACATATTTTTGGGACAACCTATACTGCCGTCATAAGCAAAAACGCAGCTAACGGGAAAAAAATCAGAAATTTAACGAAGTATGAGGTAATATTCCATATCAAATTCTGAACCCTAATCCATAAAAATACAGAAAACCATTTATTTCAATACAAAAATAGACATAATGTCTTTTTTAATTTTACAAAATACTAGGTTTTAAGCAGAAAAATGTGATTCATAAGAAAAAAGACAGCAACTGCCTATTCGTTTGCTGCGTTTTTGCTTATGAATCACATTTTACCGCTTTTTTGTTTATGAATCACGACATTTTTAAGCAGCAATGAAAAACATAAAAGTACAGTTTTCTCAAAGCTTAACTTTTGCCATTAGCTGCGTTTTTGCTTATGAGGGCAGTATATACGAGTATATATCTGTGACATTGTACGCTATTAAAATAATGTATTTCAACAAAACACTTATCTATTTCAGGAATCATTTGGAAATGTGAAACAGTGGTTAGAAGAAATTGACCGTTACGCCTGTGACGGAGTCAACAAACTATTGGTAGGAAATAAAAATGACCTCACCACGAGAAAGGTTGTGGATTACACAACGGCCAAGGTAAGCAAACTTGTGTTCATGTTTTATAGTTCATTAAGTTGAATATGTGAACGTACGTGCCAGGGGAACGAGAACTGTTTTTCAGAAAACAAATGTCCACGTAGACCAGATTGGAGCAAGTCTATGTAGAATTCCGCTGTTTAGTTAATACGATATTTTCTCAAATGATGGAAAAGTTAACAGGGATATCGAACAGCATGCAGCGATAGGAAACAAAGTCAATGGGGTACTAAAACATATACAGAGTGTCCCGTAAGTAGTGAATCATACTTAGGGTGATGATAGATTGGGTCAAGACCTACCAGAATATCAAAATTTGACCTCAGTAAAAACCTTACCGTTTTTAAGTTATTCAGACTTTTATAAAATTTCTTAGATTTTGCATTAATACCTGGTGGTAAGACACTTGTCTGCCGATCCGGAGGTTGCGGGTTCGATCCCTGCTGGAACCCAGATTTTTTAAAATAGGATTTCAGTCTGGTTAACACTTAGGGCCTATAAAAACATCTTTTTTCCATAGCTATCTCCAAAGTAGTTAATATTTTGTTACATTCTTAACAAGGACATCTTTTCTCTGAAAGATTTAAACAATAAATTAGTGTAACAGGATCCCATATACATGGTGTAACAGCCGATGACGATCAACGGAAGCAGGGTGATGGGGGACCTCAATACCTATCCATTTAACCCACCATGTATGTTCAGCGATATTCAGTGGTTCTCAAGTAATTTGGATTTTTGTGAAATTTTAATAAAAACCCGATTTTAGATTAAACTTTGTAAGTGTAACTAAACTATTAGCTCTGCGATCGTGATTTTTCTTCTGGAAGTAGTTAAATAATGGGTACAACAATAAATACCACTTTCCGTCACAACCCTACTTCTTTCCAAATTAAGATAGTTGAGACGAAAAGTGGTTTTGTTGTACGTAAGGCCCATTATTAAACTACTTCCAGAAAAAAATCACGATCGCAGAGCTAATAGTTTAGTTACACTTACGAAGTTTAGTCGAAAATCAGGTTTTTATTCAAATTTCACAAAAATCCAAATTACTTGAGAACCACTGAATATCGCTGAACATACTTGGGGGTTAAATCGATAGGTATTGAGGTCCCCCATCACCCTGCTTCCGTTGATCGTCGTCGGCTGTTACACCCTGTATATAGCGGCTCACAAAATCCCTGCAGAACATCGTATGCCAAGAATAACAGATCCTTAATCTTAATCAAAATTAACTAGTGGTCAATATGATATAATTACTCGAGTTGAATTAAAGGTCTTTTTTGAAGTTCTTGAAAGCATGGAGAAGACACCAACCCGCTCAATTCCACATTCTCAGTTCATGAAATAAGGCGTTAACATAGGTTTATCAATTTGCAGGAGTATGCAGAGCAGCTGGGTATTCCATTCCTGGAGACATCAGCAAAGAACGCGACCAATGTTGAGCAAGCGTTCATGACCATGGCGGCGGAGATTATGCAACGTGTGGGGCCTCCCTCACAGGGCGCCCACGACCCACAGGCACGCCTCAAGATCGACCAGAGTCGGCCCGTGGACACGGGCAGCAAGGGCTGCTGCTGAGCGACTGTTACCATCGCGCGCCCCCCGCACACCATGTGAGTACCACACACATTTTACCTCATATCTTCGCAACATTAACTCTTTCCCCGCGGGGAGCACAAACGCCTGTGATCTGACGACAATCCAAGTTTCAAATCACAAATACTTAAAAAGAATGACACAAAACCGGAATAAAAATTGAACTAAAATTTAAAATAATCTTTATTCTAGCGACATCTCTGAAAACCTTGTCAAATAATATATTAGTTTATGAGATATTGTTGAATAAACAGAGCGTCGAATTTTTTTGGTTTCTCAATATTTCCAGCATTAACGACCTGTCTCGCGGATCGAGTCCTGCGATGAGTCTCTCTTACGTAAATAAACATTACTAAGTCTCTCTTACGTAAATAAACATTACTAGTGCTATATGCATTTGATTGGGTGTCATGAAGCATTGATTTGATCGTAGCATTCCTTTGTTTATTTTACGTAATGTTAAGTTTATCTCCTTTATTTAATGAGTCTCCTTAAGAGTAATGACTATTATTTATTATCAGAAAATTACTTAAGTGTCATGTTTACTTGGTGTTGTAATCAAATATCAGTGGTTCTAAACAAAATATGTGTTTAAACTTAGAAATTAAAAAACGCTGAAATTGTGCCGCGCACAGGATTCGTGGAATTTGATTTTTAACGCGGTGAACAGGTTAAGACATAATACCATATTTATTTATTTAATGGTAAAATAAATTAAAAATACTTACTGTTTTTCATGGGCAGTAGCAAAAACACTATAATTGTCACTTATTTGATTGTGACTTGTTTCTATTTATTAATTTGTTTATGTTTACACGCGTAATATACTACCGTCATAAG
Source organism: Odontocerum albicorne (assembly GCA_949825065.1). NCBI lineage: Eukaryota > Metazoa > Arthropoda > Insecta > Trichoptera > Odontoceridae > Odontocerum > Odontocerum albicorne. The sequence goes on from OX463855.1 coordinate 6,004,160, forward strand.
CAAAAACGCAGCTAATTGGAAAAAATAAAAAATTTAACTAAGTATGAGGCAATATTCCATTCTGAACCATAATCTATAAAAAAATACAGAAAACCATTTATTTCAACACAAAAATCTATGTCTTTTTTAATTTTACAAAATACTAGGTTTTTCTAAGCAAAAAAAATAATAAAATGTGATTCATAAGCAAAAAGACAGCAAGTGCCTATGCATTTACTGTGTTTTTGCTTATGAATCCCACTTTACTGCTTTTTTGTTTATGAATCACGACATTTTTAAGCAGCAATGAAAAACATAAAAGTGCAGTTTTCTCAAAACTTAACTTTTGCCATTAGCTGCGTTTTTGCTTATGAGGGCAGTATAAATATAATGGGGGGTGGTTTTTATTTGGTCTTGCACTTGATGATGATATTATAATCTACGATTCCAAGTTTTTAACAAAAAAATTAATATTCACAGTTGTGATATTTTTAAAGATAAAAATTTTAAAATCAAAAATACGTAATAATTTATGTGAAAAAAACACTCAAAACTATACCTATTAACCTTTCCTTCCCTGTGTTGGGTATCTTCTACACGTTGCTTCTAATAACCATCAATATCTCTATAAATATAATAAATACAAGGTTAAGATTTTAGGTATTCCTCCATAATATATTTACGCATTGATTTAAAAAATAATATTAATAATAATCAGAGTTTATCGACTACATCGAGGTGTTTTGTAAAGATCGAAAACAAATTCGCATTTAAACGCTGCGAGTGCCTCGTCTTGACGATAGGTGAATAGTATGCGGGAAGCGCGACACTATATTCGCATCTCACTCTTGCATACTAGACTGAATTGCGAGGAGCTGAATTGTCTCAACGTCGCAAGCATTAAGCGTAAGCGCCGGGGTATGCGACTGACGTTCTGCGCCACTAGTGGCTTCTAAGCTTGCAAATAGGTTAGACATACGCCCATTCCGTGAGCGTTTTTTAATGTTTTCAGATGGTTTTTTAAGGTTTTCAACAAATAAATCTCAATTATTATAATTTTTAACTTCAATTATAATTAATTAAGGGGATTATCTATGAATGTTCTTATTTTTCCGATTTAAAATCGCTTATTTTTTATTGCGTACTCACTACCCAACACCGGATCACGCGTATTATTTTTATCACCGTAAGGGAAGGGTTAATCTCTAAAAAAAATTGGTAGGAAAAAGAAAATCTTCAATTGGAAATGATGTGCAGTTGTTATTATTTACAGTTTATTATTTTTTTATTCCGTATGATATTAACAAATATATTTGTATTGTTTATTTCAGATATATCATAAAAATGGGAACCTCGGCATAACAATAACTGGTTCCCATAAGCAAAGTGGGATCACCTGAAGGATTTAGAAAATTCAACAAACGTCTCTAGTTTATTATTTATCAAATTCTGGTGTAGAATTTTTCCTTTCATTTGTGTACAGTAGATTTAAAACATTAATCTTACATTTATTACCCAAATAGACAGTTCTAACCATACATTCATGTTATATTGTTTTTTAATCATTCCGTTTCACTGTATAATTTATTTTCTGTAAACGCCTGTGTGTTATGCTTGTTTACCATTGATTTAACAATGCAACCGGGAAGGGATGTTTAGTACCAAGTGGCACGTTAAACAACCTAATTCTGATATAAATCTATACCCACAAATGTGAGCATTTTTCAGCTGATACGCAGACATGGAGTTGTCATCTCTTCGACATATTTTGCAAAGTTAAAAACAGTTTTAAAATTTCTCACAAATAAAGAAATTTTCAAACTGTTCAAAATGAAATGTTTTACCCCCTTCGTGTCTGCAATAGATATTTTTTTTTATTTCCGTTTTAATGCCAACACCGTTTCCGTGTCCTTCGGACAAGTGATTAATGAAATGTTTATTCTTTTTTTATTTTATTGATTTAATTTCTATGACAAGAGCACTTAAGTCATATAGTTATTGAAATTTTAGCATTTTTACTATTAATGATTATTTTTTGGCATCGAGTGGATAAGTAATAAAAGAATATTGTAAATTTGTATTTGAAAAGAAAATATTAAGAACATTTAGGGATTTTTATGTAAATTAAGATTTTCCGGTTATCATCTTTTATTATGTATTATTTTTATGCCAGATTTGATCTGAAGATATTTTTTCCGTACGAATATGGTAAAATATCTCTACCTTATATTTGCGTATGAAATTTGTCTGATAGTTTTTCATTTGTAAACAAATCAAAGTTAAGTCAGTGTAACGCTATTATTATTATTATTATGTCTTGTAAAAAGCCTCGGCAAGTTTATCAATAAATAACTGAATAATATGTCAGCCTAAATTTTATTAAACTTAAATATAGTCTGTGCCTCTAGATTTATTTATTTTCTAATAATATCGTGGACATTTTAAGCAAAAAAAAAACAAAATTAAGCCGAAAACATCACTTTTTATTAACATTAGATTTTATCGAATTTAGATTTGAAATAAGGAAGACTCCCCGACAAATAATTCTTTATTGTCGTTTGTCTCGCATGAAACTGTCTTTAGTTCACTTGTTTGTTTTTTTTTTTTAACCTTTTTCTCATTTGACACGTTTAACATGTATTTAATATTTAAGAAATTTGCGGCTTTTAACGATTCACACGGAGTAATACAAGTCATAATAACGGTCAAATTCTAAGCAGAAAACAAAGAAGTAACAATATGGTCAATCCTGTCCTCGTATACTAATTGTGATTCTCGCTTTTATTTCGTATAAAATTTAAGAACACAGCCAAGTTGTCATGTCAAAATAGATTTGCCTAAAGTTAACAATTGATAGAAAATAATGTATTTTGATGTATTAGCCCTTAATTTGGCAACATATCTCTGGAGATAAAAACGCCAAGTTGGTTTTTAAAAGTATTTATGTTATATCTTCTTTGTTCTAATCTTTTCTATTAAGTATAGAAAAATTTTACAACAAAAAACATTAAATAAAGTATTCTAAATGTTTGCGTCTCAGAGATATGTTGTCGATCAAAGGATTAAAATTCACGAATCAGTCGAGATAATTTGTGTTTGATATAATTTATCATCGTAATTTGTTTTATCAAACAACTGTTTAGTCTTGTTTGTGCTCCCCCGATGATAAGGTGAAAGCCTTAAAACCGGTAGGGTTATACCGTTACAAAAAGTGGAATAAACAGTGTTTGATAAAAAAAATAAAAAAAATTACAATGTCTTTAAACCTCTACAATATTAATGCCTTAACTATAAATAATATAATTTATCATCATTTTGTAATTCAAACAATTCATTATTATTTAATTTAAAATTAGTTATTTGATGAAAACTGTCAAGTATCACGTTAATTAATCGTTAATCCCAGTACAATTCTTGCAAATATTTTTCTACTCACCACAATTTCTGCATTTACTCGTAAATTTTCTATTCATTTTGTTACTCTTTTATTTAAAAACAAATAGAAATTTAAGAATCAAAAAATTTTGTAAATCTTGTCAATCTCTCTTCTAGAACTTTTATATCCTCCTGTAACATTATATTTAAGATACTGAGTTCATTCAAAACACAACACTGTCCTGCATATCATTTGTCATATTGTCAAAAAATATTAATTGATTTGTGTTCATACATAAAAGGTATAATTTAATCGCAGACAAAGATGATATCTTGTAATTTCAAAACCTGAAAATCCACATTTAAGTAATGTAAAAATTCCTGCTCGTAAGGTGGCAAGTCAAACCACGACATAGCGCCTTTAATACATTTGCTGCCAGAACTGCAACTAAAGAGCTTCCAAAGACAGTGCCAATAAAAAAAAAACACTGACATATCAGTGAAAAACTAATGCAATTAAAATATTAAGAATTGGTCTACTCATATTTGAAAACAGCATCTATAAGAATGTCGCTGGACATTATTGGCAGCAAATGTGTTAATGTCCACTTCTGAGACATCTGGCGTAACCTGATTATATTATATTAAAGTAAGAAAATAGTAGAATTACTTTTAGAAAGCTGGATGGAACTGGTTATATTAATGATATCTTGAATGTTAGAGTACTTGTCTTCTATCAGAGGTTGCGGGGTAGATTCGCAATAGTGAACAAACAAATAGGCCCAGACTCTTCATTTTTACATCATCATTATCACATAATATTTTCCATCAAGAACACAGGGATGCTATAAAACACCTCCATCCAGATTGGCACACAGATCTGGTTGGTTAGAAAAAAAATGCGATGTTACAAAATTAAGTGAATCATTTAGGCCGAGGCCACACCAAAGTGCTTCGTTAGGTGCTAAGCTAAGTTTTACGTGACTCATATAATAGGTGACTTCATGCATGGCCACACCAAAGCGCTACGCACAAATTCATTTGACAGTTGGTAGCGGTTGAGTCAACACACAATGTCCATCTCAAAACTAACCAATTTCATTACAACTTACCTTATCTTTATTTACTTTCTGTGCAACTTCATTCCAAAGTGATTTTATTACAGGTACATTTTTGTATAATTTGCTCGATGTGTTCCACAACGGCTCCCTTTTATACACAGCTGTTATTAAAACTTCCGCCATCTTGTAAAATCACGGTGACACAATCAAATTAAGCAATACGTCTGTTCGCTAGGAGATTCACTTGGTGACTAATCGTCATGTAGTGTGGCGCGAAGCGTGCAGTGTGGCCATTGCGATAGTATGCGGTGTGTTGGTTCGCTATGATATGTCGCCTAACTCGCAGCGTAGCTCTAAGCATCAAACTAGGCTCCTACCTGTGTGGCCGTGGCCTTAATCAAATTTAATATTTTTAAACAAGTAATCGGTTCAAAACAGTTTCATTCTTGACAGGCGATAAGATGAGAGAGTCTTGATTTAGTCATATTTACACTCGGCACAGTGTGCTTATACATTCAACTCTTTTATTTCCTTTAACTCTCCCGAGTCTTTTTCATTCCAAGTCTATAAATATTTTTTAAATACAAAATATCTTGGTCGATAATACTACAAGCTTTGTAACGTTAAATACATTTATAAACATTAAATGGATGGCCTGGAACAGAAGTAATGCCAACATTTTTTCAATTTATTTCCAGGTCATAAAGTAAATACAGTGAATCGGAAAGAAAAAAATATGGACAGACATTGCCTGGTACAAAAGGCAGATTTGCTGTATCTTACTGGAAACCTTTAGGAATCCCTCAATTTACGCGAATAATCGGTTCCAGGAATATCGTACATAAATGAAGCAGTCGTATCTATAAAAGTGGTCACTCACTGATAACTAGTAAAACACAGATTTTGATGAGAACCATGTGATTTCTTTATGTGAATAAAAAAAACTAAAGAACCTGTTGTAACTGTTACACTTGTGGGTGTTGATGGCGTAAAGAATCTACCTAGAGTCTGCTGCTTGGCTGTTCTTCTCTGTCCCTCTAGTTCCAAACAAAAGAAACTGTATTTATGTGATATCGTGTAAATGGGGGATTACTATAATTGAGTAAAATATTTCTCAAATCAGTAAGCTGAAGTTATACAGCAAAAGTATTAACTAATGAATCACAATTTCACTAAGACCAACTCCATGGTCTAATGGTATTACGCACTTAATTGTTGCCTGATGTTTCAAGTATATTAGGCAACAATTAAGTGCTAGTAAAATAAACTCAGATGAAAGTGAAACCAGTATGGAAGAAAATCCAAAAATCAAATGTCAATTTGAGTCTACCAAGAATTGGAGGCGAAACTCGTGAGTTTAACAGACCAGCATTATAACCACTGCGTCCAAAATATGCATAGATGCATTAATAGTATAATCTCACTTTAAGGGTAGATTATGAAAAAACTATTAACCCTACATTGTGCTTTACTATTGAAAGTAAAAGAAAACACCTCGAAGGTTTTTATAACATGAGTAAAAAGTGGTTAATTATAAAATTATATCTCCCTCGTAACTCTGTGACCCTTAAGTGCCCCCTAGATGGGAGTACCATCTGATATAAGAATTAGTTATGTAAAACAGTAAAATAATCAAGTTCGTAGTAAGAATTTGAACTTGGCTCAAATTTAATAAAAATTGATTGCCCTTTGAATTGTTTCTATTTTGGAATATACAAATTATATATTATAAATTGACTTGACGGTGATAAATATTGTGAGAATATTTAATATTCGTAAGAACTAAAAGTATGTTTTTTCTGAACCAAGATTATTTTCAAATTCTACATAGGTATATAGTCTTTAATTTGTGAAAAAAAAACTCTTGGATAATCTTAAATAGTACCAGTTAGCTTACAAAGAGAAGATATATCCATTTATTTTTTAATTTTTGTTAATATCATAAATGCAACATTTATTCGGATTTTTTGTAATAAAATAATATTATTTTTTTGGATAAAGATATTTTACCTTTGTATGTTCACTTGAATATTTTGCCAAATATGCAAGTGATATGAAGTGTGCACGCTATTTTAATGCCCTGCCAACAGAACGAGTCAGTGTTGCCGTATTGAGATGATTAAAAATAGTCACATCCGCTCATTCGCTATATCTATAATATATATAGAGTAAGACATCAGTTTTTTTCATTCCCTTCTCGAGACGGAAATGTCTTGGCTCGTTTTGGTGGTAGATTTAGGTTAATTATACAAATAACGATTTGTAACCATGTCATTGTATAAAAAAAAATAAAAACACTGGAAGCTTGTAGTATAATTTGGACATGTTTTTTTTTATTTTCAACCCATTTTTCCCTTAACCTCTCGAGTAGTAAGATATTAATGAAAATTTTAAAACATCGTTTGTTCAGTTGATAAAACATGTAACTAGCCGATAAATGATTTAATTGTGTGGTATCATCAATAGATGTCATTGGTAGTCCAAATCCTGACATAATCTGAGAATATTCGAGAAATAATCACTACGCCCCAACGGCGGGGCCATACGCTATCTGACTCAGTATTTCATGGCCCCACGGTTGGGGCGGTACTCACGGAAAGGTTATCACGTGCACTTGGCACTTTTCAGGCCAAAATATTTCTTATACCCATAAGACAAAAATAATATGCACGTAAAATTGTACTCATTGACAAGTTCTATTTTTTTTTTGCTTTAATTTCACACTTCTGTAAGCAACCAACCGTTGAAATTGATAATGTCAAAAAAAACTGGCATTCGATTGGTTTATAACCTTGTTCCTTTTGCTCACAAAGGGGTACATTCAAGATTCTGTACTTTTTATCTGAAGATAATATAACACAACTTGCAGAGCCTGCATGGCAATTGCAGAGCTCTTCCAACCAACCTAAAAGATGTTCGATAGATCTTAAGTGAAAATTAAACTGGAATTCTTTTTAAAAATCTGGATTCTAACAGGGACCGAACCTGCAAACCCTAGGCTGGAAGACAAGTGTCTTACCAACTAGGTCATGAATGAATATATGCAATAGATTGGTCAAATATTTTTGATGAACGAGCTTCGTCACTTTCAAAGTATTACAAATTACAATTTGACGACACTCAAAAAGCGTTAAGTATTTCGAAATAGACATATCGAATAAATTAGCTCAACCATTTATTTATCTGCCATGAGTGCAGGGCTAGGTGCGCCTACACTTTTTGCACCGTTAAAAATGACATGTTTGAATCATCTCTCTGTGAATAACATAAATGCCACATGTACCGGACGGGGCACAAAGACTGTAGATAGGCACGTTGGTTGCCGCGTAGCGCTCAGAGAATCGACGTAGCGAAGATCCAGTAGAAGAAGAAGGTAGCAGGGGTCTCAAAGTAAAAACACGGTCAAGTCGGTAGTACTGAGAATATATTTTCGCAATCAGGGGGCCCTCTATATTAATGGTCAGTCGGCCGTCACAAGCGCCCATTGCCCGCGAAATACAACAACTTTCGGGGTTTGGGCCCTGCTTACGCCGACTGGGCCCAGACCTACTCTGATCGCATCGCCCCGCAAGTCACTTATTTCCATTGCGGTCGCGAACGTGATCAGAGTCAAACAAACATACATTTTACATAGTTTCCAAAATATAGCAAACATATAGAAACAGATCAAATGAATTATTACAAAATACAAGAATGATTATAACATACAAGTTCAATATACAGATCTACACACAATGTCCTTTTCATTATACCGCATGCGCACACACAAGGGTGACAGCACACGTCCGATACACCACAAATTAGCTTACGTAAACATGTACAAGATACTTGCAATTTTAATAAAAAAATATAAATTTATTAGACAAAAGTCAAGTGTACAAATGTGGAGTTTGTTTATTTCCTTACCGTAATCTCTGCCAACCAACTAGACAAGATTCATGTCAATTGCTGGATTAAATTCATTAAGATCACACATTATTTCTAAAAGGAAAAAAGACTTACCTCATCAAAAAACAGGTTTACAAGATATTTTCAAATGTCACCAAAAATGGGAAAATATTATATATATACTATAGAGAGCACTTTGTCATTGAAGAGAGATAAGCTACCTAACAGGAGTGTTTTATAACAACTGGTAACTGGTTCCAGAGTTTGGCAACGTGAAGTTATTCAATTATGCACATATCAATAATACCGTATTTTACGGATTATAAGACACACTTTTTTCTTTAAAAAATTGCCTCTTAAATTCAGGTGCGTCTTATACTCAATAATAATATAAAATAAAATGTCCAGTGTTTGATTTAAGATTCCCGCCAGTCTTAAAAATGGCCATATATTCGATGCAGCGGGAAACCTATCTCTATCTGGCAACATTGGATTCAACTGGCAGCAGCAGTGCACCGATGCGATGAACATGAGTTGTGGGAATTCACAAGCTTGCTAACACTGTCCCTCCCGCTTTGCCATCACAAACCCACAACATTGTCTAGCCTATGATGCGTCATTGCAGTCTACGGTGCCAGTGAACTTGAATTGAAAGTGATTTGTGTTATCGGTAACAGTACAATATTTTTGTTAGTAGCTAGTTTCGCAATGGAAAAAAATAAAAGGTATTCATATGATGCGGGGTATAAATTGAAAGTAATAGCATATGCAGAAGAACATGGAAACAGAGCAGCTGAGCGGCATTTCGGCACTCCACCAACAGAAAAAACCATTCGCGATTGGCGGGATAGTAAAGAACTGAAAAAAATGAGGAAGACTAAATGTGCAAATAGAGGACTGAATGCAAAATGGCCAAAACTAGAAGACGACGTGGCTAAATAAAATGACGTGACTGAATAAAATAATAAAAATGGTAAAAATGTTATTTTATTTTAAAATTGCCTAAAAATTAAGGTGTGTCTTATAGTCCGTAAAATACGGTAGACCATACTACATACATATATTAATCTTACATAAATGCATTAATATTTATAATTTGTTTTATCAAACACTGTTTATTCCACTAACGGTATAACCGTACCAGTTTCATGGCTTTCACCTCATCATCAGGGTCCCCTGTGTTTGATAAAACAAATTACAATGTTTTGAAACCTCCACGCCTAATGCCTTAACTATAAATAATATAAATGCATTAAGATGGAAAATACCTGTGTGTATAGATTTGATAGCAATTCAGCAAATATGAACCCGACAAAGCGAATATGTGGTACTGATATAAAAGAACAGGTAAAAACTTAACAAAACCCCAAAGAAAAATATCCAATGGTATCAAGTCACAGGATCTAGGTGGTCAATTAATGTTTATTATAAGAACTTAATAGGAGCCAACCATCCTGATACGTAAATTCTTAAGTTAGCTTTAATCCACAGATTATAAAATATTTTGCTATGTAAGCTTGGTAAGCAATATATGACAATGGTTTTTTGTAAAGCGAAACAGGTCTATCATTTTAATTCAAGTATATTGTGTAGAATTTTTTCACATTTAAGTATTATATCAATCTGTTTATAAATAAATTAAAGTTCAGTGCTCTGCCTACCCTGACAGGGAAATAACTTGATCTTATGTACGAGGCATATCCAGAAAGTAAGTGTACTGAGGCTCTCACGACCGGATGGATTTTATTTTCGACATGATGGCTACACTTTCGTGTAGCCTGACCCTTCCCCTCCGCAACAAGACCGGTTCGAGGTCAGTACGTTGAGAAGTGTCGACGCGACAACACGTTTCGTGAAAAATGTCAATCGAATCTCCCGCCAAGTGTGAAATACGCGGCGTCATCCGTTATCTCGTTTGGAAGGGAAAATCTCCGGTTGAGGTTTATAATGAGGTGAAAACTGCATATGGTGATAAAGCTATGAATCGTACAAGTGGTGTCGCGAGTTTAAAAACGGTCGTACGTCTGTGCATGATGATTAGAGGAGCGGAACACCTTCTATTGTGACTGACGAAATTGTGGAAAAAATCGAAAATGCGCTCCGTGACGATCGCAGATTGACTGTGGATGAACTTTCTGCGATGTTTCCGCAAATCTCCAGATCTCTACTATACGAAACCATCACAGAAACCCTCGGATATCGGAAACTGTCCGTGAGGTGTGTCCCAAAACAGCTGACAGACCAACACAAGTTGAATCGAGTGGAGGCCGGGCAAGAGTTTTTGAGGCGCTGCAAACTCCATGGAAATGAATTTCTCCGCTCCATCGTTACTGGAGATGAAACTTGGGTTGCACACTACACGCCTGAAACCAAAAGGCAGTCTCAAGAGTGGCATCACACCTCTTCACCCTCCGCCAAAAAGTTCAAAACCACAATTTCAGCCAAGAAAATCATGGCATCCGTGTTTTGGGACTGTCAAGGCATAATTTTAATTGAATATATGCCTCAAGGGGAGACCATCAACTCTGCAAGATACTGTGAGATCCTAAAAAAATTGCGGAGGGCGATTCAGAACAAGAGGAGAGGCATGCTGACAAAGGGAGTCTGCCTGCTGCACGAAAATGCCAGACCACACACGGCCAACGCCACGAAGGAACTGCTCGCCTCGTTTAAAAGGGATGTCCTGAACCATCCCGCGCATTCCCCTGACCTAGCACCTTCAGATTACTATCTCTTTACCTCCCTGAAGCTGCACATGGGTGGAAAAAGGAGTTCAACCAACGAGGAGGTAAAGGAAGAGGTGGAGAAGTGGACGGAGGAGTTGGCGGGAAACTACTTCGAGGAAGGCATCAAAAAGTTGATACCCCGCTTCACCACCTGCATTGAGAGGAATGGCGACTATGTCGAAAAATAGCTTACATATGTACTACGGCAACCACGTAATTTTTTTGTTTAAATAAAAAAAATTGTAACCTACAAAAATTTAGTACACTTACTTTGTGGATATGCCTCGTATATTGGGAAAAGATGAAAAATAATACACATGATTAAAATTGTTTATTTATTGGTTTTGACCTTTTATATAGAAATATGTCAAACTACAAAAGGATAACTAAAAATAAATGCATTAAATGACAGTAATACCACAATTAACATTAATCTCTATAAACGCTACCTTGCTATAACACAATTGACAAAAACATATAGTAAAGGGTCTTTCGAATTGAGAAATTTTTTTAATTCTTGGATAAAACACAGATGGCGTCGCGAACTTGCCTAGGTCTTGTGACATTTGAGAAGTGTAATGTATGACATTTATAAAAATGGAGTCGTATACAATACAATAACGCATTCAAATTGTTGAATTATTTTATGTATTGTAATCTCCGGAAACGGTGATGTTATTTGGCCACCAAGATCATGTGATCTGACACCGTTTGACTATTTTCTCTGGGGTTACGTGAAAAGCCAAGTCTATAAGAATGACCCCCAATCAATTCCTGAGCTGAAGGACGAAATCATTCGTGTTATTGGTGAGTTAGAACGGCAATTATGCCAAAATGCCATCGAAAATTTTGACATAAAAACTGAACATCTGTGAGGCTGCAAGAGGTGGACATTTGGCAGATATCGTTTTTTGTGTTTAAATGTCATACATTATACTTCAATGACCAGTAAAAAGTTTTTTGAAATCAAAGCAAATTGTGTTTTATTTAAAAAATTTGAATTAAAAAGACCCTTTATTAATAACAAAAATATTATGCAATTGTCTCAGTAAAGTCTCATATATTTTATCGGAAAATGATCTTGATTTTGTTCAAAGCTGTGCAGTAAATAATGACATATTAAATGTTTTAACCTGTTACATCAAAAGAAAAAAAAATTAAAGCAATTGACGCTTGATTAGTTTTTATCAAAAAATTACGTTGATTTTATCAAAAACGTTGCTTCTTTTCAAAAGTTTTATTCACTTATATCCCTTCACGTGTTGTTTTTACCTTAGTTAACGACAATTCTGTTGACGTAACGTATCCCTATCGTTAAACTGTACTTAAAAACAATTAGATGTAAGATCCAGACATCTAAATCACATTTGATTTACAGCACGTGATAAAAACTGGTTATATAAATATTACTTAAAATAAAATAAACCTTAAGTGTTTTAATACCGTCCAGTAATTCAATGAAATAAAAGTATCCCTCACTAAACGTAATCTTGTTTTACGAGATTTTACTATAACGGTATTTAAATTGAAAAAAATATCTAAAACCAATTTAAATGTACTCAATTGAAAAAGAATTTAATGAAAACTCTTGTCTGGAGTGTGCTGCTGTATGGCTGCGAAACGTGGACCATCAGCCAGAGCGAGTCCGGGCGTCTGGCTGCCTTTGAGATGTGGTGCTACAGGCGGATGGCCAGGGACCATTGGTCAGATCACATCCGAAACAACGAGGTATTGAGCGGGGTTGGAGAAACAAGGCGTCTCCTAAATAGAGTTGCCCAACAACGATCCAGTTGGATAGGCCATAACATCAGGCACCCAGGCCTGTTCCTTATCGTCGCCGAGGGAATGATTGAGGGCAATAACCATAGAGGCTGCCCTAGATATACGAGGGTGGTCCCAAAAGTACCCGACCTGATGTATAGATGGGTAGTGTAGATCACACTGGATGGAGACTTCTGTTCCCAATAACTGTGATCAACCGAATAATGTGATCAAACTGAATCACTATACAATATAAATGGCTTAAATCATATATTTAAATTTTATACTGAAGTAAAATAGAAAAAAAGTTATAATAAATAGGCGAAACAAAATATCAAATCATTATTATATTACTTAAAAATAAATTACAATAAAAATGTAAATATTATGAATCATTATACAATATATAAACGCATTACTTAAAAATAAATTACAATAAAAATGTAAATATTATGAATCATTATACAATATATAAATGCATTACATAAAAAATAATTAATTTCCAGGGGATAAAATTTCAAATTTATTTCACGATTCCTTAAATTTTAAATAAAACTAAATAAAAAAAAAATAAACCAAAAGATAAATTGGTCAGATAACAATTGATGAAAAATTCATTTTCAATAATAACATAATCACAATTTTTTTAACAGATATCTCTCAATAGTTTATCACTTTGACAAATAATAAAATTTAACTCGTCTAATATTGTTTAAAAAGACCAAAGTCACCGACATTTTAGACTCTTGAGTAACGGGGAATAGATGCAATGTGAAGATACAAAAATGGATTTTTTCTGAAAAAAAGTACCATTGAATATGATTTGAGAGCTATACAAGACTCACAACACATGCTAATTTGTCTTAAATCAGGATTGATTATTTATGAGAATGACATAGTGCTGGGATCACTGTTGCATCTTACTAAAAAAAGTGGCATAATAAACAATTAATGGTCCAGACTCGTAAAAGAAATAAATTACTATAATCTATGGCTATATCGCCTGTTGAGAATCATAGTGGCAAAACTACAAAAAATAAATTTTCGAGTTTAGACTACCAAATGGCACTAAAATGACTCATTTTTTACGTGCGTAAGTGGTGAAAGTATATTTCAGCTCCTTGCCGCTTCAAGGAGTTGAAATATACTTTCATTTTAGTGGCATTTGGAAGTTTTAACTCGAAATTTTTTTTTTTTTTAAGTTTCGCCACTATGATTCTCAACAGGCGATATTAAAGTGGCAGTATGCAGGAAATGTGATGAGACGAGATTGTGATAGAATTACATCACAATATAGAGACCCTGGATAGGAGGATGAAACCAAGAAATAACACGAGGCAGATGGAAATAATATTGTACCAGTATGGAGAACAAGATAGGTGTAAGATCATGGGAGAGGCCTGTATTGAATATTGAACTGGGCGAGGCAATGATGATTATACTTGTATATACATACTGTATGAGGTGTATGGGCGCAAGGTAACGCACAAAACTTCTGCTGTGCTGAAGGTCACCGGTTTGAAACCCGCACTGTGCTACTCTCCTTGAATAAGATAGGCATTTTTTACCTAGTATTCGGGAGTATAAAAATACCTATGACTTCGGTTAAATCTATCTTTTTTTTTTAAATGTCAGTGTTCTTCGATCGTCTCACTGCGGTGTGCTATCTTATCCAATACAGCGGAGAGTTTACTGGTGGCTCACTCACTTAAAAAAGTGATGAAAAAAACTCCACTTTCACTCAGTCAAAACTCCTCTAACTATATCCTTTCATTCTTTCTTAAAATTACCTCTTCCTCACACGTCATTAAATACTGACATTTATATAAATGTTACAAGTCTTTCAGAACACATTCTCTAGATATGTCGCAATCATCGAAAATGACGATGATATATTGTATTGTATTATACTTCTGTTACACCTATACAGTACAACCTGGTGAGCTTATTGCTTTTGGTAATTATTAGCAATTTTTCCCGACTAACCATTAAAATGTTTTGAGGTTTTTTTAAGAAAATATTAAACTGAGACATTCTTGTTTTTTATTTGTTAACATCAAAACTCAAACCCTAAATTGAAGATAAGTACCCCATCAACCAAGCCACAGAGGTTGTCGGTATGAAGCGTGAAATCAGTTTCAATATAAATTTATTTCATTATTAAATAAACAATAATATGAAATCTTAGCAAATTTTGATACTCGTCGGTTTGAGTGTATATATATTAAATCATTTTACAAAGGTTAGGTTAGGTTAAAAATGTATGCCATAATAGAATGAACTGGAAGTCTGTTCTCTCTGCTTACCCCAATAGGAACTGCGATTTAATTATAGTAGAGCCTTAAATTCACATTCACCCCTTATCACTTCAATTTGTCATAAATTATGACCCCATGAATTTGAGTGTATCATATATATTAAATCATTGTTTGAGTGTATCATATATATCAAATCATTGTTTGAGTGTATCATATATATTAAATCATTGTTTGAGTGTATCATATATATTAAATCATTGTTTGAGTGTATCATATATATTAAATCATTGTTTGAGTGTATCATATATATTAAATCATTTTACAAAGGTTACGCACAATAGAAACTTCCAAAATAGTTCTACTTGTCCCAAGTACTTAACAAATATGTTTTACTTGAATAAATTAAACTCCTTCATCTCTGTCTGATTCAGAATCAGAAATAGAATGGAGCTGTCTTGTTACTTCGTTTGCATCATCCAAAACTACTATTTTAGCACCTGTAAGAAAAAATAAAGTTATTACAATAACATTTAAAAATAACTAAAATTCTATGAAAATTCAACGCATAACTTTAAAATTAAAATAAAGCTATATGTTTGCCTCGCAATTTTAATTTATGTAATGTAAAAACCCTTCTGTACAAAGTGTGACTCAATACAAATACAGGCGGCCCTCGACTTTCGCACATTCTACTTACGCACAATTCGCTATTACGCACATTTTAAAATATTCAATTTTTTTTTATTTTTTGTCAATAATGCAAAATTGTTCGCTTCCATGCAGTCGCTCCCACTTTTTTGGAAGAACTATATACAGTCACGTGACTACAATTCATCTACTCAGCCAATTCTGCGATGGTTTGAAGGGGATCTTCATGAATAATATGGTTTAAGCGGTCCTCATCGAAGTCCACTGGTCGTCCGGTACGCTCCATGTCTTTCAGGTCAAAATCATCGTCTTTGAAACGCAAAAACCATCGACAAGCTGTCCTTTCATTCATAGCATCTTCACCGTACACTTCGCAAATATCGCAAGCAGCTTTGGCAGGTTTATTCCCTCGATTGAACGCGAACAGAAGGAGGTGTCGAAAATGCTCACTTTCGTCTACTTGACATTCCATTTTGAAGGCTTGTAATCAAATAAAATAATATATGTAACGTAAAAGCAAACACAATATCTTGTAGAGCAGAAAATTTTCTTTCGAATGACGTAAAACCTTTACCATTTTGTTTAACTTTTGGCGCTCATTTTTAATTTGGAAAAAAACGGACACAACTTATGTTAACACCTAATATTATTGATAGATAAATATTATTATTAAATATTTTAAAATAGAATTTTTGATATTTTTTTTACATCCCTCTACTTTCGAACATTCAACATTCGCGTCCATTTTCAAGAACTAATTATGTGCGAAAGTCGTGGGCCGCCTGTACAGTCAAAGTCCGTTAATTCAAATTTCACAAAAAAAATCTAATTACGAATTACAAAATCACCAAAGAAAGAAATTGAATTTGCACTGGGAACATCACTGTGCGGCACACAGCCTGTTTCTATATCTTAGGATGTGTATAAATGGGAGGAAGACAAAGCTGATATTTCTTTATTTTACATTTGATACAAGTTTAACCTAATTACATAAAATAACAAAAAATATATATATTAATTCTTAATATAGCATAGGAACAAGTTACTCATGCTTCCCTGTGAAGGGACTCAGTTATGCCTACAATGTTTATTAAGGAGTTTAATCCTCAATTTATCCACCGAGGTGTGGAAGATGTCAATATCAGAAAATTCATTCAACAAGGTCATTCCGTGTGCAAGTGGTGATGCTCTTAACAGCTCAGTTCGTGAATACAAAAAATAAAACAATCTTAATTCAATATAACAAATTTTATGAATAAATAAATGGTTTGCTATTTTTTCTGTTAGCAACTTGCATATTTAGAAACACGTGTATTCAATTAAATTCAAAAGATAATTGTTTATAGTGTGGTTAAGAAAGCAAACCTTCTCTTAAAGTGCTCTCTAATTTGGGTCTCGAACCCACAATTATTAAACAAATCACATCTGGCAACTATAGCATCGCCCGTACGAATCATGTAAAACACTTTGTATACAGTACAACCTTGTGCGATTATTGCCATGTGGAAATTTCTTTTAATCAACTAGAAAGATGTTTATTAGGCCTTAAGTGAAAGCCATACTGACAAATCTTTTTTTTTTTTTAAATCTGGTTTCAAATGAGAATCGAACCCGCAGCCTCCGGGACAGAAGACAGGTGTTTTGCCAACTAATTCTGAAAGGTATCTCCATACACAATGGGCAGATACAACTTGCAACTCTCCCAAGAGGTCTGTAGGAGATTCACAAACTAATTGCAGTGTCATGACACGCCTATGACAAGATCCACCTAAAGCCGTAATCATATATCGGAAGATCTACAAAGGTGTCTTTGTAGTTCATGTTCCTTTAGTAAGTTTTCTGCAATTTTCTTATCAAGTATGTCTTTCTGAACATATGCAAATACAGAGAAGAAACCAATCTAATGGCCACAGCCACCACCTTCCTATTCTTATGCCTTGCTTATTTTAGTACAGTAGAGTGCCGATTATCCGTGGTATATCTGTGTATAATTGGAGGACACTCGAACCCGGATAATTTAAAAACAGAGTTACTGTTTTTATTGAGTTAAACCAAATCAAGTTTTTATTGAGTTAAACATTTTAAGAGTTGAAATGCTAGATAATTTTTTACACAAGGTGAGTACTTGAACAAGCTTTCTTAATGTTTGACAGATACAACCACTAAATGCTAGTATTATACAGCAGCAATTACATTGGAAAGCCCCGGATCCGCATATTTTCGTGTTGGTATGGACGCAGGGAAACACTGCCAACTTACTAGCGTTAGTCTAGTCAATTGGTATAATGTAAACCATAGATTTTATAAAAGTTTAGGTACTTGCTTTGTAATTAACAAAAAGTGGACATTAGGTAAAAATTTAGATGAAAATATTTTGGATTTACTAAAAAAAATTGTACTACAGGACCACGGTTAATTCAACTCACGAATAATTGAGCCCTGGATAATTGACACTCGACTATTTGTAATATATTTTTCATCTATCAATAAGAGCGAGTTCCCTTGTAGAGTGCCTGCTTTCTATATATATATATATATATTTTTTTTTTAAAGAATAAATATAACCGAAGTCATATGTATCCTTATACCCTCGAACACTAGGCGAAAAAATGCCTGTGTTGTTCGAACGAGTAGCACAGCGCAGGGTTCGAACTGACGACCTTCCAGACGGAAGTCCAGTGCATTACCGTGCGGCCATGCACTTCAATTTGTGATATATTGTGGTTTATAAATTGTCAAACTATTTTATATTTTTGTGTTCACCACTGGTTTATTTTGAATTTACTACCGGTTTCGAAGACCTCCCCGTCTTCATCGTCACGTGAAGATAAACTGAATAAATTATGTTGTTTATAGTTAACAGAATTTAGTCTTGTTTGTGCTCCCCTGAAGATGAGGTGAAAGCCTTGAAACCGGTAGGGTTATACCGTAACAAAAAAGTGGAATAAACAGTGTTTGATAAAAATAAATTACAATGAATAAATTATAATTGTCGAGTTTCAATATTTAAAAAAATGGGCGACATTCAAAAGGTGCCATTCTCTCACCTTATCTATACAAACCAGGCATCCAACTTAACAATGATAAGTCTTTAACTTAACAATAAACTGGTAGTAAACTCAAAATAAACCAGTGGTGACACAAAAATATAAAATAAGTGTTTTATTTATTTATTTTTACATAAAATATGGCACCACAAAGTGAAAATAAAGTCTTTTCGAAGATTCAACAAGTGTCAAACTATTATTACATTGTATAAAAAAGAAGGAATTAATAAAATGAAAAATATTAGCTCACCTTGTTTCTGGCCATTGACAAATTCCTCCATATTTTCAATGTGCTTTTTTTTTGCATTCAATATCTGAATGAATTTGTGATACAAATCCTGTTCCATATCAGTTTTCAACTTAGAATATTCGTCAAATTTGTCAATTAATTTTCTGAGCTGTAATCCCAGTTCCATCGCTTCATTTTCTTGATTCCTTAAATTACTTTTAGAAATTTTATTAATTTCTAACAATGTATCTATCAACATTTCATTGCCTCCTTCCGGAATAAGTTCAGTCATTTTAACTGAGCCGTGGATGATAGCCATTGAAGGTTTCTGAATTTTCCATCGTAATTCTTGATTTTTGAAATCAAATACATATTCATTGTCTGCGTGGCTAGTAGACAAAGCTTTTTTAGTATTTGTTAAATATTTATCACTGGGCATATGTAAATCTTCATAGAAATGGCTGAGATTCTTCGCATATAGAATTCCTGTCCAATACTGATTTTTGTGAACTAATTTTATTTTCGTATCGTCTTCCCAAGTTGCGATTATATAATAAGGATCTGCTATGTCACTTATATACACTTTTGATACTGTCATAAGATCTACAGTAGTTATATTTTGTTCTTCCATGACTAAAATCTGTAAAAATTAATAAAAAAAATAATATTATATTGCACGTACACATACAATTGTATTAGGTGTTACTCAAATGCACAAGGATATGCAATAAGGATCGAACTCATTATTCAACCTACTTTAACCCTTCCCTTCCTGTGCTAAAAAAATCCGCCCGTTCCGGTGATGTGTATTCAATACACATGTAAAAATGAGCGATTTAAAATCGGAAAAATAAGAATATTCATAGCCAATCCCTTAAATTAATTAAATTTGAAGTCAAAAGTGATAATAATTGAAATTCAATTGTTGAAAACATGAAAAAAAAAAAAAAGACATCAGACGACGTTCACAAAACGGACGGAGTGACCACCTTGAACGAAAGCCGGCTGGCTACTAAAAAGAGAGAAGCGAGCGAACTGAGATTCTATTTTTTGCGTTCCCATATACCGAAGTAGAGTGAGACGTGAATAGCGTCGCTTCCTCACCCATAGCATTTTTTTAGAATGAATATACCTACGTCACACACTGGCACACGTTTGATTGTATTGGTGAATTTATTCCCGATTTTCACAAAATATATCTGATGTGGCCGATAAATGCTAATTATTACTAATATTTTTTTTTTCATTCAATGCTAATTATTACTAATATTCAATTTCATACCTAAAATCTGAACCCAGTATTTATTATTTTAGAAGCAATGTGTACTATAACACATCACGGGACAGGAAGGGTTAATGCTATCACCTGAGACTTCCAATCAAATTATATAATTTCCTTTCCTTTTATAAGATATTAATTAATTAACACAGTTCGAATTAATTAATTAACACTTAGGACATGAATACAAACTTCTTAAAATACTTTCTCATCAGAAATTTTAAGCTGTTTGATGAAGTGATAAGAGATGCTTTGTTTCAAATTAAAATGGTAACCATAT
Source organism: Odontocerum albicorne (assembly GCA_949825065.1). Taxonomy (NCBI): domain Eukaryota; kingdom Metazoa; phylum Arthropoda; class Insecta; order Trichoptera; family Odontoceridae; genus Odontocerum; species Odontocerum albicorne. The sequence continues at coordinate 6,024,691 of OX463855.1, forward strand.
TTTACGAAAACATATTTCAGATATATTTAATATAAAAAAATGGACTGAATAATGTTATTTTACTTCTTTTAAATTTTATATTAAATTTACCTCCTTTAGGCGAAGACGGACAGAAAATGGAACAAATCCTTGCAGGAGTCGGCGGGATTTGACATTTGATTTTCATAAAAAACTTATTTGACAGTTGTTAACAAGTTATCTCAAATAATATTTATAACATGACGTGTGCCAAGCTAAAATAGCCTGAGCTCATAAGTGACCAAAGATAAATTTTAGCTTAACAATAAAAAAAAAATTTAATTTAATATCAATTTATGGCATGGAAATAATATCCTTGCCAGTTCGTACTTTTCTTCCATTACGGAGAGTTTATTTCTTTCTATAAAATGACAATGAGCCCTCTCGGCGGGAAAAACAGCCTCTCCACAACTTCCTTGCTCATCGCTCCAAATAACTTTTTCCTGCTTTGACAATATAACCATCCAGTGAGAAGACACAGACGGTCCTTCTGCAAAAATAAAAATTACCATCGAACAAGAAAAAAAAAAGGATCTTCAAAGCTCCGGTGAAAATCTAACCAAAAGGCATCTCGCCTCCACCAACCATTCTGTCAATCCACTAACAGCTGATTATTGCCACTATTAAAAAAAATCCAAAATACCTTTTAAAAATTAAGGCTGTATCTCACAAAATTACTAAGGATCATTAACCTTGCCGAATCAGAAAGAAGAAATAATAAATTGTAAAACATTCGACTTTGTTATGTCTTTAGACATGGGAACTTCGGCTCAGTTCAGTTTGATCCCACCTTCACCCACACTATTTTGGGGGACTTAGTTTATTTCCATCCAGCGCGATCTACACTAGAAGATCGAAATCTTCTTTATTTTGTTATGAGCGCCACATCACATAGTGAAAAGGAACTGCCCAAAAGGACTAATCCGTTGGCGATACATCTGAGTATGAAAAGAATTGTAGTGACGACGGACTTATGGTCCAACATCATGGGAAAAGGGAAATGACTCGCAGCGCATTTTTTTCTTATTAAGTGGCTTAAGGCCTGGAGTTCAAACAGCCCAGCAAGTTGCCAAAGTTCTACTACATATATGTAGTAGAACTTTGGTTCCATCGATAGGTATCTAATAAGCTATAAAACATCAGTAATTTGCTGGTAATTAATGCAACACTGTCTGCCGTCTGATCCCATTGATAAACCTCTGACAATCAACAACAGCTGATTATTGCCGTTATTAAAAAATACTAAAATGCCCTTAAAAAATAAAGCTATATCTACTTACACCTTCAAGATTTTTGGTTCCATACGAGCCCATACAAAACGGCAATATATTTTCTCAAGAAGATGAAGAAAAAAGCATTTAGATATTTCAGCCAGGTAGAATGAATGATTTATGAAAGATTTACAAAAGAATCAATACGAATAGTGTAGAAGGTACGGAAATTTGGGAAACCTAGAAAAACGTAATATAGCCAAATGAATAGAATTCTGAAAGCGTGAAATATAAAAAGCTCTTATATTAGGGCAGCGTGCATGTTGAGGTGTATTGACGAAGCGGAAGCGAAAGATATGTTCCAGGGTAGAATGAAACGGAGAGTTTTTTTTTTCCTCTGTACTATATATTCCAATAGGAACAGGAATAACGTGATGGTGGTAATGATGATCACAGAACTAGTAAAATGTGGGTTGGGTTCTAAGAATAAAGGATTGGAATGAAAAGGAGATAGGAAGAAGGATCGGAGAAAAATTTGGATGTTCTCCTGAGACAACCTCCGTATTCTAATTTATTGATAAGACGACCATATTCTAACCTGAGCATTGCGGATTGATTCCCGTTGGTATCCAGATTGTTTCATAATGGTTCCAGTCTGGTTTTCACTTCAGACGGGCTTGACACCTTTTTTGCTGCTAGGAAAGGATTACCACATGACAATAAACCCACCAGGTTTTATTTTATACCAAAACATGTAATACAAATGTGGACGTAGAAAATTAAGGGAAGGGGCTGAAGTAAATACAGATAAAATGTGTCGATAGATTTTAAGTATTAATAATTAATGTGAACTAAAAATCGATGTTTTAAGTAACTTGAAAAAAGCACGTTAATATGGTTTGGACATTGAACGGGTGGGTAACGAAAGACTGATTAAACAAATGCATAATGCACATATGAATAGGAATTGTGGTAAAAACGATCGAAAATTTGTTTGGACAAAGTGAATGAAATTTTGAAAGAAGGAAAATTATGGGATAAGAGAAAGAAAAGAAGCTGTATGGATGTGGAAGAGACAAATGAAGTATATCGTGATATGAAAGATTAGCGCTCTGTCCTCTATACCTACCTCAACAGGAAAATTACGTGATGGTATTCATGTATTAATAAAATAATAAAAATAGCCTAATTGCGACAAAAAAATCCGAAGACGACATTTCACTCACTTCCTATCGCAACATACTTCTTTCGCCTTCTTCACATCCATACATCTCATACAGAATCCATATGTTTCTCTTACTATTTACCTTTCCTTTTTTTAATTTTTTTTTCGAGCATCTTATACCACGACTGCAACTCACACTTGCATCGTCAATTTTTTAAATCAGTCTTTCGTCAACCAACCGTTCAATAATCCAAATTCCCTCAATAAGCTATCTTTCCCCCTACTTAGCACACCAGTTTTTATTATTCATTATTGATATTCGTCCTTAAAAAATACATTTCTTATTCTGTCATACATCGATACACCACATATTATCCTCAGTGCACGCATTTTTATTTATTATTACACATGACAAGAAATATACATAATTTGTGAAAAAACAACAGGTAATTTAATTTGGACATACGATTTTAATGGATCTGGGTTTGTTGCCTTTCATTTGTCGTATCCCCAGTAAACTAGGCTTTTGCCTGTATCTCACTGAGGATATTTAGCATGAAAAAATAAATCGATACTTCTTTCCGATTTTTTATTACACAAAAACTAAACCCTGTTGCACGTTCTCATCAACATGACAAACAGTGACACTCAATTACAACTGTAAACATGCAAAATTAAACTCCTCACACATCATCACTCCAGAAAGACCAAAAATATTCATCCCACAATATACCGCACACAATCATTAGAATAAAAATAAAAAACATACAGAAACACAAAAACAGCAAAATTTGAAACAACAAGAAGAAGCCCACACAAATCTTTTCCACACGTCATTCATCCTGAATTAATTCGGCACATTTCATTAATTTTCTACTTCCATTGCATGTAACTCAAAAATCTTTAATTACAATTTAGAATTCAGAAAAAAAATCATTTGACTAAATATTTCATAGTGAAGTGAACCGAACAGTATCAAAATCTGCTAAGATGATAGTCCACAATAGTAATTTGGTGACAACTTTGATATATGGGAGTGAAACGTGGACGTGAGAAAATACTGATAAAGGCCGAATAAATGCTAGGTATATAAATGCGTGCATTGAGAAGAATTTACGGAGTGATAATGTAAGACAGAATACGGATTGAGGTAATAAATAATGGATGTGAACTAAAGGCTAATGTGTTAAATACGATGAAGAGCACACTGATATGGTCTAGCTAGACATATGAAACGAATAAATGAAGATATACGAGTACTAACAAAATATATATATGCTAAATAGATATATACTGTAGATATGAGTGGATGGCGTGTAAGAGGAAGACCAAGAAAAGTATGTTTGGATCAAATAAGTGATATTCTGAATGAAGGAAACGTAGAAAGTCAGAGAAATCGTAGAAGTTGTATGGGAAGGTATATGTGTGTGGAAAAAGGGGATGTGTGTCGAGATAGTAAAGTCTAGCGCTCTGTCCTCTCTGCCTACCCCGACAGGAATATGTTGTGATGGTATGTATGTATGTATATTGCAAAGTGTATAACATGCATTTGTGTTTATTTTTTAATTCAGAAAATAAATATGGATTCACCGAAATGTTTACGCTCTGAGAATGATTAATGATTGTCCCCCTCAGAGCGAAGTTTAATAATAATTATTACATCAGTAAATGTTTTTCGTTATTTTTTTGCTTTTATCACATTTTATTCGCTTTTTGCAACGATAAATTTAAGGAAAAAAACATGTGAATCACTTTCGAAAAAAGTTTATTTCAAACATTGTATACGTGGAGATATGTTTCATAAGAATAGGTGTACCCTTTTAAAATTAAATTTGACATCACCAGACATCATATTGACATCACCAGACACAGTGAATCAATGATTCTAAAAGAATGTTTCGAGGTAGTTTTTTTTATGGTATTACATTAAAAACATTTTTGTAAATTGTAATGAGCAAAATATACTACTATGATCGATCTCTTTGCATTGTAAGCTTCCTTTCCTAATTGGAAACTGGCAATCATGGTGTATTTCTTTATTACTACAACGGACAAGGCACATAAAGCATACTAAATATTATTTTTTCAATGTGACATTTAACTATGTTGGGGCTACCCATATCAAAAAGTTTTGAATTTAATTAGCTCTAACCAGGGCTGTGGAATCGCTTAAAAAAAAACACGACTCCGACTCCGATTCCTATATTTACCAACAATACGACTCCGACTCCACAACTCCGACTCCACGATTCCGACTCCACAACTCCGACTCTACAACTCCGACTCAAAAAAGCTCAATTTTAGCAGGTTGTTTCCTACCTTTGCATATAGCCATTTTTTTCATGTTATAGGGATAAAAATAAAACAAGATCAAACTTTAATAATTATTTATTAGAATTTATTCTTAAAAACAACATTGCTTCTATTAAATCTGTATTCGTAGAGGCTCTCAAATCAGAATTGAGAATTTTAAGAGCGGAAAATAACCGCTCTACGGATACTTGGGTTAGCGGTAATGCTGTAACGATCAATGCTGAATACCGCTGTATTGCCATTTCAACATTTAACTTATAAGTTCGGTCAATTTTTTCCATTATTTTCAATGCATCATAAAATTCAATTTTAAATTTTGAAATAGAGTCTCCTTCATCTATATTGGGACTGTGATTCAAACGAGGACGTTTTAGTTTATCTTGTTCATTGAGATATTTTTCAAAATCGTCTTCAGATTCAGCGGTGTCGGATGAAGATGATGATACTTCGTGTACGCTGCCTGCTGTCGTCTCTTTTTCTAGTCGAAGGCCTTTCATACGAACGGTTAATTCAAACATAGCGTTTTTCGCTCTATTTATTTGTTCTTCCGTCAATATGGATCGAACCATGGGGTTAACATAGATCCCAGCCAACAGAATTTTCTTTCGACGTGAGAAAGAAGGAGACAAACACATTTTCGTAGACTTTATGCATTAAATGGATCTCGGTGATTCACCATATCGGCGCGACTTGCGCCTGCAAGTTTAATATTCGTGCGCAATACACATTCATTATAATAATTAAAAAAAAATGTATTTTAAATTTTAACGAAAAATTAGTCGGAGTCGCTCGTTTTTTACGACTCCTACTCCTACTCCCAAACACCGCGACTCCGCGACTCCGACACCAACTCCGACTCCGACTCCACAGCCCTGGCTATAACTGTCAAAGTTACTATTTATAAAAAAAGTTACTGAAGTATATTTCATACTTTAATTGTATTACAGCCAGATATATAACTTTTTATAAACTAATTTCATATCCAACATAAATCGTAAAATTATAATTTTATATTCAAATAATTTTATGCCCACAATATACATTTTTTTATTGATTTTAAATATCAAATAACCATACATCAATCTCGTACGAACAAATATTATCGAGTCAGTTAAATGAGTATTTCATAGTTAAATTCCGTCATAAAAATAATTGGTTCAAACAAATATATACAAAGTGGCTGGATGTTTCGTCATTTATCTTAGAGCAGGTAAAATGTGGGTTGGATTATTGATGTATATTAACATTCAAATGTCGAAATGAATGGAGCGATATCCAATACACGCTTACCAGCGATGAATCGCATGGTAACGCATTTCGAAGCGCTAGTCATAAGCCGAAAATTTAATTACATATTTAAACAAATAATTTATTGCATTCCTGCAAACAGTTAAATTTGTATATGAAAATATACAGTTAGTTTTGTTGCATTAATTTGCATATATTTTTCACAACTATTTCACCATTCATTCATTCTGCATGACTTGATTATTTTATTTATATATTTACTCATTTTTAGTGTTACATTTTATTTAAATCCGAAATCTTTACTAATATCCTTGCCCTATCCTTGTTTTTTTATGCATTCTATTCAACGTTAGCATTATCACATAGTTTTTTTCACCATCCTCGCTATTTCACCATGTTTGAATTTTGTTAGCATACCCTTAAATTAGGGCATGCATTTGTGAGCGATCACCTTTGTTTTTTTTGGAAATGCTATGGTTGGTTAACAAATTATTTTAACCTAAAATTCAGAATATTTTCTTCTGCTACTTTTGTTTCAATGTCATGTCTCCCGACTATGAACATGTTTCTAAGATATATAAATACTCAATTTTTTAAATGTTTTATGTTTTCCATTTATTTTTTTACACAATTTCTACCTTTCTCGATGATCATAACTGTATTGGACGTATGCGTCACGCCCTGAATATGTGTAGATATTTGTCATGTGTATATTTGATATTTGTTTGATATGTAAATCCTTGTTGATATTGAAATTCTGAAATATGTATGATTGTTTGGATCCGATCATTATCGCGACCGCAGAGGAAATGAGGACTTATGAACGGGCGTCGTGACTAGGTCGCTGACCAGTTGGTTTAAGCATTGCGCAAAACTCCCGAAATTGTTGAATTTCGCGAAGTGTGAGCGCTTGCTATGACCGACTGACCGTTCATAAGAGGGGTCATTTTCATTTTTGAAATATATTCTCAGTACATCTACCTCCTCTCAATCTATCTCGTTTTTACTAGAGACCTGCTACAGCCAGCCATTAGAGGAATCTCTTCACCATCGCCACCTTCTCATCGATCTACGCCTTTTAGAATTCGCAACTGAATTCTCCGAACATTGCGCAGCAACCATCGCACCTATATACAGCTCTTTGTGCCCTGTCCGGTACAATAACCTTTAATTTAAATGAGCAACTAAAGTTATCCAAAGATGGGTAAAAGTTTTTTTAAAAACGATAGTTTACTTAACTAAAGCGAAAGATGTATGTCAGAGTGGAAATAAATGAATTTCTATTATATATAATATATAGTATTTACCCTAATAGAGGCATGGCATGGTGGGATCATGATCATGCACAGGAAATATGTAGTTATCTGGCTATATGTTCAATAATTAATATTTTTGTATTATTTCCCCATCTTACCTTAGAAAACGTATATCGTAAATAAAATATTTTAAGAAGACGTTTAAATCAAAAGTACTGAAATTCGATTGTTTGTAATTTTTGGGGAGCGCCTTAAAATTTATTTCAAATTAGAGTTACAAATGTTTTTCTTACGACAGATTGAATAATAAAAGGTTTTATGATAAATATTAATATGGTGAATTAATTACATGCAGTTACTGTGCTTAGATATTTAAAAATCTTATCCTGTTGACGAAAGAAATCTCTTAAAAATATTTAAAACGTTTAAAACACAAATATACTTAAAGTTTTGGATAGTTTTTAGTTATTTGGAACACATCAAACATAATTCATTTGACCACATGTCTATTTCTTGACAAATTGTTGCTGATTTATGTCAGATGTAGATCATTGCCGAGTTCCACCTGTCATCGGGCTTGCCTTAAAATTCTACCAACGCAATGAATTGCCACAATTTTATAATGCTTGTTGGTGATTGTTTATCAAAAAAACATCTGAACGATCACCAAATGGTCAAAATACGAACAAAATGTAGACTGGCCGCGGTCAAATATAAATCAGACCATAACATCACATTTTTATATTATATCACAATAATATTATATAGTTAGACTTGGGCTAAATTATTTCGACAATATGACTCATTATAGCGTCGTAAAGCGCACCTCTTACGTAGTGACGTTGCGCAGTGAGAATTTTTATCAAACAAAAAGAAGCGAGACAGCTGCGCGAATTGTTTATTGAGTTGAACGCGCAAATCACCGTCTGTTTGAAATATTCTGAAGTATTTGTTGGTGTTTTCGACTATTTCCGACTCGTTATCGCGTACACGCGAGGTGTAACTTTATTCCTGTGATGGAATGTGAATTATAATATAACTTTTAGATGTAATTTATTGTGATAAGCTGACAGGATGGTTAGCATCAACAAGAATTTCAATGCGAGCCAAACGGTAAGTCCCCACTACATTTTTATGCAAATTAGTTGATAAAAGTTTATATGCCATTCTTATGTCCATAATTTGTTGATTGTATTGTCGAAGATGGTAAGTCGCCAACTTCCCGAAAAATAATTAAATAGTTTTTAGAACTATAAAACTTTACAACTTAAATTGTATGTAGGTCGTTCCTTTCTAAAAAAAATCGCGAATTCTTTCGTGAGGTCAAAAAATTATTTTCCGTGTGACAAGCGCTTTAAAAAAAATAATTTTCTAATGCTTCTTTGTAGTTTATTCTTAAAGACTAGACTAAAACTACACCCCGAAATTATCCCTCTAAGAGTCCAAATCACAGTTTCAATCATTAAGATACTTTCAAGAAAATGAATTGGCCGCAGTCCATATTCACATATTTTCTTGAGTAAAATATTTTTAAGTTTCACATACCAATGTATGATAACAGCTTGCTTCATATAATGAAAGGGCGGTTTTATGGATTTTGCTTAGTTTGTTATCAATAAAAAGAACGATTCTTTTCAAAAAAGAAATCGTATAGTTTTACAATTCGTATTTTTAACATAAAAATTGACGGAACTATACATTAGTGAAATGAGGTCTGGTATTCAAATATCTACATACCATCATGCCGTCGTTCTATCGGGGTAGGCAGAAAGGAGATAGCGCCAGACTTAACTAGCGCGACACATCTTTCGCTTCTTCTACATCCATACAATTTCTACGAGTTCTCTAACTTACATTTATGTCTTTCAAAATATCATACACTTAATCCAACCATATTTTCCATTTTCTTCCTCTACCATGCTTTCCACTATATATTTATTTTGTTAGTCTTTCATCATTCATTCATTCCACCTCAATGTATTATTCATCTCACTTAACACAGCCTCAAATTTACACTCATCCCTAATCACTTCATTCTGTATTCTGTCATACATTGTCACCCCATGTAGTCTTCCAAGTGCACACGTTTCTACAGCATTTATTTGGCTGTTTTCAGTTTTGTTAAACATCTACGTTTTACTTCCATATGTCAAAGTTGATACTAAAATACTATTGTAGACTCATTTTGATACTGTCTGGTTCGAGTATATATGTTTTAGTGTCTCTTTGACTTTGTTTCCTATCGGTATACACCGGTCAATATCCCTCGTAACTTCCAATTATTTCAATGATATTTAAATGAATACTTTAAAGTTACACTATGATTATGTTGACTGATAAATCATTAGAAATTATTAGCAATCAATAAATAATATAAAGATGTTGTAACTTATTTTATCAAACACTATTTATTCCACATTTTTGTAACTCTGTTTATTCCACTTTTTTGTAACCTCATCATCAGGAGTACAAACAAGAGTCTTGTGAAAGCCTTGAAACCGGTACGGTTATACCGTTACATAAAGTGGAATAAACAGTGTTTGATAAAACAAATTACAATGTCTTTAAACCTCCCGCATTGTTAATGCCTTAACTATAAATAATACAGTACAAAGATGACTTCTGGAAGATGATAGATTTATCCTCAGTGAGATACAGGCAAAAACCTAGTTTACTGGGGATACGACAAATGAAAGGCAACAAACCCAGATCCATTAAAATTGTATGTCCAAATTAAATTACCTGTTGTTTTTTCGCAAATTGTGTATATTTCTTGTCATATGTAATAATAAATAAATAAATAAAGATATTATCACAGCTAACTCATAATACATTTTTGTTAGAATATTAGCTAACATCTTGACAAGAAATCAATATCAAGTGATTTTGTATAAAGTAGACTGATGAATGTTTATTAAATTTTATAAATTTTTAAATATTTTTTACTGGTTAATGCGATCCCGAATAATCAAGAGTCTACTGTATACATAATCACTTTGATTTTGATTCCTTGTAATTTGATGTACTGTACTTTTATTTTAATTAAAATACAATTTTTTTATTACAAACTATAATTTTTGGTCAACCCAGAATCTTATAATCCCCTAATATGGTATGATTTCTGGTCAGCCTAGAATCTTACTATCCCTTGAACTGTATAATTACTGGTCTACCTATATACTCGTATAATAAATCTATAATTTCTGCTCACGCCAGAATATTATTACCCTCTGAATTGAACCTCTAAAACTGTATAATTTCTGGTCCATCCAAAATCTTATTACCCCCTAAAACTATTTAATTACTCGTCTAATAAAATGCATTGATGATCTAACCCACAAATTATATTCTATTACACTTTCGTTCTATTACACTATTCTATTACCACAAAGTTTTCTATTATATTCTATTACACTATTCTATTACCACAAAGTTTTCTATTACACTTTCGTTGTATATAGTACAACCTAGCTGTCTTATTGCCATATGGCAATCTCTTTCTGTCAACCAGATAGTTGTTAAAGAGGCATGAAGTGAAAACCAGACTGGAATCCTTTTTCAGGGTTCCAACGGGATTTGAACCTACAGCTCTGGGCTGGCAGTCAGGCATCTTATCAACTAGGCCAAGGAGGTCATTTTTGTATACATTACGATATCAGATTTGTATATATAAGTGGAAAAATATCTAAATGGTAATTTGAGTTAAATTGATTGCAATTATGCATCCAATTGTTTCATTGACAAATTATCTAATTTTGTATTATAACATATTTGTATCAGATAATTTGCTTACCAGAACAGTGTTAGGCGATGGGAGCATATGGTTTTTTGCCCGTAAAACGAACACCAGGGCTAACTCTCTTATCAGCAGGATCCATAAATTATAAGTTAAGAAATATAATGCTGTAGACCAGTGTTCCCCAACCTTTTTAGACCTGTGGACCGGTAAAAAAAGGAAAATTTTTTCGCGGACCACTAGTACTGAAATAAAAATGTTTTTTTTATTTATTGTAATATTTTTTTAATCTTATATTGTGACAGATGGACATATGTAACTACAATATAATTAACAAATATACATATAACAGTTAAACAATTTTAATTGTAACATTGTCTAATGCAATTAAAATTTAACAAAAACAATGGGGTTTTTTCAACAAACTAATGCGAAACCTGCTGTTGCATCTTTGCTAATATATTGGATATTGTTGGCTGCAGTGCTGTCTCTGACAGACGAAGTGCTGCATTCACGTCCAGTCTATTCCTTTGTTTCGATTTTATTGAGGATATGGATGAAAATCCTATATTTAATATTTTTGCATGGTGAATTTCTTGAAATTTGGCATACTGTTTGCGGCCCGGCGGAAAGTCTCTGCGGCCCGGCACCGGGCCGCAGACCACCGGTTGGGGAACACTGCTGTAGATGTCAGCCACTTGAGATTACTAAATGTTTCATAATTATCTGAATTGATTTTTTAAAATAACTTCTAGATAAGTGGAACTTGACAATGTCGATTTTAAACTATATTTTAACTAAAATATATGATATCTAACCACAATTTAGCATATTATCCTACACTCTTTAATTGAAATGAGACGAAGATATCTCTTACCAAAAAAGCGGAATCGTGTAAATCAAATTCAATAAACAATAAGATTAATTCTAATAATCCACCATGGTTTAATTCGAAAAAATATACACAATGTATAAGTCATATTAGATAATAAAACTATCCAAGAATAAAAAAACAATGCCTGAATTTTTATTTAATGAATGAATACATAATTAAATGGTAAACTACTTTTATACAAAATATTGGAGCAATGATTTTTGACTAGAGGTTGACTTTTTACTTTTTTTCATAAAATTTTCGATAGCTGGTGATTTCTTTGCCCAAATTTTGACGCTTCTTTCCATATTCAGGTCTGCATGAAATAAAATTTCCTTTGTGCGCTCGATGTGATCGAATTCTCGCTCGAGTTCTTTTGCAGTTGACTTCTTAACAACCTCTTGTTCTTGCTCACACCCCTTATCTTCATATGCACGCTGTTCTTCTAGTTGAAGGAGATCATTCTCGCTTAGCTCTACTGAATGAGAGTCAACAATAACTGCGTTAACTCATTAATCAACTGTTTATTGCTGGAAATAGTATCATTTTGCTTAAGCGTACTGATTGATTTTCGCGCAAATTGAATTAGTGTTAAGCGAGGTTTTCCTGTATAAGTTTCCTGCCCATAAGGCTTATATCAAGTATGGCCAAACTGCGAGCCGCATTTGGGCTGCCAGGGTGTTTTGTGCAGCCTGCGAACTATTATCTGTAAAGCAGCTGAATAATGGCCGTAAACTATATATGAAGGAATATACGCCAGTGTTAAATGATGGAAAAACCAATGCCAATGACATGATAGTGTGTACGTATAAGATGCAATATTAAAATCTGTCAAAACAAAAAAAAAATTGTTTATATGTAAAATGATATAACTCTTTAATTTTAACACACTTACATCTGTATTTTAATTAACTGAATAACATGTTATAACACCTTTGTAACATTTAAAAAATATATGACGTCTATTAATTTCTTGCAACAATAATTTTTCAGTTATTTTTTTAATCCAAATCAACCACTTTCATAAACCGCATAGTTATAAAATAAAGTTTGTTTTTAATTGATAATTAATTAGAATGGCAACTGGAAATCACCGAGTAAATTAATTTAATTTATTTTCTATTTGCTGTGATTTTGTGCTATTATGTGTGTATAGTATATACAAAATGTTTTCAATCCATCGAATTTGTTTTTGGATGTAATAATGCGGAAGCAAATCAAACAAAATCACTCGATGTATTGTATAGGGCATAAAAATAGTTTAATCAAAATTTAAAAGATAGACTGCTAATTTCACTGTTATTTATCCATGTTTTTCCTTGATGTGTCAGTGTGATTATAAATAATCCAAGCTAAATTAAATGTATATTTAACATGAATTATTTCAGTTTAACGTATAGCCTTTCTAGTTTAAATGATCAATTAAAAAATGTATTGTTTAATGAAAGTAAGAAAATTTGAACTAATCGAATTTTTACCACTTCTACTTTCCATCTCTTAGATGTTTATTTTTTTCTTTATGGTTGTTTACTTTTTTTAAATAAATGTTTAATTTGTTCTAGGGTGCAACATTTTTCAATTCGACCGATGAAGATGGAAGATTAGTGAATCAAGGCTCCAATCAACCTCACCATTTTGAACCTTTAAAAACAATACCGTTCTCCACAGTTCACCTAGTAGTATCAACAGCAATATCAATCGTAGGAATTATTTTAGCTATCAAAGAGCCAGATACAGAGCACAAATGTCGGTCTTATTTTATAATGCTCTACCTGCATGCCGCCTTTTGGTTCTTCACTTTGGTAAGTCAACAATCCTTTCTACTTTTTAATTTCTATACTTTCCAAGCAGGACACTACTTCTTTTTCTTCTTCCCAGTGTCATGTCATGTCCCCCCCAACGTTGAATATCACCTGGGAGTAGACATCTTTGTCCCCCGCAGCGCGAAAAAGATCTCTAACGCCCCTTATGCCAGTCCAATCACTTATATTGCGGAGCCAGGAGATTTGCCTCCTGCCAACACCTCTTCGGCCTTCTATTTTGCCTTGGATGATCAAGTGCAGTAATTTGTACTTTGCTCCTATAAGTACATGACCCAAGTTGGATACCTTTCGGATTTTAATATTAGTCAGCAACTCTATCAACTTTGGCTCTTTGAAGGACCCTTGTGTTGCTGACCATATCCGTCCAGGGTATCCGTACCATTCTCCGGTGCATCCACATTTCGAATGCTTCCATTCGGTTCATACTACCAACTTTGAGGGTCCATGATTCCACTCCATGTAATAACACTGACCAAACGTAGCATTTGACTAACTGTTGTCGAAGTTCCAAGTTTAGATTATCATCGCAGAATACGCTTCTCATTTTATTAAAAGCCGCACGAGATGATTTAATTCTGCACTTGACTTCGGTTTCTGGGTCGAGATCTTCCACTAGGATACTTCCGAGGTATTATTAACGAATGACTAACAGAACAAATATACAGTGCAAATGTGAGTGGAAGGCGTGGTAGAGGAAGACCAAGGAAAGTATAGTTGGCTTGAGTGAATGATATTTCAAAAGAAGGAAATGTAAAAAGTTCCAGAAAAGTTTTTCAATGAAGATTAGACGTGTCACGATAGGAATGTCTGGTGTTCTGTCCTCTGCGTAGCCCGACAGGGAAATGACGTAATGGTATATGTGTAAAACTAGTTTCGATCATTGAAAACTTGCTACAACTCTTATCATTTTAAATTTTAATATTAGTTCACCTTGACTATTAATTTTAATGACAAATTAATTAAATGTATAGTATCATATTTATGTTACTAACTTTTCACTTTCTGATTTTATCTTTTGTCGTTAAATTGTTGCAGAAATGTTGAGAAAATGTCTGCTTTAAATATTTGTCAAGTTCTATTTAAAGAAATATATTTTTATCTAAAACGTTTAGTCATTCGGATGTTTGACCTGTAAGATGCTCTTTGATTGTAAGCTTTCTGAAAAGTTTTTTATTTTTAGACATATTTAACACCCCATCGTGCCGTTTCCCTGCTGGGGTAGGCTGAGAGAGTAGAGTGCCAGACTTTCCTATCTCGACACACATATTTGGCCTCTTCTACGTCCATACATCTATTCATACAACTCTAAATAGGATTTCTCTGACTTTTTACATTTGTTTTGTTAGTATTTCTTAATTATTTCTTTCTACATACCCAATTCATCTCTAAGGCTGATCTTCTTCTTCTAACGAAACACTTTAGCCTTAAGTTAATGTTCATCCGTAATAACTTCATTCAGTATTCTGTAATGTATGTATTGTCATCTCGTGTATGATTCTAAGTGCATGCATTTATTTCTACAACATTTACTCGTCGCCTTTCAGTCTCCATATCCACGTTTAACTCCTATACATCAAAGTCGGTGCTAAAATACTGCTGCAGACTATCATCTTAGCACATTTTGATGCTGTCTGATATTTTTAGAAGTGAATATACTATTTTTTTTTTATATTTCTTCCTTGACACATTCACTCCCCAAGTGGGACATATGGTCACCACATTGTGCCTGTCGAATCATCTTCAGTTCTTTCCTTATGAGTGGGTTGACTTTTTTACTCTAGAGCAGGGGTCTCCAAACTTTTTAGCCTAAGGGCCACACTGACTCCTCCACTAAGTCCCAAGGGCCAAGACCTAGCTAGCTCATCATACCAACATACTGTAGTTTTGAATTACGCGCAAATTTTCATATTGGAACTAGCCGGCGAGTGAGATATCTATTTTGTATGATTTACTTACATTGTAAATTTTACAATGTAATCAAAATTAACTATGATGGTCCGGATTGGTGGTGCTCTAGAGCACCCGTTTTTCATTACGTATTGGTTAATGCTCTGACTCATGTTTGTTGCTACAGTAGCATTTTGATTCAAATGTATAATACATGCATTTGGTCTCGTGTCAAATAATACCATAGCCTGTTTTTAAACAATCAATCTTGAAATATCGATCGACCGTGGCCTAAGAATGATCTCTCATATTAGATCATTTCTGCTCAGTGCGAGAATGGGGTTTCTGACTGTTGTGCATTTGGCGAAAACCCATATGGGGCCTATCATTAGTTACGAGCAAACTTAATTATAATGCAATATTTTTAGGCACTGTGTGCTATGCAGCCAGGTGTTGGACCCACATAAATTGACTCTCACTTGCCAAAACGATGTTGATCAATGATCAACAGTTGCTGCTTTTGGCTATCACTAAGGCCTCGGCCACACAGGTAGGAGCCTCGCTTAGTGCTTAGAGCTACGCTGCGAGCTAGGTGATATATCCTAGCGAACCAACGCACCCCATACTATCACAATGGCCACACTGCATGCTTCGCGCCACGCTACGTGACTATTATAGTCGCCTAGTAGCGTAGCTCTAAGCACCAAGCGAGGCTCTTACCTGTGAGGCCGAGGCCTAAGACCTATATGACATGCTCGACGGAAGCACTCTCCTTAATGGGGTTAGCTCTATTGGATCTGGAGATCTACATAATGTTGCGCCGCAATTATCCTTCATGGTAAGGGCCAACCCTCGAGGATAGGGTATGTTCACCTTCCCCTTGTAAGGAATGACCCCTCGTATGATTCTTAAAGCCTACCTAGAAGCCCAGTTGTCAACTTGGCATTATCGATGGTTGTGATCCATCCTCTTTAAGAAGACAGACATTAAATTTTTTTCATTGCTCAGGGCACGCCTTGGCTATCTAGGGATGTGTATCCAAACTATTGGACTACCCAACTTCTCTATGACCATGGAAGCTTAAATGGCAATCTTTATTAACTTCTATCTTGTCCCCTGTTTTAATATTTACAACCATCCGAACAAATCCGATGATTATATTTTGTGGTACTGCGATGGTTTCTGAATCAATCTCCACTCATTTTTACATCGGTTCATACATTAGTCCGATGGCTACTCCAATCTAATGGTGTCGAAGGGTAGTTTTGCTGCATTCGAAGTTTTCAATGAAATTACTTGCAACATCCTAGGCTGTTTGAACTCCAAGCCTTAAGCCACTTTATAAGTATATATTTAGTGCACTGCAAGTAATTTTCCTTTTCACCAGACCTTAAGTGACTATTCTACTCTAGAAATTTGAAAAAATCGTTTTTTTGTTTTTTGCATATTCTTAAAGTTTAGACCTTTAAGAATATGTTCTCGAAAGGAAATTGTAAAATGCTCAATATTTACGAAGTCATAACTATAAATGAGGCAGCAATTACGCCGCATCGGAATGACTTGGACAATAATCTCAAAACTTTAAATGCGTTTTTCTCGAAACTACATTTTTCGACCTGGTCGACATAAAATCTCAAGTTCTACCCAACCGATCGCCTTCAAATTTGGTATGAAACTTCGATAAGTGTTTTTATATCGTCCCTACTTTAGAAAATTCAAAACTTTTTTTTTTTACTATTTAAAAAATTTTAAAACTGAAAAAAAGGTAAAAAAGTTGAAATCTTTTCTAGACAGCCATTTTACGATTTTTTTTTCTCTTTTGTACCACCTATACCGACATTATTTCTTATCAAGAAACTGTGTATGATTTTTGTTTCGGATTTACGAAAGGGTTCCAATCATGTCGACCAGCTCACCCTCTTTTTTTACGACAAGATATAACCAGCTGATAACATCTTGAATTTTCAATTTTTTTTTCAAATTTTTTTTGTACATTTTAAAATCATCAATAAACAAACTGTAAAAATGTATACTAAAAATATTTTTAGTTTTTTTTTTATTTAGTCTTAAAAAACGCCCGAAATTCACACCTCTAGAGTAGAACCTCCTTAATTCTGTTGACACTATTATTTTTTTCACACTTACGTATGTCACCACTGGATGGGAGTCCCTTAGGACATTTCCTTCTTCCTTCACGCTCAAAATAAGAAGATTTCGATCATATAATGTATTATATATTGCACTGGATAGAGATTCATTTGGCATTGTCCATTATAATGGCATAGGTCGTAGTGGGATCGAAAGGGGCCTGTTTGGCCAAATTTTGCACCACTCGGAATGCTTGAATTTCTCCTATCTGTACGTTGCCTATCCATTGTTTATCAAAGGATATATGATCAAGGATAATTTTGTACGATCTCCACTTATAGTAGCGGATTGATGTTGTCCAGGGCCCTTTTTAATATGATGTCAAAAAACTATAGTATAAAAAAATTCTTACCATGAACAAAAATTAAACTGACGTCATATTATATTTATTTACGATGGTAATCCGAAATGAAAAATAAAGGACAGTAAATATTCTTAAAGCTGAGCTTTTTTTTATTTAGATCACAAAGATCTCTTTCTCTCATCACAATTGGATAAATCATACAAAAAAAAATAATAAACCGCATTATACCTGTTTTGGAATATTTGAGGAATTGTAAATCCATTAAGGGGAGGTTTTATGCAATAGATTTTTTCAAATCTGGATCTAACCTACGAAAGTACGATCATATAACTTCATACTAGAAGGCATTGAACTGGTTGAATGTTAGAAATAGACGCCAAATTCACATACTGTCTCTATTGTATAATATCCTTAACTGTCCCGCTGCACCCTCTTATCTCGCCGAAAATTTTCAGCGTCTTTCCAATCATGGAT
This sequence comes from Odontocerum albicorne, assembly GCA_949825065.1. Lineage (NCBI taxonomy): Eukaryota > Metazoa > Arthropoda > Insecta > Trichoptera > Odontoceridae > Odontocerum > Odontocerum albicorne. The sequence goes on from OX463855.1 coordinate 6,043,148, forward strand.
TAGCGCTACGCTCAAACAGAGATTGTTTATTGGCCTTTCCAGTTCACCGCTCTTCTTTTTTCACGTCGTCCTTTACTGTCCATGCAGTGAGACTCTGGAATCAGTTACAAACCAATATAAGACTCGCTCCGTCCTTGGCATGCTTTAAAAAGCGACTGAAAAAACTCTTAATTTCTAGTCAGTAAAATAACGTGTTTCATTCCTGATTTTTCTTTTCCTCTCCTCTCCACCATCCTTTCCTTTCCTTTTGATTGATGATATCTCACTTTATATGAAAAATAGTGTTCGGGTGATTGTCCGTCTTTGTGGGGTTTGTGGGCATGTTCTCACGTATATGTTTATGGATTTCGTGGGGATGGATAGTCATTTGAATGATTTATGCGACCACGTAACTTGCTTCATTTACTTTTGTCTGGTTGGTTGGAAGAGATTGCCGCCTGGCAATAAGCCCGCCAGATTGTATTGCAATAAAAGTGTTAAATAAATAAATAAATAAGCAGATATAAATACATAATATTACTCACTGAATTGTTTCTATTGAAATTTAAAATATATTTTTTGTGCCATTTGTGTATTTTCCTTGTAAAACAGAATCTTTAGTATTTTAAATGTTTTTTTATGATAACATTTATTGCTACGATGTACCAATTCTCTCATGGCAACCAAGTTCAAGGTTATTATAATATTAATTTCTGATGGTCAACCTTTTATAAAATAATTATTTCAATAAAAAAATATTTTTTAATTTTTTTAATATGTACATCATTTAAAATTTATATTGTTTTAATGAAAAGATGAACTGTAAAGTACGATTACATAACAGTGTTAAAAACTATCCATTATGTGAATTTTAAGAACCGTTTCAATAAGCAAGGCCTGTGACGAAGTGATCTTATTCCTGAATCGCAAATTTCATATATCTACAAACATAGCATCGCGCCATCTGCCTGTCGAGGTAGGTAGAGAGGACAGAGTGCCAGACTGTCCTATCTCGACATATCCTTAGTTTCTTCCACATCTATACACCTACGGTTTCTCTAACTTTCTATGCTTCCTTCTTTCAGAATATCATTCACTTGATTCAACTATGTTATACTTTTCTTGATCTTCCTCTCACACGCCTTCCACTCACATTTGCAATATAACACATCGATCAATAAGTCCCGGGCTGACTACTAAAACAACATTTGTTTGCCAAAATTCTTCTTTATTCATCAACATAGTCTCCTTCAAGAGCGATACATTCATTCCAACGCTTTCCTAACTTTTCTATGCCAGCCGTGTAGAACGATTTATCTTTGGTTTCAAAATAGGCGTTAATTTCGGCAATCACTTCTTCATTGGAGCCAAATCTCTTTCCCTGGAGCATCTTTTTGAGGTCTGAGAACAGCCAATAGTCTGGGGCTGGGGGCTAAATCTGGACAATACGGTGGGTGTGGAAGCAATTCGAAGTTCAACTCATGCAATTTGGCCAACGTTACCATCGACTTGTGACACGGTGCATTGTCCTGATGAAAAAGAACTTTTTTCTTCTTCATATGGGGCCGTTTTTTGCAATTTCTGCCTTCAAACGCTCCAATAACGCTATGTAATATTCGCTATTGATGGTTTTTCCCTTTTCAAGGTGATCGATGAATATTATACCATGTGCATCCCAAAATACCTTCCCGACCGACTGTTGAGTTTTTGGTCGCTTCGGACAATTTTCACCAGCTATTCTCCACTCAGCTGACTGCCGATTTGATTCCGGAGTATAGTGGTGGATCCAAGTTTCATCCATTGTCACATACTGACGCAAAAACTCCTGTTTATTTCGCATAAACAGTGCCAAACAGCGCTCTGAATCATCGATGCGTTGTTGTTTCTGTTTCATTGTGAGCAAACGCGGCACCCATTTCGAAAAAACCTTTTCATGACCAAATATTCATGCAAAATAGTGTAAGTACTACCAAATGATATCTTCAGGATGTCAGCTATCTTACGCAATTTTACTTTGCGATTTTCCAACACGATTTTGAGGGGTTTTCTTATGTTTTCTGGTGTAACAGCCTCATTTGGACGACCAGAGCGTTCAGCATCATTTGTGTCTGTACGACCGCGCTTGAAATCAGCATACCACCGACAAATGGTTGTTTTCGACGGAGCAAAGCCCGGATAACACTTTTCAAGCCATATTAGTATATTTTCCCATTAAAAAGAAATGTTTTATCAACACACGAAATTCGGTTTTTTCTATTGTTTTGAAAATAGCAAAAGTTGCGTCACTAAAACCACTGTAACTCAATGACACAATGTCGGAATGTCATGAAAGTTTGACAAGTAACTTCTAAAGGCTGGTACTAACTGAGAATGGTATGGTTTTTTTATTCGAGGCGCCAACTGTTGGTTAGTCCCGGGCCTTATTGATCGATGTGTTATATCTGTTAGTCTTCCTTCATTCAATCGTTAGTCTTTCTTCAATCATTCGTTCCACATGCCCAAACTGTACAAAGGTTTGAACCCCGTGCTGTGTTACTCCCTTCGAATGACAGGCGTTTTTCCACCTAGTATTCGGGAGTATAAGGTTACCTATGACTGGTCAAATCTATTCTTTCAAAAAAAAGGAAAAAACATACCGGTGTGCTCCAATCGTCTCACTTTGGTGTGCCATCGGATCCAGTACAGCGGTGTGACCGGTGAGTTTGCTGGTATGCAACAACCCACTTAAAAAAGAAAAAAACAATATTCCACAATACATTTTCGCCTCCAAATGAATTGTCTTTGGAACGGTGTCGAAATCCTCGACTACGAAGCCCGACAACGACGATGACTGACAGCACCCATCCTAATGAGCGATTCATTTCCGAAACCTCCCATCCCCAGCAGCCGTGTCCAAATAAATAGTCAAACCTATAAACTCTGTTGACAGGGACACCTTTATACAAAGTGAGGTGTCCATATAAGATGTCGGAAATGATGAAGACAAAGAACATAAGACAGATCCTAAATGAGTCCTGCCCATAAAATTTGAGTCACCTTCAAAATTGACCAGTTTAACCAGTTATCTGCTATCGTCGAGACATTTCATAAAAGTAGCTCAACACTTCAATTTCATGGTTCTCAATTACCTCAACACTTCAATTTCATGAATATGGTTCTCAATTATTCTAATTCATGATAACTATTTACATTTTGGATAAATAATAATCATTTTACTGTCAGATTTTTTTTACATTAAAATTAAATAAGATTGATTTTGATGTTCAAATAAATTATATGAGACATTGAGTGGTGTGAGAATAAAAGGTATTGCTCCCTCAATTTTTAAATTATTTTCATTGATTACTACTATCCATGCTTTTCATTGATTTCTACTAGCCATACTTTTCATTGACTTTTCTTTTCATTGCGTACTACTATCCATATTTTTCATTGACTTTTCTTTTCATTGCGTACTACTATCCATACTTTTCATTGATTACTACGATCCATGCTTTTCATTGTTACTACTATCCATACTTTTCATTGATTACTATTATCCATGCTTTTCATTGATTTCTACTATCCATACTTTTCATTGACTTTTCTTTTCATTGCGTACTACTATCCATACTTTTCATTGTGTACTAATATCCATGCTTTTCATCGATTACTACTATCCATGCTTTTCATTGATTACTACTATCCATGCTTTTTGATTGTCGAACCATCTACCAGCAGCTGTAAGGCTTGCACCTTTATTAGCTTTTTAAAAAAAGCGACTTAAAAATCATTTTACCTCTTCAGTGACATTGCATTTCTTTCTCAATTCCCCATTCTTATTTTCTTTCCTGATCTAAGTCATTGGTGATATTGAAAAATAATGTTTTATATATATTAATGACTAATTGGCTTGAGCATTCATTCAAAGAATGGCGTTTCCACATAATTATATGTATAATTGTGACATTTAGTATTTTAATTAATGCATTAACTAAGGAGTTCATTAAAGTAATTGACATACGTTTTGTCTCATAAAACACTTTTGATCCACTCAGGATTCGAACCCATTATTGTTGACATATTAAAATATTACAAAAAAATAAAACAAGTATAAGGATCGGAAGGTGATGCCACCATAAATTATTGTCACTTTTCAAATGAAATTTAAATTAAATCAGATATTAAATAATATTAAAAGAAAATGCTTTTAGTGTTCAAATAGTTCCCATTAGAAATATTGTCTATATGCAGAGGAGATAACATCTTAAACAAAATCGTTTGGAATAGACGAACTCCGTGGCCTAGTTGGTAAGATGCTTGTCTCCCAACTCGGAGATCGTGGTTTCGATCCCCATTGAAACCCAGGGTTTTTTTTAAAAAAGGATTCCATTCTGATTTTTCACTCAAGGCGGTTTGAACATTTTTCTGGTTAGTTAGAAGATTTTGCCACATGGCCATGTATGCAACGAAACCTGCCATGTTTTATTGTAAACAACGAAACCCGTCACATTTTACTGTAATGCATGGTTTTCATCTTAATATTCGACATATGTCACATTTAAACACTGGCAATCGTAACTTCTCCCCCTGGCTCCATCCCAACTCATTGTCTGCGAAGACTGTTGGGGTCAGCTCTCCTTGTCCTCAGGTTGTATGCTCTTCTGTCCCGGACTACGTCCCCCAGGCCGTGCCTCTGCATCAGGTTATCTTTTTGCACCACCCATGAATTCTTTGGCCTTCCTCTGGTTGTTATTCGAGGAAGATCCATGGAGATTGCCTGGTTCACAATGTGATCGGGTGTTCTGCGTCCAATGTGCCCATACCATCTCAATCGCCTCTCCTCCATCTTGCTGTTGATGTCTGTAACACCTAGGCTTCCACAAATGCGTGAGCTTTTTATTTTGTCTCTTAGGGACACACCATCTTAGCATGCGCATTTCAGCAGTTTCTAGTTGCCTAGAGTAAGAATTATACATCGTCCAGCATTCGGAGCCATAGAGGAGTGCGGGTCTGACAATCGTTTGGTATACTTTTCCTTTTAACTTAATTGGCATTTTCGGATCACATAGAACTCCCGTCATTGATCTAAGCTTCACACTAACTGGCAATCATGACTGGTGGATAAATATTTAGCTAAAATCTCGAAAGGGTTAAAACCACTCCCATGGCCATGTTTCATTGATTTTTTGCCACAAAGCTTAAATCCACTTTCCACAGACATGTTTAATCCATTAGAATTTTTGTGACAAGTATAAAATCACTTTCCACATAATTTTTGTGATAAGTTTTAAAACCACTTCTCACAGACATGTTTTAATTCATTTGTATATTTTTCATGTTTCATTGATGAGACTTATACAGTTGTAAATTTTGCTTATAAATTACATAATTATTTAAATTTTTTCCTCTGCAAATTTTATAAACAAGCACCTAAGTAGGCACAATAAAATTACATTACACAGTATTATAGATATATACATATATTAAACATTGTTCAAATAGTGAGATTATTCTGTATTCGTTTTTTATTGTTCTATTTGCATTTTGACTATAAAGGATGACTTTTTATAGTTAATTCGTGAATCAATTTATCTTTATTTAGTTTTTAAAATTCGCTGATATCATTTTTTGTTTTCATTATTATTGGATATAGTCAATATAATATGCAGTAAAATCATCAGTCATTCCTCGAATACTCGTTTTCTCATGTTATTTATTTCATCCAGTACTGAATGAATTCCGTATAAAAAACAAAAAAATAGATCACAACAATCGTTCATCTTTGCATTGTTTTACCGTAATAGTTATTTAGGATATTGTACCTTTTTTTTTACTATTTTTCTCTATTCGCCAAGTTCTTGTGAACGACGAGATATTGACTGCCTCGGGTTTTCCCGTACACTCTCACGCACTGCAGCGATGTTTTCACCAGACCTTCCGTTTCGGTGACGTACGAGGGGGGGGTGTTGGCTGATTATTTATCGAACCGTTTGACTCGAATTTGGCCACCAAACGTCGAATAGTCGTCTCGGCAGGATGGTTGTGGCGAGGATAGAAATCACGTAATGCGTGGAACGTTTCTCGAATGGAGCGCTGATTTAAAAAAAATAAAATTTAATGATTTGCACACGTTGTTCAACGCTATAACCTTCCATGGTGATTTGCCATACACTACTGAACAATTCACAACAAATTTGACAGATGTTGCTTTAACAACATGGCCGCTATAACCTAACAAATTTCGAGCGTCCCTATTGAAAACTCCTGTATGAATATAGAAAAGGCACAGGATTTGTGTCAAGATAGGAAAGTCTGGCGCTCTGGCTTCCCTACCTACTCTAACGGGGAAATAGCGTGATTATATCTATGTATATAAAAATTATAGAGCCCATGTATATATGAATGTGTATTTACAATATAATTTAGTGTGCATTTGAATAGACTTAAATGAATATAAATTTTAGAATCCTTTCGAATTTCACAATTGTTATTTTTATTGTATTTTATAATGTATTATTCAAGTTTTGATAAAACAAGGTTCATTGAATTTGCTGATTAAACAAAACACATTCAAAATTAATGTTTCAACACTTTTTTAAGATATGGGAAAAATATATAGATAATAAAGTGTAATTAACAGATAAAGTTTCAAACTTACGTATGTACTTATGAGAAGTGTATGGCTACGAATTGTTTCGAGCATTCCATTTTTAGGGAATTAGAATACTTTATTTTATTTTATTACAATGTAGATCTTTTATCGACCATTAAAGAAAGGCTACAAAAGTAATACTCAAATTAGAATTTTGGGTACACGTGAATATGAAACTTGTCACAAAGATTATAAACATGTATGCAGTATGGACATTAGAGTGTCCCTTATTTTGTCAAAAAAACCGTTTTTTTTCCACCCCCTAAATATTTTCCATTTGGTTTAATTTACTCAAAAACAAAATGTTATTACAATAGGATGACGTTAACCCGTGCTAAGTTGAGCGGCGAATTTGAATGTTAGGAATTATAGGTTTATTAGGTCTATGTCAGTAATTGAATACATTTTTACTCTTTAGAGTGCACTATGGTTTTAATTATTCTTTATTTAAATTACGAGCAAAGTTTTTTTTATTTCTGACATTTATGAAATAAATATGTAAATTATAAATAAGTACAAATAATGAATGAAATAAATATGTAAATTCAAAATAAGTACAGGTACCTATTAGAATCATAGATATTTTAAAGTAACAAACAAAGAGCAGCAGTAAGGGGATCTATTTTTGCTGTCGTCGACTCTCAAATTTTTTTATTGAATCTATTGACCCCTAGAAAAATCAAATCGACCCCAGGTGGTCGATATCGACCACTTTGGGAACTCTTAAACTAGACCATGAAAGTTACTGCTGTTGTTACATAACCGATGCATACAGGAATCAAAATAAGAATAAACTTAATTTTTTTACTGCATATCTTCTCTTCCTTCGCCTTATCCCATCCATTTGGGGTCAGCTGCTTGGACATTCTTACTCCATCTGTTTCTATCATCCTGTCATCCTCCACTTTCTTATGTAGGCTCTTCTTGGGACTCGCTGTCAGTCTATTTAGGAGTTCCCAATTTGTGGCTGTCTTTAGCGTAGGCCCTTCATATCTCCCATATCAGTTTAGTCGTGCTTCCCAGGCTTTATCTACTGTTGGTGCCACTTTGATTGCTCCACGAATTTGTTAATTTCGGATATTGTCCAATATAGTAACGCCCAGTGACCACCATAGCATGCACATATCCACAATATGAAACAGTGGTTGCTTTTTTTCTTTAGATCCCAACATTTGGCTCTATATAGTATAGCTAGCCTGACAACTGTCTTGTTTGTGGAATTGCGTGCTTTATGACGAATACATAGTGACAATATACTCGTATGTTAGAATATGGAATGAATGTGAACTTAAGGCTAATGTTGAGTAAGATGAAGAAGAGCATGCCGAGATGGTTTGGGCGTATGGATTAAATTAATGAAGAAAGACTAAAAAAACAAATATATAGTGTTAATGTGAATGAAAGGAGCGTGAGAGGAAGACCAAGGAAAGTATAGCTAGATCAAGCGAATGATATTCTGAAAAAAGGAACGTAGAAAGTCAGAGAAATCATAGAAGTTGATAAGAAGGTATATGTATGTAGTGACTAAATCTGTGCATCAGGGTAGGAAATTCTGCCTGCCTCGACAGGGAAATGGCATGATTGTAAAGGGTCTTTCAAATTGAGCGGTTTTTATTAATTCTTGTATAAAACACAGATGACGTCGCGAACTTGCCTGGGTCTTTTGACATTTGAGAAGTGTAATGTATGGCATTTATAAAAATGGAGTCGTATGCAATACAACAACACATTCAAATTGTTGAATTATTTTATGTATTGTAGTCTCCGGAAACGGTGATGTTAATTCGCCACCAAGATCATGTGACCTGACACCGTTGAACTATTTTCTCTGGGGTTACGTGAAAAGCCAGGTCTATAAGAATGACCCCCAATCAATTCCTGAGCTGAGGGACGAAATTATTCGCGTTATTGGTGAGTTAGAACCGCAATTATGCCAAAACGTCATTGAAAATTTTGACAGGAGAGGGGACATCTGTGGAGCTGCGAGAGGTGGACATTTGGCGGATATTGTTTTTTTTGTTTAAATGTCATACATTTTACTTCAATGACTAATAAAAAGTTTTTTTGAAATCAAAGCAAATTGTGTGTTTTATTCAATTAAAAAAACTGCTCAATTCGAAAGACCCTATCTATATGTATGTTTTTGTATTTTTTATTATGTACCAGATATATTTATTGCTATATCTTTGTGATTAATCCACAACTTTTATTTAGTTCTATCATACATATCTTTATTATAGGCTTTCATATCTTATCTTGATATAACTGTAAGGTAAGTCATTGTATAAAATGCGGAAATGTAATTGAATATAGTATTTTCATATACAGTAGAGCGCCGATTATCCGGGGCTCAATTATCCGTGATTTAGATTAACCGTAGTCCTCTATAGTACAAATTGTTTTTAGTACAGGCGGCCCTGGACTTTCTTCGCACATAATTGGTTCCTGAAAATGTGTGCGAATGTTGAATGTTCGAAAGTAGAGGGAGGGATGGATTGAAAATAACCATTCCTTTGATGTCAATCGTGGTTTGCGGATTCTACACATAAACCGAGGGGGATTGCAGCTTGACAATTTGGAAATTCTCGAGATTAGAAAAAGTATAAAATTAAGTCTAGATATTATAAACAATCAAACCAATTTTAATAATAACCTTCTGCTAAATATGTTTCCCATTTAAAATCCCCCCCCTTGGATATCCAGACCCTGGTCTGCCCGTAAGATTATTTTTTTTCCCGCCCCATTTACCATTGATTCACAACTCTCCCCCTACCTCATTCCTCTTATAATATTTACACTTGCATAAGAAATATATTGTGAACGATTTAGTTTATCTTCACCTGACGATGAAGACGGAGGTCTTCGAAACCGGTAGTAAACCCAAAATAAACCAGTGGTGAACACAAAAATATAAAATAAGTGGTTCATTTATTAATTTTTTTTTGTTTTAACCTGACGAGTTTATTGCCATGTGGCAATCTCTTCCAACCAACCAGAAATATGTTTATAATGGGCTCTAAGTGAGAACCAGACTGAAATCCCATTTAAAAAAATCTGGGTTCCAGCGGGGATCGAACCCGCAACCTCCTTTATTCCTTTTTACATAAAACATGACACCACAAAGTGAAACTGAAGTTTTTTCGAAGATTCAAGAAAGAAATCTCTTTCATCATCCATTACTAAAATGTTTCCAAACCACATCAACATGTTCTTTTTCATTCTTATACGATTTAATTTTTATTTTAAGAATTCAAATTTTTTTTTTTTTTCAAATGATAATTAAACTGTTAAATCACTTATGTTTATTATAGATAATCGACTACATACTGAAGAAGACCCACCATAACCTAAGAGTACGAGGGTACCTGGAGTTCTACCAGAAGACTTACACTCTTCACAGAGCACCCATCTATGTGGTGTCACTTTGGAATGCCTTCCTCCTCATTATTCAGACGGTATCGCAGCACTATTACCCGGATGACTTCACCAACCAGTGCATCAAGGAAGGCTCAGTGACCCCTGTCTACTACATTACTGGTTTCATGTGGGTGGAAACAGCTATTCTCGCTCTTACTCATGGACAATACATCAGTAAGTAGATCTTCAGCCTCTTGAATATATTTCTTGTTGTTTGGAAGAAATTTTCGCATGGCAATAAGTCCTCCAAGTTGTATTGTATTGAAAAAAATATAATGTAATATACATTAAGATTAGAAAAATTCGATATATTTTATGCTCAACTAATGAAAGATTGGAGCGAATTGAGGAATTTTGATATTTAAGTAGTATTTTCACAGATGACGGAAGAGTTCCGAAGAATATCGACCGGCTTATAGCGATAGGAAACAAAGTCAATGGGGCACTAAAACATATATTGTATATATTCTCATTTTAACGTGTTCCTCGTGGGAAGCATAAACGCCTGTGATCTGACGACAATCCAAGTTTCAAATCTCCTTAAGAGTAATGACTATTATTTATTATCAGAAAATTACTTGAATGTCATGTTTACATGGTGTTTTAATCAAATATCAGTGGTTCTAAACAAAATACGCGTTTAAACTTAGAAATAAAAAAACGCCGAAATTGTGCCGCGCACAGGATTCGTGGAATTTGATTTTTAACGCGGTGTACAGGTTAACAACTTGGAATCTGCAAATTTCTTTGTCAATTCAGGAATGGCGTTCATTGAACATCTTTGAGTGGTCAATTAGATCCATCGACTTTTCCTCTATTTACCACTTGGTGGTGATCCTCTGCGCCGCCTTTACAGTGCGATAACGACATTTGTAATTCTGCGTCTTAAGTTATTTGAATTTATTTTAGAGTTAAAAGAAAGGTATTTGACAATTGAGTTAAATAAATAGCATGTTTTCCATACGCAGAATACGGATAACAGTATTTGCAGATAGTATTACTGATATAGACTTAGTCATCTGACAGACGCAACTTGTCATAACTGGTTCAAACATATTTCTTTTTGTTGTATCATATAAAAAGTCTGGTACAAGAGCAACCCTTTTTTAAATTGTTTAATTGGACTATTATTATCATTATCGCAAACACCTTATGTATGGCCAAATACCATCCCAGTCAAGACTGAATAGTTTTATGACCAACCCCCTTGAAGGTTGTCCGGATAATGAATGTGTTGATTTTAAGAGAGCTTGAACTGAAAGCTTATGGACATGGATGCAGCCATCGAAGTGCCTGATGGTAGAACACCACCTACCATAGACCGTATATAGATCTCTTAATGACCTACACATCCACATGGGTAGATCAAAAGAAAATCTCCACTATACATGTGTCATCGACGACATTCAATATTCAAATAATGTCGCTTGTCCACTGTGACCCATTAGCTGCTCAGAAGACCTGCTGAATGGAAGCCCCAATCACCAGTTCCATCTTTCTGGGCTACCATCACAGTTGCATCTTTCTGGGCTGATAGTATATAGATCTGGTGTTGTCAATACGATTGGAATGGAATTATTATCATTATACCAGGTCTGTAAATATGAAACCGGAATTTGCTCATAGATGGCTCTAGTTGTCAATGTAGTAACTGTCAAACCGCGTCATTGACGCCTTTTTCTTGTGTTTATATTTGTCAAAGACTTTTAACTCACAACAATACAAGTTTAATACAACTACGTATGTTTTCATAGCGTTGAACATGTCTGTTTTTGTGCCTGAAAACTACGATTTGCGGACAGCATTGATTTTCTGTTACCGTTTGAAGAAAACTGCTGCAGAATCGCATAAAATGCTTGTCGAAGCTTACGGTGAGCATGCTCTTGGTAAATCACAGTGGTTTGAGTGGTTTAAAAAATTCAAAAGTGATGATTTTGATGTGAGAAACGAAGAACATGGAAGACCACTGAGAAAGTTTGAAGACGCCGAATTGCAAGCATTGTTGGATGAGGATGACGCTCAAACGCAACAACAACTCGCGGATCAATTAAATGTGACCACGAGAAGCCGTCTCCATACGTTTGAAAGCCATAATGATAATGCACCATCGCACACAGCGAAACCGGTCAAGGAAACGATTGAGGCATTTAGTTGGCAAATACTTTCGCATGCGGCTTACTCACCAGACTTGGCTCCATCCGATTACTACTTATTTGCATTGATAGGACACGCACTTCTGAGCAGCGCTTCACTTCTTACAAAAATGGCTGGATGATTGGTTTGCCTCAAAAGAGCAACAGTTTTTTTGGCGTGGCATCCACAAATTGCCAGAGAGATGGGAAAAATGTGTAGCTAGTGATGGGCAATACTTTGAATAAAATATTTTTTACCATTTTTATACAATAAATGTGTACTCGCCATTCAATATCTTATTCCATTTTCTATTATCTAACAACATACTTCCCAAATAACAGAATTCGTCAACATGTTCTAATCTTTCATTGTTCATACAAGTATCGCATTTATCTTTCCTTTAACCCTTTTCAATTACCATGACTTTGGTATTTGCAATGTGCATCCTCTGGTCTTTTTCTTCACATTTCACGTACAATTCAATTATCATACGCTATAGTTTATTTTCATTATCTACTAACAATACAACCTCGGTAACATATACAGTTCACATACATTCCCATTCGATTTTTTTTTATATGTATCGAGGTTTCCACAGTTCTTTGGTATCAGTTGTTCGTATCACTTCGCCAAATGGCTACAAACAAGTTCTGAAGATAAAAACTGCGACGTTTACATCTTCAGAACTTGTTCATAGTCAATTTGGCAAGTTAACACTCCGAAATACATTACACAATTAACTTTTTTCTATTTATCATGTTTATTTTTACTCTTATTGAATGTGCTTGTGGGATTATACAGAACTCGTAACACATGCTAACTTGTCTGAAAATCAGGATTTTATGCTCTCTGCAAAACGTGATTGATGTGAATGATAGGGTGATCTCAATTGCCTCCTATTGGCATAATTAGCAATTGATGGTCCCAACACGGAAAATTAATTAATGCTAGCCTTATTTCAATTTATACTAAATTTCGTATTAATGAGTAAATCATCCGATATGTCACCTATTTGTCAGTTTATTTACGTACCGTAAAGTATGCTGTTATCAGTGACATTAAACGATTAATGAGCGGCAATTGACTTAATCTTGGGTACGGCTTTATCAATTCCATCTTCATTCTTATGGTTTGTTTACTCAACCTTCAGTGTGGTGTGCCGAGAGCACAGTTATCAGAACATTGGGGTTTTGGTTTTTTTAGGTAGATTTTGATAGAAATGCAACCAGCGAAGGGTCTCGTGTTGCAACTTCTGAAAAATTTCAATGCACTTTCTTCGATCATGACAAGAAGACTCGAAAACCACGTCAAGTTTTACTAAAATTTATCTCTATATTTATTTATTACTGGTGTATAATGGCGATTCAGGAAGCACCAAGTTTCATATTGAGCGGTTTTTTAATTCAATTTTTTTAAATTCTTGAATAAAACACACGATTTGCTTTGATTTCAAAAAACTTTGTATTGGTCATTGAAGTATAATGTATGACATTTAAACACAAAAACAATATCCGCCAAATGTCCACCTCTTGCAGCTCCACAGATGTCCGCTTTTTTGTCAAAATTTTCGATGACATTTTGGCATAATTGCGGTTCTAACTCACCAATAATACGAATAATTTCGTCCTTCAGCTCAGAAATTGATCGGGGGTCATTCTTATAGACCTGGCTTTTCACGTAACCCTAGAGAAAGTAGTCCAAAGGTGTCAGATCACATGATCTTGGGGGCCAATTAACATCACCGTTTCCGGAGATTACAATACATAAAATAATTCATCAATTTGAACGCGTTGTTGTATTATATACGACTCCATTTTTATGAATGTCATACATTACACTTCTCAAATGTCAAGACCCAGGCAAGTTCGCGACGCCATCTGTGTTTTATACAAGAATTTTTAAAAACGCTCAATTTGAAAGACCCTTTACCTAATAAATATAGCCGTACAAGGAATCACCCTCAGTTCTACATACCAACTTACAGAACGAATATCATGGCTAAACACCCAGTCACGCGTGTTATAGAGATATCGAACCAACTGAATGACACTGTGGATATATTCTCGGCACCGCCTAGCAGTATGAGAATAATCCTGACTGATATTCTTCTTAACGAATAGGCTAACTCTAGAAGCAGACTCTCTTTGTGTAACAGGAGAATTATGCAATTTGTTCGAGAAAAGTAGTTTGAGTACGTACAAGGTACCATACAATGGGAAATATCTCACACTTAGACAAAATCCAGCAAATTATTGCGGCCACTGCCTTCTTCTCCCTGGCTCCATCCCAACTCATTGTCTGCGAAGACTGTTGGGGTCAGCTCTCCTCGTCCTCAGGTTGTATGCTCTTCTGTCCCGGACCACGTCCCCCAGGCCATGCCTCTGCATCAGGTTATCTTTTTGCACCACCCATGAATTCTTTCGTCTTCCTCTGGTTGTTATTCGAGGAAAATCCATGGAGATTGCCCGGTTCAGAATGTGATCGGGTGCTCTGCTTCCAACGTGCCCATACCATCTCAATCGCCTCTCCTCCATCTTGCTGTTGATGTCTGTAACACCTAGGCTTCCACGAATGCATGAGCTTTTTATTTTGTCTCTTAGGGACACAACAGCTGACCATCTTAGCATGCGCATTTCAGCAGTTTCTAGTTGCCCAGAGTAAGAGTTATACATCGTCCAGCATTCGGAGCCATAGAGGAGTGCGGGTCTGACAATCGTTAGGTATACTTTTCCTTTTAACTTTACTGGCATTTTCGGATCACATAGAACTCCCGTCATTGATCTAAACTATTGCGGCCACAGCCATAAGGGCTTTTTTATTATTTTCAGGTAATAACATTGGCTTATTGACAAAATTGTTGAACAGTTGTTTTTATGTCATCCATCATAATTCGTAATATGAATTTTATGTTCGGCAACTGTGGTCTTAACGCTAAACAGTTAGTATTAACGCTAAACAATAGGCACCCAGATTCGATTCCTAGTGGATTCACTTTCGTATTGGTTTCAAGTCAAGTATTTTATTAATTACGCCACAAGAATTGCCAGAATTATTAGGTTATCCTTTTGTAAT
Organism: Odontocerum albicorne; assembly: GCA_949825065.1. NCBI lineage: Eukaryota > Metazoa > Arthropoda > Insecta > Trichoptera > Odontoceridae > Odontocerum > Odontocerum albicorne. Next base: position 6,058,383 of record OX463855.1, read on the forward strand.
GTACTTAACTTAACTTGAAGTAGACTTAATAGCGCATCATTTACGATGTTTGATACGAGTATCTATCTATACATGGGAGATTCACCTGCAAACTTTTTTCATGTTATTTAATCCTTTAGCCCTGTTACAATTTATGAAGCCACCTGAGTCGGTCCACGGATCACATTTTGTGGGTCTGTGATGAAAGTGCTATTTGTCAAAATAGGGAGGAACTCCATGCAGCTATACATCAGGACTACCTTCAGCCCACTTGGCAACTCTAGCCTTGTGGTGACTAGGGATAGTTTTATAGCTTTCTCCAATTTTTCTGAAAGATTTTCTAAATATTTCAAAGTACTATGCGTATCCAGAAAGTAAGTGTACTGAGGCTCTCACGACCGGATGGATTTTATTTTCGACATGTTGGCTACACTTCCGTGTAGCCTGACTCTTCCCCTCCGCAACGAGACCGGTTCGAGGTCAGTACGTTGAGAAGTGTCGACGCGACAACATGTTTCGTGAAAAATGTCAATCGAATCTCCCGCCAAGTTGAATCGAGTGGAGGCCGGGCAAGAGTTTTTGAGGCGCTGCAAACTCCATGGAGATGAATTTCTCCGTTCCATCGTTACTGGAGATGAAACTTGGGTTGCACACTACACGCCTGAAACCAAAAGGCAGTCTCAACAGTGGCGTCACACCTCTTCACCCTCCGCCAAAAAGTTCAAAACCACAATTTCAGCCAAGAAAATCATGGCATCCTTGTCCGGGACTGTCAAGACATAATTTTAATTGAATATATGCCTCAAGGGGAGACCATCAACTCTGCAAGATACTTTGAGACCCTAAAAAAATTGCGGAGGGCGATTCAGAACAAGAGGAGAGGCATGCTGACAAAGGGAGTCTGCCTGCTGCACGACAATGCCAGACCACATACGGCCAACGCCACTAAGGAACTGCTCGCCTCGTTTAAATGGGATGTCCTGAACCATAACGCGCATTCCCCTGACCTAGCACCGGAGTAGAAGTGGACGGAGGGGTTGGCGGGAAACTACTTCGAGGAAGGCATCAAAAAGTTAATACCCCCGCTTCACCACCTGCATTGAGAGGAATGGCGACTATGTCGAAAAATAGCTTACATATGTACTACGGTAACCACGTAATTTTTTTGTTTAAATAAAAAAAATTGTAGCCTACAAAAATTCAGTACACTTATTTTCTGGATATGCCTCGTATGTACCATAAATATTAAATTTTTTATTTTCTCTTTTAATTTAAATTTCATCTCTGTCCATGGTATGAAGATGACCTTCTGCCAGTGTCACCACTATCCGTTTCACACTCTGGTCTGGCGCTGGCAGAGGTGGGGCTCCCCCAGTGAGAGCTCTTTCATGAAAATATGACCAAATTGAATTTTCTTACTTGTATACAATCACACTGTATGGGAACCTAATTTATTCCTAGAGATAATGTGGGTGGGGGAAAGTCACCAACATACAATATATAAAAACACTTATAACTAAATACATACCATCACACCATTTTCCTGTCGGGGTAGACATAGAAGACAGTGCCATACTTTCCTATCTCGACACACATCCTTAGCCTCTTCTGCATCCATATACATTCTCATACAACTTTTATGGTTTCTCTGACTATCTATGTTTCTTTCAGAATATCATTCACTTGATTCAACCATACTTTCCTTAGTCTTCCTCTCACATGCCTTCCACTCACTTTTACAATATATATATATATATATATATATATATATATATATATATATATATATATATATATATATATATATATATATATATATATATATATATATATATATATATATATATATATATATATATATATATATATATATATATATATATATATATATATATATATATATATATATATATATATATATATATATATATATATATATATATATATATATATATATATATATATATATATATATATATATATATATATATATATATATATATATATATATATATATATATATATTATATATATATATATATATATATATATATATATATATATTATATATATATATATATATATATATATATATATATATATATATATATATATATATATATATATATATATATATATATATATATATATATATATAATATATATATATATATATATATATATATATATATATATATATATATATATATATATATATATATATATATATATATATATATATATATATATATATATATATATATATATATATATATATATATATATATATATATATATATATATATATATATATATATATATATATATATATATATATATATATATATATATATATATATATATATATATATATATATATATATATATATATATATATATATTATATATATATATATATATATATATATATATATATATAATATATATATATATATATATATATATATATATATATATATATATATATATATATATATATATATATATATATATATATATATATATATATATATATATATATATATATATATATATATATATATATACTACCTTGATCAAAAAGTTTTAGGACTTTATTCATAAAATCGAAAATAAAAGTTTATTCATCAAAATCGATATGGTCCCCTTCAAAGTACTCCCCATCGACTGTAACGCACTTACGCCAGCGCTTGATCCAATCCTCGAAACACCGCTGGTACTCAATTTTCGGTATGTCCATCAGAGCCGTCTTCGATTTTTTCATGACATCCTCTCGGGTGCTGTAACGCGTTCCGCGAAACGGTTTTTTAAGTTGGTTGAACAGGAAAAAGTCGCAGGGGAGCCAGATCAGGTGAATTCAAAGGCTGCTGAATAGTAGTCGTGTTGTTTTTGGTCAAAAACTCATGGAAATCATGTCTTTCGCGATTTCAACACGGTCCTTTTTTGCGTGAAATTGAGGTCTTTCGGCACCAGTTTTGCAGCGACACGTCTGAGACCCAAATCACTAACCAAAATGTCTTGAGCGGATCCATAAGCGACGTTCAAGTCCTCTGCCAGCTCTCTGATGGTCAATTTGCGGTTTTCGGACAATATTCTTTTGATTTTTATCGATGTTTTCATCGATGTTCGACTGCCACTTGCGTTCGTCATCCTCGACCGACTCACGACCACTTCTGAAGCATTCGTGCCACCAAAAAAACTCTTCTCCAACATTTCCAAGGTCTGCGGACCGTTAAATCCGCTTTTCGTACAAAATTCAATGCAAACTCATTGATGCACAGTTGATGCCATTTTCAAACTTGTAAAAAATCGAAAACACGCACAAAGGTAGATGTACTCAGTACAGCGTAACTTTTACAAATATCAAGCTATGATGCTGAAATTTGGAGGGAAGTGTCAATGATAGATGTGGTAACCTAAACAAAAAAAAAGAATTCCAATCGGGTGACTGACAGGCGCCCACACGGTGGCCGATTCTAAAACTTTTTGATCAAGGTAGTATGTTTTGTTAGTCTTTCATCATTCATATATTCCACATGCCCAAACCATGTCATTGTACTCTTCTTCATCTTACTTGAAATATCAACCTTATCGGTTTATTCCGTAATCTGTCATACATTGTCAATCCATTTATTTTTTATCAATGCACGCATTTCTACATTTATTCGGCTCTTCTCAGTCTTTTTCCACATCCACTTTTCACTCCCATGCATCAAAGTTGGTACTAACTTGGTTGTGAAGTTATCATCTTGGCAGATTTTGATTGCCATTATAAAAAAAATTAAAATACCCTTGATTATTTTTTATAATGGCAATCAAAATCTGCTGTATCTCATAAAAACAAAATGACTAAGGATCATTAACCTTGCCGAATCAGAAAGAAGTAATAAAAAATTGTAAAATAAAGTACTTTGTTATGTCCTTAGACATGGGAACTTCGACTCAGTTCAGTTCGATCCTACCTCCACCTACGCTGTTATGGGGGACTTAGTTTGTTCCCATCCAGCACGATCAACACTAGAACATCAAAATCTTTATTTTTTATGAGCGGGACGTCACATAGTGACGAAGGGACTGCCCAAAGGGACGACACCAGTGACGACACATCTATCTGAATGTGAAAAGAATAGTAGTGACGATGGGCTTAAGGTGCAACATCACGGGAGAAGGAAGATGTGTCAGAAGTTATTAGTATGGCCGTACCCAGCAGGCTGTGATTTTTTCAACAAAAATAAAACCTAAAAAATTTATATTTCTTGTATACAGATATAAAGGATATTATGAAAACCTACTAAATATATACACCGTGGGGTGTTTGAGCTGCCGTTCACTCAGAAAAACACAGTTTAAATATTCACAAAATGTCAGGGTTGTCACAACTTGACACCGAAAACACGTTTACTTATAAATATAGTGGAATATAATGTACTTTGTAAACTAAAATCAACAAATTATCTGTATGATGTATAATAAAGTGCAAAAGGTAAATAAACTATAAAATAAAACCGTAAAAAGTCTATATAAACGTCGTATTATAGCGCAAAACTACCGCCAATAACCAAAGAATACATGAAAACACACTTTGTAAATAAATAAATAATGCACAAAAGTTAAAAATCAACCATTGAACAAAACTACAAACGAAGTCATCGCAATTACGGCGCAAAAAACTGTCGGTAACCCTGTATCAGAGACACGTATTGACTGTCAGTGAAAGCTTTTAGAAAGATGACTGTAACTTTGATAATATCGGTAAATTATAATATTTAAGTATTTCTTGACCATCCCAATAGATGTCCCTATGTGTTATAATTTATAAATTATTACAATTGGATTTGATATTGGCTTGCGACAAGCTCAAAGGAGAGCGCGTTTACGCGTTCATTTTATGTGGCCGGCCTGGCGAGCACTGAATCGGAGAGCGCGTCAACGCGCTCGTGGCAGTGAACCGGTTAAGGCCTAGAATAAAACTTGATTTTTCTGTGAAATAGGCCTTTCACCTTGGTAAAGGTAATTTCACAATACATATTTACAAATACTATAAATTAGTAGCGGGCCATAAAATGTGGCGTAAATATTGAGCGCCTGGAGCCCTTCTAACATGCAATAGACAAAAGATCAGTCCATGGAGGTATAAGGATTCAACACATGTTGGCAATCTTTCATATATGAGAAATCTTAAATGTTTCTATTAGAAAACTTTTTGCATAATTTTTGCAATCTCGTATTATTTTATCATTCAGCGAACAGCGCAGATTAATTCAAAAACACATTTCCGATTTATGTCTAGCTGATACGTGAACACGTAAAAAATAAATTAACTCAGATATACACTTTTTGATAGTGATCTCGCACTTTCATCTGTATCAGTGTTTTATCGCGTCCGACTTATCTGAAATTAAATAATATTGTCAACAACTTTATCTTCCGACTGGGCGAGATCAAATCCAGACAGATAAAATTTGTTTCTCTTATTTCATGTGTATTGCATAATTGAGTATATTATTCCTCGTGTACGGCACCGGTACAAAGAACTGTATCATAGGTGGATGGCTGCTGCACAATGCTCGGAGAATTCGGCTCACGTTCAAAGGCGTAGATCGTTAAAAAGGTAGCGGGATGAAGAGATTCCTCTTATGCAGGTATTAGCAGGTCTCAAGTTCAACACAGTAGGTAGAGTGAACTGAGAAGTGATTTTATTTAGTTTTGACCCTTATGAACGGCCGTAAGCGCCATTTTCCCCCTCTGCATGCGCTCACACCTCGCAAAATACCACAATTTTCAAGAGTTTTGCGCAATGCTCAGTCATGAGCTACACAGCAGGATAATGACTATCAATTATTTTTGTATAATTTGGCAAATTTCACTTCTCATATCACACGAGAGATAGAGAGTTGCTGACTAATATTAAAATACGAAAGGTGTCCTACTTGGGTCATGTACTTAGAGGAGCAAAGTACAAATTGCTGCACCTGATCATCCAAGGCAAAATAGAGGGTCAAAGAGGTGTTGGCAGGAGGCAAATCTCCTGGCTCCGCAATATACGTGATTGGACTGGCATAAGGGGCGTTGGAGATTTTTTTCGGGCTGCCGGAGACAAAGATATCTACTCTCAGGTGATATTCAACTTTGAGGGGACCTGACATGACACTGGAAAGAAGAAGAAAGATATCACACAATCACCCTATACGTTCTCTCAGGAATAAAAAAATCACGTCGGTCATCTAAATAATTGTCAAAAATTTATTAAAAAACACATTTCTGATTTATATCTATTAAACAGAGTTGTAATATTTCCAGGCAAGGTGTCCTCGTTCAACAAGGTGCAGCACCGGCCGGACGTGCAGCGCGAGCATCTGGTGGAGGCGCCCGTTGCTGGTGCCGCGGGAATGGGACAGGGGGCCGTGCCGCAGGGGGGCGCGCCACATCCTCCTGCTCCACTCAGCCAGACTCTCACGCAGACTGCCGACTTGCTGGCCAGACAGGTTCATATTTTATTATTATTCTTCATGAGCCGTGTCCGTGGTCCCCGTGAGGTTAGCGATCACTCTTGAGAAAATATTTCAATCTTTAGCAGCATGGAACAGCCCCTCAACTGTCTGGATACCTGTTTGCGAGAGAGGCACCTTCGACTGATTCCACGTTGATCCTCAATTATGGCCATCAATATTTATTATAAGAAGTGGTATTTTTCTTCTCTTAATCTATGGACATGTTGAATGAATGAATGAAGTAAGACTAACTAACAAAACAGATATAGTGTACCTCATTCACAAAGATGGAGGATGCGCCGCGGATGTTGACCATAGAATAAGTGTGGGATGGATGAAATTCAGATCGGTAACGGAAGTCTTTTGTGACCCAAAAATGCCTATAAAATGTGGCACAGCCTGTAAAAGTAATTTGGATCTCCTTGCCATCGCAGCTCCAGGATTAATCTGTGAAGACTTTGCGATTGCGATCACAAAACAAATTTCTAAGATTCATAAATTTTAAACTTGGAATACCACATGAACAAATAAACTATCCCAACTTATTAAATGCAGTGAAATTCTTGAAGCTGTGTGACGGAAGAAAAACAGCCGATATAGTACTGCTATACAAAATCATTCAATCAGTGATTGATGCACCTCACTTACTCGCAAGAATTTCATTTCGTATTCCCACTAGATCCACAAGACAGCTCAATCCCTTTTATACCGAAAATTGCTGTACTAATTATAAAATCAACTCCTCTATAATTCGTATGCAAAGACTTGGAAACGAGTTTTGCAACAATTTAGATATTTTTAATACAAGTATATATAGTATTCGCCAGAATATCACAACAATATTTAGAAATAGCTACTAACTTTGTGCTCTCCTTTATTAATATAAATAACCTAGTATAAACGAAACATTGAGGATAATACTTTGCCTCTGGAGTTGAGTAACCCTGCATCAACCATGTGGAAGGTTTCGATTCTGCAAAGCAACTTGCATCTCATTCTACAAGTGAGCCCATGTGTTTTTTATATTTCAAGATCTATCCATAAAATTCTCAAAAAATCCATTTTTGTTCTATGAAAGCGTTATTCCACTAAAAACAAATCTGAGTTCTTTACCTCTATAAAATAAGTCTTGGACAATTACGTAAGTCTGCTTGGTGAAGTTTGGTAATATTTTGTGGTATACATACATAACATATATTGAACTTAAATATACATATAATTATTAAATAATTTTAAAACAATGACTGTAATTTATTATTACTACTGCTTTTTGTATCTTCATGTTAGTTTAAGATAAAGTTTAATATTTTTTGTCAATAATTTTAAGTACTTGTATAACCTGTCATTTGTATACGAGGCGTATCTAGAAACTAAGTGTACTGAGGCTCTCACGACCGGATGGATTTTATTTTCAACATGTTGGCTACACTTCCGTGTAGCCTGACCCTTCCCCTCCGCAACGAGACCGGTTCGAGGTCAGTACGTTGAGAAGTGTCGATGCGACACCACGTTTCGTGAAAAATGTCAATCCCATCTCCCGCCAAGTTGAATCGAGTGGAGGCCGGGCAAGAGTTTTTGAGGCGCTGCAAACTCCATGGAAATGAATTTCTCCGCTCCATCGTTACTGGAGATGAAACTTGGGTTGCACACTACACGCCTGAAACCAAAAGGCAGTCTCAACAGTGGCGTCACACCTCTTCACCCTCCGCCAAAAAGTTCAAAACCACAATTTCAGCCAAGAAAATCATGGCATCCGTGTTTTGGGACTGTCAAGGCATAATTTTAATTGAATATACGCCTCAAGGGGAGACCATCAACTCTGCAAGATACTGTGAGATCCTAAAAAAATTTCGGAGGGCGATTCAGAACAAGAGGAGAGGCATGCTGACAAAGGGAGTCTGCCTGTTGCACGACAATGCCAGACGGAACTGCTCGCCTCGTTTAAATGGGATGCCCTGAACCATCCCGCGCATTCCCCTGACCTAGCACCTTCAGATTACTATCTCTTTACCTCCATGAAGCTGCACATGGGTGGAAAAAGGTTTTCAACCGACGAGGAGGTAAAGGAGGAGGTGGAGAAGTGGACGGAGGGGTTGGCGGGAAACTACTTCGAGGAAGGCATCAAAAAGTTGATACCCCGCTTCACCACCTGCATTGAGAGGAATGGCGACTATGTCGAAAAATAGCTTACATACTAATGTACTACGGTAACCACGTAATTTTTTTGTTTAAATAAAAAAAATTGTAACCTACAAAAATTCAGTACATTTACTTTCTGGATATGCCTCGTATAAAAACACTTTTGTGTCGTTAATTAAATAAAATAAAGTGTCATCTCTATCCACTGGATAAACTATAAATTTTCATACATTGTGAGGCATTATATCAATATAAAATATTTAATTTTTCAGGCTGATCTCATTCGTCACTTACGAGAGCATAACGAGAAGTTAAGCAACAAACTGTCTGCCACGACCTCTCAACTGAAGACCCTGCAGCACCAGCAACCGAGTGACAAGCCCAGCACCGCTTAGAAGTGAGCCCAGCGCACTGTGCTTCACTTATTGACTTACGGATAACAAGCATGTTGTTACCCTACGAGATTCCTTAAGAGTTGCAAGTGATGGTTGAAACTTGACAGAAGATTATATTGACAAGTGATACAAGAGTGAATAGTCAATAATAATAAGTAATAATAACATTTAAATTGATACTTTTTGCTCAACGAGAGAAAAATCTGCATTAATTACATTTTTATGTTATTATTCTGAATGTTTTTAATTAAAATTGTTGTTTTTTTTTTTTTTATTTAGAATGAGGAGTGACTTGTCAAATGTATTCGATCACTTTATAATTGAGAGAGAGAGAAAGGATTATTATTAGCTTGATGTGATTAGAATGTTATTCCTCTTTTTCTCTCAGTTACTCTGTCTTTAGGTGTGCTGAAGAATATCAAAGACAAAAAAGCTATGTCTCGATTTAAATCCTGCATTTTGAACAAAGCTCTAATGTAATAGATTGAAAAGTATATGGAATGAAGAGGATTTTTTTTTGATAACCAAATACAATTTTATTTTTAAAATTAAAATTTTCACGTTACCACAAAACTAAATTGAACTTTTGTCACTTGAATTATGAAATCTTAAGTAAAATTGCATCTAAATGATATATTTATTTTTTTGAGACTGAAGATGTGTTTGATAAAAAATACTGTTAACGTTTTGCTCAAAATTTGATTAATATTCAAACTATGATATGAAATTACTGGTCGTTTTTAGTATCGTGGATTGTTGAACTTTAATTTTCACCATTTTTCTTAATGGAAATAGCTCTGTGAAACTTCTATCTGTTCTTACTTAGTTATAAAGATTAGTAACCAATAGACTTATTTTTTTAATAAGTCTATATAAGTGGTTACTGATGAATGACCATAACCTGTGCGAGTATAATAGAAGGCAAAATACAAAGCGGATAATCAGGATACTCGTACTTAACGTTGGTGCCAATGTAGATGACTATGTAAGCCAATTTGTGATAGCCGTATCCTGTTATATAAAGGGCAAGGAGTTTCAATACCTACAGTTTATCTGTCTTCTTTCTTTAATGGGTCCCTGATAACTAACAATAGTTCCATGCCACTTGGCTCTATCTGCTGTTGTTTACTCCCAGTTGTGCTAAGCATTAATGTTTTTATGCACCTCTCTCCTTCTGCCCTCCGTCAGCTTATCAAAGAGGACATTTCTTCAAAGTCTGTACTTGTACGAGCCACGTGTCCAGATTAACGCAGGCGTTCACGCGACACCAGAATCTCGATGCTACAGCAGTTTGTCCTTCTCGAAACATTATCATTTAATACTTTATGATACCATTGAATCTTCATTGTTTGCCTGAGGTGCCTCTGTTGACATTTTTATAGTACCCTTAATATGTCGTCTCTAGGTAACTCATGATTCGCATCTATACATCAGAGATAGTACGATTACAGCTTTATATATTACCATTTCAGTTTTCGAAACACTCGCCAACAAATAGTTCAAAACGCCTGAGAAGTTGCGCTTACTCTATTATGAATCTTCACAATGCTATCCAAATAAGTAAAATGCTGCACTGATTCTATGATCTATCCATTTACATTGATGTTTAGATGAAGGTTTTTCGTTGGATAGTCTTAGAAACATTTAATTTGAGACCAAGTGATTAATAGGCCCACATACAGGCCCGGTATCCAGTATTTGTTGCAGATCTTAAGCAGAATGAGAAATCAGAACGCAGTCGTCGGCATACTATAGGTCCGTGACATATAGTATGAGTGGTTAGGCCTCGGCCACACAGGTAGGAGCCTTGCTGGTACTTAGAGCTACGCTGCAAGCTAGGTGACATCCTAGCGAACCAACGCATCCCATACAATCGCAATGGCCACACTGCACGCTTCGCGCCACGCTACGTGACTATTATAGTCATCTAGTAGCGTAGCTCTAAGCACCAAGCGAGGCTCCTACCTGTGTGGCCGAGGCCTTACTTTTACATAACTAATAAAATACATATTTGGATGAAAGCTATACCAAATATTTATATGAAGAAAAAAACTTGCAATTTGATGATTTGTTGTCCCTTTTCATTCAGAATCACTTTCACCTAATGTACCTTCCCATTGTTACTGTTACTTCGGCTCTTACAGTTGTAACTGTTTCAATTGTTGAAGACATTAACAACATATCTGCAGTATGTATGTTACTTACCTGTTATATTTATTAAAATGAATTCACATAAATGGAGATTAATAATGGAGAGATCACTTTATTTACAATTTATTTTAATATCAACATATTCACAAAAGTTAGGAGATGGAGCGAAAAAACCAAATGATATCATGCTCCAACCATTTCAAAAGTTAGGAGATGGAGCGAACAAACCAAATGATATCATGCTCCAACCATTTCAAATGTTAGGAGATGGAGCGAACAAACCAAATGATATCATGCTCCAACCATTTCAAAAATAATAATACTTAAAATATAGTAAATGTTTGTGTTCCATGTTGCTCTATGGCCAAAATTTAACTTCGTACAAATTTGGCTAACATTTTTCTAGTCGTCTTATATTAACCGACCGTTATATATTTTATAAAATACTTCACTAAAAAACCACTTGGGTTTAAAACATTGTAAAACTTTGTCAAATTAAAAACATATTTTTATTTAGTCAGTGCAATAAAGTTGTTTGAAATCATCGAATTTATTTTGTCAATTTGAAAAATCACTCTTATAATTTTTATGTTTGTTATGCACTCTATAGTACAGTATGGAGTAGAGAATATGATTTTCGTTAATATTGTTAGATAATAAAAAATTAATTGTTAACTAAAACTAATCAAAATTATGCGCTACAAAAAATGGAAATTGTTATTTTAAGTCAAATAAAAAAGATATTTCGTTAGTGAAAAAGCAGAATATATTGTATTAAAATCAACTTTACGCAATATTTTACGAATTTACATTTTGTACCCCTGTTCAAACTAAATGTCAATATAACCAATAATACTTCACTGTGTATGTATGATATGCCAATATCTATTGTTAAAATAATGTTAAATGGCGAATGAATTTTAAATCAGTTTTTCATTAATGTGAATATTTTTGATCATATATAGTTCATTATTCATTGTGATATGTGCTCAAAATAATATTTTTAATATCCTATAAATACATTTGGAAAAATAAGCATAATCTATTAGGTGTTAACATAAATTGTGTCCGTTTTTTTTCCAAACTTAAAAATGAGCACCAAAAGTAAAACTTATACGTCATTCGAAAGAAAATTTTCTGCTCTACAAGATAAATTGTGTTTGCTTTTACGTTACATATATTATTTTATTTGATTACAAGCCTTCAAAATGGAATGTCAAGTAGACGAAAGTGAGCATTTTCGACACCTCCTTCTGTTCGCGTTCAATCGAGGGAATAAAGCTGCCAAAGCTGCTCGCGATATTTGCAAAGTGTACAGTGAAGATGCAATGAATAAAAGGACAGCTCGTCGATGGTTTTTGCGTTTCAAAGACTGTAATTTCGACCTGAAAGACATGGAGCGTTCCGGACGACCAGTGGACTTCGATGAGGACCGCTTAAACCATATTATTCATGAAGATCCCCTTCAAACCACCGTAGAATTGGCTGAGCAGATGAATTGTATTCACATGACTGTATACCGCCATCTCAAATCAATGGGAAAAGTCCAGAAGTTTGACGCTTGGGTTCCACATGTTTTGAGTGAAAACAACAAAAATGAACGCTCGACAATTTAAAAATCAACGTGCGAACAGAAGGAGGTGTCGAAAATGCTCACTTTCGTCTACTTGACATTCCATTTTGAAGGATTGTAATCAAATAAAACAAACACACAATATCTTGTAGAGCAGAAAATTGTCTTTCGAATGGCGTATAATCTTTTCCATTTTGTTTTACTTTTGGTGTTCGTTTTTAATTTGGAAAAAAACGGACATTAACTTATGTTAACACCAAATATATAATGTGGATGAAAATTTTCAATTTTGGATAAATATAAAGAATGCATACAACTGTTGCACTAATTTTTAGAACTGGATTCTAAAACAACTATGGCATCTAATAAAATATTTTTTATATCTAATCACATCCTATAAAGTCTGATGCAGGTTTTTTTTTATATATTCATGTTTTTCCTCATTTCTAAAGGGATTTTTTTTACATACTCATAGGAAAATCCCATCTTTTTACATACTCGTAAGTCAATCCCATCTTTTTACATGTAAGTCAATATCATCTTTTTTTTCATATTGATTTTGTTAGAAATAATTTTTTTCATTTTTTTATAACAATATGCCAATTGCCCGGTCAAGATTGAGACAGAGATTATTTAATATTTGTTTCTTCATACGAGCAAAAGACTGAATATGAAGGAATTTTTTATGATTTACCTTTTCCATTGCCATGTACAAGCGGTAAACCCAAAAATAACCTAAATTAGAAAAAAACTAATTTTATTGTAAAATTTAAACAGCAAACCATTTAAATCCCATTCATATATTATCCTAGAGACTCTCACTTGTACCATTCCTGTAAATATTTTCCGTGATGAACATTTGTCATTTTATCTAGAGCTGCTTTAATTTTTATAATAGCAAGTTTTTCAACAATTTCAATTGTAATTCTTGGGTCCGTAGTATTCAGTAGAGTACTGATTATTCGTGAGTTAGATTAACCGTTATCTTTGAGCACAAATTTTTTAGTAATCCCAAATAATATTTTTTTCAAATTTTTAAGTTGACGGTGATTCCCCGCATTCACACCGACACGAAAATATGTGGATCCGGGGCTTCCCAATGTAATTGCCGCAGTATGATACCGGCCTTTAGCGGTTGTATCTGTCAAACGTTGAAAAAGCTTGTTTGTGTACTCATCTTGCGTAACAAAATTTATCTATCATTTTAATTCTTAAAATTTTTAACTCGTTAAATTGTTAATTTGAAATAACCGTGTTTTTCAATTATCCGGTCTCTAGTGTCACTCAATTACTACACAGATAATCGGCGCTCTACTGTACTTGGATATTAAATTCACACCAGGTGTAAGATTGACCTAACTTATATGAAGTCAGCATGATCAGATATTTATTACTCATTGATATTGTAGCGATCATGAACTGTGATTTAACTTTTTGATGGTTTTAGTTCCACCATAGAATATTGATATAAATTATCTAACTTCACTTCGATCGGGCTTAGATCAATCTTATATTAGGTAAACAAATCAGGGTTCCTTTCTATCCTAGCATTTAATATAAAGCATTCTCAATTTAGACCATAGAAAAAACACTATTTTATGTCACAGCTGATTCAAAATATAAATCTAAAAGTGGTTAATTCGTTTCTACTCATTTACATATTTGAATTCGCCACCGAAATTGAAGTGTGTACGTAATTTATTTTCACTTTTTATTTTACACATTCTTTTTAAACAAAATATATTTCAAATGTATATTATATAAATATATAATTGGAATTAATAAAGATATTATTTTATTAGATTTACTGTAAGAATATAGAATTCAATTATTATTATGAATCAGTTAAAAAATATATATTTTAGTTTTTAATATTTGCTATTGTTAAATTTATCCTGTGATTTGTACAGTAATAATTCAACCATTTTACATTCATTTATAAATTTCTTTTCAATGGTATCCATAATTCTATAAATTCTAGAAATAAAAGTTAGATATATATATTTACACAATATTTTAATTTTTAGATGATTTGTTAAGATTTCACGTATAATTTTGCTAAACTACAAAATAGGGCTTCGGTAATATGCCGCGATTTAGAGCCTGTTTATACAGCAGCAGGCGCTGAATAGCCGATACTTGTCTTCAGAATAAAGGTTGAGGACTCTCATAAAGTCCTCTTCACGTTGTGAAATTTGGACATATTGCAGTACCGTTCCAAAATGAGGAGTGTTCAAATCTATTTATTTTTCAGCATTTTATCCATTGTACGAAACACCCTACACTCTCTCTCATGTTTAAAAACTTGTTTTGGAGTTTCTCACCATCGCAAATCAAAATAATTTATTTTATCTTTAAAATTTTATTGCAATAAATGAAAATGATTTTGAAACAATGAAAAAATTATATAAGTTGTATATGAGATATGAGTCATTTTGAAAAATATGAGAAAAAGACTATTGAAAAGGTGCTTGATCGTGTAGTTAAAAAAACTTCTTCGATTTTTTTCAAGACAGATATTTGTTAAATAAGTTTATTGACCTATTTTACAAAAAAATATTAGAAAATCAGGTTTATCATGTTCTGCGAGTTATCTGCCAATTCTCACATATCTGTCATCCATAACTATTATAGGGGTTAATGCGTACCCTGTTTTAAATCGAGTATTTGTTATTATGCCGAGGCTACAATTCTCGAGACTACAATCCTTTGATACAAATGGTATTCAGTAATTGTTATGCCGAGGCTACAATTCTCGAGACTACAATCCTCTGATACAAATGGTATTCAGTAATTGTTATTATGCCGAGGCTACAATTCTTGAAACTACAATCCTCTGATACAAATGGTATTCAGTAATTGTTATTATGCCGATGCTACAATTCTCGAGACTACAATCCTCTGATACAAATGGTATTCAGTAATTGTTATTATGCCGAGGCTACAATTCTTGAAACTACAATCCTCTGATACAAATGGTATTCAGTAATTGTTATTATGCCGATGCTACAATTCTCGAGACTACAATCCTCTGATACAAATGGTATTCAGTAATTGTTATTATGCCGAGGCTACAATTCTCGAGACTACAATCCTCCGATAAAAATGGTATTCAGTAATTGTTATTATGCCGAGGCTACAATTCTCGAGACTACAATCCTCTGATACAAATGAGAAATGAATTCCACTAAATTTTAGAGTGTATAAATAACTATGACTGTTCATATTTATTTTTTATAAAAAAGAACTAAATTAAAATTTTAGTTTTCTTTGTGATTTTTCTTATCAAAAACAATATTGAAAAATCACTACAGCGAGGAAAAATTAAAGTTTACCCAAAATATACATCATAAGTAATACACTTAAGATTTACTTTGCTCTTGTAATTTTATGAATGACATTTTACATATTTTGAGGGTAAATTAAGAGGGTAACGAAAATAATTAATATTAAATATCAAAGTGAAATAATGCCATCTATGACTTATCGATGAAATGAATTTACAGAGATAGAATATTCTTTTTTGGCCTAAAAATACCAAGTGCTAATAATCTATTTAAAATTTCCAAGAACACTAGTAATTTTATAAACGGAATAAGTTTTATCGGTTTCTCCTAATCTGTCCCCAAACTTTGCGAAAATCTTTAAATCCCATCTCTCGATTTATGCAGTTGATGAGTTTCCAAGAAAATTTGAGTAAATTGAGGCCATGAAACTTTTAATAAATGGAAGATACATTCTAGAATGACGAAATCCACTCGAATAGAAGTAGAGAACTTGTATAAATGTCGAATAAAGGTACAAAAAAAAAATGGGTAAAACGAATCCACAAACTTAATAGAAATTGAAGAGGTTACTGGTTCTTATTAATTAATGTGAGAATATACTGGTTCTTATTAATTAATGCGAGAATATACTGGTTCTTATTAATTAATGTAAGAATATACTGGTTCTTATTAATTAATGTGAGAATATACTGGTTCTTATTAATTAATGTGAGATTATAGTATACTGGTTCTTATTAATTAAAGTGAGAATATACTGGTTCTTATTAATTAATTTGAGAATATACTGGTTCTTATTAATTAATGCGCGAATATACTGGCTCTTATTAATTAATATGAGAATAAAGTAAAGTGGAAAAGTATCGAGTTAAATAATAATTGCTTGTATATATTGAGTCGCTAGTCGGCCTCTCCGCGGACCTGACATTCAGTGCTAAGCACGCTGATTGAGTGGAGTACACAGTGGACCAGATGTGTAATTTATTAGACAAAATTCAAATTATCTGGAAATCTATTAAAAATCATTTTTCTTTCCGGCATATTCAAGTGAAAATAAAACTAAAATCATTGATAAGGGATAGGTGTATTTAAAAAAATATATTCTTTATTATAACCTCAAGTTTATTTAACAAATTTTAAATGAATGTTTTATAATTGAAAAGATTTACTGTTCTAACGGATGAAATATAATGTGTTCCGAGTATGAAAGTATATTTTGAATTGATATATTTTTTATATTAAAATAATGATATTCTGGGTTTGATAAAAAGTAATGAAAATTTAAATTTTTATCAAAAAGTATTTATTTAACCGTTTTACTGCTGAGCCTTTTTTCACATATTATGCGAAAATTGCGGAAGAATTTTAGAGAAAAAATAATCTTTCAATAAGTGTGTACAAAATTGTGTACATTTTCATCAAATATAGAGGGATTTTCGTAATTCTTTCGGTTGTGTGTAGGGAACATATCAAACTACTCAAATAAAAGATAACGAATTAAAAATGATTTGCGCGCGCGCACCGCGACACGTCTACACAGGTCGATATCTAAAATCAAACTGAGCAATAGTCGATATCCCGACGGTACGCAGTTTTCGCGCAGTAATAAAGCGTCGATATATCGACGGCGCGCAGTAAAACGGTTAATCATTAATATTGTCTCCTTCAAAGTAGTCCCCCGTAAGATAAAATACACTTTTGTCAATATTTTTTCCAATCTGTAAAACACTCGTGGAATACGCTTTTTGGAATAGCCTTTACACTCACCCAGCAATTTTGCCTTTATCTCCTCTATGGTTGCAAAATGTTGTCTTTTCAATGTCCTCATCATCTTCGGGAACAGGAAAAAATCGTAGGGAATCATATCTGGTGAATATGGTGGCTGCGGCATCACTATAGTGTTGATTTTGGACAAAAAATCACAAATTAGTCGGAATGTGTGAGCCAGTGCATTATTGTGGTGCAAAATCCGTTGTTTGCCCATAATTCTGATTGTTTTCTTCGCCTCACGCAAATGGCAGGCAATTCTTTGTCCAGTCATTTTTAAAATGAAAGAATCGCAAATGTGCTAAAATGCATTATTAATACTTGCCTGTCGAACGCAAACTACCCATCTAATATTTATAAAAATTGAAATATACATCACAGACAATAAATATACATCACATGAAATATACATGTGTCGCCAACGTGAGGAAAAAAGAATGGCCTCAATCAAAGTCAAGCAGCCCGCGAAATTTTTAAATTGTCATTATTTTTTGATCAACCTTAGTATGTGTATTAAAAATATTAATTTTCAAACTGATGAAATAAAATTTATTCACAAGTATGAAAGTATATTTTGAAATATTTTTAATACTAAAATAATTATATAAGATGTATTTTTAACAAATGTGTTTAGTTTTTACTGTACTGTGCTATACGTAATTATAATTTTAATGTTTATTGTGTTTTAATATATTGTATATATAACTCATTAACAGTTGTAAAATAATTAAAGTAAATCTATATCATAGATTCAACAGCCATAATTATAAATAGTGAAATTATCAATTACAATTTTTATATGTTGTATTATTAAATATACTGAATGGATTTTTTTGATATTTTTTATTCGTAAAGCATTGGTTTCCTAAGAAAGTGGTGTCGTTATATAGCGCACATAACAAAACATTGTCTATGCAAACAAATGGCGTTGGTTTCCTAGAGTGCGTTGGTTGTGAGTAATGTCAAATAGCAATTCTGCCATTTGCATGATGGCCGTGATAGCGGAGCAAACAGTCGTGGAACGATTTATCCCGTGTGGCGGACACCGTTTTACAATAAAAAATTAGTGCAAACGTAATTTGGACCAGTGAAAATGACGAAATATTGATTTATGTTGTAAGAAATAATGAAGCTTTCATATAATATGAAGAGCAAATACTATAGAAAAGCCCAGTTGAAACACAATATGAGGAATCAGATTTGGTTTCCAACTGACAGTTGTGGGTTCTCATTTCTGCTGTCTGGCGGAGTGCCAGCATCACGACATGTAACGTGCGCTATATAAGGAACCCGCTTTCTTAGGAAACCGTAGCTTAACACCTATGAACTACTATAACGAACTTTGGGTGAATTACAGTTTAAAAGATCTCAATGTGCAGTATAATAATGCATCCCGAATTATATTTGAACTGTCAAGATATTGTAGCGCTACAGAGATGTTTGCTCCCTGAGCAGGGTCATCTGCCAGTTTTTGATGCACAGGCAATGCATATGGAAAATACATAAATACTCAAGTGTATAATGCAAACTGATAACTTATTGAAATTCAACAAATTTTGTTACATGACTGGAGAATGCGATTACTAAAAATCGAAGAGTTTCAATCGCTATAAAAACGCTTTGATGGAAAAAAATTATCGAATGAAAACCGGGTTCGAGAATTTGTCAGACTTTTACGTGTCAAAACTAGCAGAATTCTACTCAACCGATATCAAAGAACTCCCTGATAAATAGCAACAAGTCATTGCAAATATTAATTGATTCAAGATATTGCTATTTTTTTATTAAAATTGATATACTAAAGTGGAAGTTTTTTGGGACAACCCAATAGATAAACGTGTAACAAAAAGTGAATGGTCTGAACAGAATACTTGACTCGACACGTTAACTCTGTCACTGTTTCAAGAATCAGTTTTGTGACAACCCAATAGATAAACGTGTAACAAAAAGTGAATGGTCTGAACAAAATACTTGACACGACACGTTAACTCTGTCACTGTTTCAAGAACCATTTTTGTGTCAACCCAATAGATAAACGTGTAACAAAAAGTGAATGGTCTGAACAGAATACTTGACATGACACGTTAACTCTGTCACTGTTTCAAGAACCATTTTTGTGTCAACCCAATAGATAAACGTGTAACAAAAAGTGAATGGTCTGAACAGAATACTTGACACGACACGTTAACTCTGTCACTGTTTCAAGAACCATTTTTGTGTCAACCCAATAGATAAACGTGTAACAAAAAGTGAATGGTCTGAATAGAATACTTGACACGACACGACACGTTAACTTTGTCACTTTTTCAAGTAAGTGAGTCTGATATATTAGGTCCTTACATATGAAATTGGCGTTTTGTTTGGGAGGAACATAAAGTTGATTTTTTTTTAATATAATATATTTATTTAATCAAAGTATGTACCATTGCTATCTATGCACTTTTGCCATCTCATAGGTAGTTCATCGATCCCTTTACTAAAAAAACCATTCGGACGGGAATCAATAAAATCTTTGAAGTCGGTTTGGACTGCCCCATCGGAGTTGAATTTTTTCCCTTGCAAGAAGTTATCCAAATTTCGAAAAAAATAGTAATCTGTTGGGGCAAGGTCCGGAGAGTACGGTGGATGTCTTAGACATTCCAATTGAAGCTCTTCTAATTTGGTAGCCGTCTGTTGTGCAGTGTGTGGTCTAGCGTTATCATGAAGCAGCAGTGGCCTAGAGCGATTAACCAGCCTCGGTTGTTTAGCAGCTAGCTTTTCCATCATGGTTTGCAGTTGCTGACAATAGACATCTGCCGTAATCGTCTGGCCAGATTTAAGAAAGCTGTAGTGAACGACACCAGCACTAGTCCACCAAACGCTCACAAGTAACTTTTTTGGAGTCAATTTTCGCTTGGGGCATGGTTTGGCTGGTTCGGCAGGGTTCAGCCATTGCGATGAGCGCTTCCGATTATCATACAGGATCCACTTTTCATCACAGGTAATGATTGGATTCAAAATCCCTTCATTATTGTGCCGGTTGAGTAATGCAACGCAGCAGTCAACGCGCGTTTGTTGATTTGCTTCACTCAATTCGTGAGGTACCCACCTTTCAAGCTTTTTCACCTTCCCAATTTGCTTCAAGTGGATTAAAACAGTTTTATCACTAACACCGCAGCCTGCAGCTAACTCGAACGTGGTTTGCGATGGATCCGCTTCCACAATAGCCTTCAATTCTTCATTATCAACTTTGGTCTCCGGCCGTCCACGGGGCTTTTTCTGCAGGTCGAAATTTCCAGAACGAAAACGTTGGAACCAAAAACGCACTGTGTTTTCTTTTGCGGCACCGTCGCCATACATATCATTAATCCTTCGAGCCGTTTCTGCAGCACTGGTGCCACGGTGGAACTCGTACTCGTAAATAACGCGATATTTCAAGTTTTCCATTTTGTAAACTGAGTGACGCAAAGAAAAAAAACAATTGAGGAAAAAACAAATGAATTATAATTTTCGAAACACAAATACTTGAGTAAATAGCTGTATAAATTTTAATTTGGAATTCCTAACCAAAGAGAAGATATTTGAGATCAAAGTTGCCAGTATGGCAAAACGCCAATTTCATATGTAAGGACCTAATATATGAGACAGATGTTAGAACTTTAATAGACAAGTGGATTGTTCTATTTCCTAGGTATGTTCTGACGGGCGCCTTGGAACATTTCTGATACGCTAAGGGCGCCATGAACCAAAAGAGTTCAGCAACAACTGGTTTATACTCGTACATTAATAAAAACAAAATATGTCTATAAATTTAACATTTTAATGCAAATTAGAAAGGTAAAAAAGCTTGATAAGTGGGTTCCACGTGAACCAAAAATAATTATCACTTCAAAATGTGTTCTTTGTTGCTGTTGCGTAGCCGTAATCCATTTATCAACCGTGTTCTACAGCAGAGCCTTCGCCGAATTCTTCAGATCCACTGGAGTGATCATGCCACAAATGTTTCAGTCCTACAACGCTCCCAACTGTAAACCTATAGAGGATATGGTTGTAAAGGCGAAATTGCGGTGGACCGGGCATGTGATACGCATGGGCGATTACAGACTCCCAAAATGCGTCTTGTACGGGGAAGTGGGGGGCAAGCGAAGAGTTGGTGGGCAGAGGAAGCGCTATAAGGACAGTCTGCGAGAGTCGCTTACTTTGTGTGGGGCGCCTGAGGACTGGGAGCAGGTGGCTCGAGACTGTGAGGGGTGGAAAGCTGTATGTTCTCTGCGCGCTGCGAACATGCGTCAACATGGCCAGGCGGCTCAGCAGGGTCCATATATTTGTGGGAGGGAGTGCGCATCCAGGATTGGACTGTTCTCTCACAGAAGATCACACGATCGACGTAGGAGAGCGGTTCAAGACTGACATTGTAGTGGCGAGGGGTTCCTCGACTGCGAGGCCCGGCAACGACGACGATCAACCGTATTGTGAGATATGATGAAAAATGGTTCCTTATCCGCCTTACTCACCCGATCTATCGCCAACCGATTTTCACCTTTTTAAGCACCTCGATAACTATTTACCACAGAAAAAAAATTATTACACTGAAGCAGCAAAAAATGCCTTCAAAGAATTCTTAGATTCTAATCCGCCTGAGTTTTATTTTCTAGGCATAAATAAGCTTTATAATTCGTTGGCATAAATGCGTGAAATTAAATAGCTCATACTTTGATTTATAAAGTTTATTTACTCTCAAGTTATGTTTTATACAATTTAAAGGTTAAAATTGGCCATTATTTTCAGAACATAACAAATACAAAATTAACAAGGTCACCGATAGCCAGGAGAAAGGGAAATTAGAAAAAAGGATGATGGAAAAACACGTTATGACACTGAAGGGAGATGTCGTATCTTTTTAATTCGCTTTTAAAGCATGTCAACGATGATGCGAGTCTTTTATTAGGTGGTAACTGGTTCCAGAGTCTAACAGCATAAACTTAAAAATACACCGTGGGAAAAATGAAGAATTATCTTTGCTGAAACGTAATGCGAGTCCGTGATCCGAAAGTCGTTGAATATTTTTAATGAGAGTTTTTCTAAACTCGATTAATTTTTTCATAATAATAAAGACAATTTGTATAGCGCCATTTAAAGAGCAGACTTCTCAAGGGCGCTTGAATTAAGAATTCAAACCCACTTTTATTGACAGATTAAAAGTATTTAAAAATAAAGTTAAATATTAGGAAAGGGGTGGCGGCGGCCATTAGATTGGGTATTTCCATGCACCTGCATATGTTTAGAAAAACATTAGGTAAGTATTATAATGTGGCAAGATTATTGAAACATGACAATCCCTTCCAACCAACCAAAATTATGTTAAATAAGTATTAAAAAAAAAATAGACTGGAATCCTTTTTTTTAAATAATGGGTTCGATTCTTTATCGACCTCCAGGATGGAAGACAGGCGTCTTACCAACTAATCCACGGAGGTCGCTAAGTGTCGACCAATTAGTATCTATCATATTTTGAACTGCAAATTGCTGAAGACACTGGCAAGGTCACGACGAAAGGATAAATAAAACAAGAATTTTTGTACGTGGCAATATGTAAAATACCCGCTGATAGTCATACCAAGGAAGAGCTCCAAAAAAGATTAAATATCCTTTCACTTTACCATATATCTAGCTTTATATATGGCAAGGAAAAAAAAAACATCAATTCAAAAAAATTAAATCAACATTGAATAAACCGATTTGATTTTATCGGTGCAAACAGGTACTTAACTTGATAAACAATAAGTATGAACTCGTCTTTATAAACTCGGCCCAGCTATACTAATTTCGGAGATAAGATTTTTCCTGTTAAATGTGATTTCATAATAATATTATGTTTTGCCGTTAGAGTGTCAATATTTCTTTGTATATTCAATACATTGAGATCTACAATATAACATGTTTTTGTATAATATGTTACTTATTTACTTCATATGAGACTCGACATTTATTTGTACGCTAGTGTTGATTGAATCAGTGTGCTAAATCGAAAATGACTTCGAAATAGTAAGTATTAAAAAAATATATATTTACGTTTCCATATTGTATGTGTTCATTTAAACTGCGTAAATATAAAATTTTGTGATTCTTTAGTTATGGGCAAAAATATAAGATAACACTTACACTCGTGATTTTATTATAAATATCGAATTATTTTTTCCATGATGTGTTATATTAGCAAGCGACTTTTCGAGACGTGTCGTATATATGATATTATCTCCTGTGATGTATGCTTTGATAAAGTCCAAAGTAGTATGAATTTTGTTACATCTTCACTGTTATTATTAACATATATGTAAAATAGTTGTCGGACATCACAGGAGGCGACGAACTTACTATATATTCAGTTTACAATTTCCAATTTAAAAAAATCATAAATAAAACAGAAAACACTTCAGTCAGGGAACATCATGCAGACGCTAGCGCAAGTTATGGGTTTGATTCCCGTTAGAAAATTGATTTTTTTTAAACGATTCTAGCATGGGTTTCACTTAAAGTTTTGTTGTATATATTTCTGGTTGGTTGAAAAAGATTGTTACGTGGCAATAAGCCTGTTAAATTTTACTGTATACAACGAAAGTGTAAAACAATAATAAAATACGTGGGTCGTCCAGAAAGTAAAGAACGTTTTGGCATAACTAAATAAAAACGAAAGATATCAACACAAAACTTTATTTACAAAGTCACAGTACCTTACTATATTTTTCAATGTAGTCGCCATAGCTGTCAAGGCACTTATTGTAACGTGGAACAAATTTTACAATTCCGATGTTATATTCTTCTACCGCCAAAGATTTGAGCCAGGATGTTACTTTTTGTTTGAGGTCTTCATCGTTTGCTGTTTTACACCCAAAAATTCCTTAAGTTTCGGAAATAAGTGAAAATCACTTGGTGCCAAGTCAGGGCTGTAAGGAGGATGTCCAAAAATTTCCCACTTAAGACGTTGAAGTTCTCGCTGTGTTCGTGCTGTTGCATGAGGCCGCGCATTGTCATGAATCAAAACCACCTTTCTCGACAACATTCCACGTCTCTTGTTTTGGATGGCGCGTCTAAGTCGTTGAAGAGTTTCACAATATGCCTCTGAGTTTGTTGTGTGTCCTCTTGGAATAAACTCCACGTGGATCAAACCCTTTCGGTCCCAAAAAACGGTTGCCATCACATTTCTGGTGTTGAGATTCGGTTTTTCTTTTCCGAGCACACATTTTTTTGTAGCCAAGGTGCTCTGTCACTATTTCATGTAGGAGCGATCGTGAAATTTGTGGGAAAGATTCATGTACTGTGCTTAAAGTTGCCTATAAATTTCAATAGGCCGAACATTTTGTGCATTCAGAAAACGATCGACATAACGCACTTCACATTTGACGGGATTTTCGATGGGCGCAGCCATTTTGAAAGGTTACAGAACAAAGACGCACGACCGTTCAGCAACAAAACTCGGCTCGCACTGAAGCGAGGGAAGGATTTAACTGGCGCGCATACGATCGCGGTGGTGGGGGATTGGCTCAGGACGTGGTGCGCAATCGTTCTTTACTTTCTGGACGCGCCTAGTATTTTGGTATAATAAAATAATGTAAATATTTTTTTATAATAAAATAATGTTTTCCAAAAATTAGTTCATAAATTTGGTGTACGTACTTTAGTCCTAAAGGCACGTAAATGAAATCGCTATCATTTATGATACCCATTCAGAAGACCCTTGTTGCTTTAACATAACTGTCTTTCAACTTAAACATACTTCCTTCGGCTATCTCCTGCTAAACTATTATGACTTGACGAATAATTATACAGCTCTCCATTATGTGAAAGACCCATTAAAAATTATTAATTGATTTAAATATTATTTTTTGTAGTGACTACGTGTTCAAAATAATATTAGTCGGCGATTGTTCTGTGGGTAAATCTAGTCTAATTCTAAGATTTGCTGACGAAGTGTTCAACTCAGGGTACAATATGACCATCGGCATAGACTTCAAGATTAGATCTGTGAAACTCGGAGGCAAGAGGGTCAAGTTGCAGATATGGGACACGGCGGGAAATGAGAGGTTTCGGAGCGTGACCACGTCCTACTATCGAGGAGCGCATGGAGTCATTGTGGTCTACAGCTGTACAGATTTGGTAAGATGGAATTTGTATTTGTTTATACTACGAATTTTTTTCATGTGGCCTAGTTAGTCGGATGATTTTCGCCCAACCCAGTAGCTTCAAGTTCGATTTCCGACGATGCATTCATGCCATCACGCCATATCCTCTTCGTTCCGTCAGGAACGAAGAGATGGCACAAAACACCTCAGCATCACTCAGCAACCTGAAATTCCACATCAAATCAAGAACTGAGTCCTCATAAAGACATAACTCATTGACAACCCGTGTGGTTAAGACGCTTGTCTTTCAACTCGATGGTTACGGATTCGATACCCGTTGGATCTCAATTTATAATAAAAATAGGTGTTATGGTTTTCACTGAAATCCTCTTTAACATTTTCTGTTGGTTGGAGAAATTGCCACATTAATAATGAAAGTGTATTACAATACAATATATTAAACCGGTGAATGGTGTAAGACATAGGTTCTCAACCTTATTTAGCCCACCGCCCACTTTGAGAATATTTTTTTTCTAAAGCCCCCCAATTTTTTTACTAGCGAATCTGAAACAGCTATTGCAACGATTATATTTAAACGTGTAATATTATATACTATAGTCGTAAGATAGGATATGGTATGGTATGGCCCTAGCCTATTTCTGAGTTTAAAGAAGACTGTTTCAATGAGAACAATTAAAACACAAGCATACTTCATTATATTGAAAAGTATTTTTATTAACATTCAAAAGACATTGAATCTATAACTTATCAAATGAGAAGGTTGAATTTGATGCATTTTTTACGATTTTACTTAAAAACAACCGTAAGTCGCCGCGTTCAGTAACATGAAGCCGATTTCTCTTTTTAGTTACCAATGTTGCTACAGCACTAAATCCACGTTCAGCTAAATAGGAAGATGGGAATGCTATCAGAAATCGTTGAACAATCGACCATAATCCTGGGTACAGTTGCAAAATTGTGCCATCTCAACGCCCCCTAATTTTCTCTGGGTCTTCTACTGCCCCCCTGAAAGTCTCAAACACCCAAAAGGGGGCGTTATCGCCCACGTTGAGAACCTATGGTGTAAGAGAAGCGTTTAATTCGTCGTGTCTCAAGTTGACGATAAAGCCTTGCAACTCTTAGCCATCTACCAGGGGGCATTTTTAATAAATGACCCAACCACCTCCAGCATCTCACCCGTATCGAGATAGTAACATAATATACTGGTGCTGCGTCCAAAACCGAATCGTTTCATTTGTCTCCGACTTCCGATTTCGAATCTACATTCCTAAATACAACCTTTACAATTAACTTATTTGTGTAAACAATATCTTCTTGATAGGGATGCTTTATCAGTCACAGATTTCAGTATTTTGCCGAAAGATAGCATCAAATTTCTTTGTGTTGTTTATAGTTAAGGCATTAACATTGTGGAGGTTTAAAGACATTGTAATTAATTTTTATCAAACACTGTTTATTCCACTTTTTTTTTATGACGGTATAGCCCTACCGGTTTCAAGGCTTTCACCTCATCTTCAGGGGAGCGCAAACAAGACTAAATGCTGTTCGAACTGGTACCGATATACACGCTTCAACGGTTGGGGGCTGCGGGGTGAGGAAGGCACGAGACGATTTCGGCCAAGAGCGGAGAGATTTTGGGGAAATAACTGTTCAACAGATGTTCCGATCGGTGTACTGATTTAGAAATTTCTGGTAACGGAAATAAATTGCATAGATTAGAGGCCCTAGAAATTTCTAAATCAGTACACCGATCGGAACATCTGTTGAACAGTTATTTCCCCAAAATCTCTCCGCTCTTGGCCGAAATCGTCTCGTGCCTTCCTCACCCCGCAGCCCCCAACCGTTGAAGCGTGTATATCGGTGCCAGTTCGAACAGCATTTAGTCTTGTTTGCGCTCCCCTGAAGATGAGGTGAAAGCCTTGAAACCGGTAGGGTTATACCGTCATAAAAATAAAAGTGGAATAAACAGTGTTTGATAAAAATAAATTACAATCAAATTTCTTTGTATCTTGGTAGTAAACTCTCTTTCTATAAAAAAATAGGTTTTACCTACGTTTTCTTCGTGCTTCTATAGTCTTCGAGTTGAAAATTGTACATCGATGTCCTCCAATAAGAGAAATAAAAACTTATTAATTTGTTTGTTGTGTCGGGTCTGGATTATTGTAACTTTACTTATTCTGCCTAATTCGCAGGCTTATCCAGTCTGTTTTCAATACAGCTGCTAATGCTGATATAAATAATTTAATTCTAAAATGTTTACTTTTGCTCAAATGTTACGAGCGGATTCATTTCAATGTTTGTATCTTTGTATTCAGGCCCCTTAATGGCATATCTCATTTGTATTTTTCAAATCTGTGTCTAAAATATGTTCCTTCGAAGAGGAGTACAACTTTAAGATCGATTTAGATCGATGACAGAGTTTTTACTCTATGGTTTTTACCCTATAGTCTGCCTCTAAGTGTTGAAGATATTTGTAGTGCGTCTTCCTTTGGTAAACTTTCTGCGGTTTTCTTACCAAATATGTTTTTCTGAACGTATGCAGGTGCGGAGAACTACCCAATTTAATCGTCACAGCCACTACCTTCCACTCAACATTTATGGTATATATTTATTTTGTAATATTTTGAATATGTTAATAACAGTGGATTCCATTCCCGAGTAGGAGCGCTCTTTAAGTCTGCTCTCTAAACGGCGCTATATAAATTGTCCTATTGTTATCATTATCAACTGACAGTATTAAGAGGGAAAATTGTGTAGTGTTATGAAAATACGTACTAAAAACAAGGGAAAAAACACGACTTGTCATGATGGACAAATAAATGTACACATATTCTTTTATCAATAATTTATAACAAATTCACCTCAAATATTATAAACTAGTTGCAACCCGTGAAATATTCACGGAAGTAAAACAAATTCTACATTTATGAAAATATATATTCATAAATGTAGAATTTCTTTATATATATAATTTATACATCGTCCCCTTTTACACCGGTTCAAAAATTGTTAGCTAGGTATTTAAAATTCGTTCAGTATCACGGACCCACCGAGTTCAAATTTCGAATTACTTTCGGAGAGAATCCAAGTATTCGACAGCCGTACGGGTTTTGGCCTATTTATACTATGATAATAAATAAATACCACAGAATGACTTGACGGGTATTATGACGTCAAAACGCCATGAATCAATCACGGCGTGTTTATAATACTTTTTGATTTGAATATTTATTAAATAGAAAAAAGTAATTATATTTTTGCAACTCATACCAATTCACTTTTATTATTTATTTATTTATTTAAAACTTTTATTGCAAACACAATCTGGCGGGATTATTGTCAGGCGGCAATCTCTTCCAACCAACCGGACAAAAGTAAATGAAGTAAGTTACATGGTTGCGTAAATCATTCAAATGACTATCCATCCCCATGAAATCCATAAACACATACGTGAGCATATGCCCACAAACCTCACAAAGACGGACAATCACCCGAACATTGTTTTTCATAAAAAGTGAGATATCATCAATCTAAAGGAAAGGAAGGGATGGTGGAGAAGAAAAGAAAAGAAAAGAAAAATTGGGAATGAAACACGTTATTTTACTGACAAGAAATTAAGAGTTTTTACAGTAGCTTCTTAAAGCACGCCAAGGACGGAGTAAGTCTTATATTGGTTTGTAACTGATTCCAGAGTCTGCATGGACAGTAAAGGACGACGTAAAAAAAGAGGAGCGGTGAACTGGAAAGGCCAATAAACAATCTCTGTTTGAGCGTAGCGCTAATCTACTCGTATGATTAGAAAGACGCTGAAATTTTTCGGCGAGATAAGAGGGAGCGGCGGGACAATTAAGGATATTCCTTCCTTCCGTGGTTACAGTCCTAAGACTGGTTTGCAGCAATTTGAACTCTTCTCCTCCATTCCCCCCTGTCCTGTGCGGCTCTTTTTAAGTCTGTATATGTTGAGCAGCGCACGTCCACCAACAGGTCCTCCAGGTACTCTCGGCGTGGGCGTCCCCTAGAGTTTGTCCCCTCGGTCATACCCTCCATTATGGCATGCAAGAGGCCCTCTTGTCGTATTATATGACCGATCCATCTTGCACGCCTTTCGGACAGGATCCTGAGCAGGTGCCTTCCTCCTTCGATTCGTTGGAGAACCTCTTCATTTGTGATGCGGTCTCTCCAGGAAATTCCTAATAGTCTTCTATAGGACCACATCTCAAAAGCCTCTAGTCTTCGTCTATCTCTTTCGGATAGGCACCATGTCTCGCAGCCGTACATCAAGATACTCCATACATAGGTCTTGATGAGGAGTATTCTCAGTTTTAGGTCTATATTATTTGATTCTATTATTTTCGACCTTTTATTAAATGCAAGTCTAGCCTGATGTATACGGCTGTCGACCTCGCTCTTGGACCGACCGTCCCATGTTATTTTGCTCCCGAGGTAGACAAACTCCTTGGTGTTCTTTAGTGGTTTACCCGACATCACTATTCTCATCTGGTGCTGCGCTCGGCCTACAGTCAGCAGCTTTGTTTTGTCTTTATTTATCTTCATACTGTAGTTATTTTGAAGAATGCTTTCCATAGTTGTTAAGGCCTCTTGTAGTTCCTCTTCACTTTCAGCAACCATAGCAATATCGTCAGCGAACCTTATCATGTCCACCTTTTGCCCGTGTATCTTTACACCTTCTCTGTGACTCATTCTCTCTCTCAAGTCGTCAATCGCGCTCTGTATATAGGCGTTAAAAAGAACAGGTGACAGAGAGCATCCCTGCCTTACCCCTTGTCTTATATTGGCTTCCTTTGTGTCTTCGTCACATCTGATTATAGCGGCCTCATTCTTGTATAGCGCCTGGATTATACGTCTATCTCTGTATTTGATATCAATTCTCTTCAAAATCTCGAAGAGTGTTTTCCATTCTACTTTGTCAAAAGCTTTCTCCAGGTCTATGAATGCGATGTATGTGTTTTGGTTTCTTCTTATTCTATTTTCTAGTAGTATTCGTAGAGACAGTACTGCTTCTCTGGTTCCCACACCTCTTCTGAAGCCATACTGGTCTCTGGAAAGGATGTTCTCTACTTTTGGTTCAATTCTCTTTAGAATGATATTAGTCAGTATTTTTGAGGCATGGGATATTAGGCTAAGAGTTCTGTGTTGCTCACATTTTGTCGTACCTGCCTTCTTTGGTAATGTGACAATTAGGCATTTCTCGAAGCCCTCTGGTATCTTTCCGGTCTTATATATTGTCTGTATCATTTTAAACAGGGCATCTGTGATTCCTTTTCCTGCTGCCTTAATTAGTTCGGCCGGAACGTCATCGATTCCGGGTGTTTTCCCGTTTTTGAGGTTTTTCAGTGCGAGGTCGAACTCTTCTCTAATGATTGGGTCTCCCAGATCATCCGCGTCTACCTCATTTTCTCTCTCTATCAATGCTTCACTGTCAATATTTCCCTTGCCATTGTACAGCATTTCGAGATATCTTTTCCATCTCTCTCCTATTTGGTCATTTTCGAACAGCACTTTGCCGTCTTCTCCTTCTATTGCATTGCTCTTTCCGATTCTCATCCCAAAGAAGTCCTTCACCGCAGCGTGAGCTCTTTCTGCATTTCCTCTCTTGAGGTCGTCATTTATCTCAACGCATTTATTCTGATAGTATGTTTCTTTTGCTATTCTTTACTCTCTATTTATTTTGTTTCTTAGCATTTTGTATTTCTCTTGTGATTCATCTCTTTTATCATTTTTGAGCTCTCTTCTTTCTTTTATCATATTGAGAATTTCATCGCTAATCCATTCCTTCCTTGCTTGGGGTCTTTCCTTACCTATAATTTCCTCTGCCGTAGTTTTTATCTTCGACTTTATCTCTCCCCACATAGCATTCACGTTCTCCTCTTCCATTAGGTTACACTCTTGTGTCTTTTCCCTAAAATTGTCACTGACCTCTTTTATCTTTAATACCTTTGTATCCCATTTGAAATTATTTCTCCTCTTTAATTTTTTCAGTTTTAGAAGACTTTTGGCCATTACCATATTATGATCACTATCTATATCTGGGCCGGAATAACTTCTGCAGTCTTTTATTTGGTTCTTAAATCTATATCTAACTATTATATAATCTATTTGCACTCTTTGTCGGTCTCCAGGGGATTTCCAGGTGTATCGCTGTCTTGGGTGGTGTTGAAAACAAGTGTTTGCTATCACTAATTTGTGTTTTTCGCAGAATTCTGTTAATCTGTTTCCTCTGTCATTTCTTGTACCTAGCCCAAAGGGCCCTACGCAAGTTCCTTCGCTTCCTACTCCTACAACAGCATTCCAATCCCCTAGGAGAATCAGATTTTCGCCTGCTTTTATCTCTAATATAAGGTTATCTAGCGCACTGTATACATCTTCCACCTCTTCGTCGCTATGACCCGATGTTGGCATATATACTTGGATAATTACCTGTGAACTGAAAATACCCCATTGTCAAGTTTAATGTTCAACATACTCGTACTTTTACACATATTTTCTTTTTTTAGGATTCTTTCAAAAATGTAACACGTTGGTTTGAGGACGTTGATTACTATAATTCTGAAACTGTTACAAAGCTTCTGATTGGAAATAAAAAAGACTTGGCCAATGAAATAGTTGTTGAAAAAGAACTTGCAAAGGTAAATACCATTTTCAGTTAATATTTATTTAATAATCTTATTTTGATTTTGATATTTAAGTAAGACGAAGAAAGGAGCTATGGGAATATTTGGACAAGTGAACAAAATGGATGACGAAAGAATGACTAAGCCAGTATACAAGTCGGTGGGTGGAAGAGGTAGGTCACGGAAAACGTGGTTGGATGAAATGGGCCAAATTTTGAAAGAAGGTAAAGAAAGTGAGAAGTATGAATAAAAGAAGAGTGTACATGGCAAGATGTATGCATGTGGAGGAGGCGAAAGTTGTGTGCTTAGATAGAAAAGTTTGGAGATATATTTTTTTCTGCCTACATCGCAAGGGCCACGGCGTGATATGTATTTTGAAATAGGAGAAATTCAATACAGTCTTGGAATTATATATGTATTTTTATAATCTCTCTTCTTTCCCGAAAATACTCATTCAATTTTTAACACAATAGTCTTTTTTATACTAGAGAAAATGTAGCATGGTCCCTATGACAGTTCACAAATTTGCCCCAATACAACCTTGTAACGACGTTCAGTAATTTTAATTATTTTATCAACTTTAATATAAGCCTCGATTCTAATAAATAGCAAGTTATTTATGTAAATACATTACATTAAACTAGCAATAATGACAAATTAATACATTTTGTTACAAATTAGCGAAAATATGTCAGTTTGTTAAAATCAATTCATATTTGGCGACGTTCGTCAAAAGTCACTACGTTAGTCTGCATTGGCTAGGGATGGGGTATAAGATAATTGGATTTTCATTTTTTTTTTATACATAAAATTAAATGTTCGTAATTAGTGTTAATTCATAGTGAATCTTGGCCTATTTAAAGATAGATACAAATCATACAATACATTAGAAAGTC
Source organism: Odontocerum albicorne (assembly GCA_949825065.1). NCBI lineage: Eukaryota > Metazoa > Arthropoda > Insecta > Trichoptera > Odontoceridae > Odontocerum > Odontocerum albicorne. The sequence goes on from OX463855.1 coordinate 6,091,810, forward strand.
AGTATAATGAAAATTAGGAATTAAAACGTCAATTTAGAGAAAAACAATTTTTCGATTTATAAAAAACTATTCGATTTGTAAAAAAAAGATTTTACCCCATCCCTTTGAGACATGCCATTTCAAACGTCACAGGGGCCATGCTACATTTTCTTGAGTATAGTTGCCAGGAATGTGTAATTTTTTTAAATATATATCGATCACGTGATTACACGGGATCGAAATTCAAAGCAAATCAAATGTTAAATCTTTCTCAAGGCTGCGGACTTCCTCTGCGATACTACTGGACGACATCCTTTAATCACGAACAACCATGTTCTTGCTACGCATTTATTTGGTTATTTTTATCCCCCAACCCTAAATCATCTTCCAAAAAGTGTCATTCATTTTACAGGACCTCGCCTACCGACTTGGAATCCCTTTTATCGAGACATCAGCCAAGAGCTCGTATAACGTAGAAGAAGCCTTCATGACGATGGCTGCTCTGATGATGCAGAAAGCTGAGTCGCATATAGACCTTGTGCCAGAGGGGCAGGAAAACATCAGACTAGGCCGAGGAACAGCAGTGGAACCAAATAGTGCGAGTTGCTGTTCATTTACTGGGTTCTCATTAACGTGATTAAGTTCTTAAACGTGGTCTTAAATATGAAACTGATAGATAAGAAATAATGGGTATATCCTTATGTCGGAAGTAGTGAGTAGATGGTAATGAAGAAATGTATCAAGTTTCTTCAACAATTTATTCAGGTGACTTATTACGAGTACATGATGTTTATCTCGTTTTCCCTTATGTAAATGTAAATAAAGAATTTAAACCTTATGTTCTCTTAATATCGTAGTCATTGCTTGATCTCGTAGTCGAGGATCCCCTCGCCACTCCAACGTCAATCTTGAGCTGCCCCTCCACGTCGAGCATATGATCTTCTGTGAGAAAAAAGACGGACCTTAGATACGCATTCCCTCCCGCAGATGTCACAGACTTGTGGATCCTGCTGGGTCGTATGGTTATGTTGAAGTATGTTCGCAACACACTGTTTCTCAATCTTAACCGGTTCACTGCCAGAGACGAAATATGCCGTCCCATACATCTGTGCGCGCCACGCCATAGACGAGACATCTCGTCTATACTTGGGTACCTAATTACTGTCACAATTAAATATTATTGACAAAACACGCACTGACATCTATCCGAATCATAAACAAACATTTTATGTTGTATCAAATCATCTTTGAACCACTTGCATATCGACATATTTCGAAGACAGTTTCATTTGATAGTTGTAGATGTCAACGTTCAGGGCTGTCCCTTTTTAAAGTTGTAGCTGAAATCCTTAGCTCTTTGTTTACAAAATTCGCGATCTCATTACTTTAGTAGGTTGGTTCTTTTTTCAGTTTTTTTTTGGTAATTTTACGTGATTTTTTTACCTCGTTAGGAAACTATATTTTTTATTATTTTTTAGTGCTTTTGCGTAATTTCTTTCTTTGTTTTATATTGAAATTGGACTATTTTATGCACAAAAGTTAACAAAATCTAGATACTCGTAAATATTTCTTCTTTGTTTCTTGCTGAGTAGTGAAATATTTTTTTGCATATTAGATATAGGTCTAGTGTAAATATGAGTGTGTGACAACCCTGAACAAATATCGAATTTAAAATTTGGATTTTTATTAATAAAAACAGTTTCAAGTGTTATATTTCACAATCTCTGATAAGTCAATAATTAGTTTTATCTAATTTTTCAATTGAGAGTGAAGAAGCATTTGATATATGCACGTAGATACATTAGAGAGTGGCAAATCTCTTCGATTGGGTTTCCACGTTTTTCGTTTGCTCCTGGGGTAATATTTTTCGTTTGTATGTTCCGGATAATTATTTGAGACAATTCTGGATAATTATCTGAGACAGTTCCGGCTAATTATCTGAGACGCATCCATAAAGAGTTATATCAACCTATAAATCGGACCAATCCGCCTTTGGAAATGCCGGTAGGTAGAACAATTACACTTTTTAACCGTGTGTGTCCTCATATACTACCTTGATCAAAAAGTTTTAGGACTTTATTCATAAAATCGAAAACACAAGTTTATTCATCAAAATCGATATGGTCCCCTTCAAAGTACTCCCCATCGACTGCAACGCACTTACGCCAGCGCTTGATCCAATCCTCGAAACACCGCTGGTACTCAATTTTCGGTATGTCCACTAGAACCGTCTTCGATTTTTTCATGACATCCTCTCGGGTGCTGTAACGCGTTCCGCGAAGCGGTTTTTTAAGTCGGTTGAACAGGAAAAAGTCGCAGGGAGCCAGATCAGGTGAATTCGAAGGCTGCTGGATAGTATTCGTGTTGTTTTTGGTCAAAAACTCATGGAAATCATGTCTCGCGATTTCAACGCGGTCCTTTTTTTGCATGAAATTGAGGTCTTTCGGCACCAGTTTTGCAGCGACACGTCTGATCAAAATCATTAATCAAAATGTCTTGAGTGGATCCATAAGCGATGTTCGAGTTCTCTGCCAGCTATCTGATGGTCAATTTGCGGTTTTCGGCCAACATTTCTTTGATTTTATCGATTTTTTCATCGGTTTTCGACTGCCACTGCGTTCGTCATCCTCGACCGACTCACGACCACTTCTGAAGCGTTCGTGCCACCGAAATACACTTCTCCAACATTTCCAAGGTTTGCGGAACGTTAAATCCGTTTTTCACACAAAATTTAATGCAAACTCGTTGATGCACAGTTGATGCCATTTCAAACTTGTAAAAAATCGAAAACACGCACAAAGGTAGATGTACTCAATACAGCGTAAATTTTAACTTCAAATGTCAAGCTATGACGCTGAAATTTGAAGGGAAGTGTCAATGATAGATGTGGTAACCTAACAAAAAATAAAGAATTCCAATCGGGTGACTGACAGCGCCTCACGGTGGCCGGTCCTAAAACTTTTTGATCAAGGTGTAGTTATGTTAGACGTGTTTCACGTGTTACTCAGCTCCTTCAGAAAAAAACTCTACAATTTTGTATAATACTTGAAATAATTTCATTTTGTATATTATTTAACATGCCATATTTTGTCATAATGTTTCAATGTAATATATACATTTATACTATTATATTTATGATAAATAAACGCTCTTCACGAATAGATTGTGTGACGAATTCCTGCAGAAAATTCAAGTAACGGTGTAAAAGTGTTGATACATTTTGTGGAACACCCATTATTTCTTAGTTATTATTAAAATCTTTATCACTGTGATATGTTCATGATTATTACCAAATTTAGTATTATAGGATATATGTATATATTTAAAATGTGTTCAGATTGAGTCAATGTGGCATATATCATAAAGATACATTATTCAAATCAAGATCAGCTAAAATAATGTCTGACAACAGTGTATTAGTGCTAACATTGATGTATGGGAGGTAAATTTAAACCCGAATTCATAGTTCAACCTAAATACTAAATCTTAACTATTTTTTACTTACTTAACCCAACCCTTTTAATCCAACGGGGCCGATTGTCGGCCCCAACTGGTGTATGCGAAAAATCTCACAGGGCCGATCATCGGCCTCAAAGTTTACATACAAGTTTTTATGTTGCATAAAAAAAAATTGTTTTTTTTATGAAATATGAAAATTACTTATTATGTTATTTTACACTCCACAAAAAAATTAGGTTTTAAAACTAAATATTAACTGAGATATAAAATAAAATATAAACTACTGTTTTTTTTTGCCAAAAAATGCTTGGGATTTTTCGCACATTTTATGGAAAATATGCTGGGATTAAAAGGGTTAATAAGTACAGTGGTGCCTCGGGTTACGAACTTAATTTGTTCTTTGATTCCGTTCGCGAGCCGAAATGTTCGCAAACCGAAACAATTTTTCTTGGGAGCCCATAATGAGGGGTAATTTAATGCAAAATATATTTTATATATACTGTGTATTATATATATAAAAAGCAAAAAAAAATTGTATCAAGAACAAGGAACGCAACGACAAACAATGTTCACAACGCGCGCACCTGAGAACAACTAATGCGTAATGCGCCGTTACAACTAATTCGTGAGCCGAGGCATTGTACGCAGGTCGAGTCAAAATTTGTTCGGAAATTGTGTTCGTAAGCCGATTTGTTCGTGACTAGAGGCGTTCGTAACCCGAGGTGCCACTGTATTTATAATCAAATTTCGTAGAAATTTGTCGTAGCTTACTTTTAATAAGCAAGTTACGTGGTTGAATAACCTATGTTACATCACATTAAAGTTTAGAGCGTATAAGGTCCGACTATGAATAAACAATATATAGCGAAATTGTAAAGTAAGAAATTAGTATTTAGGCCAAACCATGAATTTGGGCTGTAGTGCTGAGAACATTATTAAGGATTAATATAAGCTAAAATCTAAGGCGAAAAAGAGCATGTTGAGATTATTTAGACACGTTGAACGAATGAGTGACGAAAGACTGGCTGACATTTATAATGCAGGTATAATTGGTAGTCGAGGACGGCCGAAATTAGTTAAGTTGGACAAGCGACTGAAATTTGGAAAGAAGGAAAAGTGTGGAGTAAGAGAAACATGGCGTTTGAATGTGCATGAGGAGAAGAAAGTTTGTGGTCATACTTTTATTTATTTATTTATTATTACACATGACAAGAAATATACATAATTTGCGAAAAAACAACAGGTAATTTAATTTGGACATACAATTTTAATGGATCTGGGTATGTTGCCTTTCATTTGTTGTTTCCCCAGTAAACTAGGTTTTTGCCTGTATCTCGCTGAAGATATTTAGCATGAAAAAATAAATCGATAATTCCGATTTTTGATTACACAAAAACAAAACCCCGTTGCACGTTCTCATTAACCTGACAAACAGTGACACTCAATTACAACTGAAAACATCATACGAAATTAAACTCCTCACACATCATCACTCCAGAAAGACCAAAAATATGCATCCCACAATATACTGCACACAATCATAAGAATAAAAATAAAAACAAAAATACACAAAAACACAAATACAAAAACAACAAGAAGAATCACGAGCCCACACAAATCCCACACAAATTCCACACACTCACGAGCCCACACAAATCTTTTCCACACGTCATTCATCCTGAAAGCCCAAGTACTCAAAATCTTGTCGCAATAACAACCACGCTCCGATCGACTGTCTAAATGGTTTTCCTGCCTTTATTGAATTCGGCACGCCATTGTATGTCATGGGAGCCAAATAAGCATATTGCCTTTGAGCAAAAGAGGTTTTAACTCTAGGTATGGTGAACATTTCATTAGTTGCCATATGAAAGTGTTACATCTATCACCTCTGACTAACCCAACAGATCGACAATTATTACAAATTAAACTAATAATGAAATAAACTTGGAATAATCGTATTATTTTTTCTATGTGACGAGTTTTGTTACTAATTCTAAGTTTAATAAAAATATATTCGTACACATTACGTGTGTTCATAATGTTCTTGTATTTCAAAAATTCCCCTTTCAGTCGCAGTGTGGGTCTTCTGTATCCGGTGATTAGACACAAAATTAGCACCCCCTTGCATCAAGTGTAAGCTAAAGAGTCATAATGGAATAAAGTGAAAACCCAACTACCCAAGGCAAAAGTCTGTATATGTATCATACACAATGTTTTTTTTTTTACATAACTAGTTCCCAACCTAGACCGTTCAAGGCTAAATACCTTAATGAAGAAATAACTACAATATTTACCCGGCGGTAAGTAATACACATCGGGCTTAAGAAAGACTGTCGGCTAACTTCGGCTTTGTAGAGCGTCGTCTCTGTCATTCATACACGTGTTCCGTCGCGATTTTTCAGTCGTTGTCAAGCATTCTAGGGACAGACGACGCTCTACAAAGCCGAAGTTAGCCGATTATGACCGACAGTCTCTTATGCCCGATGTGTATTACTTACCGCCGGGTACTGTAATTCTGATGCAAATCCAGATTCTTAGTACTTAATTTTCGGAATTGGTCAAAAATTCTTGAGGAAGAAATATTCCAAAGTTACATCCTTGATGTAAGATAAAAAAATTGTTTTCTAGATAAATATTTCACCCTCGATGAGAACACTATAGAGACAATACTACCATATACAGACTGGTGAAGAATAACACGAAGCATTATCTTTTATCAGAAAAGAAATATGGTGAATAGTAGATCTTGGAAAATGCTCTGAAATTTCAGTAACATACTCGTACATACCATCACGTTATTACTCGTACATACCATCACGTTATATAAACGTATAGCTTTAGTATACACTCATACATTTGATAGATTGATTTAAGGTATGAGAAGGTACCATATGGGGTAGCATGTCAGGATGGCACCTCATAGTCAAATCGAAGGGGCAACTAAATAAAAATTAAAAACAACTTCAGCATTTGGATATTCAAATCAATAACAACTTCAGCAACTAAATTAAAATTAATAACAGCTTCAGTAGAAAACGGACCCATGCGCTCACGTTGCGGTTGAGGTTCTAGTGTAGGCCAGCGGTATCCGGTGCGCATCTAATTTTGACGAAGTTGACTACGAACAAGCCGTGACGATGAAAACTACGATGTTTCCAAAACGTCAACAAACTACGCGATACAACACTCTGAAAGACCTTATCCAACCAAAACGAAGAACCGCGAAAGCCTCAGAACATATTGTTCATCACAGTTGCTAATGTGGATTGGGACATGGCTTCAATAACGGCCCTCATTGATGCTTTCAGCTCGTTCTTGTTGCGTATCTTGGTTTTATACATCTCGTGGTATGTGCAATAACCTCAAATAAAAATCTGGAGCAGTGAGATCAAGTGACCTTGGATGCGTTCGATGAGTACTGTTCCTTGAGATTATCGTTTCGACAAATTTTCTACGCAAACCATCCATTACGGGTCTTGTAATGTGACAAGTGGCCCTATTACTACTGAAATCATATAATTTTAATGCAATTTTTCGCAAGAAAAATTGCCCCAACGTCTCTAAATATTGCTAACTACGAGGGTCATCCAGAAAGTAAGGCTACAACATTTATGTCGGATCGAAAAATGCTTGTATTTAATTAAAATTCACAGGATACTTCACAAATATATTAAACTATTTTTCAACGTAATCGCCGTCGAGATTAAGACATTTCTGTAGTCGGGGCACCAGCTTTTATATGCCAGTGTCATAGACCTCCGCCGGCAGCTCTTTCAGCCACATCTTCACAGCTTCCTCGACCTCCTGATCGTTGAAATTTTTTTGGGGTGTAGTGACACACCCACGTCTCATCCTCCGTCACGATAGAGTCCAGAAAAGCTTCTCCCTCCTGTGCAAAACGATCCAAAACTTCACGCGCGGCGGTCACGCGATTTTGACGGTGCTCTGGTGTGAGCATTTTGGGCACCCATCTCGCCCACAACTTCTTGTAACCAAGTTTTTTCCGACACAATATTACCAAGGAGACTTCGAGAAATGTCAGGAAATTCTTCGTAAAGGTTTTAAAGTGTCACACGGCGGTCATTTCGCACTTGTTCTTCAATTTTTTGCACAAATTCGTCAGAAATCACTGCCTTGCCTCGTCGTGAGTATCATTACGGCCTTCTCTGAACAACCTAACCCACTTCGTGACATGTTGTCGACTCATCGCATCACTACCATAAACTTTCACGAGCTTCCGATGGATATTCGCGGCGGTATTGTTCTGCAAAGTCAAAAAACTGATGACCGCGCGGGTCTCGCACGGACGAGAGTTGGCGGGAGCGCACGACGACCTCTCCATCGGAAGAATTTAGTGTGACTGAACCAAATGGCCGACAAACACGCGGGACCAAACAAACTGACCGTTAGGATCCTCCCTACACGCCAGGTGCATCAACTTTGAAACGGAAAAATTCCCCCGGCCACAGGAGCCCTTGTAACCTTAATTTCTGGAGGACCCTCGTATTTAGTGTTATGGTTGCACTATTTCCTTTAAAACCGCACACCATACAGTGACTAGCTCTGGATGCAATTTTTGAGGATTTCCCATAATCCTAATACGACAGTTTTGCTTGTAAAAATTGCAATTCAGGTCGCAATGGGCCTCACCCGACATAAATAAGTCATTAATAAAATTTGGATTTTCCTCTGCAAATCGTAACAATTTTCGGTAAAATCGTGGGCTTTTTAGCAGATCCTCTACATTTAGAATGTGTGCCAGTTGACTTATGTAAGGGAATAAATTCAAATACGTGTTCAATATACGGGGCGCACTCTTCAACGGACGCCAATGTCCAATGTCAATTTTCTTGTTGAAATCATTTTGATTGGCAGCAATGTTATTCGTTGTCTGAGCTGGACTGGAAGACTGGACGTCTTGTTCGTAGGGTTTTATTTGAACATTTTCTGTCTAGCTGAACTGAATTTTTGTAACAAGATTCATGCCCCATCCTATATGTTAGAGGTCTTAAGTGAGAACCAGACAAAAATTCTTTAAACATGGTTTTCAACCGAAATTGAACCAGCAACCTCCGAGTTGGTAGACAGGTATATTATCAACTATACTCAAGAAAATGTAGGATGGTCTCTGTGACGTTTAAAAGGCCATGTCTCAAAGGGATGGGGTAAAATTTTTTTTTTACAAACCGAATCGTTTTTTTATAAATCGAAAAATTGTTTTTTCTCTAAACTGACGTTTTAATTCCTAATTTTCATTATACTGACTTTCTAATGTATTGTATGATTTGTACGAGTATCTATCTTTAAATTGGCCAAGATCCACTATGAATTAATAATAATTACGAACATTTAATTTTAGATGAAAAAAATCGAAAACCCAATTATCGTACTATATACCCCATCCCTAGCCAATGCAGACTAACTTTTGACAAACGTCACCAAATATTATTTGATTTTAACAAACTGCCACATTTTTGCTAATTTGTAACAAGATGTATTAATTTGTCATTATTGTTAGTTTTATGTAATGTGTTTACCTAAATAACTTGCTATTTATTAAAATCGATGCTTATATTAAAGTTGATAAAATAATTAAAATTACTGAACGTCGTTACAAGACTGTATTGGGGCAAATTTGTGAACTGTCACAGGGACCATGCTACATTTTCTCTAGTATAGGTTACGAAGATCGGGAAATATATGACAAGGATTAAGTGGAAAGTCCTGAGTTCGTATTTGTATACAAGACATGTTTTTGATGATGATCTGAAATTTTGATATTTTGGTTTTGACATGAAAAGGTTTGGAATCGCCGGTTAATTTTTTTTTAATTGTGTGCATACCAATGGAATGGAAGGGCTTGCATAAAATTGACAGTATATCAAGTCGGGCCGTTAGATCGCATGCTGTTGACCATTGTTTTATCGAGTTTTATACCCTTTATCTCAAAATGTTAATATGCTATATCGAAAATCTTGTTAATCACATGTGCCTGTGTGATTTAAAGCAATGCTACTCAAACTGTGGCTCCTAGATCAGTACTGGTCTACGAACAATTTGTTACTTGGCCGTGACGAAATTTCTCTTAAAATTTCATACATGCGGACACATTGAATAGCGTGGCCGGTAGAAGCGGCGGACTGGACCAACGGGTTACCGGGAATTGTTTTAGAAAATTTTAGCAGTTTATGGAAAAGTTTTAGCTCTACAAATTTGACTAACTTTACGCTAACGTTGCTTTAATAGCTACGATTTTTTTTACTAAAGTTACGAATAGCTACGATTGCAAATGAATCGGTCTAGAATAATAAAAGACTACTTGACATATTTTTTTTTTATTCTCTTGAAACTTAATTTTAATTCGTTGTCCTAACATAAACGCGTTTTAATAACTTATAAATAATTGTTAACATGACTGTATACCGCCATCTTAAATCAATGGGAAAAGTCCAGAAGTTCGGCGCTTGGGTTCCACATGTTTTGAGTGAAAACAACTAAAATCAACGTTCGACAATTGATTTCATTACACTGGTCGTCCGGAATGCTCCATGTCTTTCAGGTCGAAATTACCGTCTTTGAAACGCAAAAACCTTCGACGAGCTGTCCTTTCATTCATAGCATCTCCACCGTACACTTCGCAAATATCGTAAGCAGCTTTGCCAGCTTTATTCCCTCGATTGAACGCGAACAGAAGGTGTCGAAAATGCTCACTTTCGTCTACTTGACATGCTATTTTGAAGGCTTGTAATCAAATAAAATAATATATGTAACGTAAAAGCAAACACAACATCTTGTAGAACAGAAATTTTTCTTTTGAGTGATGTATAACCTGTACCATTTTGTTTTACTTTTGGTGCTCATTTTTAAATTTGAAAAAAAAACGGACACAACTTATGTTAACATCTAATACTTTAGTGGAATCTTTGTCTAGCGGCATTTTTAATTTCAGCCGAAAGAACAAAACGACAGACACTATATGCCTGATATGAAAAGGAAAAACCCCAACTATGGTAACATGGTTGCGATATTATTTTTAGATATAATATATTATTTATAGTTAAGGTATTAACATTGTGGAGATAATTTGTTTTATCAAACACTGTTTATTCCACTTTATGTAACAGTATAACCCTACCGGTTTCAAGGTTTTCACCTCATCATCAGGGGAGCGCAAACAAGTCTTGTTTGTGCTCTCTGATGATGAGGGGGAGCCTTAAAATCGGTAGGGGTATACCGTTATAAAAAAATTGGAATAAACAGTGTTTGATAAAAACAAATTACAAATTATTTTTAGAATTGAACCCCGAATCAATCAGTGCTCGCAGCAAGCAACTACAACCTAAAATATGTTTAAAAAAGCCTTAATTGGAATTCTAGAATGAAATTATTTTTATTTCATTAACAATGAAAAAAACACAGAGTTGTTGACCGATAATTCATCTGTTTCTTCACAGGTGTGTTTAAAATATATTTATTTGAGACTCCCCTCGTCCAAAACCCTCACTTAAATGTGGCAACACTTCTTGGAATGTTATTTTAGATTAAGAACATCTGTGCTTGTTGTTGCTTGAATGACGATTACGTTATCAGGAGATTGCGAATTCATATATAGTAGATATTATTTTGTGTTGGTACTTACTCGTATCAGTTTGTATATCTAACGGATGAATAAATGTATATTTAATATGAAAATGAATATTGTCGGGTTAAATATTAAACATTTTCAACTAAGAATATAAAATTTTCCAATACAGCAAACCTTTTAGTATGTTTCGTAGTGATTAAGTGACATTGTTATACCTAGTGAATAAACGAAGTGTTCAAGAAAGGACGATGGCCTCGGATTAGTGAGTATTATACAGATATTATACAGAGGGTAGTAGCATAGCGCGGGGTTCGAACCGGCGACCTTCCGCATGGAAGTCCAATGAGTTACCGCGTGGCCATGCACCCCACAGAGACTAGATCTAAAATAAGTTCAAAAAAAAATATGGCGATACTGATTAAACAATTGTTAAAATGCTATTGCATCACCTTTATTTTTTTTAACGCCCAACAGTGGGCAGTCATATATATTTACACACTATCGTGTCGTTTTGTATAAGTAATATTTGATGCCCAACAGTGGGCAGTCATATATATTTACACACTATCGTGTCGTTTTGTATAAGTAATATTTGATGCCCAACAGTGGGCAGCCATATATCACACTATCGTGTCGTTTTGTATAAGTAATATTTGATGCCTAACAGTGGGCAGTTATATATCACACTATCGTGTCGTTTTGTATAAGTAATATTTGATGCCTAACAGTGGGCAGTCATATATATTTACACACTATCGTGTCGTTTTGTATAAGTAATATTTGATGCCCAACAGTGGGCAGCCATATATCACACTATCGTGTCGTTTTGTATAAGTAATATTTGATGCCTAACAGTGGGCAGTTATATATCACACTATCGTGTCGTTTTGTATAAGTAATATTTGATGCCTAACAGTGGGCAGTCATATATATTTACACACTATCGTGTCGTTTTGTATAAGTAATATTTGATGCCCAACAGTGGGCAGTCATATATATTTACACACTATCGTGTCGTTTTGTATAAGTAATATTTGATGCCCAACAGTGGGCAGTATATATTTACACACTATCGTGTCGTTTTGTATAAGTTATATTTGATGCCCAACAGTGGGCAGCCATATATCACACTATCGTGTCGTTTTGTATAAGTAATATTTGATGCCTAACAGTGGGCAGTTATATATCACACTATCGTGTCGTTTTGTATAAGTAATATTTGATGCCTAACAGTGGGCAGTCATATATATTTACACACTATCGTGTCGTTTTGTATAAGTAATATTTGACGCCTAACAGTGGGCAGTCATATATCACACTATCGTGTCGTTTTGTATAAGTAATATTTGATGCCTAACAGTGGGCAGTCATATATATTTACACACTATCGTGTCGTTTTGTATAAGTAATATTTGATGCCCAACAGTGGGCAGCCATATATCACACTATCGTGTCGTTTTGTATAAGTAATATTTGATGCCCAACAGTGGGCAGTCATATATCACACTATCGTGTCGTTTTGTATAAGTAATATTTGATGCCTAACAGTGGGCAGTCATATATATTTATACACTATCGTGTCGTTTTGTATAAGTAATATTTGATGCCCAACAGTGGCAGTCATATATATTTATACACTATCGTGTCGTTTTGTATAAGTAATATTTGATGCCCAACAGTGGGCAGTTATATATATTTACATACTATCGTGTCGTTTCCCTGCTGAGGTAAGCAAAGATTACTAGACTTCTATCTCGATACACATATTTCACCTCTTCCATCTTCTCATACAGATCCTACGATTTCTCTTACTTTTACTTGTTTGATAATATAATTCACTTGATCTAACCATATTTTTCTTGGTCTTCCACTCACGTTTGCACTGTATATTTGTTTTGTTTGTATTTCTTCATCCATTCGTTCTACGTGCCCAAACCACCACATAGTGCCCTTCTTCATCGTATTTCATACATCAATCTTAAGTTCACATTCACCACCAAGTACTTCATTCCGTATTCTGTCATTATAGATCGTTCAGCCAGAAGAGTCATTTTGCAATAGTGTGAGTAACAAGTGCGTTTACAAAAACTTGTCACTTTATTTTTTAATGAAATGAAAAAGCAAAAAATATAAAAATAATATTTTATATTCAAACATTGAAAAGAACACACACGTTTTGTAAATTAAACATGCTGTCAGCTTAAATTGTAATAATCATAAAAATAAAATGAAAGTAAGTTTATTTAACGTGTTAATTGTTTAGGTATGGTCGATTATAGGAAACATTAAATAACAATAATGAAATTTTTCAAGATTAAAAATAAATACAAGTACAAGTATTATAAGATTAAAATGTTCATCAGCTTTAATTAGATTGCACATAAAAATAAAATGAATGTAAGATTATTAAACATATTAATGTACGAGGCATATCCAGAAAGTAAGTGTACTGAATTTTTGTAGGTTACAATTTTTTTTATTTAAACAAAAAAATTACGTGGTTACCGTAGTAACTTGTATTCCTCTCAATGCAGGTGGTGAAGCGGGGTATCAACTTTTTGATGCCTTCCTCGAAGTAGTTTCCCGCCAACCCCTCCGTCCACTTCTCCACCTCCTCCTTTACCTCCTCGTCGGTTGAAAATCTTTTTCCACCCATGTTCAGCTTCAAGGGAGGTAAAGAGATAGTAATCTGAAGGTGCTAGGTCAGGGGAATGCGCGGGATGGTTCAGGACATCCCATTTAAACGAGGCGAGCAGTTCCTTCGTGGCGTTGGCCGTGTGTGGTCTTGCATTGTCGTGCAGCAGGCAGACTCCCTTTGTCAGCATGCCTCTCCTCTTGTTCTGAATCGCCCTCCGCATTTTTTTTAGGGTCTCACAGTATCTTGCAGAGTTGATGGTCTCCCCTTGAGGCATATGTTTAATTAAAATTATGCCTTGACAGTCCCTAAACACGGATGCCATGATTTTCTTGGCTGAAATTGTGGTTTTGAACTTTTTGGCGGAGGGTGAAGAGGTGTGACGCCACTGTTGAGACTGGCTTTTGGTTTCAGGCTTGTAGTGTGCAACCCAAGTTTCATCTCCAGTAACGATGGAGCGGAGAAATTCATCTGGAGTTTGCAGCGCCTCAAAAACTCTTGCCTTTTTACAAAATTTCGCACTTGGCGGGAGATTGGTTTGACATGTTTCACGAAACGTGTTGTCGCGTCGAGACTTCTCAACGTACTGACCTCGAACCGGTCTCGTTGCGGAGGGGAAGGGTCAAACTACACGGAAGTGTAACCAACATGTCGAAAATAAAATCCATCCGGTCGTGAGAGCCTCAGTACACTTACTTTCTGGATACGCCTCGTATTATATCATAATTACATGCCAAATAATAAAGTTTTCCCTTTTCTTTATTTGGCAGTCTTTATAAGTGGTTCATTCGTAATCATTTTTTCAGATAATAATCAACTATGTATATAGCACAATTTATAAAGCGCTGTGGAGAGAGAAAATTATTTTCAAGAGCGCTGAAACTCGGTATTCTAAACCACTATTATTGACAGATTAAAGATATTAAAAGATAAATAAGTTTTTTTAACAAGGATAGGAAAGTAGAGGCTGCGGAATTAAATTGAGTACTTCACAGCATCTGAATATGTTTATAAAAAACATATTTCGCAAGAAAATCGCAGAAAATTTGTCAAGGAAAGACACAGAAAACTTACAAAGAAACACTTGTATAGTATGTGATAATAACACATTCGGCTTTAGGTGAAGTGTAATGTGTATGTATTTTATTTTTTATTTATTTATTATTTATTTATTTATTATTACACATGACAAGAAATATACACAATTTGAGAAAAAACAACAGGTAATTTGATTTGGACATACAATTTTAATGGATCTGGGTTTGTTGCCTTTCATTTGTCGTATCCCCAGTAAACTAGGCTTTTGCCTGTATCTCACTGAGGATTAATATAATATTAATGTATAATGTTCATATATCATATAATCATTTTTAATAAGACCTTTCAAAAATTCTTAAAATGATTCTGACAACAGTCAAGTCAAGTGATAAAAATTAAAAAGAAAATTCAGCATAGATGCAAATTTATTATTTACATATAATAATTACATATATTTTTTACATGTAACAAGTTTATTTTTTACATAAAACCTTATGAATACTTAAATAAATTCATTTAGGTATTTATGTAATATAACATTCATTTAATGTGAATTACATTTACACTGAATAAAAAAATAAATGTAAAAATCTGTCAACTTTTGTGGTTCAGTGGTTAAGCCATTTGGATCACGAACCAAGGGTCCCCTGTTCGATTCCCGTGATTCTGTGATTCCGGACTGGTAAGATCGAGTATACATAAAATATCATTCGCTGGTGCTTTGTACAATAGCAGCCTATTAACAAGCCAGGGTTATACTTAACACAGTGTCTTGAGACAATAGTGATAGGGTCACGAAGAAAATACAAAACAACGCTATATAAATTAGTGCACATAACCTCGTTTTCAGATATTAAAATTTTGATAAGCCTATTAATTAAAAAATACACGTGCGGCCTGTTAGCCTTTACACAATACCTGTTTTAGCACGTGGCTCAAAAATTTGGCTATCCATGATCTAGAAGCTTTACTTATACGAGGGGAGATCAATAAATTCTCGGAATGAAGTGGAAAAAGGTAAAAACACATTTTTTATTTTTCCTTTTCAAATATATTCACCATTAACTCTAATACGAAGATATTCAAAATGATTGTAGGTGATACTCCAACCATCTTTGCAAGCTGTTGTTTGTCTAGACGGGCATCTTCCAGCACAAGTTTTTCTACTTTTTTGACGATTTTTGAAGATGTGACCTCAACAGGCCGTCCTGGTCAGAGGTCGTCTTTAATCGATTCTCTCCCTTGCTTAAAAATACTATGCCACTTGTAAACCATCGTTTTCCCAGGGCAACAGTCTCCGTAAACCGCTAACATCTCTTCCAAAATGGTTTGGGGTGTTTCCCCTTGTTTTGTTAGAAACTTAATGACGGCGCCATACTCATTTTTTTCCATACTTGGGATGTTATTAACGTTTGACATACTTTCCCGACGATATCTTAAACAGCACTGTCAAAATTCGACTAAAACTTGGTGAATACTAATGAGTCATATTATCGGAACATGTACATACATCTTTCCTATTCTGGACTATGCGGACGTATGTTACTTGGATGTTAGAGAGGAACAGCTGAACAAATTACAGCGTCTTCAAAATGTGTGTCTAAGATTCATTTTCAACCTACGAAAGTACGATCATATAACTTCATACCAGAAGGCATTGAACTGGTTGAATGTTAGAAATAGACGCCAAATTCACATACTGTCTCTATTGTATAACATCCTTAACTGTCCCGCCGCACCCTCTTATCTCGCCGAAAATTTTCAGCGTAGTTCTAATCATGGATTAGCGCTACGCTCAAACAGAGATTGTTTATTGGCCTTTCCAGTTCACCGCTCCTCTTTCTTTACGTCGTCCTTTACTGTCCATGCAGTGAGACTCTGGAATTAGTTACAAACCAATATAAGACTCGCTCCGTCCTTGGCATGCTTTAAGAAGCGACTGAAAAAACTCTTAATTTCTAGTCAGTAAAATAACGTGTTTCATTCCTGATTTTTCTTTTCCTTTCCTCTCCACCATCCCTTCCTTTCCTTTTGATTGATGATATCTCACTTTATATGAAAAATAATGTTCGGGTGATTGTCCGTCTTTGTGGGGTTCGTAGGCATGTGCTCACGTATGTGTTTATGGATTTCGTGGGGATGGATAGTCATTTGAATGATTTATGCGACCACGTAACTTGCTTCATTTACTTTTGTCTGGTTGGCTGGAAGAGATTGCCGCCTGGCAATAAGCCCGCCAGACTGTATTGCAATAAAAGTGTTAAATAAATAAATACATGCGCACTAACACCCCCTATTTTAACCCCTTCATTCCGCGAATTTATTGACCTCTCCTCGTATCATGAATTGAATCTGTAATTGTAAATATTGGTGAATAAAACAGTTTAAATATGGATGAGTCAAAATAATTACGAATAAGCCGGTTTTTATGTGGTCTTTGATTTTGTACAACTCGTTGCTGAGAGACATGTGGTTTTTAATTAACCTAACCTAACCATAACCCCATCCCAAATCAGCCCATCTATCTTGGGTCTCCTTGTATCTCTTGGTATCGTCTGTGATATTCTTAGTCCATTTGCTATCGTCTCTTCTCTCTCAACGTATCCTCCCTATTCCCATGAACTCTCGCGTATATCTTTCAATTATGTCTTTAACCTAACCTAATAAACGAGCAATGTTTAGTATTGCGTGATCGATTCCAATGCATTTCTTTCAATTTGAATTCAAATGAAAATCAATCGACACATCACAAATCCACCGCCAATTGCATTGAAAAATAAGTAAAACAGTTAAAAAACGAAATGAAAGAATCCGAAACGTCGAAAATGCTATGTGACATAACTGTCAATGAGAAATGTTTTAGTTTGCGTGTGTTGCTGCAGAGGGTGCTCCCGTCATTTCGTCTGTTTTATATACTTTTTTATATACAACTGTATATAAATAAAATATATAAACATGTTTGTATTCAAAAGTAACCTTTTGTCAAAATTTCAAAGCAATCGGTGAAGAACTTTCGGAGATTAGAGATTTTCAATTAACGAACATTTACATTTTTATTTATATAGATTAATAGATTAAAGATTAATTTAATATAAGGCTCGATTCTAATAAATAGCAAGTTATTTAGGTAAATACATTACATAACATATGTACTTTAATCCGTGTAATTGTCTTTCAATCTATGTTTGTTTTACACAAGATGCTTCTTTTCACGCTTCTTTGTATATTGACGAAACACTGTATCATTTTTGAGTTAAGGGTCCACGTTTTACATCCGTATGTGAGTACCGGTAAGATGCACTGATCGATGCGATGTTTTTTTTTCAGCATGAAATGGCCTAAAATATTCTAACACATTCCCTATTATATTGGGTGTTAACATAAGTTGTGTCCGTTTTTATTCAATTTAAAAATGAGCATCAAAAGTAAAACAAAATGGTAAAGGTGAACTTCGATGACGACCGCTTAAACCATATTATTCATGAAGATTCCCTTCAAACCACCGTAGAATTAGCTGAGCAGATGAATTGTAGTCACATGACTGTATACCGCCATCTTAAATCAATGGGAAAAGTCCAAAAGTTCGGATGGAAGGGTTCCACATGTTTTGAGTGAAAACAACAAAAATCAACGTTCGACAATTTCTTCTGGTTTGCTCGCGCGTCATAGAGTTACGCATGACCACAAGCAAAGGTTCCTTTACAGCATCATTACTGGTGTTGAAAAATGGTTTGAAAATGGTGATGAAAAAAAATGGTTTTGCTAAATGTTTGAAGGGGATCTTCATTAATATGGTTTCAGCGGTACTCATCGAAGTCCACTGGTCGTCCGGAACGCTCCATGTCTTTCAGGTAGAAATTACCGTCTTTGAAACGCAAAAACCATCGACAAGCTGTCCTTTTATTCATAGCATCTTCACCGTACACTTCGCAAATATCGCGAGTAGCTTTGGCAGCTTTATTCCCTCGATTGAACGCGAACAGCAGGAGTTGTCGAAAATGCTCACTTTCGTCTACTTGACATTCCATTTTGAAGGTTTGTAATCAAATAAAATAATATATGTAACGTAAAAGCAAACACAATATATTATAGAGCAGAAAATTTTCTTTCGAATGACGTATAACTTTTAATATTTTGTTTTACTTTTGGTGCTTATTTTTAATTTGGAAAAAAAACGAACACAACTTATGTTAACACCTAATATATTTCGATTGTTTTTATTAAATGAAAACCATGCCCAACTTTTTAATACATTTTTTTTTAAATTTGAAAATAAAACTATTAAATACTTTCGGGTGATACTGTAGCTGATAGCAAAGACAGACAGATAAATACGAGTGACCAATGACGGACGGATGGAATAAGCTTCAATACACTAATGCATTTGTACATACTATGGAAACAATTTTTGAATGTATGTGTAAAGGTCTTTATATTTTGCTAGAACTCTACTATAACGCATAATATTAGGTTTGGAAAAAAATGTTAAGAAGCACGAAGTATTGTTTTTGTAGCACCGAAAATATTTTCCTACGCGCACGAACTTTCAAGTGACAACTGACCGAGTGTCTGAGATAACGGACCGATTGAAAGTGTGGGATTCCCCGAAGTACACCGTGAGACTATTGGTACATATATCCCGCCATACACCAGGCGATCCGTCGTCAGACGAGTAGAAATCGGAGACAATGTAAACACAGCCTGAATAAAAACAAAACATTCCCATGCCACAACACATATTTTAGATAGCTATAATAAGTACCTACACGATGCAGTTCGTTCGTATTGCATTCGGACATTAAATAAATCAGTGCTGGGCTGTAGGTTGTTCAAATGGTTAAAATGAAACAGCTTAAAATTGAATACTTATCATGTTTCTCTGCTGCTGGGAAACGAACATGAAATAACCATTCCATATTATTTTCAACGAATAAATTAATTTTGACTGTATTTTAAAATCCCCACCATAGACTAATACAAATTTTAAATGATCAATTACTTAGTTTTGTATTTTTCAGTTATTGTTACATGCTAAAAAATACATTTTTTTTAAATTGATTATTTTATTTTATCAGTAGTAAGGGGACGTCTTGATTGAATTTGACACGAGAAATATTATTTTATTTGCAAATATTTTTTGAATATTGAGACTATGGTTAAAGCTTATTTTGGGTGTGTATCATATCACCATGTATTCTTATTTTAGGTGTGTATCATATCACCATGTATTTTTATTTTGGGTGTGTATCATATCACCATGTATTCTTATTTTGGGTGTGTATCATATCACCATGTATTCTTATTTTGGGTGTGTATCATATCACCATATATTCTTATTTTGGGTGTGTATCATATCACCATGTATTCTTATTTTGGGTGTGTATCATATCACCATATATTCTTATTTTGGGTGTGTATCATATCACCATGTATTCTTATTTTGGGTGTGTATCATATCACCATATATTCTTATTTTAGGTGTGTATCATATCACCATGTATTCTTATTTTGGGTGTGTATCATATCACCATATATTCTTATTTTGGGTGTGTATCATATCACCATATATTCTTATTTTGGGTGTGTATCATATCACCATATATTCTTGTTTCAGAAAAAAGTATTTCCCATTCTGACTTAAGGCCCTCGATACTTTTACGAGTATCGTAATTTTTCGAAGCTAATGGTCCACCATTAGGCCATTTCCCTGTCGGGGTAGACAGAGAACACATAGCGCCAGGCTTTCCTATATCGACGCATATCTTTTTAGCCTCTTCTACATCCATACACCTTCTCATAGAACTTCTACGATCCCATTGACAGTTCATTTTTCAGAATATCGTTCACTTGAGCTACACGCCTTCCACTCACATTTGAATTATATGTTTATTTTGTTATTCTTCCTTCATTAATTCGTTCCACATGCTCAAACCATCTCGGCGTGCTCTTCTTCATCTTACTCAACACATCAGCCTTAAGTTTACGTCAATCCCTAATTACGTTATTCCGTATACATTGTGCCGTGTGTTATGTCATACATTGTGCCGTGTATTATGTCATACATTGTGCCGTGTATTATGTCATACATTGTGCCATGTATTATGTCATACATTGTGCCGTGTGTTATGTCATACATTGTGCCGTGTATTATGTCATACATTGTGCCATGTATTATGTCATACATTGTGCCGTGTGTTATGTCATACATTGTGCCGTGTATTATGTCATACATTGTGCCGTGTATTATGTCATACATTGTGCCATGTATTATGTCATACATTGTGCCGTGTGTTATGTCATACATTGTGCCGTGTATTATGTCATACATTGTGCCATGTATTATGTCATACATTGTGCCGTGTGTTATGTCATACATTGTGCCGTGTATTATGTCATATATTGTGTCGTGTATTATGTCATACATTGTGCCGTGTGTTATGTCATACATTGTGCCGTGTGTTATGTCATACATTGTGCCGTGTATTATGTCATATATTGTGTCGTGTATTATGTCATACATTGTGCCGTGTATTATGTCATATATTGTGTCGTGTATTATGTCATACATTGTGCCGTGTATTCATCTCAAAGCGCGCATTTTTAGAGTATTTTTTCGGCTCCTCTCAGTATTTTTTCAGGTCCACATTTCGCTCCGATACAAAAAAGTTGGCATTAAAATATAATACTAGCTTAGCAGATTTTGATTCTATCCGATTCAAATATAATATATTTGTTTTAGGCAGTATAAACTAATCATTTTTAAAATCCACCACATCAAGAAATGAAATAATACAATTTAAAAACTCAGTTTTCAGGTGTATTATGAAAACACGTCAAACTAGAAGACCATCGCTTAGAAGCGAAAATCGCCGTAAAGTGAGCGTGACTTTTTAAGTTGTTTGCAGAGCAGGGCTAGGCTTACTATATGGCTACAGGGGCTATAGCCCGGGGAACGAAAAATAAATTTCAAAAATCTATGAAAAGTCTCTATACGCCGCAGCGTAATTTCTCAATAATATTTTACTGGCAAGTCTGGATTGGATCTCGCTAAAATCAATTATTTAATTTTCTTATTACAATGTACAGTACCCGGCGGTAAGTAATACACATCGGGCTTAAGAAAGAGACTGTCAGCCATAATCGGCTAACTTCGGCTTTGTAGAGCGTCGTCTCTGTCATTCATACACGTGTTCCATCGCGATATTTTAGTCGTTGTCAAGCGTTCTAGGGTGTGGTCGCGTCCACTTCAAAGTATACAGACGACGGTCTACAAAGCCGAAGTTAGCCGATTATGGCCGACAGTCTCTTTCTTAAGCCCGATGTGTATTACTTACCGCCGGGTACTGTACAGTAGTTTTTGACCATTTAAAAAGGCATATTAAAATTTTTGTGCGCATCAATATAAGACAAGATATGATTCATACAAAATTACAAACCAAATAAGCACATATTCGTACATACCACTACGTAGACAAGAACACTACAAATCAAGATCCCATATTCGTACATACTACTACGTAAACAAGAATACTACAAATCAAGATCCCATATTCGTACATACCACTACGTAAACAAGAATACTACAAATCAAGATCCCATATTCGTACATACCACTACGTAAACAAGAATACTACAAATCAAGATCCCATATTCGTACATACCACTACGTAAACAAGAATACTACAAATCAAGATCCCATATTCGTACATACCACTACGTAGACAAGAATACTACAAATCAAGATCCCATATTCGTACATACCACTACGTAGACAAGAATACTACAAATCAAGATCCCATATTCGTACATACCACTACGTAGACAAGAATACTACAAATCAAGATCCCATATTTTATGGAAAAAAAAACAATGTATTATTTATGTAAAAAAACAGGTAATTTAAAGTGGACACAATTTGTATGTACTCGTATATGGTCTGGGATTGTTGCCTTTCATTTGTCGCGTCTCTAGTAAGTTTTTGCATGTATTTTACTGAGGACATTTTTAACATGGAAACATAAGTTGATGCTTTTATCCGATTGTTGATTATACAATATACCTCGTTGCAAACTTTCATCATTCCAGGCAGACCAAATATTATATGTACATCAAAATTTTAATGCCTTAAACGAAAGTAACGTACTCAAATATTACTTAAAAATCCAGCACCTTACTATCTACGCTACCGCCACCACCTCTATTGCGATAATAATTAGTTTTACTTTTTTAATTAACTGCAAAAATATGAAATAAAACGTCTATTATTCAACATGATTATTTGTTTCGAATAAATAATGTTGGTTAATTGAAAAACGTACAAAAATATATGATCAAGTTGCAGAAGACCATTGCGGCCATCCTTGCAGTATGAGGGCCATTGCGGTCATCCTCGCAGTATGAGGACTCATCCCCAGGTGCTTATGAAAATATATATATACTAACATATATATTCTCATTGTTTTTCCATGGTATATAAAAAACCGTTCGCGGGCCGCACAAAACTTCCTAGTGGACCAATAAGGTCCATATATCAAATATAGTGCTAGTGGAGAATAAATTACAGACTGATAATTAAATTGTATATTGTCCCACAAAATATGGGCTGCGGATCTATCAGGGTGGCTACATAAATTACAACAGAACGAAGACACTAGATTAAATGAAAAAGTTTGTTGTTGAAATAGACTGTAACCCTTGTACAAGCTTAGTGGATGTACCCTTGATTTAAGTTCATGTGTCAAACCAAGAATAAAACGACATCATTTAAACCTTTCCAAAGCTGAATTTCATAACTCTATTGCCCAAAGGCGATACATGACATACAATGGGGTGCCGAAAGGTAAAGGGAGGAAAACAATTTAGGCAGTCGATTGGAGCGTGGTTGTTATTGCGACAGGAGTTTGAGTACTTGAGCTTGCAAGAGGAATGACTTGTGGAAGAGGTTTGTGTGAGCTCTTGAGTGTGGTGTTGTTTTATATTTGTATCTTTTTGTTTTTTATGATTATGTGCGGTATACTGTGGGATGAATGTTTTGGTCTGTCTGCAGTGATGAAGTGTGAGGAGTTTGATTTCGCGTGATGTTTCCAGTTGTAATTGAGTGTCACTATTTGTCAGGTTGATGACAGTCTGCAACGGGGTTTCATATAATCCAAAGTCGGAAAGAAGTATCGATTTATTTTTTCATGATATATGTCCTCAGTGAGATACAGGCAAAAACCTAGTTTACTGGGGACACGACAAATGAAAGGTAACAAACCCAGATCCATTAAAATTGTGTGTCCAAATTAAATTACCCGTTGTTTTTTCGCTTATATTAGGTAAAGCGAAAAGAAATGTCAATTTTCATTAGGCGTCACGTTGAAACCAGTTTGCCACCAGTTACCGTTGGGTTAATATGTCGTGGTTGGTATCGTTTTGAAGCTCTATTAATATCCTTTCTGTTTTGATATTTATTTTTGGTTTTGGTCTACAGTACAAAACTGCAAAAGCCAGAGATTGAAGAGACACATTTGCGGTATTTTATGCTGTTTTTATTCGATAAAGGATTGAAGTCAAAAGAAGCTACCCAGACCATCTGCGATATTTATAGAGACATCTTGAATCCTCGGAAGTGCCAAAGATGGTGTCAAAAAATTGAAAGTTGTGAAAGGGAATCGAAGGACAAACCAAAAATAGGAAGACCTCTTACAATCGATGATGACACTTTAAATTCATTAGTGAGGTCCAATCCGCGTAAAACCATCAAGGAATTGTCACAAGATATCGATTGTCCATGATCAATAGTGAAGAACTATTTGAAAAGGCTCGGAAAACAAAATAGACAAGGAATTTGGGAGCCGCACGAACTTTCTCCAACAGCCATGGAACAACGAATAACAATCTGTTCATCTTTACTCTCCAGATATGAAACTGATCCATTTCTTAGAAGAATTGTTACTGGGGATGAGAAGTGGGTCCTTTACATAAATCCGAGGAGAAAAAAAAACAATGGTTTTCGACGAATCAGGTACCTGTGTCTACCCCTCAGCTGACTTTGACTCTGAAAAAGGTTTTCCTTTGTGTTTGGTGGGATATTTTGGAAGTTATTCATTATGAATTACTAAAACCTGGTCAGACTGTTGTATGTAGTGCCCAAATAGCAGATGTATGTAGTGCCCAATTCGAAAGATTAAATGCAGAACTGCTTAGAAAATGATCAGTTTTAGTAAAGAATCAGATAAGAATTCTACAACATGATAATGCAAGACCACGCGCAGCAAGGATTACGCAGGACAAAAAAAGAGAGCTAGATTTAGAAGTTCTGCAGCATCCACCATATTCACCTGATATTGCACCTTTGGATTACCGTCTTTTTAAGTCGATGAAACATTCGCTTCGAGATAAAAAATCTACGAATGTCGAACAAGTCCAAAATCACTTGGAGTCATATTTTACCGAAAAACCGCCAGAATTATACGAATAAGGTATTAAAAAACTGCCTATTCTGTGGAGGAAGATCATCGGTAACAACTGTAATTATTTAACGGAATAATATTGTATAGTTTTTGTTTAAATCAATTTTTTGTCGCATCAAAAAAAATTGTCATTTCTTTCCGCTTTACCTAATATATAGTTCTTGCCATGTGTAATATAAATAAATAAAAATAACAATCCAAGGCAACATTGTGTTGATAACCGAGTTGTGGAATCTTGGAACAAACTGTACATTAGTCTAATGAATGCTGTTACATTGAACAAGTTTAAAAACATCTGGACAAGTTCCTACAAACTAATAATTATACGAGTATTATTTATAATTAATGCATTAACATTGTTGAGGTTTAAAGACATTGTAATTTGTTTTATCAAACACTGTTTATACCACTTTTTGTAAAGGTATAACCCTACCGGTGTCAAAGCTTTCACCTGATCATCATGGAGCAAAAATAAGTATTGTTGCTTTTTCTTTATGAATAAATTATAGTTAAACTTGATATATTAGAAGCATTCGTGTTGTCTGCCTATCTTCTTCTTCATCGCGTGTTCAATGTTGAACATTGTGGTTCTTTGCTATGTTTCGAACTCGGTACACCACCTGTAGCAATCCTTCCCGGTCCTAAAGCATAGAGCTTAAAAAGGATCCCATTCGGATCCGCTTCTTAATTTGATCCACCCATCTCACGTAGCACACCTTCTTCTTGTTTGCTTTCCCTCAACTGTCCCTGCGATCACCAGCTTCTCCAAACTTTCATATTTTCTAGCAACATGGCCAAAGTACATAACGATTCTTTTCCTGCACGTTGTCGAAAGTTTTTCGGCAATTTGTATGTTAATTCTCGGATGATAGAAACGTTGGTGCGCCTTGTGGTCCATGAGATACGGAGTATCAGCTTCCAACGTTTGTGCATAATGATAATAATTATTCTTTGCATTTCTTTTCAGCGATTATTTATTCAAAGTCCTTCTCATTGGAGACTCCGGAGTAGGCAAATCTAGCCTGGTTTCGAGGTTTGCAGATGAAGCCTTTTCAGACAACCACATTACCACCATCGGTATGGATTTGAAAATCCGGACAGTGGATATCGATGGCTGGAAGGTGAAACTGCAGCTGTGGGATACTGCTGGTGAGGAAAGGTTTAGGAGCATTGCGCCCTCCTACTACAGAGGGGCTAAGGGTGTCATTGTCGTTTATGACTGCACAAATCAGGTAAGAAAGTCTACCTAAGGCTGTACATAATTAATGCCGCTCACGAGCTGCCTTTCGATCAACAGTGAGCTGACCAGGGTAAACCAACGAGATGACAGAGCATATACAATATGTTTTAACGGTATGTCCAGTCAGATGGTTAGATTACCTGCCTGCAGTTATTTTACTTTGGTTCATTGTTGTGAAGTTCGTGGTACATTTGAAAAGATTTCATTGAATATCCCGTGAAAAATTGTATCATATAAGATAAAACTATATTTTCAGTAAGTCTTAGGCAATTTTTTTATGTTCATTGTATAATTTTAACAAAAAAACTTATTTAATTTGATAAAAACAAGTCTTTGTATTTTTTAGGATACTTTCGTAAATACAAAGCATTGGTTGGAAGAATCTAAACACTACGATTGCGAAACTGTAATTAAACTTTTGGTTGGAAATAAAATTGATCTCAAATGTAATAAGATCATCACTCCATCTATGGCTCAGGTAATAAGATCAACTCTCCATATATGGCTCAGGTAATAAGATCATCACTCCATCTATGGCTCAGGTAATAAGATCATCACTCCATCTATGGCTCAGGTAATAAGATCATCACTTCATCTATGGCTCAGGTAATAAGATCATCACTTCATCTATGGCTCAGGCAATAAGATCATCACTCCATCTATGGCTCAGGTAATAAGATCATCACTCCATCTATGGCTCAGGTAATAAGATCATCACTCCATCTATGGCTCAGGTAATAAGATCATCACTCCATCTATGGCTCAGGTAATAAGATCATCACTCCATCTATGGCTCAGGTAATAAGATCATCACTCCATTTATGGCTCAGGTAATAAGATCGTCCCTCCATCTATGGCTCAGGTAACATCATTTCTATTATCTTTTTGTTTACAACAAGTGATTGAAACTAGTTTTCATAATCACTCCATCTATGGTTCAGGTAATAAGATAATCACTCCATCTATGGCTCAGGCAATAAGATCATCACTCCATCTATGGCTCAGGTAATAAGATCATCACTCCATCTATGGCTCAGGTAATAAGATCATCACTCCATCTATGGCTCAGGTAATAAGATCATCACTCCATCTATGGCTCAGGTAATAAGATCATCACTCCATCTATGGCTCAGGTAATAAGATCATCACTCCATTTATGGCTCAGGTAATAAGATCGTCCCTCCATCTATGGCTCAGGTAACATCATTTCTATTATCTTTTTGTTTACAACAAGTGATTGAAACTAGTTTTCATCTACAGTAAGGTCTAAATTCATAGTCCGACTAAATTTCTATTGTTGAGGTCGGACTATAAATTCGAGCCTAAGACTCTTGACTTCCGTTGACCTATTTCAAACAGCGGCTGATTAATCTCTTCAGTGACGTAGCATATTCTTCAAATTCCCTATTCTCCTTCCACATCTCCCCTCACTTTCCTGTCATTGGTTACATTTTAAAGTATACTTTTAGTTTAGTTTCTCTCTTTCTTTTGTTTTCTTTTTTTTGTATTTTGTTTTATTTTTTACACGTATCATACATCCAGTTGATTCATTGTTTACTCTTATCCTTCTTTTGCCACATCCAAGCTTTACTTCCATATGCCTACCATGATGTACGAGTAAGGTAACTAGTTGGTCAATTAGAATATTGCTCTATAATGTAGGTGCCAGCAGGAA
Organism: Odontocerum albicorne; assembly: GCA_949825065.1. Lineage (NCBI taxonomy): Eukaryota > Metazoa > Arthropoda > Insecta > Trichoptera > Odontoceridae > Odontocerum > Odontocerum albicorne. The sequence continues at coordinate 6,119,875 of OX463855.1, forward strand.
TTACGTATCGTGCTAGAAAGTGTTAAAAAAAATCTCCGTTGTCTCTACATGAGAGAGTATGGATATTATTCCTGACTTAATCCAAGAGTCTTCTTACTGGGGATACTAAGTTATAGGTCATTAAAGACTGCAAGATCTCTTCGATTAGGTAAACCACTTTTTTGTTTGTACAGGGGTAATTTTGATAACCCATCCGTCCTGAACACTCTTGGTTTGTATGTTTCGGAATATTATCTGAGACAACGCTCCCATAGAGATTGTTTTATCAACCTATAAGTCGAATCAACCTGCTTTTAAAAAATGTTGGTAGGTAGGGCAAACATATTTTTAACAGTACATGTCCTCATATAGATGTGTTTCATGTGTCACCCAGCACTTTCAGGAAAAATCTTTTAAATTTAGTGTAATACTTGAATTAATTTCATTTTTTTATATTATTTAACATGCCACATTTTGTCATAATGTTTTAATATAACATATACATCTTAATATTGTTTTTATCAAATTAGAATACACATATTACATTTTTTTATATGATTTAATATTGAGAATTAGTCTTTATTAACAGCTACGAATTAAAGTAATTATACTAAAAAAATGTAGCATGGTCCCTGTAACGTTTCACAAATTTGCCCCAATAATAACCTTGTAACGACGTTCAGTAATTTTAATTATTTTATCAACTTTAATATAAGCCTCGATTCTAATAAATAGCAAGTTATTTAGGTAAATACATAACATAAAACTAACAATAATGACAAATTAATACATCTCGTTACAAATTAGCAAAAGTATGTCAGTTTGTTAAAAGCAAATAATATTTAGCGACGTTCGTCAAAAGTCACTACGTTAGTCTGCATTGGCTAGCGATGGGGTATACGATAATTGGATTTTCGATTTTTTATACATAAAATTAAATGTTCGTAATTAGTATTAATTCATAGTGGATCTTGGCCTATTTAAAGATAGATACAAATCACACAATACATTACAAAGTCATTATAATGAAAATTAGGACTTAAAACGTCAGTTTAGAGAAAAACAATTTTTCGTTTTATGAAAAGAACCATTTGATTCGACATTTCAAAGTTCACAGGGACCATGCTACATTTTCTTGAGTATAGGGGTAGCATTACGAATGGATGACTGTTTTTCCAATATGGCAATTACTGTGTTTAATGTTTACATATTGTAGATTCGCGTGTGAAGGAACTACAGAGGTTAATGGGTGGCATTCAAATGTCGAATGGGAATATTAGCGGATTGCTGTATGCTGATCGACAGGGTGGTTTCGATGGAGAATAAGCACGAATTACAGAGTTTGATAATTAAATTGTATGAGAGATGTGAAGAGAAAGATTTGAGAATTGTATGAGAGATGTGAAGAGAAAGATTTGAGAATTGTATGAGAGATGTGAAGAGAAAGATTTGAGAATTGTATGAGAGATGTGAAGAGAAAGATTTAAGAATGAATATTGCAAAATCCAAAGTCATGGTGAAAAGTGTGAAAGGAAATTCGATATATGGATGAATAATGAAGATTAGAGCAAGCTGCAAAAGTCTGCTATTTAGGTAGAATTTTCTCAGATGATGGAAGAGTTATGAGGGATATTAAACGGCATGTAACGATAGGAAACAAAGTCAATGGGACACTAAAATATACATACTCGAACCGGACAGTATAAAAATCGATCAAGATGATAGTCCACAGCAGTATTTTAGTACCAACTTTTGATGTATGAGAGGGAAACGTGGACGCGGAACAAGAGTGAAGAACAAGACGACCTCCGTGGCCTGGTGGTAAGACACTTGTCTGCCGATCCGGAGGTTGCGGGTTCGATCAGATTTAAAAAAAAATAGGATTCCAGCCTGGTTTTCACTTAGGGCATGTAAAACATCTTTCTGGTTGGTTGGAAGAGATTGCCACATGGCAATAAACTCGCCAGGTTAAAAAAAAGATTGAAAATGGCCGAACAAATGCGTGCACTTAGAAGAAGCACACATGTGGTGATTATGTTTGACAGAATACGGAATGAAGTAATTAGGGATAAATGTAAACTTAAGGCTGGTGTATTGAGCAAGAAAAAAAGACCAATCTGAGATGGTTTGGGCACATGAAACGAATGAACAAAGGAAAATGAACACAAATATACACAGTGCAAATGTGGAAGACGTGGTAGAGAGGTATACAATGAAAAATGTGGTTGGATCACGTGAATATTTTGAAAGAAGGAATTTTTGGAGCTGTTTGAGAAGGTGTATGGATGTAGAAGAGACGAAAGATGTGTGTCGTGATAGGAATGTCTGGTTCTCTCTCCTTTCTGCTTACTCCGAAAGGGAGACGGTGTGATGGTATGTATGTGATAATTATTATTTACTTACTACATTTATATAATATAATCGTAATTTTTTTTCCTTTCCAAATTTAGAGGGTTGCAACGTAAAGTGGTATTGTTGTACGTAAGGCCCATTATTAAACTACTTCCAGAAAAAAAATCACAATCGCAGAGCTAATAGTTTAGTCACACTTACGAAGTTTAGTCTAAAATCGGGGTTTTATTCAAATTTCACTAAAATTCAAATTACTTGAGAACCACTGAATATCGAGGAACATACATGGGGGTTAAATCGATAGGTATTGAGGTCCCCCATCACCCTGCTTCCGTTGATCGTCACCGGCTGATTATCAAATAATAATGTTTCATTGTTTTTTTTTTTACGATTTTTGATTATCAAAATAATCATTAATTATATTTTTACATTGAATTTTCCATTTGTTTATAATCAGTGCTTTTATGGGGTCGAGCGACGCTCGGTCACCTTTTTTACAGTATACAAAAAGTTTGACAAGAAGTGAGCGCCGGCACCTTTTTTTTTTTTTAAAAAAAAGCACTGTCAATGTTTTTTTGCGGTGGAGGGCAATGGAGTGGCGCTCCACCAGCTTTTTTACGGTTTACAAAAAGCTTGATAAGATGTGAGCTCCGGCACCTGTTTTTTTGTTTTTGTTTAAAATAGCACTCAAATGTTTTTTTGCGTTGGAGCGCAATGGAGTGGCGCTCCACCACCTTTTTTACGGTTTACAAAAAGCTTGATAAGAAGTGAGCTCCGGCACCGTTTTTTTTTTTTTTGAAAAAAAGCACTCAATGTTTTTTGCGTTGGAGCGCAATGGAGTGGCGCTCCACCACCTTTTTTACGGTTTACAAAAAGCTTGATAAGAAGTGAACTCCGGCACCTTTTTTTTTTTTTTGAAAAAAAGCACTCAATGTTTTTTTGCGTTGGAGCGCAATGGAGTGGCGCTCCACCACCTTTTTTACGGTTTACAAAAAGCTTGATAAGAAGTGAGCTCCGGCACCTCCGGCACCTTTTTTTTTTTTAAAAAAAAAAGCACTGGTTATAATTATTAAAAAAAAATTTTTTTCACGAAATATGTTTTCAGGAGTACGCAGATCTCCTTGGTATACCCTTTTTGGAGACTTCGGCCAAAAAATCAACTAATGTGGAAGAAGCTTTCCTGACCATGGCAGCTCTGATGGTGAAACAAGCGGAGTCAAGTCGAGGCTTGAATCAAGTGAATGAAGAAATGGGTCATTTCTCCATAGGTCGAGGCACGTCAGTGGAAGAAAACAGAAGAAACTGTTGTTCTTCCGCCAAGTCTAAACCAATTTGAGTTTTATTTTGAACTTTAAAAGTAACTAGACTTCAAATTGGGCCTATAGAACTATATACCAAGAATAAAAATACGAAATTGGGCCTATATAACTACGAGTACTTACTAAGAATAAAAATGCGAAATTTTATGAGTTGAATAAAGACATTTACAATGGAACATAAATAAAATATTACATTAAAAAATATATTTAATTTAAATGTTGGTGTTATACGTGGGAAAGATTCATATACTGTGCTTAAGGTTGCCTATAAATTTCGATAGGCCGAACATTTTGTACATTCAGAAAACGAATGACACTACGCACTTCACATTTGGCGGGATTTTCGATGGGCGCAGCCATTTTGAAAGGTTGCAGAACAAAGACGCACGATCGTTCAACAACAAAACTAACTGAAGCGAGGGAAGGAGCTAACTGGCGCGCATACGATCGCGGTGGTGGGGGATCGGCTCAGGGCGTGGTGCTCAATCGTACTTTACTTTCTGGAATAATGTAAAAAAAAATTAACAAATTAAATAAATACAATAATTCAAGAATTGAATAAAGACATCTGCAATGGAATCTAAATAAAATATTACATTATAAATATATTTAATTTTAACGTTGGTGTTTAAATATAATGTAAAAATAATAGTCAATCTAACGATTTAAATAAATACGATAATTATTTTAAATCTACCCTAAAGACCGCCTCCGTAACCTAGTGGTAGCATTCTTGACTTCCACCCCGGGTTTCCGGGTTTGATCCCCGATGGTAACAAAAAAAAAGGCGGCCAGTCTGATAAAGGAGATATCCTTATAATAAGACGATAGTCTGGCAACAATACTCACACGCGCCGAGCAGTAGCTTTGCCAACACGTTCAATGACAAATCGCGAGTACCGTGCCTACACCAAAAGTCCTAAACCCGAAGACTCAATTACTAGGACCGAATACAATATTGTCACCCGGCCACGCTCTTCAACATGTCTGAAACACTTGTTCAGATATATGAAAGGGTACCATACGAAAAAAAAAATCTAACTAAAAAATATTTTGTTATATTCAAATGTATTTATTTCACTCTAATTTTAGTTTTTTTAAACTGTATTTTGTATTTTTTTTTGTGTTATATTAAATGTATATTAAAAACAAATATTACAAAATATTTTATTATTTCATTTCCGCCTATTAAATTGCCGATATTGAGCTGACATCTGTATTAATTTCTTTAACAAATTATGTCAATTAATGTTTCATCTGGTTGGTTGGAAGAGATTGCCGCTTGGCAATAAGCCCGCCAGTTTGTATTTGCAATAAAAGTGTTAAATAAATAAATAAAATAAATCAGTCGATGACTGATCAGACGACTCTATACAAATTATGTGTATTACTTACCGCCGGGTACTGTACTTCCAGCTCAATACAAAGTCTTCTTCATAACATCGGTGAATTGTATAAGAATTTCTTGTGGGCAGAATGGAACTGTGCAACTCTCAACACATTCTTATTTCATTACTCAATCATCACCAGTGTCTCGCCTGTATCACAATGGTAATAAAATATTGCTGCGTCTAGACGAACTGTCACACGATCCTGCCAACTTTGATAACATGAAAAGTAAACATAGACGCGGAAAAATACCAAGAATGCTGAATCAATGCTTAACTTGCAAAAGCTAAGAGGATATCAAATGACATATTGCAATATGAAACAAAATAAATAAAGCATTAAATAGTTGTCCGGTTGGACGGTATCAAAATCTGTTAAGATACAATAGTATTTTGGATCCAACTTTAATGTGTGGGAGTGAAATGTGGACGTGTAAAAAGATTGAAAAGGGCCAAATAAATGCTGTAGAAATGCGTGCATTGCGCATTTAGAATACATAGAGTGACAATGTATCACAGAATACGGAATGAAGGGATTAATGTGAAATTAAGGCTGATGTATTAAGTAAGATAAATAAGAGCACGCTGAGATGGTTTGGGCATCTAAAACGAATGACTGAAGAAAGATTAACAAAACAGATATACGGTGCAAATGCGAGTGGAAGGCGTGTGAGAGGAAGGCTAAGGAAATTATGGTATTCTTAAAGAAGGAATGTAGAAGTCAGAGAAATCGTAGAAGTTGTATAAGAATAGGCTAAGGATATATGTGTCGAGATAGGAAAGTCTGGCGCTCGATCCTCTCTGCCTACCCGTACAAGGAAATGGCGTGATGATATTATATCCTACCATTTTACAACCAGCGTCCTTCTAAGGCATTATTTGTCAAAACTAAGAATATTTTTTTTCTTTTGGACCATGTAAACATGCAGATTAATTTCATTTTCAGACTAAAGACGAACTTCGTGGCCTAGTTGGTAAGACGCTTGTCTCCCAGCCTGGAGGTTGCGGGTTCAAATCTCGCTGGAACCCAATTTTATAAAAGTATTCCAGTCTAGTTTTCACTTAAGGCCTCTTTAACATCTTTCTGGTTGGTTGGAAGAGATTGCCACATGACACTAATCCCACCAGGTTAGTTACACAACGAAAATTTAATACAATACATTAAAGACTGAGGAATAATATAAATATACATATACCGTTTCGTTGTCGAGGTATGATATACTCGTACATAATGGAAAGAACGCCAAACTTTTCGATCATGACACAAACCTTTCGCCTTTTTACATCCTTTTCAAACAATGTCTACGATTTCTCAGACTTTTTATATAATATTTCCTCCCTATGCATGACCCATGTGCAGGTGTGATTTAGATCAGTGCTAATTAAACTATGGGACCTTAACCAACGCTGATTCGCAGATAGTTTGTAACTTGGCAATACCGACATTTCTCTTAAAATGTTATACATACATACCATCATGCTATTTCACTATCGGGGAAGGCAAAGAGGACAGAGCGTCAAAGTTTTCTATTGCGACACACATATTTCACCTCTTCAATATCCATACATATATTCATTCAACTTCTCCAATTTCTCTACTTTTTTTATATTTTCTTCTTTCAAAACATCGTTCACTTGATACAACCACACTATCCTTAGTCTTACTCTATTATATTATATCCAACCACACTATCCTCAGTCTTGCTCTATTATATTATATCCAACCACACTATCCTTTGTCTTACTCTATATTATATTATATCCAACCACACTATCCTCAGTCTTGCTCTATTATATTATATCCAACCACACTATCCTTTGTCTTAGTCTATTATATTTTATATCCAACCACACTTTCCTCAGTCTTACTCTGTTATACTATATCCAACCACACAATCCTTAGTCTTACTCTATTAAATTATATCCAACCACACTATCCTTAGTTTTTTCGTTATTATTTTATCTTCTTTTTAAGTAAGTGAACCGTTGTACCCCAGCAAACTTGCCAGCCACACCGCTGTACTGAATCCGATGGCACACGGAAGTGAGATGATCGAAGTACACCGGAATGTGTTTTTCTTTTTTTTTTAGAAATAAATATAAATAACCGTGAGAATTCTTATACTCTCGAGTTCTAAGCGAATAAATAAAGGCCTGTGTTATTCGAAGTAAGTAGCACAGCGTAAGGTTTGAACCGGAGGGCTTCCTCGCGGGGAAGCCCAGTGCGTTACCGCGCCACCCTGCACCTTAATACCTACTAATAAAATGTTCTTACATATTTAGAAGGTTTATGTTTTATATCATTATTAACGCAAATGCATTTCTATCACACATTTGTACTAATTCATTGTAAATTCTTGAATTTTTGTACGAAAATGGGTGATTTGTAGGTAAAAAGTAGTCAACTTCATTGAATTCGAAAAATATTGACGCAAATGATTGAAAAATCGCAAAATTACAGGTTTAGGACCAAAATCACGAAAACTCTAAGAACAAACAATTATTCTATCGTGATTTTGCACATATATTCGTTAACTTGGTCGTCAATGGCCGTTTTTCGGGTGAAAAGTGTGAAGTTTCCGCCTTTTACTAACAAAATGTTCTAACATATTAAGAAGGTTTTTGACGTTTTATATCATAATTATCACAAATGCATTTCTATCATACATTTGTACTAATTCATTGATAATTCTTGAATTTTTGTACGAAAATGGGTGTTTTGCAGATAAAAAGTAGTCAACTTCATTGAATTCGAAAAATATTGACGCAAATAATTGAAAAATCGCAAAATTACAGGTTTAGGACAAAAATCACGAAAACTCGTAGAACAAACAATTATTCTATCGTGATTTTGCACTTATATTCGTTAACTTGGTCGTCAATGGCCGTTTTTCAGTTGAAAAGTGTGAAGTTTCCGCCTTTTACTAACAAAATGCTCTTACATATTTAGAAGGTTTTTGACGTTTTATATCATACTATAATTAACGCAAATGCATTTATATCACACATTTGTACTAATTCATTGATAATTCTTGAATTTTTGTACGAAAATGGGTGTTTTGTAGATAAAAAGTAACCAACTTCATTGAATTCGAAAAATATTGACGCAAATGAATGAAAAATCGCAAAATTTCAGGTTTAGAACCAAAATCACGAAAACTCGTAGAACAAACCATTATTCAGTCGTGATTTTGCACATATATTCGTTAACTTGGTCGTCAATGGCCGTTTTTCGGGTAAAAAGTATGAAGTTTCCGCGCCTTTTGTTAACAAAATGATTGAAAAATCGAAAAATTACAAGTTTAGGACCAAAATCACGAAAACTCGTAGAACAAACAATTATTCTGTCGTGATTTTGCACATATAGTATATTCGTTAACTTGGTCGTCAATGGCCTTTTTTCGGGTGAAAAGTGTGAAGTTTCCGCCTTTTACTAACAAAATGTTCTTACATATTTAGAAGGTTTTGACGTTTTATATCATTACTAACGCAAATGCATTTCTATCACACGTTTGTACTAATTCATTGATTATTCTTGAATTTTTGTACGAAAATGGGTGTTTTGTAGATAAAAAGTAGCCAACTTCATTGAATTCAAAAAATATTGACGCAAATGATTGAAAAATCGAAAAAAATCAAGTTTAGGACCAAAATCACGAAAACTCGTAGAACAAACAATTATTCTGTCGTGATTTTGCACATATAGTATATTCGTTAACTTGGTCGTCAATGGCCTTTTTTCGGGTGAAAAGTGTGAAGTTTCCGCCTTTTACTAACAAAATGTTCTTACATATTTAGAAGGTTTTGACGTTTTATATCATTACTAACGCAAATGCATTTCTATCACACGTTTGTACTAATTCATTGATTATTCTTGAATTTTTGTACGAAAATGGGTGTTTTGTAGATAAAAAGTAGCCAACTTCATTGAATTCGAAAAATATTGACGCAAATGATTGAAAAATCGAAAAATTACAAGTTTAGGACCAAAATCACGAAAACTCGTAGAACAAACAATTATTCTGTCGTGATTTTGCACAGTATATTCGTTAACTTGGTCGTCTATGGCCTTTTTTCGGGTGAAAAGTGTGAAGTTTCCGCCTTTTACTAACAAAATGTTCTTACATATTTAGAAGGTTTTGACGTTTTATATCATTAATAACGCAAATGCATTTCTATCACACGTTTGTACTAATTCATTGATTATTCTTGAATTTTTGTACGAAAATGGGTGTTTTGTAGATAAAAAGTAGCCAACTTCATTGAATTCGAAAAATATTGACGCAAATGATTGAAAAATCGAAAAATTACAAGTTTAGGACCAAAATCACGAAAACTCGTCGAACAAACAATTATTCTGTCGTGATTTTGCACATATATTCGTTAACTTGGTCGTCAATGGCCGTTTTTCGGGTAAAAAGTATGAAGTTTCCGCCTTTTGTTAACAAAATGATTGATAAATCGCAAAATTACAGGTTTAGGACCAAAATCACGAGAACTCGTAGAACAAACATTTATTCTATCGTGATTTTGCACATATATTCGTTAACTTGGTCATCAATGGCCGTTTTTTCGGGCGAAATGTGTGAAGTTTCCGCCTTTTTAATAACACAATGTTCTTACATATCGCTACCCTAATTTGTAAATTTGCTAACTCCATAAATACAAACTTTACAGGGCGGCAATAAAACTGCATAACTATTCTAAATTAAATCTTATTAATATTTTTTTTGTACTTAAATATCAAGACGACCAAGAGATACACTTCGAGTAAAAAAAAAGTTAAATATCATTATTGCATCATGATTTTATGGATAATTATTGGAGTTAGCAATTTTGCGATGGGGAATATTTAAAAATTATTGTAGGAGTTAGCAAAATTGCATCTTAATATGAGTTTTTACTGTGGAGGTCTCCTAATATTGGAAAACAAATAATTTTAAGTATTTTATTTGCATATAAATAATGCAAGAGGGATGATAAAATACACAAATCAAACGATATAAAACAAGTTATAAAAATATAAATGATAAAAACAAAGGTTATGTGTGCACAATTTCGTTCTATAATTATAATGTTGAAACATTAGATTTTGGGGGCAGGACAGCTTATTATTATAGATCCATGGTGAACACATCAAATTTTGTTCTTCTTTGTCTTGGTTTTTTTCATTTCTGGCTTCTTCTTTCTTCCGTTGGTGTAGTTCGTACTCAGTGGCCGAAAAATGATTTTGTTCATAAGTAGTACATTTGTCACATGCATCTTTTTTAGGTTGGAAACCCCTAAATTAGCCCTTTCAAAATGTTTGTGAAATGAAGTAGACGAGAGAGATGTTGTAATATCTCTTGTGGTGCACCATTCGGTTTTATAAAAAACTATAAAGTTCTGATTTTGACCTCCATTCGGGCAACAAGTAATTTTTGAAAGTTCTTTTTTGGCAGAAATGGGACTCCATTTTTGGCAACTCATTAAAAAAGTTTCTAAGATTTTCATAAGCTTCCACAAATCGATTATTGTTGAATTTTTTAACAATAATTGCCATTTGTAATTCTAAACTACCGCTTTTCTTCTTCCAGTTTAATACTGTCATCCTATTTAAATCTAATGTATGCAAAAACATCGTTTTGCATAGCCGTATGTCAGAATCGTTCTTTCATGGAAAATATGTTGTAGACGACACTTTACTGGATTTTTCCGGATCTGTTCTACCCCTCGAATTTTTTACCGGTAAAACTTTCATTAGCCCATCTACATACATAAATTCGTTGTTCTTTCCAATTCAAGTTCCAAAATTGATTAAAAATGTGCATTATATCCTTATCCGATATAGAATAACATTTCAAGACACCTTTTTCAGAAACATGACATTTACGCCTTTTTTTTAAGTTTTTTATCATTCTTCGGTATTTTATTATTCCATGATCCATTGTTTTTATTTTTTCTGCCTAAATATCTTTTTCCTTTCTCTCTGTTTGCCTTATTCTTAGTAGAGAACCAAGAAGAACTATCTACGTCACACATTTTCTTTGTTACTTTTTTAGTAGGTTGAAGTGGTCCATTATAATAATTTGAATCTGAATTATCTGAATACGGCACTTATGAAATTTTGACTCCTTGGCTTTCAACATCACTTATAATGTCATCAATGGTGTTAAATACCATCTCGGATTGTGTTATTATCAGTTCAGTCGAATTTTGTATAATATCCGTATTATCAGCACTTTCCATAATTATATTGTAATATTGATGTAAACCGTGTCAGGTTGTATTTCTATAATTCCTTTTGATAAATCTTCTGAGTAGTATCCGTATTTACATAATATTATGTGATTTCTACATTATCACTATCAACGACTAAAATTGGCAATTCCATGAATAAATTTGGACTTTCTTGAAAACCATCACTCATACAATTTTTTTCATCACTGTTACGATTTTCTTGATTACTCGTACGATTTTCTGTCACTAATCCAACCATAATTTTTCCTCCGCTATTCATCTATAAAAATAGACAATACTTATAAAAGTATTTTAATGCTTCAAATATTCATATTAATTGAAATAAACACAATTTTGTTTAAGCCCACCCAGTAATAATTAAAATGCAAAGTTGATGTCATAATGCAACACGATGTTTTACATGTGTTGAAAAATTGCTAACTCCCTTAGTTGAATGATATTGAGTCATAAGTAAGGGGAAAAAACTTCAAATTATCTTAACAAAATAGTGCTTATACTTATATTCATAGGAAATAATGCTTTTTTTTTCAAAATAGCGTAACCGAACTTACCTTTTACATTAAATATTTTGACCGCTACCACAATGCTACTTGATTCTAATGGATTCACATACAAAATGGTGGAGTTACACATTTTGCAGTGTTGGAATTGGTAGCATTGGAGTTATTAATTTTTCTTGAGGCGTTTTTTAAGACACTTTCAATAATTGTAGACATGTCAAATTTTTATAGCATGTGTATTTGAATGTCGAGAACAAAATGCAATTGTTAAGTCATTTTTCGACAAAAGTGGAGTTAGCAAATTTACAAATTAGGGTAGCGATATGTAGAAGGTTTTTGACGTTCTGTATCATAATTAACGCAAATGAACTTCTTATCACACATTTGTACTTATTCATTGATATTTTTTTTATTTCTCGTACGAAAATGGGTGTTTTGCAGATAAAAAGTAGTCAACTTCATTGAATTTGAAAAATATTGACGCAAACGATTGAAAAATCGCAAAATTACAGGTTTAGGACCAAAATTACGAAAACTCCTAGAACAAACAATTATTCTATCGTGATTTTGCACATATATTCGTTAACTTGGTCGTCAATGGCCGTTTTTCGGGTGAAAAGTGTGAAGTTTTCCGCCTTTTACTAACAAAATATTCGTACATATTTAGAAGGTTTTTGACGTTTTATATCATAATTATCGCAAATGCACTTCTATCACACATTTGTACTAATTCATTGATAATTCTTGAATTTTTGTACGAAAATGGGTGTTTTGCAGATAAAAAGTAGTCAACTTCATTGAATTCGAAAACTATTGACGTAAATGATTGAAAAATCGCAAAACTACAGGTGTAGGACCAAAATCACGAAAACTGGTAGAACAAACATTTATTCTGTCGAGTTTTTGCACATATATTCGTTAACTTGGTCGTCAATGGCCGTTTTTTCGGGTGAAATGTGTGAAATTTCCGCCTTATACTAACAAAATGTTCGTACATATTTAGAAAGTTTTTGACATTTTATATCATATGTATCGCAAATGCATTTCTATCACACATTTGTACTAATTCATTGATAATTCTTGAATTTTTGTACGAAAATCGATGTTTTGCTAATAAAAAGTAATCGACTTCATTGAATTCGAAAAATATTGACGCAAATGATTGAAAAATCGCAAAATTACAGGTTTAGGACCAAAATCACGAAAACTCTAAGAACAAACAATTATTCTATCGTGATTTTGCACATATATTCGTTAACTTGGTCGTCAATGGCCGTTTTTCGGGTGAAAAGTTTGAAGTTTCCGCCTTTTACTAACAAAATGTTCTAACATATTAAGAAGGTTTTTGACGTTTTATATCATAATTATCACAAATGCATTTCTATCATACATTTGTACTAATTCATTGATAATTCTTGAATTTTTGTACGAAAATGGGTGTTTTGCAGATAAAAAGTAGTCAACTTCATTGAATTCGAAAAATATTGACGCAAATAATTGAAAAATCGCAAAATTACAGGTTTAGGACAAAAATCACGAAAACTCGTAGAACAAACAATTATTCTATCGTGATTTTGCACTTATATTCGTTAACTTGGTCGTCAATGGCCGTTTTTCAGTTGAAAAGTGTGAAGTTTCCGCCTTTTACTAACAAAATGCTCTTACATATTTAGAAGGTTTTTGACGTTTTATATCATACTATAATTAACGCAAATGCATTTATATCACACATTTGTACTAATTCATTGATAATTCTTGAATTTTTGTACGAAAATGGGTGTTTTGTAGATAAAAAGTAACCAACTTCATTGAATTCGAAAAATATTGACGCAAATGAATGAAAAATCGCAAAATTTCAGGTTTAGAACCAAAATCACGAAAACTCGTAGAACAAACCATTATTCAGTCGTGATTTTGCACATATATTCGTTAACTTGGTCGTCAATGGCCGTTTTTCGGGTAAAAAGTATGAAGTTTCCGCGCCTTTTGTTAACAAAATGATTGAAAAATCGAAAAATTACAAGTTTAGGACCAAAATCACGAAAACTCGTAGAACAAACAATTATTCTGTCGTGATTTTGCACATATAGTATATTCGTTAACTTGGTCGTCAATGGCCTTTTTTCGGGTGAAAAGTGTGAAGTTTCCGCCTTTTACTAACAAAATGTTCTTACATATTTAGAAGGTTTTGACGTTTTATATCATTACTAACGCAAATGCATTTCTATCACACGTTTGTACTAATTCATTGATTATTCTTGAATTTTTGTACGAAAATGGGTGTTTTGTAGATAAAAAGTAGCCAACTTCATTGAATTCAAAAAATATTGACGCAAATGATTGAAAAATCGAAAAAAATCAAGTTTAGGACCAAAATCACGAAAACTCGTAGAACAAACAATTATTCTGTCGTGATTTTGCACATATAGTATATTCGTTAACTTGGTCGTCAATGGCCTTTTTTCGGGTGAAAAGTGTGAAGTTTCCGCCTTTTACTAACAAAATGTTCTTACATATTTAGAAGGTTTTGACGTTTTATATCATTACTAACGCAAATGCATTTCTATCACACGTTTGTACTAATTCATTGATTATTCTTGAATTTTTGTACGAAAATGGGTGTTTTGTAGATAAAAAGTAGCCAACTTCATTGAATTCGAAAAATATTGACGCAAATGATTGAAAAATCGAAAAATTACAAGTTTAGGACCAAAATCACGAAAACTCGTAGAACAAACAATTATTCTGTCGTGATTTTGCACAGTATATTCGTTAACTTGGTCGTCAATGGCCTTTTTTCGGGTGAAAAGTGTGAAGTTTCCGCCTTTTACTAACAAAATGTTCTTACATATTTAGAAGGTTTTGACGTTTTATATCATTAATAACGCAAATGCATTTCTATCACACGTTTGTACTAATTCATTGATTATTCTTGAATTTTTGTACGAAAATGGGTGTTTTGTAGATAAAAAGTAGCCAACTTCATTGAATTCGAAAAATATTGACGCAAATGATTGAAAAATCGAAAAATTACAAGTTTAGGACCAAAATCACGAAAACTCGTCGAACAAACAATTATTCTGTCGTGATTTTGCACATATATTCGTTAACTTGGTCGTCAATGGCCGTTTTTCGGGTAAAAAGTATGAAGTTTCCGCCTTTTGTTAACAAAATGATTGATAAATCGCAAAATTACAGGTTTAGGACCAAAATCACGAGAACTCGTAGAACAAACATTTATTCTATCGTGATTTTGCACATATATTCGTTAACTTGGTCATCAATGGCCGTTTTTTCGGGCGAAATGTGTGAAGTTTCCGCCTTTTTAATAACACAATGTTCTTACATATCGCTACCCTAATTTGTAAATTTGCTAACTCCATAAATACAAACTTTACAGGGCGGCAATAAAACTGCATAACTATTCTAAATTAAATCTTATTAATATTTTTTTTGTACTTAAATATCAAGACGACCAAGAGATACACTTCGAGTAAAAAAAAAGTTAAATATCATTATTGCATCATGATTTTATGGATAATTATTGGAGTTAGCAATTTTGCGATGGGGAATATTTAAAAATTATTGTAGGAGTTAGCAAAATTGCATCTTAATATGAGTTTTTACTGTGGAGGTCTCCTAATATTGGAAAACAAATAATTTTAAGTATTTTATTTGCATATAAATAATGCAAGAGGGATGATAAAATACACAAATCAAACGATATAAAACAAGTTATAAAAATATAAATGATAAAAACAAAGGTTATGTGTGCACAATTTCGTTCTATAATTATAATGTTGAAACATTAGATTTTGGGGGCAGGACAGCTTATTATTATAGATCCATGGTGAACACATCAAATTTTGTTCTTCTTTGTCTTGGTTTTTTTCATTTCTGGCTTCTTCTTTCTTCCGTTGGTGTAGTTCGTACTCAGTGGCCGAAAAATGATTTTGTTCATAAGTAGTACATTTGTCACATGCATCTTTTTTAGGTTGGAAACCCCTAAATTAGCCCTTTCAAAATGTTTGTGAAATGAAGTAGACGAGAGAGATGTTGTAATATCTCTTGTGGTGCACCATTCGGTTTTATAAAAAACTATAAAGTTCTGATTTTGACCTCCATTCGGGCAACAAGTAATTTTTGAAAGTTCTTTTTTGGCAGAAATGGGACTCCATTTTTGGCAACTCATTAAAAAAGTTTCTAAGATTTTCATAAGCTTCCACAAATCGATTATTGTTGAATTTTTTAACAATAATTGCCATTTGTAATTCTAAACTACCGCTTTTCTTCTTCCAGTTTAATACTGTCATCCTATTTAAATCTAATGTATGCAAAAACATCGTTTTGCATAGCCGTATGTCAGAATCGTTCTTTCATGGAAAATATGTTGTAGACGACACTTTACTGGATTTTTCCGGATCTGTTCTACCCCTCGAATTTTTTACCGGTAAAACTTTCATTAGCCCATCTACATACATAAATTCGTTGTTCTTTCCAATTCAAGTTCCAAAATTGATTAAAAATGTGCATTATATCCTTATCCGATATAGAATAACATTTCAAGACACCTTTTTCAGAAACATGACATTTACGCCTTTTTTTTAAGTTTTTTATCATTCTTCGGTATTTTATTATTCCATGATCCATTGTTTTTATTTTTTCTGCCTAAATATCTTTTTCCTTTCTCTCTGTTTGCCTTATTCTTAGTAGAGAACCAAGAAGAACTATCTACGTCACACATTTTCTTTGTTACTTTTTTAGTAGGTTGAAGTGGTCCATTATAATAATTTGAATCTGAATTATCTGAATACGGCACTTATGAAATTTTGACTCCTTGGCTTTCAACATCACTTATAATGTCATCAATGGTGTTAAATACCATCTCGGATTGTGTTATTATCAGTTCAGTCGAATTTTGTATAATATCCGTATTATCAGCACTTTCCATAATTATATTGTAATATTGATGTAAACCGTGTCAGGTTGTATTTCTATAATTCCTTTTGATAAATCTTCTGAGTAGTATCCGTATTTACATAATATTATGTGATTTCTACATTATCACTATCAACGACTAAAATTGGCAATTCCATGAATAAATTTGGACTTTCTTGAAAACCATCACTCATACAATTTTTTTCATCACTGTTACGATTTTCTTGATTACTCGTACGATTTTCTGTCACTAATCCAACCATAATTTTTCCTCCGCTATTCATCTATAAAAATAGACAATACTTATAAAAGTATTTTAATGCTTCAAATATTCATATTAATTGAAATAAACACAATTTTGTTTAAGCCCACCCAGTAATAATTAAAATGCAAAGTTGATGTCATAATGCAACACGATGTTTTACATGTGTTGAAAAATTGCTAACTCCCTTAGTTGAATGATATTGAGTCATAAGTAAGGGGAAAAAACTTCAAATTATCTTAACAAAATAGTGCTTATACTTATATTCATAGGAAATAATGCTTTTTTTTTTCAAAATAGCGTAACCGAACTTACCTTTTACATTAAATATTTTGACCGCTACCACAATGCTACTTGATTCTAATGGATTCACATACAAAATGGTGGAGTTACACATTTTGCAGTGTTGGAATTGGTAGCATTGGAGTTATTAATTTTTCTTGAGGCGTTTTTTAAGACACTTTCAATAATTGTAGACATGTCAAATTTTTATAGCATGTGTATTTGAATGTCGAGAACAAAATGCAATTGTTAAGTCATTTTTCGACAAAAGTGGAGTTAGCAAATTTACAAATTAGGGTAGCGATATGTAGAAGGTTTTTGACGTTCTGTATCATAATTAACGCAAATGAACTTCTTATCACACATTTGTACTTATTCATTGATATTTTTTTTATTTCTCGTACGAAAATGGGTGTTTTGCAGATAAAAAGTAGTCAACTTCATTGAATTTGAAAAATATTGACGCAAACGATTGAAAAATCGCAAAATTACAGGTTTAGGACCAAAATTACGAAAACTCCTAGAACAAACAATTATTCTATCGTGATTTTGCACATATATTCGTTAACTTGGTCGTCAATGGCCGTTTTTCGGGTGAAAAGTGTGAAGTTTCCGCCTTTTACTAACAAAATATTCGTACATATTTAGAAGGTTTTTGACGTTTTATATCATAATTATCGCAAATGCACTTCTATCACACATTTGTACTAATTCATTGATTATTCTTCAATTTTTGTACGAAAATGGGTGTTTCGCAGATAAAAAGTAATCGACTTCATTGGATTCGAATTGAATTCGAAAAATATTGACGCAAATGATTGAAAAATCGCAAAATTACAGGTTTAGGACCAAAATCACGAAAACTGGTAGAACAAACATTTATTCTGTCGAGTTTTTGCACATATATTCGTTAACTTGGTCGTCAATGGCCGTTTTTTCGGGTGAAATGTGTGAAATTTCCGCCTTATACTAACAAAATGTTCGTACATATTTAGAAAGTTTTTGACATTTTATATCATATGTATCGCAAATGCATTTCTATCACACATTTGTACTAATTCATTGATAATTCTTGAATTTTTGTACGAAAATCGATGTTTTGCTAATAAAAAGTAGTCAACTTCATTGAATTCGAAAAATATTGACGCAAATGATTGAAAAATCGCAAAATTACAGGTTTAGGACCAAAATCACGAAAACTCTAAGAACAAACAATTATTCTGTTGTGATTTTGCACATATATTCGTTAACTTAGTCGTCAATGGCCGTTTTTTCGGGTAAAATGTGTGAAGTTTCCGCCTATTACTAACAAAATGTTCTTATATATTTAGAAGGTTTTGACGTTTTATATCATAATTAATGCAAAGGAAATGTTAAAAGTCGGATAAATCGTAGGAACTGTATGAATAAGGTGTATAGATATAAAAGAAGTGAAATATGTGCCATGATAGAAAAGTCTGGTGCTATTTCCTCTCTGCTTATCCTGACAGGGAAACAGTGTGATGGAATCTATGTTTTCATGTTTTTTTTTTATAAATGTTGTAGAAATGCGTGTATTGAAAATAATACATTGGATGATAATGTATGGACAGAATACGGAATAAAGTGACTAGAGATGACTTTGAATTTATGGCTATAAAGTATTATATAAAGTAGGTAAGTAAAAATTATGTTTTGGAAAAGGGAAATTACCAGTCAGAAAAAATTGTATAGTTCGGAAATTCTAGGATGAGTCCCATGACAGCTCACAAATTTGCCGCAATACAACCTTATGTAATGTATTTACCTAAATAACTTGCTATTTATTAGAATTGAGGCTTATATTAAAGTTTATAAAATAATTAAAATTACTGATAGATACAAATCATACAATACATTAGACTTTCTAATGTATTGTATGATTTGTATCTATCTTTAAATAGGCCAAGATTCACTATGAATTAACACTAATTACGAACATTTAATTTTATGTATAAAAAAAAAATTAAAATCCAATTATCTTATACCCCATCCCTAGCCAATGCAGACTAACGTAGTGACTTTTGACGAACGTCGCCAAATATTAATTGATTTTAACAAACTGACATATTTTCGCTAATTTGTAACAAAATGTATTAATTTGTCATTATTGTTAGTTTAATGTAATGTATTTACATAAATAACTTGCTATTTATTAGAATCGAGGCTTATATTAAAGTTTATAAAATAATTAAAATTACTGAATATCGTTACAAGGTTGTATTGGGGCAAATTTGTGAGCTGTCACAGGACTCATCCTACATTTTCTGAACTATAGGAGTTGTATGAAACGGTTTATGGATGTAGAATAAAAGAGGTGATAGATGTGTCGTGATATGAATGTCTGATACTCTCTCCCCTGTCTGTACTCGGCGGTAAGTAATACATATATTTTGTAGAGCGTCGTCTCTGTCATTCATACACGTGTTCCGTAGCGATTTGTCAGTCGTTACCGGACCTGACTACGACGCTTTACAAACTATGTGTATTACTTACCGCCGGGTACTGTATGTATCTATGTATTAGCCATTCATATATCGTTGTCGTTCATTTTACCTAGAAAATTCGTAGGATAGAGTTCCTCTGACTTCACTTTAGGCGAACTTTAAATGTTGTAATATGGGAGAGAAGAGATCTTAGATGGGGAATGACTAGTGTACTGCTTTTAAGAAGCGACTCCGAAGGAAAAAAACTAGGTAGTTGACTCAGGTAGAATTAAAGAAGGTAGATGAGGTGATTTTGTGAAGTGAGACAGGAACTGGATGAACCAAAGATATTTTTTCCCGCTTTATTATTGACGTGGGAAATTATTTTTCATTGTACTTCTTCTTCCCAGTGTCATGTCAGATCCCCCCAACGTTGAATATCACCTGAGAGTAGACGTATTTGTCCCCGGCAGCCCGAAAAAGATCTCCAACGCCCCTTATGCCAGTAAAATCACGTATATTACGGTGCCAGGAGATTTTCCTCCTGCCAACACCTATTCGGCATTCTACTCGTATTTTGCCTTAGATGATCAGGTGCAGTAATTTGTACTTTGCTCTTTTGTACACTTCTTTTTAATTCCTTCGATGGAATCATCGATCCGAATGGATATGTTGAAGAGCGTGGTCAAGAGACAATATTGTCGTCGACTCCAGTAACAGAACCTTCGTGTTTAAATCAACTGGAGTAGACACAGAAATCGAGGATCGTCATTGCACGGTTGGTAACACTACCGCACATGATGAGAAAAAAACACTCGCACAAGTATTCCTCAACATACGTCCGAGTATTGTAACCTGACGAATAATTTAGACTGGGACCGTTGAGAACCGAATACAAAACTCCCGACTGGAAGTCAAGCGTTTTACTTACTACGAAAGTCGTCAAGTCGATAAAATTATAAATTAAATTACGATCAAACTAATTATACACAATGTGTTAGTTCGTCTTTCCTTGATAAGTTTTTTGCGGTCTTTATAACACATTTTTCTAAGATTTTGTAAGAAAAGGGAAGTTTTAAATCTAATGGCCTCAGCCACCACTTTCTTATCTTTTATACTCAAAATGTTTTTTTGGTTTTATTTTTAATCTGTCTATAATAGTGGGTTTTAATCCTGAGTTAGAGCGCGCTTGAAAATAGTCTGCTGTCTTAACAGCTCTATATAAATTGTCATTTTATTATTATATTTTTCTTCTTTCTGGCTCCATCCCAATTCACTGTCTGCGAAGAATGTTGGGGTCAGCTCTCCTCGTCCTCAGGTTGTATGCTCTTCTGTCCCGAACTACGTCCCCCAGACCGTGCCTCTGCATCAGGTTATCTTTTTGCACCACCCACGAATTCTTTGGTCTTCCTCTGGTTGTTATTCGAGGAAGATCCATGGAGATTGCCTAGTTCATAATGTAATAGGGTGCTATGCGTCCAACGTGCCCACACCATCTCAATCCATCCGCCTCTCCTCCATCTTACTGTTGATGTCTGTAACACCTAGGCTTCCACGAATGCGGGAACTTTTGTATTAAAGGGTCACACCAGCTGACCATCTTAGCATGCGCATTTCAGCAGTTTCTAGTTGCCTGGAGTAAGAGTTATACATCATCCAGCATTTTCATTTTATTATTATCGATTACCATTATAAGTATAATAATCATCATTCAATAAATTTAGTATTCATCAAGGATAACAAAATATGTTATATTTATTGGTGAAGTTAAGGCTGATGTGTTGAATAAGATGAAGAAGAGCACGTTGAGATGATTTGGGCATGTGGAATGAATGAATGAAGGAATAACAACAAAACAGATATACTCGTATAGTGCAAATGTGAGTGGAAGGCGTGTGAGAGGAAGACCAAGGAAAGTATGGTTGGATAAAATTAATAATATTCTGAAAGAAGGTAATGTAGAAAATCAGAGAAACCGTAGAAGTTATATTATAATGTGTATGAATGTGGAAGAGGCTAAGGTATAGTGCAGGGGTAGGCATACATGAGGTAAACGAGAGCCACATTCTGGGTTTTCATATATATAAAGAGCCACACCAGTCATGTTCTCATGAAGTATTAAATACACAAATTCAAATCTATTACATATTCCACACAAATCTTATTTATTTATTTTATTTAACATTTTCATTGTAAATACAATCTGGTGGGATTATTGCCAGGTGGCAATCTCTTCCAACCAATCGGAAAAAGTAAAAGAAGCAAGTTACGTGGTCGCATAAATCATTCAAATTACCATCCATCCACACGAAATCCATAAACATATACGTGTGAGCACATGCCCACGAACCCCACAAAGACGGACAATCACCCGAACATTATTTTTCATATAAAGTTAGATATTATCAATCAAAACGAAAGGAAGGGATGGTGGAGAGGAAAGGAAAAGAAAAATCAGGAATGAAACACGTTATTTTACTGACTATAAATTAAGAGTTTTTTCAGTCGCTTCTTAAAGCATGCCAAGGACGGAGCGAGTCTTATATTGGTTTGTAACTGATTCCAGAGTCTCACTGTAAAGGACGACGTAAAAAAAGAGAAGTATAAAAAATACACATATAAGAAAATATAAAAATGAGAAAGAAAAGACAAAATAATTAGTTCAAAATTTATTTAATAAAAATGAAATATAATATAATAAAAAGTTTATTTATCACTGCTAGCTAAATCTCTCAAATTTGGTGTAAAATTTGTTATAGGCGTTCGCAGCAATTCTGTCAAATGCTCGTTTGTTAGCTGCGAGCGATGTTTTGATTTTACAAATTTCATGGAGGAGTATAAGGATTCACAACTATATGTTGTACTGAAAATGGAAAATAATCGGCAAGCATCTTTCTTTAAATTATGATATTTGAATTCTGACACATGTTTCCATAATTCAATTATGGTATTTGACTTGTGTTGCATTAGTAATAATGCCTTGAAAACATTGAAATCACAGCACACACGTATACACCAATGCTTGCGTCTTTCACAGTTGCATTCATACATGCGCATAAAATTTGTCACTTACAACATTTAGAAAGGAAAATCGCGAAAATACAAGTATAATGGAGAAAGAAAGTATTTATATTTTTATAAGACATTGGGAGCCGCACTTAACACGTTCGCTGCTAAAGACGCCCCTGGGGCGTCAACACATTTTTTGTAGAGACGCTGATGACGCCCGTTGCGCGTCATTCGATTCTCTTTGTTTGTAGGGTACCGAATATTTTAAGATTTTAAGGTTTCCGTAAGATTTTAAGGTTTCGAAAATATGATTTTTTTCAGTACCTCTACACTATTCTATAAAAACATATCGCAGTGAATGTGTTAACCCGACGCACTTAATCCAACCGGCTCTCGGAGCCGCATTCGCCCACCTCCGGAATAGTGTGTCGAAATAGAAAAGTATGGCGCTCTCTTCTTTCTGTCTACCCCGATAGTGAGACGGTATGTGTGTGTACAAGCATTGAAACTTCCTACTGTGGAAGGCGTGAGGATAAGGGATTCAGGAAGAAATAAACGTAGAAAGTCAGAGAAATAGTAAAAGTTGTATCAGAAGGTGTATGGATGTGGAAGAGGTTAAGGATGTGTGTCGAGAATAAACCTGTATTTATTTATTTATTTAAAGATAAGATAATCTAGCGCCCCAGTCTCTCTGTCTACCCCGATAAGGAGACGGCGTGATGGTATGTATGTGTACAAACATAAAAACTCCCCACTGTGAAAGACGTGAGGATCAAGTGTCAAATATTCTGAAAAAAGAAAGTCAGATACAGTTATATGAGAAGGTGTATGAATGTGGAAGAGGTTAAGGATGTGTGTTGAGATAGAAAAATCTGGCACTCAATGCTTTCCGTCTACCTCGATACAGGAATTACGTGATGATATGTAGGTATGTATTATTGAATTTATTATTATAAAAACGGAATTCATTTAGTTTTTAATTATTCTATTTGAAGGCGGCATATACCTTAGCCGGTCCTGAACTATATCTACGATAGTGTGCCGTACGACCGTGTATTGCATTTGTGCAGTTGCAATCTGTATTAATTTTGCAGATGAACTTTTCGCGTCTTACCGTACGGTTCTCTCTGGTGCTAAATACAAATCAGTATTGTGTTTTCTCTGTCAAACAGCTTTTCGTCGGATTTTTCAAATTTAAATGGCTCAAGAGTAAGTAAATATTTATCGTAAACTATTTCGAATTGGTTTTTATACTTGTTTTAATGATTTATACAATTCACCTTAGTATATTTTCTTAATTTGAAACGTTCAAAAGTGATTCGGTTTTTCTCGTTTGCCGCCAAATTTGTTGTCAAAATTTCTGTCAAAAATACCAATTTTCACATCTTAAAAAAAAAAGATTTTTATTATTTTATTGCGAATCCCTACTTTTATTTTCCCTTGTGATATGTTGTTTTGGATCATAAATTACTTATTTACTTATATAAACGTCGAATTCAATCAACAATTGCCTTTATAGTTTATTAGCAATTTAATTTAAAAAATCGCTTTCATTATGCATTGTAAATATCGACATTAAGAAAATTATAAAAAATGTTTATTAATAAACGCCGCTAAAAATGCCTCATGGAATTGTTTTCTAATTAAGATTTCGAATTGGACTTTCGGTAAGTTTTCTTTAGACAAATTTATTAACATACGTGAAATGGTAGAATTTATTAGCAAACAATTTTACTGTCTAGTACTAATTATTCGAAAGTTTTAATGAAGATCTTCAGTTATTGTCCTAAATTAGTTATAAATGTATTTTATTATTCTAATTATTGACCTTGTGACCACCAGGAGAATTAAAAAGACCTTTGTACCTTTAATATGAACCATAACATGTCCTAACCAGTGAACAGGGTTTATTGATATCTTAACAATTAAAACGAATGTTATTGAATAATAATGCAATAATTAGGAATAATGTAAAATTAAATTTACATACATACATACCATCACGCCGGCACCCTATCGGGGTAGGTAGAGATAACAAAGCGACAGATTTTCCTATCGCAGCGCATCTTTCGTCTCTTCTACATCCATACGCCTTCTAATACAATTACGATTTCTCGGACTTATGACATTTCTTTTTTTTTTTTCACAAAAATATTCATTTGTTCTAACCATACTTTCTTTCGTCTTCCTCTGCCATGCCTTCCACTCAAATTTGTACTATACATTTATTTTAATATTCTTTCTTCATTAATTTCTTCTAATATTCTTTCTTCATTAATTTCTTTTAATATTCTTTCTTCATTAATTTCTTCATCTCAGAATTCTTTTCTTCATCTTACTTTACATCCCTAAATTCACATTCATCCCTAATCACTTTATTCCGTATTCTGTCATACATTGTATTATTTTCAGTAAGTACATGCATTTCTACAATAATTCAACTCCTTTTAATCGTTTTCCACATCCACTTTTCACTCCCATACATCAAAGTTGGTACTAGAATACTCTTATGAACTATTATCTAAACAAATTTTGATACTGAAAACATTGACACTGTTTCCTATCGCTACACTCATTTTTTAATTCTTCCATCATCTGAGAAAATAGTACTAAATAGCAGAATTCCTCAACTTGCTTACCAATCTTTCATTATTCGCTCATATAAAGCATTTATTTTTTCACCATGACTTTGGATTTTGCAACATTAATTCTGAGACCTTTTCGCCGCATCTCTCATACAAACTTATTTATCAAACTCTATTACTCACTACCATATTGTAGCATACATTTCCTTTTGGCATTTATTTGCCACCTTTGTTGCCATTTCTGATGTCTTGCAAAAAAACATTTCTTAAACAAAATTAATGATGACACAGTAACAATGCATTTGAAGCACATTTGGCCTTAAAAACGTATTGACTAATTTCCCGTGCCTATTTTAGTTGTCAATCTACTGCTGCTAAAGAATAACAAAACATTCCTAGAAATATATTTTTTAACATATATTAAAAATATTTTTAGAGATAATGACTTAATGTTTTTGTAATTAAAAAATTGATTTCTTGCACATACAGTGAGTCAACAAATGTATTTATTTATTTTACATGACAAGACAATTATACAATAATAACATAGCAATATTTAGACATATTTCAATATTCATAAAAATAACATATTCCCCTTCTCCAAGTACGCTTAATTCCTATACTCAGATACTGTAAACCTGCTGACTGGCTGACTCATTAAGAATTCCTGTTTAAGTAAATCAGTTTATCACATGTGTCAATTAAATGCTATACTACAGAAAATGTAGGATAATCCCTGTGACGTTTGAAATGTCATGTCTCAAAGGGATAGCGTAAAATCATTTTTTTTTTACAAATCGAATCATTTTTTTATAAATGGAAAAATTGTTTTTCTCTAAACTGACGTTTTAATTCCTAATTTTCATTATACTGACTTTCTAATGTATTGTATGATTTGTATCTATCTTTCAATAGGCCAAGATCCACTATGAATTAATACTAATTGCGAACATTAAATTTAGGTATAAAAAAATCGAAAATCCAATTATCGTATACTCCATTTCTAGCCAATGCAGGCTAACATAGTGACTTTTGACAAACGCCACGAAATATTATTTGATTTTAACAAACTGCCACATTTTTGCTAATTTGTAACAAGATGTATTAATTTGTCATTATTGTTAGTTTTACGTAATGTATTTACTTAAATAACTTGCTATTTATTAGAATCGAGGCTTATATTAAAATTGATAAAATAATTAAAATACTGAACGTAGTTACAAGGAATGTCGCTACATTTTCTCTAGTATAGTTTATCACATGTGTCAATTAATCACTGCAAATGATAGATGAGATTTGCACTTTTATATTCCAAGGAACAAAATTAAATAGTGCCACACCTTTGAATGAAGTTGTGATACATTTTACTATGCGTATCCAGAAAGTAAGTGTACTGAGGCTCTCACGACCGGATTGATTTTATTTTTGACATGTTGGCTACACTTCCGTGTAGCCTGACCCTTCCCCTCCGCAACGAGACCGGTTCGAGGTCAGTAAGTTGAGAAGTGTCGACGCGACAACACGTTTCGTGAAAAATGTCAATCCGATCTCCCGCCAAGTGCAAAATACGCGACGTCATCCGTTATCTCGTTTGGAAGGGAAAACCTCCGGTTGAGATTTATAATGAGGTGAAAACTGCATATAGTGATAAAGCTATGAATCGTACGAGTGTGTACAAGTGGTGTCGCGAGTTTAAAAACGGTCACGTCACACCTCTTCACCCTCCGCCAAAAAGTTCAAAACCACAATTTCAAAATCACAAAAAGTTCAAAACCACAAAATCATGCCATCCGTGTTTTGAGACTGTCAAGGCATAATTTTAATTGAATATATGCCTCAAGGGGAGACTATCAACTCTGCAAGATACTGTGAGACCCTAAAAAAATTGCGGAGGGCGATTCAGAACAAGAGGAGAGACATGCTGACAAAGGGAGTCTGCCTGCTGCACGACAATGCCAGACCACACACGGCCAACGCCACGAAGGAACTGCTCGCATCGTTTAAATGGGATGTCCTGAACCATCCCGCGCATTCCCCTGACCTAGCACCTTCAGATTACTATCTCTTTACCTCCCTGAAGCTGCACATGGGTGGAAAAAGGTTTTCAACCGACGAGGAGGTAAAGGAGGAGGTGGAGAAGTGGACGGAGGGGTTGGCGGGAAACTACTTCGAGGAAGGCATCAAAAAGTTGATACCCCGCTTCACCACCTGCATTGAGAGGAATGGCGACTATGTCGAAAAATAGCTTACATATGTACTACGGTAACCACGTAATTTTTTGTTTAAATAAAAAAAATTGTAACCTACAAAAATTCAGTACACTTACTTTCTAGATATGCCTCGTATTTGCTTGCAACCTCACTCAAGTTTTTCTTAAATTTCTTTTCATTAATGTATAAATAATGTGTATGTCAAATCTTATTTTTTTAGGAACGTAAATAAGTTGTGTTTGCTATATTAAAATATTTCTACGGGAAATAATTAGTTTCCTTATTACGAGTTTCCCTATTCTAAGTGAAGGATGGTAACAAATGAACCTGTACATGGGGGAAATATCTATATATCGATAAAACAAATAATTAAAACATACAGGCGTACCATCATACCTTTTCCCTGTTGTTGATAGGCAGAGGAAAGAGCGCCAGACTTGCCTATCATGACACATCTTTCACCTTTTCTATATCCATACACCTTATTAATAATACAGTTCTTACGATTTCTCTGACTTAACATTTCCTTTTTTCAAAATATCATTCACTTGATCTAGCTATACTTTCCTTCCTCTACCACGCCTTCCATTAACATTATATATTTGTTTTCATTGTATATGCTTAAACCATCTCAGAATGGCTTTTTTTATCTTACTTAATACATCATCCTTAACCCTTCCTGTCCTGTGATGTGTAACTAGTACACATTGCTTCTAAAAACTTTAATATCTCTATAAATATAACAAATACTGGGTTCAGATTTTAGGTATTCCTCCGTAATACATTTACGCATTGAATGAAAAAATTATATTAATAATAATTAGCACTTATCGGCCACATCAGAGATATTTTATGAAAATCGGGAATAAATTCACCAATACAATCAAACGTGTGCCAGTGTGTGGCGTAGTTATATTCATTCTAAAAAAACACTATGGGTGAGGAAGCGACGCTATTCACGTCTCACTCTCACTCTACTTCGGTATATGGGAACGCAAGAAATAGAATATTAGTTCGCTCGCTTCTCTCGCTCAGTAGCTTTGGAGCTTTCGTTCGAGATGGTCGCTTCGCCTGTTTTGTAAACGTCGTCCGATGTTTTTTTTCATGTTTTCAGCAATTTAATTTCAATTATTATCACTTTTGACTTCAAATTTAATTAATTGAAGCGATTGGCTATGAATATTCTTATTTTTTCGATTTTAAATAGCTCATTTTACATGTGTATTGATGTGTATTGAATACACAGCACCGGAACGGGCGGATTTTTTTAGCATAGGAAGGGAAAGCTTAAGTTCACATTCACTCCTAATTACTTCATTCCGTATTCTATACAATTATCACCCAATGTATTTTTCTCAGTATACGTATTTACTTGACTCTTTTCTTATTGCATACCCATGTTTCACTCTCTACTAAAATACTTTTGGTGGACCTTGGGAGATTTTGAAACTGTCCAGTTCAAGTAAAGATGTTTTAGTACCCCATTGACTTTGTTTCCTATTGATACACAAAGTTCGATATCACCCATAACTCTTCCATCATCTGAGAAAATACTACCCAAATACCAGAATTCCTCAACTTGCTCCAATCTTTAATTCTCACCCACATTTTGCATTTTATTTTCCTTTCACAATGACTTTGGATTTTGGAACATTCATTCTCAGATCTTTACATAACAGTTCTCAAACCCTGATAATGTTACTTCGCCAAGATGTGTTCAATAGAAGTGCTTGATATGGTGTACTTAACTTGTACACCGCGTTAAAAATCAAATTCCACGAATCCTGTGCGCGGCACAATTTCGGCGTTTTTTAATTTCTAAGTTTAAACGCGTATTTTGTTTAGAACCACTGATATTTGATTACACCACCAAGTAAACATGACATTCAAGTAATTTTCTGATAATAAATAATAGTCGTTACTCTTAAGGAGACTTATTAAATAAAGGAGATAAACTAAACATTACGTAAAATACACAAAGGAATGCAACAGATCAGATCACAGGCATTTGTGCTTCCCGCGAGGAACACGTTAAACTAACATTAATTATACTTGAGAAAATGTAGCATGGTCCCTGTGACAGTTAACAAATTTGCCCCAATATAACCTTGTAACGACGTTCAGTAATTATAATTATTGTATCAACTTTAATATAAGCCTCGATTCTAATAAATAGCAAGTTATTTAGGTAAATACATTTCATAAAACTAACAATAATGACAGATTAGCAAAAATATGTCAGTTTGTTAAAATCAAATAATATTTGGTGACGTTTGTCAAAAGTCACTACGTTTTTTTTTTTTTTTTTTTTTTTTTATCCACTTTTCACGGATTTCTCCTGTTACACAAAGAGGGTTTGCTTCTAGCGTTAGCTTATTCGTTAGGAATAATATCAGCCAGGATTCTTCTCATACTGCTAGACGGTACCGAGAATATATTAACCGTGTCATTCAGTTGGTTCAATATCTCTATACCACGCGTGACTGAGTGTTTAGCCATGATATTCGTCCTGTAAGTTAGTATGTAGAACAGAGGGTGATTCCTTGCACGGATATATTTATTGGGTACATATAAACTTAGTGCTTCTAGAATCGCGGGACAGTTAAAGCAACCTTGGAAAACCTTTAGTAGGAATATCGCAATGGATTCTTGCCTTCTTGTTTCAAGGCTTCTATAGTTACACACCGTGAGAAATTCAGCATGGTGAGCATATTTTGAGTAATCGCCCTTTGTTCTGTACCATAGATATCTGAGGAATTTTTTTTGTATTTGTTCTATATTGTTTTTATATTTGAGCTGGTGAGGAGCCCAAACCGAGTCTGCATTGGCTAGGGATGGGGTATACGATAATTGGATTATCGATTTTTTTATACCTAATATTAAATGTTCTTAATTAGTATTAATTCATAGTGGATCTTGGCCTATTTAAAAATAGATACAAATCATACAGTACATTAGAAAGTCAGTATAATTAAAATTAATAATTAAAACGTCAGCTTAGAGAAAAACAAATTTTTCAATTTATAAAAATACTATTCGATTTGTGAAAAAAAAACCCATCCCTTTGAGACATGACATTTCAAATGTCACAGGGACTATGCTACGTATTCTCAAGATGACCATATCCATTTGTAGTATATAATGAGACTATAGATTATGTTTTTCATTTTCCAACATAAAAAAGTTGTCAATCATTTCAGCCCTAGACCCGCTCCCCTCTTTTTTTTCTTTTTTTCTGGTAGTACCATCCATAACCTACTGATCTCTGGCAAACTTCTTAATTATAACAATTTAGCACCCTCATTTCCGTTTCAACCGGACGGTATCAAAATCTTCTAAGATGATAATCCACAACAGAATATTAGCACCAACTTTGAAAAGCGTCGAATACACAGGATGACAATAATGACAGAATACGTAATGAAGTGATGAGGGATGAATGTGAACTTAAGTTTGATGTATTGAGTAAGATGAAGAAGAGCACGCTGAGATGGTTTGGGCATGTGGAACGAATGAATGAAAAAAAACTAACAAAACAGATATACAATAAAAATGTGAATGAAAGGCGTGCATGAGGAAGACAAGGAAAGTATATTATTCTGAAAGAAGAAAATGTAGAAAGTCAGAGAAATCGTAGCAGTTGCATGAAATGGATGGATGTGGAAGAAGCTAAGGATGTGTGTCAAGAAAGGAAAGTTTTATGTTCTTTCCTCTCTGCCTACCCTGACAAGGAAACGGTGTAATGATATTATGTATTTATTTCCATTTCAACCAGGCAATCTTTCTACTAAGTTCAATCTTCAATTTCACTAAGTTCACTCTCAAACCTTAGATATGGATTTATCTTTCTGTCTCTTAAACTTATTTGAAACACAGCTTTTTCCATGTGTTGTCCAATATATCATATATGGTTATCCGGAAAGTAACAAGTTTATTTATTAAAAAAATACTAGAATAGTTTCAGTACCCGGCGGTAAGTAATACACATCGGGCTTAAGAAAGAGACTATCGGCCATAATCGGCTAACTTCGGCTCTGTAGAGCGTCGTCTCTGTCATTCATACACGTGTTCCGTCGCGATTTGTCAGTCGTTGTCAAGTTAGGGTGTGTTCGCTCGGTGAGACGACACTCTACAAAGCCGAAGTTAGCCGATTATGGCCGACAGTCTCTTTCTTAAGCCTGATGTGTATTACTTACCGCCGGGTACTGTACATATATTGTTTAAGAGGTCGGTGTGGTTTAATTTATAAGACAATCTCTAAGAGCATCCTACACAATCTACATTTGTATTGAGTTAATCGTTTTCTTCTTCTTAAGTTATACCTCTGGTCTGTTATTATCAAGATTGCTTCTTTTGAGACATTGACTCCCAGCTATCCTTTCATCTTCTTGGAGGTCTTCCTACGGTCTGCCAGCGAGTATTTCACGGATTGCAACAGTATTTTCATTGCATGCGTTGCCATAGCCAAAACATTTTAATAGTCAACTAATGTCAAGATTAATTGTTTTTTGTATGCATTATATTTAACTAATCACCAATTTCAGGGTTTATATAGATTGTGATTGATGCTCTAGTTGGCTCGGAATCCAGCTTACTTCCATGGTTCATAGAAGTCCGACTGCTTCAGCAATCTGTTGACAATCACCGTTGTCAACAATGTCAATGAATTTTACATATTTTACATTGCAAAATCCAAAGTCATGGTGACAGAAGTGAAAGAAAAGATGATTTGATATATGTGTAAGCAATGAATGTGATATATGTGTAAGCAATGAATGTGATATATGTGTAAGCAATGAATGTGATATATGGATAAACAATGAATGTGATATATGTGTAAGCAATGAATGTGATATATGGATAAGCAATGAATGTGATATATGTGTAAGCAATGAATGTGATATATGTGTAAGCAATGAATGTGATATATGGATAAGCAATGAATGTGATATATGTGTAAGCAATAAATGTGATATATGGATAAACAATGAATGTGATATATGTGTAAGCAATGAATGTG
Source organism: Odontocerum albicorne (assembly GCA_949825065.1). NCBI lineage: Eukaryota > Metazoa > Arthropoda > Insecta > Trichoptera > Odontoceridae > Odontocerum > Odontocerum albicorne. The sequence continues at coordinate 6,152,403 of OX463855.1, forward strand.
ATATATGGATAAGCAATGAATGTGATATATGTGTAAGCAATGAAAGTGATATATGGATAAGCAATGAATGTGATATATGTGTAAGCAATGAATGTGATATATGGATAAGCAATGAATGTGATATACGGATAAGCAATGAATGTGATATATGTGTAAGCAATGAATGTGATATATGGATAAGCAATGAATGTGATATATGTGTAAGCAATGAATGTGATATATGGATAAGCAATGAATGTGATATATGTGTAAGCAATGAATGTGATATATGTGTAAGCAATGAATGTGATATATGGATAAGCAATGAATGTGATATATGTGTAAGCAATAAATGTGATATATGGATAAACAATGAATGTGATATATGTGTAAGCAATGAATGTGATATATGGATAAGCAATGAATGTGATATATGTGTAAGCAATGAAAGTGATATATGGATAAGCAATGAATGTGATATATGTGTAAGCAATGAATGTGATATATGGATAAGCAATGAATGTGATATACGGATAAGCAATGAATGTGATATATGTGTAAGCAATGAATGTGATATATGGATAAGCAATGAATGTGATATATGTGTAAGCAATGAATGTGATATATGGATAAGCAATGAATGATAAGAGCAAATTAATTAATTCTGCTATTCAGATAATATTTTTTCAGATGATTGAAGAGGACAGTCTACAACAGTATTATTCTAGTTCCGACTTTGATATATGGAAATAAAATGTGAATGTTGAAATATACTGAAAGGAGCCAAATAAAGCTGCTTGAAATGAATAGCACTAAGAAGAATACATGGAGTATATGTGTATGACAGAATACATGGAGTATATGTGTATGACAGAATACATGGAGTATATGTGTATGACAGAATACATGGAGTATATGTGTATGACAGAATACATGGAGTATATGTGTATGACAGAATACATGGAGTATATGTGTATGACATAATACATGGAGTATATGTGTATGACAGAAAACATGGAGTATATGTGTATGACATAATTCATTGAGTATATGTGTATGACAACACGGAATGAAATGTTTAAGGATGAGTATGAAATTAAAGTTGATGCATTAAGTAAGATAAAGTAGAGTGTGATAGAGAAATAACAAGGAAAGTATGGTTGGATCAATCGAATGATATATTGAAAGAAGGAAACATAAGAAATTAGCAAAATCGTACGAGCTGTATTTATTTATTTATTCATAAACATAATTATTCATAAAAATTATACAAAATATTTATTCATATAAAGTATAAGGTGTATGAATGTAGGGACTTGAAAGATCTGTATCACAATAAGAAAGTCTGGTGCTCTCTCCTGTCTGCCTAACCCAACATGGAAAGTGATATTTCATTTCTGACTTTAATATCTGGACTCTTTTATTTATTTAATTTATTTAATTAACGACACAACAGTGTCTTTATATACAAATGAACATGTGACAGGTTATACAAGTACTTAAAATTATTGACAAATAATACAAAACTTGATCTTAAACTAACATGAAGATACAAAAAGCAGTAGTAATAATAAATTACAGTCATTGTTTTAAAATTATTTAATGATTTTATGTATATTTAATTAAATTTGTATTGTCTCTGGTTTGCTTGGAGTTACCCATGATCTTTTACGCTTAGGATTCTCGAAATATATCCATTTTTCATTGCCAATCACAATTCGATGGAGAAATGATTTTCTTTTGTATCTGGCGAGCAGCATTTTGCAAGTGGTTTTTCGGTTTTCCTGCTGTCTTTCATTCAGTTCATGTGGAACCCATCTTCCTACCTTCTGGATCTTTCCCATGGCTTTTAAACGTGTGGAGACGGCTTCTCGTGTCACATTTAATTGATGCGCGAGTTGTTGCGTTTGAGCGTCATCCTCATCCAACAATGCTTGCAATTCAGCGTCTTCAAACTTTCTCGGTGGTCTTCCACGTTCTTCGTTTGTCACGTCAAAATCGCCACTTTTGAGTTTTTTAAACCACTCAAAGCACTGTGATTTTCCAAGAACATGCTCACCGTAAGCTTCGACAAGCATTCGATGCGATTCTGCGGCAGTTTTCTTCAAATGGTAACAGAAAATCAATGCTGTCCACGAATCGTAGTTTTCAGGGACACAAACGGACATGTTCAACGCTATGAAAATATATGTAGTTGTATTATACTTGTATTGTTGTAAGTTAAATGTCTTTGACAAATGTAAACATAAGAAAAAGGTGCCAATGATGCGGTTTGACAGTCACTACATTGACAACTAGAGCCATCTATGAGCAAATTCCAGTTTCATATTTACAGACCTGGTGTACCACAAAATATTACCAAACTTCACCAAGCAGACTTACGTAATTGTTGAAGACTTATTTTATAGAGGTAAAGAACTCAGATTTGTTTTTAGTGGAACAACGCTTACATAGAACAAAAATTAGATTTTTTGAGAATTTTATGTATAGATCTTGAGATATAGAAAACACATGGACTCACTTGTAGACTCTTCTATGTCAACAAACTGTTTTTTAGTGTCCATTGCGAAGTAATTTGATGAATCAAATTAAGAATCATTGTTTCTCTGTCATTTCCACTTCCAATCTTATAGCTTCCCATAGCAGGTTATGATTGCCTTCTTAACACGTTCAGTGTGTTTCCATACAAACATACATCCAGTGCGTACGATACGCCAGGCGTGTTCTATTGATAATTAAAATACATTAATGAATTGGGCTACGAAACATTACCTCATCTATCTTGCTCGCCCGATCTATCACCGACTGATTTTCACCTTTTCAAGCACCTCAGTGACTATTATGACAGAGCAAATTCAATAACAGAAAAGCAACAGAAAATGCCTTTAAAGAATTCTTGGATTTTAATCTGTCTGAGTTTTATTCTAAGCTTCTAATGCATTGAGAAAACAATTTTTACTTTGACTAATAAAGTTTATTTATTCTAAAAAGTGATTGAATTTGAAAGTTGAAATCGACCATTATTATCGAAATAACTGGAATAATAAAATAGATTTCCAAACTTTATTATAATACACTCATCTCTTTTTCTATTAACCACTGCCAGTTCCAAAATGCTTCAGTTGATTTTAATCAATTCTTTCTCCAGTTTGATCAATCTGTCATTTTGGTGAAGTTCATATGCTAAAAATGTCTAATTTTCTGTCAGGCGTATGTTATAAGGCACGAAATGCCTCCCAATGCTTAGCAAACTAAATGCGGGAAATTGATGACCTCCGTGGCTTAGTCAGTTAGGCACCTCTCTACCGACTCGCAAGTCGGCAATGAAACCGACAAGTTTTACTGTATACAAAAGCGTAATATAATAATAAATTCTGCCGTCATAAGCAAAAACGCAGCTAACGGGAAAAAAACAGAAATGTAACTAAGTATGGGGCAATATTCCATATTAAATTCTGAACCATAATCCATAAAAAAAATACAGAAAACCATTTATTTCAACACAAAAATTGACATAATGTCATTTTTAGTTTTTCTAAGCAAAAAAAACAATAAAATGTGATTCATAAGATAAAAGACAGCAGGTGCCTATGCGTTTGCTGCGTTTTTGCTTATGAATCACACTTTACTGCTTTTTTGTTTATGAATCACGACATTTTTAAGCAGCAATGAAAAACATAAAAGTGTAGTTTTCTCAAAACTTAACTTTTGCCATTAGCTGCGTTTTTGCTTATGAAAGGGCAGTATTATAATAAATTTTAATTTATTTTATAATTTTTTATTTCAGAATTAAAATTCAAGATTTCATTAAACAATATAAACCATGCACCGGATTTGTAAATGGGTTTTGCAAGAAGTGTTTATGTGGATATAAAGAATGTCAGCCTTCATTCTGCCGTAGTTCAAAATGTGAAGATATCCATCTTTCTACCACAGAAATCGGTGATCTGTACCTCTACGGAAGATTGCCGCAATGTATTATAACTAAATACCAAATATCTGATAGCATTCTTTATGTGTCCCCTTTACATAATTTGAACTGTGAAAATATCACTTGTAAACGTCTGTTAGAATCTGGTGAGCATTGCAATGAGCCAATCAATCTTAAAAGCCAGTTAGAATCTGGTGAGCATTGCAATGAGCCAATCAATCTTAAACGCCTGTTAGAATCTGGTGAGCATTGCGACGAGCCAATCAATCTTAAACGCCTGTTAGAATCTGGTGAGCATTGCGATGAGCCAATCAATCTTGCAAAACTTCCGACTGCTTGTCCAACCACTGTATCATCGTCTAATGAGCATCCTTCTATGCCTACTACTTCTATTAACTCAGAGGATAAATGCCAACAACAAGGAAATCAGATAAGCAAGGCATTAAAGTTTTTGTACGATGCGCAGGCTCTCTATTCCGCCACCTCCATATTTATCCAAAAAGATATCCCAGCCATCGAATTCAATCCATCAGATTCCGCAGATCTTGCACGTCCCTTGGAAGTTGACTTAAATTGTCCCCCTCCACCTTTGCCCTCTGATAGATTGAATAATCTTGAACCAGAAAAGGAACAATTCCAGCAACATCCTACAAATGGCACAGGTATGATTTTTTTTGACATTATTATTCTATTAAATTGTCCAGCAATTAGTTTCATATTTCTCCAATAGATGTCTTTAGGTCAAATTTTTCATAGCTAACTTCATTCTAAACATACTGATTGTATATTATTAGAAAATGTTTAGCATATTTTTGAAGATGAAGAAAAATAAGTTATTTTTTCAAATGCTTGATAGTTTTTTTACTACTGTAAGGGAAAAAATGTGACAATGCAGTTATCAATTGTGTGTGTTAAATGTGGTTTAAAAAAAATCATAATAGTGATACGACTCTCAGAGATGATGTCCATTCTACATAAAAGGCTGATAATCACTGGAGATGACCAAATAAAGGCATTGAATAACCAGCATTCTACAACACGAGAAATGAACTGAAAATTTCAAAAACAGATATTCTATCGATGATGCCAAATTCTTACATATCAGTAGTAACGGAAATAAATTGGACAGATTAGAGACCCTAGAAATTTCTAAGTCAGTACATCGATCCGAACATCTGGTGAACAGTTATATCCCAAATAACTCTCCGCTCTTGGCCGAAATCGTCCCGTGCCTCCCTCACTCCTCAGCCCCCAACCGTTAAAGCGTGTATATCGGTACCAGTTCGAACAGCATTTAGTCTTGTTTGTGCTCCCCTGAAGATGAGGTGAAAGCCTTGAAACCGGTAGGGTTATACCGTCATAAAAAAGTGGAATAAACAGTGTTTGATAAAAATAAATTACAAAAACAGATTTACAGAATCAAGTTACATAAAAATTTGTTTGAATTTGACTTAAAAATATGAATTTTTTTTCTGAACAACCTATAACAATACTATTTTAGGGAATTACATTCCTATTGTGTGAAAGAAAAAGGAATGAGGAGACCAGAAATAAATGTATCTGTCGGAAATAGATTTCATGAGTAACATGTAATCATTATTTATGGACAATTTCTACAGTGCAGCTTAGAGAACAACCTATTTTTTATAAGGTGCTTTATAAGTATAAAATAACATTTTACTTATTACGGGAATGAAACCCATATTCGTGTTAAAAAAACATATTGATAAAATGAAAAAGGTCAAAGAGTGTGTGGATAGGAAAGTGAATAGAAATTATAGGTGGAAAAGAAATCTGTGTCATTCGAGGGGAGTAGCTCAACGCAGGGCTTTAACCAACAACCTTCCGCACGGAAGTCCAGTGCGTTACCACACGTGAAAATCTCTGTGGATCTTCCAAAATTTGATAGTGTTATTTACGTGCAATGTTCATTTACTGTGAAAGACTTCTCAAAGAGTGGTATTTAAATGGTTCCTGAAACTATGAATGTTTCCTATTTATCTATTACTTAGAGGAAAACTTTTCAGAACAATGGAGCAATCCATATTGGGTCCACTGGATTAAATTAATCTCAATGTACTCTTCATCTCAGAGGGCAAATCTCGCAAACACTGGTCTCAAATTTACTACGGAGCCGGTCCTAATTCTAACAATTCTTTCACGAAACATAAGATATATAAAGTAATGTTAAGATTGATTGGTTCTATGAATCAATACTAGAAAATTTATTTGATGAAATGTAGAAAACCGAAACTAGGTCCAGAAATTTAGGACAATATTTTACCAGGGCAGAGTGCCAACAAGATGGAATGATTAGGGGAAAGAATTGATTGGGGGAAGCCTGTACACTGCCACGCAAATGGCAAGTGACCGAGTAGAGTGCTGATCCTCAGTAATTGATTGGAATTGTCCCAAAATTTGCAGCTTTTACTGACGCTTTGAGAAGATCCTTGAAGAAATGAGATCTCTCTGATTATTGCATCATGACTGAGGGTCATGATATATTTGGGCTGTCTGTCCAATGTTGTCTACGATTGTCCTTCATCTCTGCTTTATACATCTTTGTGTGCTGCTGTTACAGCAGATTCAGTGGTGTCCTTAACTCGGTATGTTCAACGAGGTAGTGATCTGCATTTGCTTCACCATTCCTTCCTCATGTAATTTGGGTGTGTGTGTGTGCGGGCTGAATCATTGGCTCCTGAGTAATTAAAAAATTTTTTGTTTCTCAAAGTAAATTAGAGAAAAATTAATGATGTAGGAGTTGTACTATTCTCTCCCTCTTCCTGTTTCAAACTAGTTAAATTTTGGGGTCCGTCCGTCCGGGTCTATTTTCCATCTACATGCAGCCCCATCCTATTTATCTATTTATTTAACATTTTTATTGCAAATACAATCTGGCGGGCTTATTGCTAGGCAGCAATCTCTTCCAACCACATATTCTTTTATCAATAATTTATAACAAATACACCTCAAATATTATAAATAATAAATAAATACCACAGAATGACTTGACGGGTATTATGACGTCAAAACGCCATGAATCAATCACGGTGCGTTTATAATATTTTTTGATTTGAATATTTATTAAAAAGAAAAAAGTAATTTTATTCTGGCAACTCACACCAATTCACTTTTATTATTTATTTATTTAACACTTATTGCAAATACAATCTGGCGGGATTATTGCTTGGCGGCAATCTCTTCCAACCAACCAGACAAAAGTAAATGAAGCAAGTTACGTGGTCGCATAAATAATTCAAATGACTATCCATCCCCACGAAATCCATAAACACATACGTGAGCATATGCCCACGAACATGTCTTGGTTATCTGATATAATTGTACTCGTATATAATAATATATCCTACACAGGTGACGACGTGGCATCCGATCCTCACTGCATAGAACAAGATCATCATAGTTCCGACATTTGCCACGGGGCTGAGTCAAAGCAAGAACTTCCACCTTGTGCCGATTGCAAACTACATGACCAAAAGTTTGTATTCATTTTTAAAACCTACAATACTTAAACAGCATTGTTAACCCTTCCCTTACGGTGCTAAAATTGAAACGCGCGCTCCGGTGTTGGGTAGTGAGTACGCAATAAAAAATTAGCGATTATAAATCTGAAAAATAAGAACATTCATAGATAATCCCCTTAATTAATTATAATTGAAGTTAAAAATTATAATAATTGAGATTTATTTGCTGAAAACATTAAAAAACCATCTGGCAATGCTCACGGAACGGGCGTACGTCTAATCTATTAGGAAGCCCAGAAGCAACTGCGGCGCGGAACGTCAGTCGCATACCCCGGTGCTTATGCTTGCGACGTTGAGACAATTGAGCTCCTCGCAATTCAGTGGAGTTTGCAAGAGTGAGATGCGAATATAGTGTCGCGCTTCCCGCATACTCTTCACCTATCGTCAAGACACAAGGTCGAGGCACTCGCAGCATTTAAATGCGAATTTGTTTCCGATCTTCACAAAATACCCACGATATAGTCGATAAACTCTGATTATTATTAAGATTATTTTTTAAATCAATGCGTAAATATATTATGGAGGAATACCTAAAATCTTAACCTTGTATTTATTATATTTATAGAGATATTGATGGTTATTAGAAGCAACGTGTAGAAGATACCCAACACAGGGAAGGAAAGGTTAAATATCACTCCAATTTACATTTATATTTTGCAGTTTTAGGTAGATGTTGATAGAAACACTTCCTATTGCAGAGGGTCTCGTGTCGTAACTTCCGGAAAATTTAAATACACTTTCACCATAGAATGTGCATTAAAATTTACGCTTTCTCTGTAGAATGTGTATACTATTGATATTGTATTCGCCCATGAATTTTGACAGATTCTGAATGCATTCTCAATGTTACAATATTTGCACTTTGTACACATCTGATATTTTTAGTGACAATATCAAATGTTAAAAATTTATTGACTATTTATTGTGATTTATTATTTTTTTTCACTTTGCCAGTTTATATTATTGAATTATGTTCCTGCCACTGCGCATTCCTAGCCTTCTATTTTCCTCTTTATTATGTCATCTTTTAAACTGAATTATTTTTTTTTTAATTCTACTTATTATGTACAACTCCTGTATTTTTTTGCATTTAACATAATCAAACGTATACAAGTATTGTTTTTCGCATTTAACATAATCAAACGTATACCAGTATTGTTTTTTGCATTTAACATAATCAAACATATACCAGTATTGTTTTTTGCATTTAACATAATCAAACGTATACCAGTATTGTTTTTTGCATTTAACATAATCAAACGCATACAAGTATTGTTTTTCGCATTTAACATAATCACACGTATACCAGTATTGTTTTTTGCATTTAACATAATCAAACATATACCAGTATTGGTTTTTTGCATTTAACATAATCAAACGTATACAAGTATTGTTTTTCGCATTTAACATAATCAAACGCATACCAGTATTGTTTTTTGCATTTAACATAATCAAACGTATACCAGTATTGTTTTTTGCATTTAACATAATCAAACGTATACCAGTATTGTTTTTTGCATTTAACATAATCAAACGTATACCAGTATTGTTTTTTGCATTTAACATAATCAAACGTATACCAGTATTGTTTTTTGCATTTAACATAATCAAACGTATACCAGTATTGTTTTTTGCATTTAACATAATCAAACGTATACCAGTATTGTTTTTTGCATTTAACATAATCAAACGTATACCAGTATTGTTATTCTTATTTTTTTTAACTTGTATTACATTTTTTATACTAATTGCAAATGCATCTGTTTTTTTAATTAAGTTCTTTTGCTTTATACATTGAAATAATTTACTTTTCAGTTTACGTGGTGTCTTGTTTATTACACTACATCTACCAGGTCTATAAATATGAAACCGGAATTTGCTCATAGCTGGCTCTAGTTGTCAATGTAGTGACTGTCAAACCGCGTCATAGGCGCCTTTTTCTTGTGTTTACATTTGTCAAACACTTTTAACTCGCAACAATACAAGTTTAATACAACTAGATATGTTTTCATAGCGTTGAACATGTCTGTTTTTGTGCCTGAAAACTACGATTTGCGGACAGCATTGATTTTCTGTTACCATTTGAAGAAAACTGCTGCAGAATCGCATCGAATGCTTGTCGAAGCTTATGGTGAGCATGCTCTTGGTAAATCACATTGCTTTGAGTGGTTTAAAAAATTCAAAAGTAGTGATTTTGACGTGAGAAACGAAGAACGTGGAAGACCACCGAGAAAGTTTGAAGACGCCGAATTGCAAGCATTGTTGGATGAGGATGACGCTCAAACGCAACACATCTCGTGGATCAATGAAATGTGACACGAGAAGCCGTTTCCATACGTTTGAAAGCCATGGGAAAGATCCAGAAGGTGGTAAAATGGATTCCACATGAACTGAATGAAAGACAGCAGGAAAACCGAAAAACCACTTGCGAAATGCTGCTCGCCAGGTACAAAAGAAAATCATTTCTCCATCGAATTGTGACTGGTGATGAAAAATGGATATATTTCGAGAATCCTAAGCGTAAAAGATCATGGGTAACTCCAAGCAAACCAGCGACATCGACTGCAAGGCCAAATTGCTATGGATGGGAGACAATGCTCTGTGTTTGGTGGGATCAGAAGGGTGTTATCTATTTATTATGAGCTGCTAAAACCTGGTGAAACCGTTAAAACTAAATGCTACTGACAATAAATGATGGATTTAAACCAAGCATTGCATGAAAAACGACCAGAGTTTGCTTCATAATAATGCACCATCGCACACAGCAAAACCGGTCAAGGAAACGATTGAGGCGTTTAGTTGGCAAATACTTTCGCATGCGGCTTACTCACCAGACTTGGCTCCATCCGATTACTACTTATTAGCATCGATGGGACACGCATTTGCTGAGCAGTGCTTCACTTCTTACGAAAATGGCTCGATGATTGGGGTTTGCCTCAAAAGAGCAACAGTTTTTTTTGGCGTGGCATCCAAAAATTGCCAGAGAGATGGGAAAAATGTGTAGCTGGCGATGGGCAATACTTTGAATAAAATATTTTTACCATTATCATAACATAAATGTGTATTTTCAATAAAAAAAAATTCGGTTTCATATTTACAGACCTATATGTATATAGGAATTGTTCCTTGTATGCCGCTGAATTCTGACTTCATCATTGAATCCATCTTAGCCTTGCCAAATGAGTCCCAAGTAACTCAATCTATTCATAAACAATTTAGTAAAACAAGAGCACCTGTGTAGGTTCCTAACATAATAGAAACTGAATGTGATTCTGATTCAATCATCTCCGCATTAACTAATAATAATAATACTAATATATTCTTTGATTTTTCTATTACAGAATTGGAGCGTTAATACCAGAAGTGTTGGCCGGTGTTCAATCTATTCATAAACAATTTAGTAAAACAATAGCACCTGTGTAGGTTCCTAACATAATAGAAACTGAATGTGATTCTGAATCAATCATCTCCGCATTAACTAAAAATAATAATACTAATATATTCTTTGATTTTTCTATTACAGAATTGGAGCGTTAATACCAGAAGTGTTGGCCGGCGTTCAATCTATTCATAAACAATTTAGTAAAACAATAGCACCTGTGTAGGTTCCTAACATAATAGAAACTGAATGTGATTCTGATTCAATCATCTCCGCATTAACTAAAAATAATAATACTAATATATTCTTTGATTTTTCTATTACAGAATTGGAGCGTTAATATCAGAAGTGTTGACCGGCGTTCAACTTTTAAATACGATAGCAGAAACAAGGGTAAGAAAATTTTCAAATATTTGTTTTTAGTATCACATAGCGTAAGATGTTGGACTCACACCTGATAAACAGTCATACCATAGTCTAGTATTCTCACAGTATGACAGAGCTGCATATAAACATTTCTACGACAAGTTAGATTGTTGGATTGCTGCCTACCTGTAGCTTTGTGGACTATTATAGTTGGGAAATTCTAGGTTTATGAGATATTGGTGGTACACAGTGCAATGACATGTCTCCACTCCTTTGTCACTTGCCATTTGCATGGTAGTGTACAGGCTTCTTCTAGTTAACTCCTTTACATGATCACTACATCTTACTGGCGCTCTGCCTCTTCTCTTCTTTCTACGACCATCAATTTCTCCACATTAAAGAACCGCAGATTACGATAGAAGCATATTAAGGTGAGGCGTACCATCACATTTACCCCCTGAAATATGGAAATGTACATTTTTCTGCTGGGATTGTCAGCACTCAATGCCAACACCATAACTTAAAAGAAACGATTCTTGCACATTCTCAGGCTATTATTGTGGATGTTTATTTAAAGGACCCATCCTATAATTCGGAAATTCTAGGATGAGTCCTGTGACAGCTCACAAATTTGCCCCATTACAACCTTATGTAATGTATTTACCTAAATAAATTGCTATTTATTAGAATTGAGGGTTATATTAATGTTGATAAAATAATTAAAATTACTGAACATCGTTACAAGGTTGTATTGGGGCAAATTTGTGAGCTGTCACAGGACTCATCCTAGAATTTCCGAACTATAATGGATTTTTGTAATGTTCAAACAACCCATCTTGCAGATCAGTTCAGTTTGAGCCCACCACCACCCATGATTTTATGGGGAATAAAGTAAGCCTTTATCCAGCGCCGCCAACGCTACAAAATCAATATCTTCTTTATTTATTATGAACACTAAGTTCAAGTGGGAATTTAGGCTAACTCAATAATAAAACTAATGACTTTTATAGCGTTTCTTGAGAAGCAAAGTTGACTGCTTACAACAGCATTTTACTCCTGACTTAACGGATGTGGTAAGAGACTGAAAAGAGTCGAATAAGTGCTGTAGAAATAGATGCATTTAGAAGAATACACGGGGTGACAATGTATGACAGAATACGGAATGAAGTGATTAGGGATGAGTGTGAACTCAAGCTGATGTGTTAAGCAAGATGAAGAAGATCACTCTGAGACGGTTTGGGCATGTACAATGAATAAATGAAAAAAGACTAAAAAAAATGTATATAATGCAAATGTGAATGGAAGGTGTGGTAGAAGAAAATCATGAAAGGTATAGTTGGATCGAGTACACTATATTTTTAAAGGAAATGTAAAAAGTTAAAGGATTCGTAGATGTATGAGAAGATGTAATGCGATAGGAAAGCCTAGCGCTTTCTAATTTCTGTGTACCCCAATAGGGGAGACGTCATAATAGGACGGCTATCTATAGAAATTGTTTAATTTATTGAAATTTTGAAGATTTTTTTTTAATTCCAGTTTTGACTGAGCAACCCTCAATTAACACTTGTCATACCCAAAACTCATCCATAACCACAAACATTTCTTGTGTCCAACATAAGTTTCCATTTTTAAAGTAAGTTTTTCCAAAATAACCTTTTCTGTTTTTTTTTCTTCCAGGATTACATTAAACGTGGGCCATCAGATTGGAATCCCGTTATTAGTGTAAGTTGTATTTCTAAAATAATCCTTTCCGTTATTTCAGTTATTCTTTTTATTTATTTACTATCCACAACACAAAATTTACTATCCACAACACAAAATTTACTATCCACAACACAAAATTTACTATCCACAACACAAAATTTAAAACTTAGAAGAGTACAAGAACATAACAATCCATAAAACTACCATTTTGTGGATATATGGAAACACTTAGCTAAAGATATCTTTATGTTTTGCTGAATTGTCAAATCGGACGATATGTAGAATAGGTGAATGGAGATTCCAGTTTACTTCTTACGTTTTTGGTGAAGAGATTCCTTTTTAGCAGGTAGAAGTTTGTCGGAATAAAAACACAATAGAAATTCCAGTAGATAAGAATATATTTTTTCGTTCTTTATGATCGGCCCACCGTAAGCTCCTTGATTCGATCGTGTATGCTGTCACGGCTTGCAAGCGCTACGCATACCACACACAGAGGGTTTCCGATCACTATAGTGATTATTTAGGAAGGGCGGCGTGTACGGAACATTTTATTATAACACGTACAGGTATATAGTCACAAGCAATGGTAAAACACAGATGATACATACAAAAAAAATCAATTGTCGAAGGTTGATTTTTGTTGTACTCACTCAAAACATGTGGAGAACCCAAGCGCCGAACTTCTGGACTTTTCTCATTGGTTTGAGATGGTGGTATACAGTCATGTGACTACTATTCATCTGCTCAGCCAATTCTACGGTGGTTTAAAGGGGATCTTCATGAATAATATGGTTTAAGCGGTCCTCATCGAAGTCCACTGGTCGCCTGGAACGCTCCATGTCTTTCAGTTAGAAATTACCGTCTGAAATGCAAAAACCATCGACGAGCTGCCCTTTCATTTATAGTATCTTCACCGTATACTTTGCAAATATCGCGAGCAGCTTTGGCACCTTTATTCCCTCGATTGAACGCGAACATAAGGAGGTGTCGAAAATGCTCACTTTCGTCTACTTTACATTCCATTTTGAAGGCTTGTAATCAAATAAAATAATATATGTAACTTAAAAGCAAACACAATATCTTGTAGAGCAGAAAATTTTCTTTCGAATGACATATACTATATATAACCTTTACCATTTTGTTTTAGTTTTGGTGCTCATTTTTAAATTTGGAAAAAATGGACACAACTTATGTTAACACCCAATACAATACGTTAGAAAGTCAGTATAATGAAAATTAGGTTAATCATCAGTTTAGAGAAAAACAATTTTTCCATTTATAAAAAAACTATTCGATTTGTAAAAAAAAACTATTTTACCACATCCCTTTGAGACATTACATTTAAAACGTTACAGGGACCATCCAACATTTTCTCTAGTATACCAACTGTATATCTTGTCCGTAAAATATCCACTCCAGGCAAAATGATAGTGATATTTAGGTTCTCAACCTTTATTTTTTTATCATAACTACTATTAACTTTGTAATAAAAGTAAAATATGTTGCTTGTAAAAATCATTTTTTATCTCGAAAGATTGTCAAACCATCAAAAAATGTTTCTTGTCCTGGACATGATTCGGTCAGTTTATTAGCAACAAATTTTGAATGATTTCGTTTGTACTTCAAAGTGTATTTAATCCAGCTAAAATATTTTCATTAAACATTCGGGTTGGGTTACATGGGGACTGGGGACTGAGGGAGGCATGGGACGACCTCGGCGAGCAGCGGAAAGATTCTTGGTATATATGTGTTTGCCAGATGTTCACAGTTCGAAGCACTGACTTTGGCTCCAATGAAGAAGTGATTGCCGAAACTAACGCCTATTTTGAAACTAAAGATAAATCGTTTACACGGCTGTCATAGAAAAGTTAGGAAAGCGTTGGAATGAATGTATCGCTCTTGAAGGAGACTATGTTGATGAATAAAGAAGAATTTTGGCAAACAAATGTTGTTTTAGTAGTTAGTTCCGGGACTTATTGATCGATGTGTTATTATGCTAAAAAGAAAGGCATTATAATAGTAATTATTTTTTTCAGAATAGTTAAGCATGTCAGTGTGAAAATTAGAATTTTAAAATCAATACAATTTATTAAGCGATAAGTGATGAAGTACAATTTACCACCAATCATAACTAATTAAGTGAAGTGAAGTAGTGAAATAATTCAAAATTACAGTTTTGCAAATTCTTCACATTTTGTGGAATAAACTGTACTTAAATTTTAAACTGCAGAACTTGTATTTTTCAGGTTATTGTATAAACATTTCACTTGATTACATTTTGTGGAATAAACTGTACTTACATTTTAAACTGCAGAATTTGTATTTTTCAGGTTATTGTATAAACATTTCACTTGATTACATTTTGTGGAATAAACTGTACTTAAATTTTAAACTGCAGAATTTGTATTTTTCAGGTTATTGTATAAACATTTCACTTGATTACATTTTGTGGAATAAACTGTACTTAAATTTTAAACTGCAGAATTTGTATTTTTCAGGTTATTGTATAAACATTTCACTTGATTACATTTTGTGGAATAAACTGTACTTAAATTTTAAACTGCAGAATTTGTATTTTTCAGGTTATTGTATAAACATTTCACTTGATTACTAGAGTAGGTACTTACTTGGACCAAAGTATTTTACTTCCCAGTGGTTCCTAATTAACTAGAATCCAATGTACTGTATTTATTAAAAAATCTGTTCTCGAAATGGATTATATATTCAACATTTCGCTTACTTATTAAAATCTTTCTTTTTTACAGTTGTTGGTGCAGATCCTTCAAGATATTAATGATTAACTTTAAATTTTTATTGATCTGGACTGAACGGTTGCATAAAAATTGCTTCATAGTTATAAGATGGATACTAACAACCTCCATGACTGGTTAGACACATGTCTCCTTACCTTAAAGTTGCGGGTTTGATTCCAATTTTTTTTTTAATATTTTTAGTCTGGTTCTTACTTAAGGCCTTGTTACAATCTTTCTGATTAGTTGGGAGAGTTTGCCACATGGCAATAAACCCACCAGGTTGTACTATATACAATGAAAATGCAATACAATAGTATATTGTGTGGGCATAGGGTTCTCAGATTTTCCTGATTTAAGACATATGTTCCTCCATTTTAAGATGTATGTTCCGTAGTTCTAAGATTTCCATTTCAGAATGTCTCGTAGTCCCAGATTCCTGAATTAAAATTTTTATTCAGGAATCTGGGATGATTTAGAACGATTTAAATTTTACAAATGATTATTCAATGTTTTTTCACGTACAATTATTGAAAACAATGCAACCAAAATATTTTTGTTTCTCTAATTCACATTCAGTGGATCGATATGATATACAGGCGGCCCTCGACTTTTTCACATAATTGGTTCCTGAAAATGTGTGCGAATGTTGAATGTTCAAAAGTAGAGAGATGTAAAAAAACACCAAAAAATTTATTTTAAAATATTTATTATTATTACCCTTTTTTCTATTCTTGTTAAAGAGTTCTATAACATGCTGTGTCTTTCTCAATCGCCCTACGTACTTGAAATATACGTTCTCCATTGGGATCACATTCTTCCATGATAGTCACAAATTTGTCAAGATGCATGAAGGCTTCATTTGTATTTTTGATCGTCAAAGTCTTGATGATTTTATCAGCTTCTTCTTCCTCACTTTCATCGTGCATTTCATTTAACTCTTGTTGCTCAATTAAGTATTCATTTGACAGAGGTACTGAGTGAGATTCAATCAATTCATTAACATCTTCGTTATTGACGTCCATGTTTAGTTCATTCATTAGGCTAACTATTTCATCCGTGATAGTTTCCGGAGTTTGTTCAGAATTTATAAAACCACTCATCATTTGTGGGCATAATTGTTTTCAGGGACCTTTCATTGTTGACTCTTTTATTTCAGCCCACGAGTCTCTAATATTGTTTATTGCGTTCCATATATTATCATCATCATCAATGGCGCTACAGCTCATTGTGGGCCCCGGCCTCCTCCAGCAGTCGCTGCCATTCCCCCCTATCCTGGGATGCACTCCTCCAGCCCCTGATGCCAATCACGTTTGCATCATTCTGCACCCCATCCATCCACCTAAGCCTCGGTCTACCCACGCTACGTCTTCCTTGGGGCTTGGAGAAGAGTACTTTGTTAGGCATTTCCTCTTCTCCCATTCTTGCTACATGCCCCGCCCAACGTAGCCTCCCAATTTTGATGTATTTTATGATGTTGGGCTCTTTGTATATGCTGTATAACTCCTCATTATATCTCACTCTCCAAGATCCATTTTCCTGTATGGGTCCGAATATTTTTCTGAGTATTTTTCTTTCAAATATTAGAAGGGAAGATTCGTTCTTCTTACTCAATACCCAGCATTCAGACCCATATGTGAGGACAGGTCGTAGTAGTGTCTTGTAAATGGTAAGTTTTGTCCTTCTGGACAACAACCGAGATATAAGGTGTTTTCTCAGACCAAAGAAGCATCTATTTGCCATGAATATTCGACGTTTAATCTCGATAGATGCATCATTAACACTTGTCACTATGGATCCCAGGTAGGTGAAGGTGTTTACACGTTCTATTGTATGCGAACTTATATTAATCGTGGTAGGTGTCTGGTTATTACGGGGTGCTTTAGTGGCTATCATATATTTGGTCTTATCGGAGTTGATGCGAAGTCCCATTCTGTTTGCGGCCCTCTCCAACTGAACAAATGTCTCCATCATTGCTTGTGGGGATCTACCAATAATGTCAATATCATCCGCGTAGCCCAGTATTTGGCTTGATTTGTAGAAAATTGACCCATTTGTCTGTACTCCGGATTCTCTTACACACTTCTCTAGAGCCATATTAAAAAGTACACAAGCTAGTGCGTCTCCTTGACGCAGTCCATTCATTGTGTAAAATATATTATAGTTCTTCCAAAAAAGTGGGAGCGACTGCCTGGAAGCGAACAATTTTTACATTATCGACAAAAATCTTTAAAAAAATAATTTTTGTAAAATGTGCGAAAGTCGAGGACCGCCTGTACTGTTTTCTAATGCCGGAAAAGTTATTTGACTGTTGACTTTGATTTGACTCAATAAAACTAAAATCTACAACTACATTTTAACAAAAAAAAAAGTTTAATTAGTCAAAAGTATTGCTAAATAAATTATAATAGATTGTTAATACCTTCCGAGTCCAAATCACATCAAACATAATGGAAAAAGTGAAATGGGCAAAATCAAATATTATATTAACTATCAATATTGTGGCGGCTATCATCAACTTTAATTTTACTTCTTGGTGACTCTTAGCAAAACCATAGTAAATAAATATCTTTGATATATATAAAAAAAAACAGCAAATCTCTTTGTTATGTAAAGGAAACACCGTAACAAACTTCTTTGACATATATAGGAACACAGTAGCAAATCTCTTTGTTATGTAAATGAAACACCATAACAAACTTCTTTGACATATATAGGAACACAGTAGCAAATCTTTGTTATGTAAAGGAAACACCATAACAAACTTCTTTGACATATATAGGAACACAGTAGCAAATCTCTTTGTTATGTAAAGGAAACACCATAACAAACTTCTTTGACATATACTATATAGGAACACAGTAGCAAATCTCTTTGTTATGTAAATGAAACACCATAACAAACTTCTTTGACATATATAGGAACACAGTAGCAAATCTTTGTTATGTAAAGGAAACACCATAACAAACTTCTTTGAAATATATAGGAACACAGTAGCAAATCTCTTTGTTATGTAAAGGAAACACCATAACAAACTTCTTTGACATATACTATATAGGAACACAGTAGCAAATCTCTTTGTTATGTAAAGGAAACACCATAACAAACTTCTTTGACATATATAGGAACACAGTAGCAAATCTCTTTGTTATGTAAAGGAAACACCATAACAATCTTCTTTGACGTATATAGGAACACAGTAGCAAATCTCTTTGACAAATATAGATAAAACCATAGCAAACCTCTTGAGAAAGCACAATAGTAAATCTCTTTGTTATCAAATTAAAATATCATAGTAAATTTATTTAATATAGTTAAGAGAAACACTATAGTAAATCTCTAACATATCAAAAAGAAGCATCGTAACAAATCTATTTGCTATCGATGAAAAACATTATAACAAATCTGTTCGATATATATAGGAAATAATATAGCAAATCTCTGATGTCAATGGGAAATACCATAGCAAAATTTTTGAATAGATAAATATCACTAGGAAATATCTGATAAAAGTATTGAGAGATGCCCTCTAGGTTACACAAAAAACAACCGCAAATACAACTAATGAATTCTATCTCAAATAAAAGTTTAAGACATTGAAACTGTAAAATGTAGATGGGCAGATACAGTCAGAACAACAGGCATTGCTGGACATATAGATTTATTTTAAAGGAGTTGAAAGCCCCAGAAAGCAACCATGCTGGATATATGATATGCTAAAATAGAAGACAACACGGCAACAAACAACAATGGACAGATGATTTTGTAGAAGTCGTAGAGACCTACTCGTATGTTTAGCAATGAACTAATTAAAAGGCAAAAAATTATTGTATTATTTTATATTTAACACTTTTGTTATATACAGTACAACCTGAGGGGCTTATTGCCATATGGCAATGTCTTCCAACTAACTAGAAAGATATTAAAGAAGCTTTAAGTTAAAACCAGACTGCAATCTTGTTTTAAAAAATTTGCATACCAGCGGGAATTGAACCAACAACCTCCGGGCTGGAACTTAAAATTATAAGCAGGTGTCAAACCAACTAGCCTATGAAGGTTGAGGTGATAAAAGTGAAATAAGAACTAGTCTAATTAAGACTTTATTCTTTGTAATCTCATTGTTAACTTTTTCTGTACTAACTCAGAAATGTTATCAAAAGTAAGGTTTACTAATAAATATAATATGTGATGAAGTTGATCTCATATGTATTGTACTTGATGTAAAAGTAAGGTTTATTAATAAATATAATATGTGATCAATTTGATCTCAAATGTATTGAACTTGATGTAAAAGTAAGGTTTATTAATAAATATAATATGTGATGAATTTGATCTCAGATGTATTGTATTTTATGTAAAAGTAAGGTTTATTAATAAATATAATATGTGATGAAGTTGATTTTAAATGTATTGTACTTGATGTAAAAGTTTTATAGATCCTAGAAAAGGGGACACAGTCGTAGAGTGCTGTTGCCAAAAGTTCAAAATGCTTGTAACAATATTTCACAGCTGTATGTACACTTGTTAAATATTAAGTGCAATGTATTTTTTTGTACATAACTAAAATAAGCATCCCCACCTTAGCGGGCTAAAATGAATCAAAACTGTGTATACTCGGCATTTCACAGTATACATAGGTCTGTAAATATGAAACCGGATTTTTTTAATAGAAAATACACATTTATTGTATGAAAATGGTAAAAAATATTTTATTCCAAGTATCGCCCATCGCTAGCTACACATTTTTCCCATCTCTCTGGCAATTTGTGGATGCCACATCAAAAAAACTGTTGCTCTTTTGAGGCAAACCAATCATCGAGCCATTTTCGTAAGAAGTGAAGCGCTGCTCAGCAAGTGCGTGTCCCATCAATGCAAATAAGTAGTAATCGGATGGAGCCAAGTCTGGTGAGTAGGCCGTATGCGAAAGTGTTTGCCAACTAAACGCCTCAATCGTTTCCTTGACCGGTTTCGCTGTGTGCGATGGGTGCATTATCATGAAGCAAAATCACATTGTCTTGCCTCTTTTGATATTCTGGTCATTTTTCACACAATGCTTGGTTCAAATCCAGCATTTGTTGTCGGTAGCGTTCAGTAATAACGCTTTCGCCAGGTTTTAGCAGCTCATAATAGATAACACTCTTCTGATCCCACCAAACACAAAGCATTGTCTTCCGTCCATAGCGATTTGGCCTTGCAGTCGATGTCGCTGGTTTGCTTGGAGTTCCCCATGATCTTTTACGCTTAGGATTCTCGAAATATATCCATTTTTCATCGCCAGTCACAATTCGATGGAGGAATGATTTTCTTTTGTACCTGGAGAGCAGCATTTCCCAAGTGGTTTTTCGGTTTTCTTGCTGTCATTCAGTTCATGTGGAATCCATTTTCCCACCTTCTGGATCTTTCCCATGGCTTTCAAATGTATGAAGACGGCTTCTCATGTCACATTTAATTGATCCACGAGTTGTTGCGTTTGAGCGTCATCCTCATCCAACAATGCTTGCAATTCGGCGTCTTCAAACTTTCTCGGTGGTCTTCCACGTTCTTCGTTTCCACGTCAAAATCGCCACTTTTGAATTTTTAAACCACTCAAAGCAATGTGATTTACCAAGAACATGCTCAACGTAAGCTTCGACAAGCATTCGATGCGATTCTGCAGCAGTTTTCTTTAAATGGTGACAGAAAATCAATGCTGTCCATAAATCGTAGTTTTCAGGCACAAAAACATACATGTTCAACGCTATGAAAACATATGTAGTTGTATTAAACTTGTATTGTTGTGAGTTAAAAGTCTTTGACAAATGTAAACACAAGAAAAAGACGCCAATGACGCAGTTTGACAGTCACTACATTAACAACCGAGGCATCTATGAGTAAATTCCGGTTTCATATTTACAGACCTGGTACAGCACAACTCCAGAAATATATTATTGCAATTTGGATATTTCACCCGTTTATATTATTTTCCTCCGGTATCGTTTCATATTTACATACTTGCAATAGTTGAAACCTGTTTTCTACAATATTTTTCCACAATTAACATTTAGTAATGTATTGTACATCCTTCAAAAAAAAAATTTTGTAATATACTTAAAAAGAATAGGAAACTAAAAGATTTTTTTGTAAATAAGATTGCCAGTCACTCGAATTAATAATTATAAAAGACTGATTTTACCTGTTTTACTGCTGGACATTTTTTTCAATACTATAAAACGTCTATATATGAGTGGGTCAGAACCAGACATGACTAATCCACAAAAATATTAAATTTGAGTTAGGCACATACACTACATATTTATACCCATTTCTATCAGAACCAAACAAGATTATGAGTTTATAGTTCACCAAAGTGCAGACATCTACCGTTACATTTTGGAAACAACAGAAAACAAACCATTTTTTAATAGATCTGCAACTTTGAAGTCAATTATCTCAAAACAAAAGAAATGTGGGTTAGTCATGTCTGGTTTTGACCCACTCATATATCATAGACTCTCAGCACTTAAATGGTTAATGTTGTTTTTATAAATAACTGACTTTAACACTTGCCTATCTGTGATGGATAGTGAGTGAACAGGCCTTATATTTTATTTAATTTCTCTAAATATACAGATTGCAGGGTCTTCATACTTTATGTATTCCTAATCAAAACCTCTATGATTTGAATGATGTCATTACGAAATAAAAACATTTATAAATATCCACAGAAATGAATATTTTATATTAGATCGACAATTTTTCGAAGTGTGCCAAAAAGGTGCACATGACTCATTCATTTTTGACAGTTCATTCAGCTTAGGAATTCGTCACCAGTTTTATAATCCTGATTTTTGTTATTTTTTATCTGGTATGTTTTTTCTATTGTTATTTTATATCTGGTATATTCTATTGTACCGTTACTCTTTTTATGATAAATGTATATTTGTTACATTTTTCTTTATTATTTCATTTTCAAAAAAGTAATAATTGAGAAATAGCGATTTGGGATTTGAGGCGACAGGCAATATATCAGAATCAGAAGATTTTGTCGAGAAAAAGAACCAGGTTATTCTGCAATGTTTGTCAAACACCTGGTAAACACCAGGTGTTTGTTAGCTTTTGTTTCTATTCTATATACTAAACAGTATATAGAATAGAAACAAAAGCTATTTCATGCCCCAATTGCGATAACTTTCTCCACATGATTAAACTTTGATTATATGTTTGTCCTATTTTCTAATTTTTTGCAGTGTTTATATTTTTCAAATTGCATATTTAATTGATTTGAATTTTGTGTTTGTGTATATATATTTATTTTTGAATTTATATATTCATTTTATATTTTGTTAATATGTTATTTATTGTCTTAATTCGAATTTTATTTTTATTGCTAAAAAATACACGCTACATTTGATTGTATTATTATTGCACCGTAATTGTCACTGTACAAACGAAATTCCTTTAGAAATGTCGTCTCTCTGTTTCAGCTCTTATTTTATAATTTCTTGCACTTATTTTATATTAGTCGACGTTTTAATGCATAATAAAATGATTTTTATAGCTAATTACAAAAAATAACCTAGCAAATTTTGCATAATTTTAATTTAAAACATACATTTTTTACTGTACACTTAGAGTCCAACAAGGTGGCTGGCATAATAAATAACTAACTGCCAGAAAAAACTGTGAAAAAAAAGATGACAAATAAAAATATGTAGATTGTCATACTCATTGCATATTTTATACTTACGCATTTGTTACAAATCTATGTTATTCATATTAAATTGTTATTTTACTGTAATAAATATTAAAACTAGTTTTCCTAATGATATTTTCAAAATTAAGTAAATTCAATGATTCAATGTGATTCAAATAATTCAATGTTAACCTAAAATGAAATTTATATGAATAAAGAGAAGAGTACAATTAGTAGAATTAAATTTGTACGTGTAAAGAGAATAGTACAATTAGAGAATAGTACCCCGTGGTCCTCTGTAGTACAATTTTTATTTAAGTAATCCCAAAAAAAAAATATATATATTTTTTTAACAAACGTCCACATTTAGAAAATTACAAAGTAAGGACCTAAACTGTTAAAAAATCCTATGGTTAAAATATCAATTGACTAACGCTAGTAAGTTAAAGTCCACACGGCGTAAGGAAAGAATATGTGACTGTATTGTAGGTACACAGCTTGTGATTGTGTTAGTCAACTCCTGCGTGCTGATTGGTCAGTTTCTAGTATTAGTGTGTTATCGTGTCAAAAAAATAGTGTCACCATGATCAAAGGGTATGTTGATTCTAGAAATGTACAGTTTACATTGAATACAGTGGATCAATTAGTAATAGAAAAAGTTTATTTGATAAACTCTGAAGAGAAGAGCAGAATATGTAGCCACGTGAAAGACATAGAGTCGGAATATTGGGAAAGAGAAATCATGTTTAACCATATAAATGAAAACCACAATTTCATAAGAAGTTTAAATGAAGCAAGTGTTAGTGATTCATCGTCAGACTGAATAATTTTATTTGTGAAATAATGAAATGAAATGAGACTGTTTCTTTTCTAAATTTATTTATTTATAATAAATTAAGTTCTTTTTGTATTTTTATATTGTATTGTTATGTTTAATACAATGTCTATCTGTGTTTCTTCGTTTCTAAAAAAACAACTAATAATTTCCATTTCTTTAAAATTTTCCATTGTGTATTTGTAAATAAAATATAAGGTTTGTTAGAAATAAATAAAACTTCTTGTTTCTTTCAAACTTTCTTTTTCTGTATCAATAAACAAATATTTGTTCTAAACATAAAAATCCCCTTCTGTAATTTTTAAATGAATGATAAATAAACTAATTAACCTTTCCTTCCCTGTGTTGGGTATCTTCTACACGTTGCTTCTAATAACCATCAATATCTCTATAAATATAATAAATACAAGGTTAAGATTTTAGGTATTCCTCCATAATATATTTACGCATTCATTTAAAAAATAATATTAATAATAATCAGAATTTATCGACTACATCGAGGTGTTTTGTAAAAATCGAAAACAAATTCGCATTTAAACGCTGCGAGTGCCTCGTCTTGACGATAGGTGAATAGTATGCGGGAAGCGCGACACTATATTCGCATCTCACTCTTGCATACTAGACTGAATTGCGAGGAGCTGAATTGTCTCAACTTCGCAAGCAAAGGCGTAAGCGCCGGGGTATGCGACTGACGTTCCGCGCCACTAGTAGCTTCTAGGCTTGCAAATAGGTTAGACGTACGCCCGTTCCGTGAGCGTTTTTTAATGTTTTCAGATGGTTTTCAGCAAATAAATCTCAATTATTATAATTTTTAACTTCAATTATAATTAATTAAGGGGATTATCTATGAATGTTCTTATTTTTCCGATTTAAAATCGCAAATTTTTTATTGCGTACTTACTACCCAACACCGGAGCACGCGTATTATTTTTATCACCGTAAGGGAAGGGTTAATCTGAATATATAATAAATAAAAAATCATGGTCACCCTTCTACACTATTCTTTCCTTACGGCAGCGCGGGGACTCTAGCAGTGTTTCCTTGCGTCCACACCAACACGAAAATATGTGGATCCAGTGCTTCCCAATGTAATTGCCGCGGTATGATATCGACGTTTATCGGTTGTATCTGTCAAAACATTGAGAAAGCTTGTTCGTGTACTCATCTTGCGTATCAACATGTTGAGTGTTTCAACTCTTAAAATGTTTAACTTAATTTGGATTAATCGTGTTTTTCATCATTGGGGCTCGAGTGGCCCCCCCAACTATCATGGATAATTGGCGCTCTACTGTACTTCTTGAATCACCTTTTTCAATAATATTCACTCTGTATTTATTTCCTTTAAGCCTACGCCTCAATAAATAACTGTCATTTTATTGTATTATATATTTATATAACTTATAATTAATGTATTCTAATTCTGTTGTCTCGAGATGATTGTAAAGTTTTATTAAAAAAATAATTTTATACTTTTTATATTAGGTGTACAAATAAGTTTCCGCCGTTTTTTATAAAAAATTGGGCATTTATTGTGAAAGAACGGAACCTCATGTTTTATTCGAAGTATTGTCCATCACTTGCCACTACTTTTTCCCATCTTTCTGGCAGCATACGGATACCACGTCGGAAGAATGCTTCATCTTTTAAGGCTATCCACGAATTGACCCAATTTTTGGTATC
The DNA here is from genome assembly GCA_949825065.1 of Odontocerum albicorne. Lineage (NCBI taxonomy): Eukaryota > Metazoa > Arthropoda > Insecta > Trichoptera > Odontoceridae > Odontocerum > Odontocerum albicorne. Next base: position 6,178,241 of record OX463855.1, read on the forward strand.
TTCATATGATTTGAAGTGCTGCTCAGACAGGCCATGCGTCATCGATCGAAACAAATGGAAATCAGAAGGAGCAATGTCTGGTGAATACGGCGGGTGGGGTAAAACTTCCCAATTGAGTGTTTCCAAATAGGTTTTGACCGGCGCCGCAACATGCGGGCGAGCATTATCATGCAGGAGAATAATTTTGTCGTGTCTGGAGTAGTAGTGGGTGTGCTTTTCCTTGAGTGCTTGACTCAATCTCATCAATCGTGATCGGTAGACAGCCCCAGCAATGGTTTCGTTCGGTTTGAGCAACTCATAATACACGACACCAAGCTGATCCCACCAAATACACAACAAGAGTTTTTTTCCATGAATATTTGGCTTAGCCGTAGATGTTGAAGCATGGCCAGTGGGTCCCCATGATGTCTTCCTTTTTGGATTATCATAGTGGATCTATTTTTTATCACCAGTGACTATACGGTGCAGAAAACCCTTTCGTTTATGCCTGGCAAGCAACATTTCACATGTGGAAAATCGTTGTTCAACGTTTCTCTGAGTCAGTTCATATGGAACCCAATTTCCTTGTTTTTAATCATTCCCAATGATTTCGACCTATGTGACATTGCTTGTTGAGGCACTCTTAATGTGAGTGCGTTTGGCACGAATCTTGATCCAATAATACTTCCAATTCCGCGTCTTTGTACACTTTCGGCCTTCCGCTACGTTCTTTGTCTTCAATGTCAAATTCACCGTTCTTAAACTTTTGAAACCACTCACGACTTCTCTCACTTAAGGCAGCCTCACCATATGCTTCTACAAGCAATCGATGCGCCTCAGCTGCAGATTTCTTCAAATTGAAGAAGTAAATCAAAAGCTCCCGCAAATGACGCTTATTCGGCTCAAAACTTGACATTTTTGCACACAAAAGAATATATTATACTGATAAAAATTCATTAATATTTCAAGGTTATGTTGTTGACAGTGTCCAACCTTACGACAATGACGTTTTACATCTGACAATTTTGAACCATAACTTACTGGTGGCGCCAACTTTTGTCAAACGGCGGCGACTTATTTGTACACCTGATAGATGAGAATGTGTATGTACTACTTATAAATTTTTGAAAATAAATATTATTTTTACAAAGAATATTTTGTAATTTGTTTTATCAAACAATGTTTATTCCACTTTTTGTAACGGGCTTTCACCTCGAAGATGAGGTGAAAGCCTTGAAATTGGTAGGGTTATACCTTTACAAAAAGTGGAATAAAACAAATTAAAGGTGTTTGATAAAACAAATTACAATGTCTTTAAACCTCCACAATGTTAATGCCTTAACTATAAATAATAATGTAAATAATATTTTACTTAACTCAGTTCCTCATGTAGACCTGCCAAATTTATGATATACAACAGCATATTACCAAAGGACTTTTTGTGTTGATTCATGACTGTGGATGAAATTTGGATCCACCCTACACATCAGAGTCAAAACAATGGAGAACAGAAGTCCCGTGTGACTTCTAAATGACTATATTGCTATGTTTGACACAAGATATCTTTCAGATGGGATGAAAAAAAAATTTAAAATCACTGAACCAAGCGGTAACTCTCAAATATTAAGTTGTAAAATAAGTTTTTTCAAAAAAAAATATTTTACTTGCTTTTTTACAAAACTTTTCAAACTACCCTCCGTATTTAACAATGAAATATCTAAATCAGTTTTCAAAATTATGTTAAATTGTAAATTAATTAATTAATCGAAAATATCTGAAAATTTCAATAATGTTGGCCAATCCCAAAATTAGAGTCATGATCGATCAATTGTATAAATACCATGAAACGGGATTACAAAATTGATGTTGTTATTGTACATTAAATAGAATGGCTCTCCTTTTTCTATAAAATACATCCAGGACATGTTTATATTGTTCATGAAGTCGCTAAAAAGTCATGTAACAGAACTGACTGAAGACTTTGTCATGGAGGTGTGGCGGCTATTGTTGTAAAATCTGGGTTTTCATCTCAAAAAATTACATGTAAACTAAATTACTTTTAAACATATAGATTATCACATATCTTCACCTGGTTTATCCACGATTCTCCTTACAATATATAGGCCAGGATCATTGTTACCCATCTCGGGTTTTTTCAGGGAGTTGATTTCTTTGTTGAAATATACAGAAAGATATTTGTATCGCGTTGTCATAATTGGAGATGTCAATGTTCAGCTTAATAGAATAGGTTCAAATTCTGTCAAACACATTAAAATATTACATGATTTTGTATCACAAATAATAGTCTACTCATATTGCTAGGGGCATTCTTCATGTGGTTATTGTTCAGGAAAAATTTAAACCTGCGCTCTGTGATGTAATATTCTAGATTGTCTGATCATTGCCTTCTACTTACTAAATTTGAATTTGATCCGAGAGTACCAATGTATAAAAAAAAATACATTTATAAATCGGTCAATGTTTAATTTAGATAATTTTTGTCAAACTCCGAGTACAGAGAAAGGAAAAAAATATACAGGGTTGCGAGAGGTTGTATTGGGGAACGAGATCGTTAGAGCATAGAGCAATGGCTCTTTTTTCTTCAAGTTTACAGGGATATAGTTGCTATTGCTAAAACTTTTAAGTTTATTTAATGCGGGGATCAAGTGACACATTGTCAGCTCTTATATAGGGCAAGACAAACTTGTAACAACACTGTACTAAATACATTCAGAGCATTGTGGCACAGAGTATTGTGAATATGAAATGTACCCACATATCAACACGCCTCCTTACATTTATATTCACAAATTACAAACATGACAGAAATAAACATTAGTTACATTTAACTTTCAACTCAAAACAATATTTAAACTATTAAAAAAAAAACTTTTATCAACTTACATGTTACACAAAAATTCAATTGCAATTCAGTCAAATCAGTTTTCTGTTATAAACAAAATTTATATTAATTTCAACATTTCTCTGAATTTAACAAAAAAAGACATCATTGACAATATTTATATTTTAACTAGAATTTTTTATTTCACTGTCCATTGCATTTTTTCATTGTCCAGCTTTGTTAGTTGTTGTCGCCTCCTCGAAGTTAGCCGGAACTGTAGTATCACAAAAATTTGCAGAAACACAATAATATCCGAATTCTTCATCGAATCGAACTGGCGGTTTGATTTGTCTTCTTGGTATCGTTCCACTTTGCCATCATTCTTCACATCGTCCTCGGAGTTCTCATCATTATCACCATAACTGACATACATAATGTCTTCTTCAATAATGTCAACATGTCTGGCAACTAATATTCTGCCATTTATCAAAACTCTATATCCAACTTCGGTATATCCTAGTAAAATTCCAAACTCAGCTTTTTTATCCCACTTTGATCTTCTTTTTTCTTCAGGTATTCTAACATAAATTCTACTTCCGTACAATTTTAATTCATTTGCAGATGGTTTCTTTTTGAAAAATATTTCATAAGGTGTCTTCCTTACTACAGTATTTGCCAATATCCTATTTTTCTATTATATTTCTCCGCAGTACTACTCAATTCATGTACATGTGATGGGCACGACTTTATCTTTATACCCTTTTCTCTTGCAAATTTATATATTTTATTATTTATATATTCTCCACCATTATCACATCTTAATTCTTTTACCATCTTCCCAGTTAAATTCTGAATTTCATTTACATGTCCGAGTGTACGATGGAGTTTTTCTTTTGAAGTTAATGTTTTATTTGTTACATTTGCAAGTATTTTATTATTTGAAACATAACATTTTATCTTATATAACCCTTCATCCTTCTTCAGTGATTTTCGAGTAACTCAATAAATTTTGTTGCATTTCTTTGACATAAAAAACATTTTTTATAGTTACTATGGATTCAGTGTTATAAACAGGAAAGGAGACTATAATATCACCAACCTTTGTTGCCTCCAACATTCTTCCATCACCAACTTTCACCTTAATAGGATTTTGCAATATTACTTAGTTATCTAAATATTTATCATTATTTATTATATAATCAGTACACCCGCTGTCCAGCAACCAATCAATTTGATTTTTATTTAACATTATTTCTTTTATATTTGACGTGTTATTGTCGAGTATTGTTGCACAAAAAATTTTTTTGGGGCGACTATTAAAATTTGCTCCGCGTCCGCGATGGTTAACAAAATCACGACTACGCTCTTGATAATTTAAATAATAACCATTTATACAATATTTCGCCTGACTATGCCAACAGTACCTTTGAATGTGGCCAGTTTTACCACAATTATAACATATATTTTTTTGCATATTCGACTTATTTGTTGCAATCTTAAATGCATTACTTTTTTTAAATTTTTGAAGCACTTCACAATAATTTTTTTCTTATTGCGATTTTGATTTAATTTTATTTTTCAAGTATTCAACGGTTCTTTCCCTCTCCGGCAAAACATCAATCAAATCACCAATATGACTGTACTTTGATGGTAATGCTCTTAACATGTAATTCATTTTTTCTAGTTCAGTTACAGTGAACTAGAAAAAGCTTTTATTAGCCGGCCTGTTTTAGTTCGTTCACAGACCTCTCAAAAATATCGAAAAATGAACATAAATTTGAGTAATTCTTTAATTTTATTTTTTCTAAGTTATTTCTACACACGATTTGTAATGATGTGGAAGTTTTTAAGTACATATTATCAAATTTATTAAGTATTTCAAAAGAAGACTCACATTCATGGATGTATTCCAACTGTTTGTTGGTTATCGCGCCATATATATAATTAGTTGCTTGTATATCCTTTTCTTCCCATTCCTCCTGATTGTCTTTGACATGAGCCCTTCGCGGGATTACTTCTTTACATTTTTTTAATTGTAAGAATTTTAGCATTCTTACTTTCCATTGGAAGTATTCTTTACCGTCAAATAACGGTATATTAATTTCACTATTTCTCGCCATTTTTATTTAAATAAATACTTTTAACTTTTTTAATTCAATAATCACGGACCTCTAACAACGGATTTCTATAAACCGATCTCTAGCAACGCTATGCTACCATGTTAAGTTTATTTAATGCGGGGATCAAGTGACACATTGTCAGCTCTTATATAGGGCAAGACAAACTTGTAACAACACTGTACTAAATACATTCAGAGCATTGTGGCACAGAGTATTGTGAATATGAAATGTACCCACATATCAACAAAAACCTCTTATTGGAGGGCAAAAATTAAGGCAGAGAAAGAAGACCCTAAGCCGCTTTGGAATAGTTTTCGTGTCTATGAAAGTGGTTAAATTTATATATATTGTTCTTATTTCAAATGGTTTTGCAAATTTTTTTAAGAGTAAAATAGAAAAAATTCATACAGATATTTGTTCTACCTGTCTAGTGCCATCGGATACAAATTAAACAATGAAGGTGACATCACAGTCTCGCTTTTGCCTTAAGTAATTTAATCACCAAGGCCGAGGGCACACCAAAATGCTTGGTTAGGCGCTAAACTAGATTTAATGTGACTCATATACTAGGTGACTTCATGCATGACCACACCAAAGTGCTATGCACAAATTCATTTGACAGTCGGGAGCGATTGAGTCAACACACGATGCCACTCTCAAAACTAACCAATTTCATTACAACTTACCATCTTCATTTACTTCCTGTGCAACTTCATTCCAAAGTGATTTTATTATAGGTACATTTTTGCATAATTTGCTAGATGGATTCCACAAAGGCTCCCTTTTATACACAGCTGTCATTAAAACTTCCGCCATCTTGTAAATTAACCAACACGTCTGTCGCTCGGAGATTCACTCGGTGACTAATCGTCATGCAAAGTGGCGCGAAGCGTGGTGTGGCCACTGCGATACGTCGGTTAGCTGATATGTCGCCTAATTCGCAACATAGCTCTAAGCATCAAGCAAGGCTCCTTCCTGTTCAGTTTTTCTTCTTGACTCTCTCTTACAACCTCATTCCATCATACTTTTTAATTTTTAAGATTGTTTTGTAAATGAAACACAAACTGCTTGTTTTTAAATAATTTTATAAGGTACATTGTACCCCGTTGATGAATAATAAAATAAAACTCTTTAGTGCTGGCAATATTTGTCGTTTCTCGATTAGTAGTCATTATGTAGAGACATAGCAGCAACCCATTATGTAGAGTTGCTGTTATGTCATGTCTCTACATAATGGGTTGCTGCTATGTCTCTACATAATGGGTTGCTGCTATGTCTCTACATAATGGGTTGCTGTTATGTCTGTACATAATGGGTTGCTACCCATTATGTAGAGACATAGCAGCAACCCATTATGATGCCTCGCCGTGTCATTATTTCATTTCACCGTTCTTAGGAATGTTTTTCTACATGGAATTGGTAAATTGACAAAATAAAGAAAAGAAGTAATTGACATAACTTATATTTTATTTTATATTCATACAATCAAGCAATATGAAAATAATTCAAATAACCTTATATATAAAAAATTATATAATACACTGCTAAAAATATTTTAAAACAAAGAAATGCAATACACAATGTTTGTGTAAAATGTAATATGTCTAAAATTAAATATAAATTTCTATATTGTACATATTGTTACGAATTTGTGGATAAATTCAAATAATAAAATGAGTTTTGTTTGTTACAGAAGTAACATGTAATTGTATAACGCACATAGTAAAGTGACTCAATCTAAAACTATTTTTATATGACTATTGTAAGACACGAACATCAAATAATTCTTTGAATCAATTATCGGGTATATTTTCTACAAGAAACTATGAAAAATAAAAAAATATGAAATAATTAAAAATAGAAATTCAATTTTCAACAAATAATACTTAAATGTTACTTTATAAAAAAATCAGTACCACTAAAGGCTCAAAGCTACCTTCCAAGAGGATTACTGACTGACCGACTCGCTTCACTTCGAAAGCACTCATTTCCACCGTAGCTTTTTACCTCTCAAGGCACACTCACAACATGAGCACTTTTCTCAACACACTCTTGGTGTAATTATACACGGGTTTTTTTAAATATTTTTGTCCGTATCTAAAGTCCAAATATTCAGTGAGTTTCATAAGAAGAAAACATAACACACTCTTATAATATTAATCATCTACTTGATACATATATGTATATTGTCACATCCAAATAAAACGAGCGTCCAAAATTGGGAACAACATTTATAATGGGTATGTACGAGATCATGACTCTGGAGTAGCCCACAAGACCAATTTAAAAGATCTGAAGTTCAAGGGAAATTCTTCTTAAAATGCAGTCAGCGATCTGAAAAATACAAAACTTATTAGAAATACATTTATAAAACAAACAGTTTTATTACACACGATGAATAAAACAAGAAGTTTCCCTCTTACATTTTAGATAAGCTCGCATTTGGAACCGAAATTTCTTTACATAAGCCAATTATTAGCCCAACATGATTACCTTAATAAACAGTGCCCGGGTTCATCAAATCTATGGTATTTAGTCAATTTCCAATATGTGTAAAATTGGTTCAAGTATCAATAAAATTTATAAACAGTATTTTGTACAAAAATTCGAGCTTATTAATATAACTTGGCAGCACTTCTACAATTAGAAAAGAGAAATAAGGTTACAAACTTCACAAATTTTCAACCCACCAGAATTTCACCAAAAATAGAGGATATTTTCAAAAGTAAATTGCTGGTAACTTCTGTTGTACTCTTAATACGAGGGTTGCTACTTAAGTTTTGAGACAGACAAGTAAAAACAAATATTTATCTTCGAAAATAGCTTTATTATTTTTCAAAATACTCTCCATGAAGATCAATACACTTTTGCATGCGTTTGAACCAATTTTCGAAGCACTTTTTCCACTCCGAATGAGGTAACTTCAAAACATGCGTTTTGAACACATCAACCGCTTCTTTAGGCGTCGAAAAATGTTGACCTCGCAATTTATTTTTGATGATCGGGAATAAAAAGAAGTCATTGGAAGAAGTCATTGCCAAATCAGGGCTGTACGGCGGATGACCCATCAATTCGATGTTTTGAGTGCTCAAAAAGTTACTTGTTTGAGCTGATGTGTGAGGGCTCGCATTGTCGTGGTGGAGTATGATCTGTCTTTGGCGGTTGGTTTTCCTCATTTCTCCGAACACTTCTCGCAAATAAATGGTGGTGTACCATTCAGAATTGACCGTACGATGTTCCACTAAAGGCACTGTTGCGACATGACCATTTATACCGAAGAAACAAGCCACCATTTGCTTTGAAGTGCTTCGTGCGCGAACAACTTTTGTTGGATTTGGCTCATCTTGAAAGACCCATACAGTCGACTGCTGTTTAGTTTCTGGCTCATATGCATGGATCCATGATTCGTCACCTGTCACGATCTTATAGACGTCTTTTGAAGCACCGCGATCAAATTTTTTCAACATTTCTTTGGACCAATCGACACGAGCCTTTTTTTGAGCGATTGTCAAATTATGCGGTATCCAATGCGAACAAATCTTTTTGACGGCCAAATGTTCATGCAATATTGAATGTATGCGAGTGGAACTAATGCCCAAACATGCCTCAATCTCACGATAAGTCACATGACGATCTTGCAATATCAGTTCACGCACAGCATCGATGTTTTCTGGCATAACAATCGATTTTGGACGACCTTCACGAAATTCGTCCTGGAGTGAACTACGACCACGATTGAATTCGGAAAATCAGCGAAACACAGTGGCCCGGGATGGTGCTTCATCACCAAAAGTCGAAGAGAGTTGATCGGCACACTGTTGTTGAGTTAGTCCATGTCGAAAATCATAAAAAATCATCGCACCAAAATGTTCATGATTTAAGTCACTGTAAACAACACAAAGAGCACTCGTATGACCAAAACTTTCTGAGCATGTATACCATTAAAAATGTCAAACTTTACGATGCTGATGTCAGATTTGACATATCTACACTGGTGTTGCCATATCTCAAAACTTAAGTAGCAACCCTCGTAGTTAGGAAATGTACTTAGATTTATTTATTTTCTCAAAACAGGCTTAGCCCAATTACATTGAAAAATACAAGATGTGTTAACATTAAAAAAAATTATATAAAATAAAATATATATACAATTTTTTTTCTATATGCATACATACATACAGGTAGTCGTCGACTTACGACCACAATCGGGTCCGATAAACAGGTCATAAGTTGATCTGGTCGTAAGTCGGTTTATGCAATTATTTCGGTACACATGTAAATTATAATGCGTGATATATAACATAATACTGTTTTCTATGTTCTTATTATTATCAGTGTATCACCACTGTCGTTGATGAGGTTTCTTTTTTTATTATTTTTCGAGTTTGTCTTTGTTTTCTTTATCATTAGCATTCCTGATATTCGGATATCTTTACGTATTGCTTTGTTTTTTATTTTTACATTTGTTAGGATTAATTAAAAAAATATGCTACAGTAAAATTGGTTAAATGTTATATGTATTATTAAAACATGAAAATACAGTTGTTGTTATACATATAAAAAAATTATTGGCCGCTTGTTTGTCTAGATTGTTTGTTTCTTCTTCTCCTCGCATATTTCACGACATGGGCGAACCACATTGTGTGCCATCCGTTCAATCCTTACAAATGGTTCGATGTTTGGGTCCATTTCTTCAAAATGTGGAAGAAGTTTATTCCAAAGACAAGTAAATCTTCGGATAATCCCTTAAAGGGGAATTTTGTTTCTGGCTCCTACTCCTGTTCTTTTTCTGCTTCTCTTCTTTCTTCTTCCGCTACTTTTTCTTCATCCAATTCAATAAGTTCTTCATTCGTAAGTTCTCCAGACTCATGATCTAGTAATTCCTCGATGTCCTCTACCTCACACTCTAAAGACAGACCTTTCGCCAATTTTACTATTTTTTCTATAACTTCAAGTTCTTGTTCACTATCAAATTCTTCAAGTATTTGCGTAACGCTCATCACAATTTTCCCAGATACCATTCATGCACTTCTTTGTCACAGCCTCCCAGGCAGGAGCGATATTTTTGGTACACCTAAGAAAATCGTACTGCTTCCTAAACTCTCGCAACGATAGCTCTGTGTCAGCATCTATAGGTTATTCTGAGATAGTTAGCCTTAAATGTAGCAGTATAACCTTGGTCCATAGGCTGAATGAGTAGAGTTGTGTTTGGCGGCAAAAAAATAACTTTCACGTTATGGTGAAGATCAGATACATTGGGTGGATGTCCAGGTGCATTATCTAAGAGCATCAAAATATTAAAAGGAATTTTACTCTCCACACAATATTCATGAACTTGAGGAATAAAATAATTCACGAATCAGTCTTCAAATAGGGTCTTCGTCATCCATGTTTTTTTATTGGAACGAGAGTACACGGGCATTGTGTGCTTGTTTACATTTTTGAATGCTCGCGGGTTTTCTGATTGATAAATTACTAAAGGCTTGAGTTTGAAACCCGCAATATTTCCGCCAAGCAGCGGAGTCAACCTATTTTTTAAGTTTTTGATTCGGGCATGCTTTTGGCTTCTATATGGATGTAAACGCGTGTTGGCATTCGTTTACAGTATAATTCCATTTCATCCCCATTAAAAATTTGCTCCAGTAGATACTTTTTTTCCTCCTTCATACTGCTTAGTTACCATCATTTTTGTTTTCAAATCAATAGCCTTTCGTTGCTTCTTGGCACGTTGAGAAATTCACATTTTCCTTGTTGTAGACATCTCGGAACGGTTTAAAAAATGCTTATAATACCGATCGTGGATTGTGGTCGTAAAGTCGAACAGGCATAAGTCGCGTAGGTCGTAAGTCGACGACTAACTGTACACACAAACATACACATATATTCAGTTACTTAAATACTTTGATGAGTGCTTTCTAACGCGCTCAATCTTAGAACAAAATTTACTTTTGATTTTGATAATGTTATGTCAATATCCGAAGCAGTCCCGTTCTAAAGAGTTAAGACCCTTCCAACAGGTATAGCGGCTGGAAGACCTGTTCTTGCGTATGTTATTGAGAACAGTTCTTCCCGGCGTAATTGTTAGGAAGATTTAACCCTTTCTACTCCGTTGGCGACAATATGTCGACATGGTAAATTCTTTTGTAACTCCATTGGCAACTATAGGTCGCCATAATGTACATTTCTATTGTTTACCCTTAAAAAAGGTCTAGGTACCTATTAGAGCAGGTATAAACACTAAAACACTATTTACCAGTTTTGCAAGGTCATTGCTACCATTGCTTTCTAATTTACTACGGATCAATGAATTAAACAACGTCTCAACGATCAATGAATTAAAAAACGTTTAGATAAAGACATCAAACCAGATGGTAGACCAACGAAGCACTGCTGCAGACAAACGGGATGGCTCGTTTGGGTATGGGACAAGGCAAGTGTCTATATCAACTTACTAGAGGTAAGTGTTCCGGTTGTAGAGTTGCGGCTGAAATTGCTGGGTATGTTGTTGAAGCTTCTGGATCATAGTCTGTAGTACCTAAACAAAAGGCACGAGTTAATTCACATTCATTATTTTCATTATCTTAGTTTGTCATATTTTCTAAATTCTTAGTTTAATTTAACTTGTAACAACCACAAAAAAACAAGAATTTTTCCAGCTATTATGATAGAAAAACAAAATTGAAAGTGCTTAAAAAAATACATTGTACACTAGCGGTCATTGAAATGTACTCAGGTAAAAAATTGGTCAATTTTTTAGTTTTCAGGTAAAATTCTTGATCAGGGGGTAGGGAGGGAAATATTTTTATATAAAGAAACGTTTTAACAGCTTACAGCCGGCCGATAATTTCAATAGATATTTGCCTAGGACGGGCAATTTTCGTGCAAAAACGCATGTTTTCCAAAATTTATTAAAATCGTCGAAAATATTTTATTGGTGAATCGATTTTAATGAAATTTTCAAATAGTGTACAATAGGATGCATTTGAAAAGTTGATGAAATAAAAATGAAATTTTGATGTATAATTACGCTTAAATATGAGGGTGGTCCGATAAGTACTTAGCCTACAAAAGAATAACAAAAATTTTGGAAAAGTGGCGATTTATTTCTCAACATAATCTCCTTTGAGTTCGATACACTTGACCCAGCGATGCTCCAACTTCTTTAACCCGTCTGAAAAATACGTTTTCTGGAGGTCTGCAAAGTAGGCCTCCGTGGCGGCGATAACCTCCTCATTCGACTCAAATTTCTGCCCGGCGAGTGACTTTTTCAAATTTGGAACAAAAAGAAGTCGCACGGGGCCAAATCTGAAGAATACGGTGGATGGGGCAGCAGTTCGTAGCCTAATTCTACCAATTTGGCCGTGGCGACGGCAGAGGTGTGAGTCGGTGCGTTGTCATGATGGAAGAGCACTTTTTTCTTCGCCAAATGGGGCCGTTTTTTCTGCAATTCGGCGTCGAATCGGCTTAATAATTCGGCATAGTAGAGCCCTGTGACCGTTTTGCCCTTCTCCAGGAAGTCGATGTAGATCACACCTTTTGAATCCCAGAAAACGGTGGCCATCACCTTTCCGGCCGATAGGACAGTCTTCGCCTTCTTCGGAGCACGTTCGCCAGGCGAAGTCCACTGTTTCGACTGTTCCTTGGTTTCGGGTGTGTACCAGTGTATCCATGTTTCGTCGACAGTCACGAAACGACGCAGAAACTCCTTCGGATTGCGCTTAAACATCGTCAAACACTGCTCTGAAGTGGTCTCACGGTTGCGCTTATTGTCCGGAGTGAGCAAACGCGGCACCTATCGCGCCGACAGTTTTGTCATGCCCAATACTTCATCCAGGATATGACCCACGCGGTCTTTTGAGATGCCTACTGTCTCAGCTATCTCGCGCACCTTCAATCGGCGGTCTGCCAATACGAGATCGTGGATTTTTGTCACGTTATCCTCCGTGGTAGCCGTTTTCGGGGCACCTGGGCGTGGCTCATCGAAAACCGACGTGCGACCACGTTGAAACTCGTTAAACCAATTTTTGACGGTCGCCATCGAATGAGAAGAGTCACCGTACACAGCATCCAAGCGCTCTTTGATTTCGCTGCGCGATTTCCTTTTCAAAATCAAGAATCGAATCACCGACCGATATTGCTCTTTTTCCATTTTTCTCAAATCCGCGGACACGCTCGCTTCCACACGCGGTCAAAACAAAACTACGCGTCCGATTCGGCTGAAATTTTGACAGTAGCTGTCAATGAGAATGTACTACGCGATAAAAAATTGCTTTTGCGATAGTGGTACCATCGGGCGGTGAGGCTAAGTACTTATCGGACCGCCCTCGTATGTAATTAAATAATCATGTATGAAATAATAAATAAAAAATGTTGAGAACCACTGACATTCACCAGATTCGTTTATTAGTTAGAAGATAAGTTGCCGAACATAAAATAACACGTTTTGCTTCACGTTCAAGGTTGATTTTACAAAAAAAAATGTTTTGAAATATGTACTGCAGCACTATGCGCAACATGCATACAAAAATAAAGGGTCGCCTATTCATTCGTCTTGGGCCATAAATCGTATAAGTCGTCCCCTATGGGTCGTAAATATAAAACATATTATTAAAAATATCTTTGGATTTCGATTGTCCATATAAATATATTTTTTCACCTGATTACTTTTGCTGTCTTTCCTTTATTTTCTTGCACTAATATTCAACCGGATTTGATTATTTTATCGCACTAAGAACTTTTATTGCCAAAATCTAGCGTATTTTTTTTCACAAACTGAAGTTTATATGACACAATTATTATAATTTCACAATGAAATGCTTAAAAATATATATAAAGAATCCACGTAACTATTTTTATTTACAAATTAAAAGTTTTTTTATTATTATAAAATTATAAAAAGTTATTATTATAAAATGTCATTAAATTTTGATCAGTATTTTTTTTTGTATGAAATTCATCAAAGCACTTCCCTCTATGTAAGGGGACACCACAAAGTTTGCACATGAAGAGTGAATCTCCGCGTTTTTTGTTTGCTGTACACACTTTGCATGCTCTTCGCACAGGTTTTTGTTTGCTGTACACACTTTGCATGCTCTTCGCACAGGTTTTTTTGTCTTATCACTGATAATTTTCACTAATTGATGGTCACGAAGATTACCAGAAAGCCTTCCAGGATGATCAAAACGAGCATATCCGGTTGTAGTGCGAGAAGGTCCAGGTTGGGGAATTTGAGAATCTTGATTGTCACTAAAAATCCACGATTTTGCAATATTCAATAGAAACTTTTCATATTTTATTGTTTTCGGGGCGTTCAGTTTATTGTAAACAACAAAAGAATTAAATAAAGCGCAGTTACACAAATGAAAAGCAACTCTTTTTGTCCATTTTCGGGTTTTTCGCCAGATCGAATAAAATGCCATATATTGATCGGCATGGTCCACCCCTTTCATGTGGCGATTATAATCGAATACGCAGCTCGGTTTTCGAATGAATTCACCTGTGGTTCTCTCTTTTTTAGTTGTATTTTTAAAATCGCTGTTACGAATTGTTGACACCATTCTCACATTAGGTTTAGATTTCTTCTGTTTCCATATCTGCAATAAAACTTCGCCTTTACATTGATATTTCGTTTCTGATGGTGTCAATATTACATTTTTTTAAATATTCGGTAACCCTCTATGTATTCGGATTGTTCCGCAGATTCTAAATTTGTCTTTCAACAATTTAAATGCAAGATTGACCGAATTGTAAAAATTGTCCATGTAGATATTATGCAACAATCCGCGAAATGGACGTAAGAGAAAGTCAATTGTATCTTCAAGTTTCGTCGAAATTACCGAGTAAATCTTGAAATTAGAAATATATGCATTAGTGGACTCGCACACCATTCTGCAAAGGATTCCATATTTGACAATTTAGCTGGGATTATATGTCTTGAACTGCAATCTTCCTTTCCGTGGAATCATCGCTTCATCCAAGGAAAGGTTTTGATCTGGATTATAAACGGTTGCAAATTTTTCCGAAAAGTAATTTATCAAAAATTGAACCTTTACCAATCGATCCGTATTTTCTCCAATATCTTCATTATTGTTGAAATGGAGAAATGTCAGAATTTGCAGAAAACGATCCCTTTTCATCGTTTTAGAAAAAACTGTAGTCTCAATAATTGGATCAGTGGACCAATAATCCTTCAGTTTATTTTTTCGCACTTGACCCATCAATATTATCAAGCCAAAAAATATTTTTAATTCTATCACTGTGACATATCTCCCTTTTTAATGATTTTTTCGGCTCTTTGTATTTTGATTCATTTTGATCGTAGTAGCGATTTGTTTCTTTCACTACTTCATCAAAAAAATCGTCCCCAATGAACATCGAAGCGACACTTTCTTCACTTTGAGAGTTTTGTGGAAAGATTTTGATACCTGGAGCTCCACAAAAGCTCTGATTATTTCGTTGAGTGTCAGTGTCTGACCAGTCCATATCCGCATCACTTTCAGAATCGTTTTCGGAATCGCTCAAAAGTACTCGTACTTGCATACTACGAGGACCCCTTTTTCGTCTTGTTACTATGTCAGAACCACTATCCGAATCACTATCGTCTACATTATCATCACTGAGGTTTTCAGACAACGCGTCGTTATAATTTTCGTTATATATTGTATCATCTTCGGATTCCATTTTTTCACGTATATTGAAATTAATGAATTATTAGAAAAAAGGAAGGCGCAGAATTTTCGCGATATTTTGTTACACAATAAAAACAAATCCCGATCGAAAGTCCGACTGCAACATCGAAAAGTTGCACAAATACTAAAGTGATCAGGAAAGGGCAAGTATGAGACAAATTTTTGCTAGAAAAAATATAAATGGGATCCAGATGTTGGGATCGACCGCTCTTCAAATCTAGCCCTTCGATGGCACTCGTTGATTCGTTATGTCTCGCACACATATGGCAAATGGACCTGGTTCCAGATACCACTAACCAAAGACAAACACCACGGCGGATCGTCTCTGAATATTGAAAAAACATAGACCACATTGAACTTATTTTCTAATTTAACCGAAAGATGGTGTAGAGTTCGATGAAAAATAAATCCTTTCCATAAAATCAATTCGAAAATAAAAATCGCACAAATGCAAAACATATGATTTGAAAAAAAAAAGCGAAATCAGGTCAAATTTCAAAGTCGTAAAAACCTTAGAAATGGAGTTCAAATGTTGCAGGAATTGACTCTAAAGTTTGAAGCAAACCTAAATAAACGAAACTAATAAATATGTTGCTTTTTTTTTTCCAAGAAATGGCGTTTAGTTCGACTGTATACAATCCGCGCAAACGCGGGACCCGTCCTAGCGGTACAAATAAAATTTCCGCGCTAGCGCGGGATCCGTCTCTAAGGTGTTGAGTGATTACTGCACCAGTAGTAGTTGTGGTTTTTGTGAAGGAGAGTTAGAAAAAGCGAAAATAAAAAACATCCTTAAAAAATGAAGAAAATGAACCCATTGAATAAAACGAAAATTTCGACCTTACATAAAGAAAATAAAAGTTCCCGCGAAATTGCAGCGTTGGTAGGCTATAGTCAATCTGCAGTGACTAAATTCATAAAAAAATTCCAAAAGACTGGGTCTGTAGAGCGCAAAAAAGGAACAGGACCAAAGCGGAAGACGAATGCTCCAGAAGATCGCATTTTAAAAAGGTTCTGCGCAAACAACCGTTTTAAAACTGCCGTTAATATAAGAACAGAGTTCATCAAAGGTGGAGGAACAGAAATAAGTGTGGAAACGGTACGGAGAAGACTTAGGGAAGTTGGTTTTATGGCGAGATCACCGGCGAAAAAACCACTTCTCTTGCAACTAATAGACTAAAATGGGCAAAAATTTACTGGACATGGACTAAGGAGGACTGGAGTAAAGTCATCTTCTCGGACGAGAGCAAATTTAAGTTGTTTGGCTCGGATGGGCTTCAGTATCTAAGAAGGAAAACTGGAGAAATGCTTGACGAAAAATGCAACAGGCCAACGGTGAAGCATCCAGCCGGGAAAATGGTTTGGGGATACTTTTCATACTATGGAGTTTATGATTTGGTGTTTGTCGATGGAACGGTGAATGCAGAAGTTTATAAAAAGATTGTGAGTGACAACCTCGTTCCATCCATTGAAGAACACCTTTCTCATATAAAAGACTGCATTTTCCAGGACGATTCTGCGCCCTGCCATCGGACCAACACGGTAAAAGTTTTTTTTTTTTTTTGATGAATCATTAACTTTAATTTAAGAAAAAAAAACCACTAACATTTATCTTTCTTATTTTGACAGGTAAAGGATTTAATGGAAAAACACGGAATTAAAACGTTGGCATGGCCGGGGAATAGTCCTGATTTAACCCTTTCCGGTCCACAAAAAAAAAAAAAAATGTTCCATCAGGTCCACAAAAGATTTACAGAATTACAGGGTAAAACAATACTATACATCCAGGTTGTTTTTAATAAAACTATATTTATGTTCACAAGGTTGTTTTTAATAAAACTATATTTATGTTCACAAGAAAAAAAAAATTTGGAAGAGATTTCCACATCGCAATAAACTCGCCAGGTTAAAAAAAAAAGAAAAAAAAAAAAAAAAAAGAAAAAAAAAATGTCGAGTGACATTTGACATAGGACTCACTGGAATAAAGTCGATGTCGAATGACATTCGACATAGGACCGGAAAGGGTTAAACCCGATCGAAAATTTATGGCACATTATGAAAACTAAAGTCAATAGAGAGAAGCCCACCAGTTTAAAATCACTGCTGACATCAATTACAAAGGTTTGGTATGAGGAGATAACGGCAGAAACAATTCAAGCATTGGTGGATTCAATGCCTGCCAGGATACAAGCAGTCGTAAAAAATAAAGGAGGGACCACAAAATATCCATTTAATTTTTTTTTTATTTTAAGTCATTTTTGTAAAAATATTCTAGAAAACCTAATGAAAATAAATATCATGCCTTATTTTAAAATTAATCTTCAAATGGTGTAAAATTTTTGAAAATATCGGTAAAATGATGTAATCCTGTTGTACCTGCGTATCTACTGAACAAAATAAATCTATTTTTTGGTTATATATGCAGGTAAACTTGTTTTATTAGAAAAAAATACCGAAATAGACACAGCTGAAAAACGTTGTGAAATATTAAGGAATTAGTTGAAAAATTTAGCTGAGTACATTTCAATGACCGCTAGTGTACAATGGTGAATTGTGCATTACTTGTACAATACAATATTATTTGATGGCTTCAACCCTTTAACGGGCATAAGCAGAAATGGGTCGCATATGCGACCACCCTTATGGTTATACTTATAAGGATTCATTTTCTTAATGAAACGTTTTTAAGTAACACAAATGTCAAATTGGCAAATGTAGTGGACGGGCAGAGGTCTTATTTAAGACGGATCGTCGTGAAGTTAGCTGCATGTTCAGTAGCAACGATCTAAACATCCGGTCAACTTATTGTCAAATATGTAAACAGGTATTATAAGTAAATCACCATTCATTATATCTCATATTATATAAGAATTGTATTTCCTAACACAACCTAAACTTAGATATTATTGCCTAAACATTCATTGGTCACTTTAGCGGCCACTGACATGACCCCTGAAATGGGCACAGCTCTCATATGCGACTGCCTCATTTCCAAAAAAAATAATTTTTAAAACACATTTTCGATAAATAAATTTGATTTGATACACATATAGTAATAATGATTTATTCAACAAAAAACTCAATATCTCAAAAATAAAAACTTGACCTATAACACTAATTTCAGTACAATAATAGAAAAGTCCCTTCTAGAAAACCATGATTTGAATTCATAAGTAATTATAAAAGGATGAAATACGAGGCATATCCAGAAAGTAAGTGTACTGAATTTTTGTAGGTTACAATTTTTTTTATTTAAACAAAAAAATTACGTGGTTACCGTAGTACATATGTAAGCTATTTTTCGACATAGTCGCCATTCCTCTCAATGCAGGTGGTGAAGCAGGGTATCAACTTTTTGATGCCTTCCTCGAAGTAGTTTCCCGCCAACCCCTCCGTCCCCTTCTCCACCTCCTCCTTTACCTCCTCGTTGGTTGAAAACCTTTTTCCACCCATGTGCAGCTTCAGGGAGGTAAAGAGATAGAAATCTGAAGGTGCTAGGTCAGGGGAATGCACGGGATGGTTCAGGACATCCCATTTAAACGAGGCGAGCAGTTCCTTCGTGGTGTTGGCCGTGTGTGGTCTGGCATTGTCGTACAGCAGGCAGACTCCCTTTGTCAGTATGCCTCTCCTCTTGTTCTGAATCGCCCTCCGCAATTTTTTTAGGGTCTCACAGTATCTTGCAGAGTTGATGGTCTCCCCTTGAGGCATATATTCAATTAAAATTATGCCTTGACAGTCCCAAAACACGGATGCCATGATTTTCTTGGCTGAAATTGTGGTCTTGAACTTTTTGGCGGAGGGTGAAGAGGTGTGACGCCACTGTTGAGACTGCCTTTTGGTTTCAGGCGTGTAGTGTGCAACCCAAGTTTCATCTCCAGTAACGATAGAGCGGAGAAATTCATCTCCATGGAGTTTGCAGCGTCTCAAAAACTCTTGCCCGGCCTCCACTCGATTCAACTTGTGTTGGTCTGTCAGCTGTTTTGGGACCCACCTCGCGGACAGTTTCCGATATCCGAGGGTTTCTGTGATGGTTTCGTGTAGTAGAGATCTGGAGATTTGCGGAAACATCGCAGAAAGTTCATCCACAGTCAATCTGCGATCGTCACGGAGCGCATTTTCGATTTTTTCCACAATTTCGTCAGTCACAATAGAATCATGCACAGACATACGACCGTTTTTAAACTCGCGACACCACTTGTACACACTCGTACGATTCATAGCTTTATCACCATATGCAGTTTTCACCTTATAAACCTCAGCCGGAGGTTTCCCTTCCAAATGAGATAACGGATGACGCCGCGTATTTCGCACTTGGCGGGAGATTGGATTGACATTTTTCACGAAACGTGTTGTCGCGTCGCCACTTCCCAACGTACTGACCTCGAACCGGTCTCGTTGCGGAGGGGAAGGGTCAGGCTACACGGAAGTGTAGCCAACATGGCGAAAATAAAATCCATCCGGTCGTGAGAGCTTTAGTACACTTACTTTCTGGATATGCCTCGTATATGTAAGGAGGTCAGTAATAGCAAAAAAGTAAAGAATCCAAATTGAAAAACAAACAATTCCAATAATCAGTGCACTACCGTTATATCCTGGAGAGCCACGTTAAATTGTTTTCGCTCTAATTAAACTAAATTGTTTCATAATATTGATAACAGCTTTCCAATCCCAATACATACTGAGTCCTCACGGTCCTTAGAGTGGGTTTCATGAGAGTTTGCACTTTTTAACACATTGAGAAGCTTTGTGTGTAATACACAAAACGTATCAATGTATTAGTAAGTATCAATGTATATGTATTAGTAAGTATCAATGTATATGTATTAGTAAGTATCAATGTATATGTATTAGTAAGTATCAATGTATATGTATTAGTAAGTATCAATGCATATGTATTAGTAAGTATCAATGTGTTAGTAAGTATCAATGTAGTAGTAAGTATCAATGTAGTAGTAAGTATCAATGTATATGTATTAGTAAGTATCAATGTATTAGTAAGTATCTTTGCCGTGATTAGTTGATGTGATTCGTTAGTATTCAACTGACATTGAACTTTGCCGTGATTGGTTGGTGTGATCGTTTATTTGACGAAAAATACGGTGACCATAATGTCTGAAGTTAGGAAAAGGAAGAGCATTGCGCGGACAGACTAAAGAAGTGGTTTTGAATGTTTATAATTAATTACATCAAGAAATGACGGGACGCTAGTGAGGAGGTAAATATTCTTGATTTTTATTTATTATTCAGTGAATCACCTTAGGAGTAGCTAAAATGTTTACAATATTTATAAATACCTAATGCAATAAAAAAAGGTTCGTTTGATTCATTTTTAAAAGATAATGAATTAAATTGACAGTGAAACAATATCAGTTTAGCTTGCCATCATGTTTATTTATGCCATATTAGATATATAATAATCATTTTCGACTATATTAAATAGTTTATGTCCTTGTGTACGAACATTTTTTATCAACAAGTTTTAATAATCATTTTTTCATTTTTTTTTTCAGGTAATGATTCTTATTAACAAAGTTCTTCCTTTAACAAAAACGGAAAAGGAGATGCCATTAGGTCTCCAAAAAAACAAAAAGTCGACAAAACAAAGTATCTGTCGTAAACATATATTATTTATAGTTAAGACATTGTGGAGGTTTACAGACATTGTAATTTGTTTTATCAAACACTGTTTATTCCACTTTTTTGTAACGGTATAACCCTACCGGTTTCAAGGCTTTCACCTCATCGTCAGGGGACCAAATCTTTTTTGTGCTCCCCTGATGATGTGAAAGCCTTGAAACCGGTAAGGTTATACCGTTACAAAAAAGTGGAATAAAGTGTTTGATAAAACAAATTACAATGTCTGTAAACAGTTTTGATGAATAAGGTGTATATATGATTTTTACATAAAAGAAAAAATGTTGCCTACAATCCTAAAATTATTTCCAGTGTTGCAAGAATCAATTAATTTCAATGGATCTGAGTCAACCCTAATAAGAATAATTTAAAAAAATGGATTTCGCTGGCATGCAACGCAAGACAATTTAAATATTTTTGGGAAAAACCAGACATAGTATTTAAAAGAATATATTTAAGAGCAGTCAAACGATATCGAGAAGCAGGTAGATGAATCGTGTACACGGATGAAACAGATGTTCATACTAGCCACGTGTCATCGAGAGCATGGAGCGCTGAATCTGAAGAGGGACTTCGAAAGCCCATTTCAAAGGGATCCCGTTTCATTATTGTACATGTTGGAAGTGAAAAAGGTATCGTACCTAAAAGTCTACTCGTATACAATTCTCATCAAAAAACCGGATACTACCATTATGACATGAACTACAACAACTATCAGAAATGGCTTACGGAAAAACTTATTCCCAACTTAGAACCGAGGTCTGTGGTGGTAATTGATAACGCTTAATATCATAATAAAGTAATTAATCCTGCACCAACATCAAATTCCAAGAAGGCCGATATGATTCAATGGCTGACTCAGAGGAGTATCCCTTTTTCAAGTGAAATGCTTAAGCCAGAATTATATCAGTTAATCTTAACACACAATTCAAGGAATACACCGTCAATGGGTTATTTCTAAATAATAGACACAATGTTTTACGGATTCCACCTTACCATCCAGATCTCAACCCAATAGAAAAGGTTTGGGCTTCTATCAAGGGATATGTGGGCTCTAGAAACACAGATATGACGTTGAGTTCTGTTGAAAGGTCGGTCAAAGAGAAGGTTTCTTTGATTTGGAACGACGAATGGAGTAGTGTTTGCCAGCATGTACAGGAAACGGTATTCCAATACTGGGAAAATGAAGTAGCTGCGGACAGTATTACTGATCTCAATCCATTTTTAATAAATATCAATTCAAGCGACGATTAATTGGTTTTAGTATTTATTAGTATTAATTGTGTTTTCTTTGCATATTGAATAAATAATTTGATTTTATATTGACCATTGATTTCATTGTCATTAGGCACATACAGTGGTACCTCGGGTTACGAACTTAATTCGTTCTTTGATTCCGTTCGCGAGCTGAAATTCATTTTCTTGGGAATCATAATGAGGGTTAATTTAATGCAAAATATATTTTATATATATATATAAAAAGCAAAAAAAAATTGTATCAAGAACAACGAATGCAACGACAAACAACGTTCACAACGCGCACACCTGAGAACAACCAATGTGTAATTGCGTAATGCGTCGTTACAACTAATTCGTGAGCCGAGGCTTTGTACGCAGGTCGAGTCAAAATTTGTTCGGAAATTGTGTCCGTAAGCTGATTTGTTCGTGACTAGAGGCGTTCGTAACCCGAGGTTTGACTGTACTTCAATCTGATATTATATTATTATTATGGTAAGTATTTTATTGGAATTTAAGTATTAGAAAATATTCAAAAATATATAATAATATATTACAAAATAAATTAAAATATGGTCATCCTAGACCAGCAGTGCAAACTCTGATGAAACCCACTCTACCTGCAGTTCATGGAGCTCAGCGGTGGAGGTAGGTGTGAGCGACACTGCCGCGGAGGGTGCCGAGGTGTGTGGCGGCAGGGGGACAGGCGCGGGAGCAGGTGCCGGGGCTGCCGTGGCACCGAGTGGGTGGTAGCTGTACTGGTACTGCTGCTGCGGGGAGGACTGCACGCTCACTACCGCCTGTGTTTGTTGCTGCTGGGCCTGTTGCTGCTGGACCTGTTGCTGCTGGATCTGTTGCTGCTGAACCTGTTGATGCTGAACCTGTTGCTGCTGGACCTGTTGTTGCTGAACCTGTTGTTGTTGGACCTGTTGTTGCTGCTGGACCTGTTGTTGCTGCTGGACTTGTTGTTGTTGTTGGACCTGTTGTTGCTGCTGGACCTGTTGTTGCTGCTGGACCTGTTGTTGCTGCTGGACTTGTTGTTGCTGCTGGACTTGTTGTTGCTGCTGGACCTGTTGTTGCTGCTGGACCTGTTGTTGCTGCTGGACCTGTTGCTGCTGAGCCTGTTGCTGCTGAACCTGTTGCTGTTGAGCCTGTTGCTGTTGAACCTGTTGCTGCTGGGCCTGTTGTTGCTGCTGACTGTTCACTATGTTGGGCACCTGGAACAGACGTTAACATAGACTATTATGGGGAAGTAGTCAGATATAATTACAGTTATCATTAAGTCTACAAACTTTCTATTGGGTGTTAACATAAGTTGTGTCCGTTTTTTTTTCAATTTAAAAATGAGCACAAAAAGTAAAACAAAATGGTAAAGGTAATACTTCATTCGAAAGAAAATTTTCTGCTCTATAAGATATTGTGTTAGCTTTTATGTTACATATATTATTTTATTTGATTACAAGCCTTCAAAATGGAATGTCAAGTAGACGAAAGTGAGCATTTTCGACACCTCCTTCTGTTCGCGTTCAATCGAGGGAATAAAGCTGCCAAAGCTGCTCGCGATATTTGCGAAGTGTACGGTGAAGATGCTACGAATGAAAGGACAGCTCGTCGATGGTTTTTGCGTTTCAAAGACGGTAATTTCGACCTGAAAGACATGGAGCGTTCTGGACGACCAGTGGACTTCGATGAGGACCGCTTAAACCATATTATTCATGAAGATCCCCTTCAAACCACCATAGAATTGGCTGAGCAGATGAATTGTAGTCACATGACTGTATACCGCAATCTTAAATCAATGGGAAAAGTCCAGAAGTTCGGCGCTTGGGTTCCACATGTTTTGAGTGAAAACAACAAAAATCAATTGTCGAACGTTGGAGGTGTCGAAAATACTCACTTTCGTCTACTTGACATTCCATTTTGAAGGCTTGTAATCAAATAAAATAATATATGTAACGTAAAAGCAAACACAATATCTTGTAGAGCAAAATTTTTCTTTCGAATGACGTATAACCTTTACCATTTCGTTTTACTTTTGGAGCTCATTTTTAAATTTGAAAAAAAACGGACACAACTTATGTTAACTTACACCTAAAATACATTTGTTTATTCATCATAATTTAGGGTTACAATTCACTAGAAACACTTTTCGTAATGGTAATTAACTGAGCACGTGCCGGGTGAGCCACTCTGTATGAGCTTCTCAGATATTCTGAAACTTGATTCAATTATTCGTATAAGGTACCCATTAACATTCTTATAAGGAACCCCGTAACATCCGATCAGGTACTTCTTAACATCCATTTCAAGCACTCCTTAACCTTTTTTTCCCTGTGTTGGGTATCTTCTACACGTTGCTTCTAATAACCATCAATATCTCTATAAATATAATAAATACAAGGTTAAGATTTTAGGTATTCCTCCATAATATATTTACGCATTGATTTAAAAAATAATATTAATAATAATCAGAATTTATCGACTACATCGAGGTGTTTTGTAAAGATCGAAAACAAATTCGCATTTAAACGCTGCGAGTGCCTCGTCTTGACGATAGGTGAATAGTATGCGGGAAGCGCGACACTATATTCGCATCTCACTCTTGCATACTAGACTGAATTGCGAGGAGCTGAATTGTCTCAACGTCGCAAGCATAAGCGTAAGCGCCGGGGTATGCGACTGACATTCCGCGCCACTAGTAGCTTCTAAGCTTGCAAATAGGTTAGACGTACGCCCGTTCCGTGAGCGGTGCCAGATGGTTTTTTAATGTTTTCAGCAAATAAATCTCAATTATTATAATTTTTAACTTCAATTATAATTAATTAAGGGGATTATCTATGAATGTTCTTATTTTTCCGATTTAAAATCGCTAATTTTTTATTGCGTACTCACTACCCAACACCGGAGCACGCGTATTATTTTTATCACCGTAAGGGAAGGGTTAACATATACAAATTGTTCAAAGTGGACACATTGATCATACTGAAGTGTTGTTGAGATTACTTTTAGCCCTATTTATCGAGGCGTTTTAGAATCATTGGATTAGGCACTGAACTCACAGTTCATCATTGCACGTATTAGAAATAAAACTGCACGTGAAGAGACAACACACATCTAGCACATGAGAATATTGTTAGCAGACATACTACACCAAACTAGGAGCCTTTTTGTTTTTGGGGTACCATCGGGAATCAAACCCAAAACATCCGGACAGAAATTAAGCATCTTACCTAGGCCATGAAGGTCATTATCACACTAATAAATACTCAATAAATATCGCTTTAACTGTGCTGTACTTTGAAATTGTTAGTAAAAATTCATGGCAGTGTGAAAAAATCAAAATACCTGTGACATCTGGTTGTGCTGATCAAACTGTGGCTGTCGAGACTTTAATAAAGACAACAGCACGTCCATAATCTGGTTATTTTGAGTCACGGGAGGCTCTAAAACAGGCACGACGGGCTGTTGAGGCTAAAAAAATACATTGCATTGAGACATCATTCAATAACATCATCCCTGTATATTGTCTGTAAAGCTGAATACATTGCATTGAGACATCATTCAATAACATCATCCCTGTATATTGTCTGTAAAGCTGAATAATTTAAACAAGCAATTGATGCCAGACACCCTCTGAACAATCATCAAGTCCCAGTTGCGAGGATAAAATTCAGAAGCATGCCTACCCTTTAATACCCTCAATCAAAGGAGGTGGTAGACAAGTGGAAGTAAAGCTCCAATCTCCAAAACTAGTTTGCGATGGTCAAAAATATCTTTATGCCACTAACTGCCTCGAAAAATTTGGAAATACCCGAATTAGTTGTGAACTGGAGAGAATGACTTCGTAAAGTGGAGAATACTGAATGGGGAATCTGTATCTGTAACGAGGAGCAATCCATGTTGCATTTAACATAGTACCGGAACTGCTCGGTGATATATGAGATGGAATTCAGAACTTCCTAAAATTTTAATTTCCCGTACGTACTGGTGATAACATGCCGTTGCACCGCTATGTACCAGGCATTGTACCTTTCGGGAACCAGTCTGACAGTTGACACTATTGTAGGTGGCTGCATTATGATCACCCATTTAAAAAAAAAGTAACAAAACTTTGCAGGCCTATGTTATCCATTAAGTCTGTTTCACACGGCTGCTGAAATGCGCATGCTAAGATGGTCAGCTGGTGTGTCCCTAAGAGACAAAATAAAAAGCTCACGCATTCGTGGAAGCCTAGGTGTTACAGATATCAACAGTAAGAGGGAGGAGAGGCGGATGGATTAAGATGGTATGGGCACGTTGGACGCAGATCACCCGATCACATTGTGAACCAGGCAATCTCCATGGATCTTCCTCGAATAACAACCAGAGGAAGGGCAAAGAATTCATGGGTGGTGCAAAAAGATAACCTGATGCAGAGGCACGGCCTGGGGGACTTAGTCCGGGACAGAAGAGCATACAACCTGAGGACGAGGAGAGCTGACCCCAACAGTCTTCGCAGACAATGAGTTGGGATGGAGCCAGGGAGAAGAAGACACGGCCAGAGTGAATATGAAATCCTATTACAATATCTGAAACGTCCTGAGAAGTGGACCAACAAATCATGGATCTTGCATCATAACACTCTGGCTCATATATCGGTCCTCATACTTACTTGACCTCGCCTCCTGTAAATTATCATCCCTCCAATACTTAAAATTCAGCTCAAGGGGAAAATATTCAACACGATAGATTTGGCTATATTGCATTGCACTGATCCGTATTGTAGGATGTGCTCAAGAAGATGACTGTGAATAACGTCTGGCAGCGCTTTAGATAATTTAAATCACGCTAAGATTGTCGAGTAAATTTTGTCAACTTCTGGGTATCATCTTGTACACCGTGTGAAAATAACAGATTGTGGTCACATTATTACAATGGTAATCAAACATAAAACCTTAAGATGAAAGATATGTTAAATTATAAAGTTGTTGTATGTAGCAGCGCATAATATACATATTCTTGACTAGTCCCAGCTGTTCAACAGACCAAAGCTCCAAACGGGCTTTGTGCTAAAAGAGATAATATATATAATAGTGGAACATTACTTACGTTTGGGATGGGGAAGGAATTTCCGATCAAGTTCAACATGTTGCTCAGACCCATCTGAAATAATGTCATTATTAATTATTTGTGTTACTTTATGTTTCATTATTAATTATTTGTGTCACTATTAATTATTTGTGTCACTTTATGTTTCATTATTAATTATTTGTGTCACTTTATGTTAATTCATTTATTTATGTTCAAATAATTTTTTTGTAATATTTTAACTGCTATTTTTTTTTAATCACATCTGCAGCATTGTTAGGAGCCACAGCGGGTGATCAACCGAGTGCATCACACAGCCTATCAGAGAATTTTTTGCATCTTGTACTGCATATAAACACTGGGAAGACAGAACTGACATGTGGCAACTTATATATCAGGTCTGTAAATATAAAACCGGAATTTGCTCATAGATGGCTCTAGTTGTCAATGTAGTGACTGTGAAACCGCGTCATTGGCTTATTTTCTTGTGTTTACATTTGTCAAAGACTTTTAACTCACAACAATATAAGTTTGATACAACTACATATGTTTTCATAGCATTGAACATGTCCGTTTTTGTGCCTGAAAACTATGATTTGCGGACAGCATTTATTTTCTGTTACCATTTGAAGAAAACTGCTGAAGAATCGCATCGAATGCTTGTCGAAACTTACGGTGAGCATGCTCTTGGTAAATCACAGTGCTTTGAGTGGTTTAAAAATTTAATGCTCTGTGTTTGGTGGGATCAGAAGGATGTCATCTATTATGAGCTGCTAAAACCTGGCGAAACCGTTAATACTGAACGCTACCGACAACAAATGATGGATTTGAACCAAGCATTGCGTGAAAAACGACCAGAATATCAAAAGAGGCAACACAAAGTGATTTTGCTTCATGATAATGCACCATCGCACACAGCAAAACCGGTCAAGGAAACGATTGAGGTGTTTACTTTCATATGCGGCTTACTCACCAGACTTGGCTCTATCCGATTACTACTTATTTGCATCGATGGGACACGCACTTGCCGAGCAGCGCTTCACTTCTTACGAAAATGGCTCAATGATTGGTTTGCCTCAAAAGAGCGAGTTTTTTTGGCGTGGCATCCACAAATTACCAGAGATGGGAAACACGCTTAGCTAGCGATGGGCAATACTTTGAATAAAATATTTTTTACCATTTTCATACAATGTGTATTTTCTATAAAAAAATTCCAGTTTCATATTTACAGACCTGATACAGATAAGGACACCCCCTATGCATCAATAGCATCCCTATCAACAAATTTGACACGTATAAAAATGTATGTTTTTCCTTATTCATTCTTGTGATTCAATTTCATTCATTTCAATATTGATATCGTTCACCATATCCGCATTGATGATCCACATCACTAATGCGGATATTGGTGAAAAATGTCATACAAACGTATAAAAAAAATAAATTAAGATTAATTGAACAAAATAATAAAACTTACATTATTAGAAAGTGGGAATGAGTTACCAGCAAGATTCAAAGCATTATTCAGAGCCATCTGAAACAAAAGTTTCCAATTTATATTCAATTTGTATGAAAGCAGAATACAATGTCTATTATTTTATGCGTAATTTTTTCGGTAGTCTGTACGCTAGATGCAGATATTGACAAATAAGACTCCAGGATGAGCTGTCCTCAGGGTTCCCTCAAGCTTTCAGGGCCATCAGGTTGAATTTCCCGACGCCCTTAAAATAAACTATTATAATAGTCATGGATTGTCTCGGAGCTGGTTTGGCCGAATAAGCTGTCAAGTCATAACCGAATCTCAGCACAAGTGATCTTTTTATATTATTAAACTCGTTCTACATTTTTGTACAAGTCTATATATACTTAAATTGAGTTTTTTTAATTCTTTGTTCTTGGTGAATTCCATAAGTGTCTATATTATTTTTATTATATTCAAAAACAAAATATTTAATTTCTTTCCCTTTGTTTATCAAGTTTTCGATATAGTGTGCTCGAGTGAGAGACGAATAGAAAAGGATGTGGGTCTGAAGAGATATGAGGAATGTAAGGTATTAGGTCTGGTGTGAATGATAATGAAAGAGCGTAGAAGCAAGAATATCCGAGCGGTTGCGGGAATGTATGACAGAATATGAGTTTGTAAGTCCAACAGTGATGTGGATCAAATTTAAAGTATGCATAACATCTGTGATACAGTATACTCCGGTCAACAGTGAAACTGATGAAAGCAACAAAGAATTTTGAAACTGTACGAGGTTTTAGAAAAAAAGAAGAATGAAAAGATTATATTGGCAGATGCCTTGAATGCATGATGGGTTAGCGTTTAAACGAATGGGTTTGTATCGGGTGTTAGGCATGTTAGGTTATAAACGGACAAATGTTAATAGGGATAGAATGCTAGAAGTACCCTTGGAAAATCGTCGCCGATACTGCAGGAACACGTATCTAGGATTGCCCAAATTTTATAAGGGAGACAAAAAACTATTTTTCTGCAAAAATATAATAAAATAAAAACGTCACTTGGTACTGCATGTTATGAATAAATGTGTTCTGCGTTGAAAATAAATATATGTGTTAATTGCAAATATGTGTCAATGATAAAAGAGATGACAAAAAATAAAGAAAGTTACTTTTAACAAAAAATCAAGTTACGTTGTTCCTGCAATATCGACGACGAAATGATTTTGTGGCCAATATATTTTTTGACCATAAAAGAAATCATACATATACATGAGAAAGAGGAAATAAACTATTGTTAATAAACTATATGTTTGTGGATTCTTCACTACAAAATAGCATTCTCGATACAGGACTGTTTAGAGAAGCAGATATCGGCTCTGACCATTATTTAGTGGTGAGCAGAATAAATATTTTTCATGTGTGGCAATCTCGTATACGCAGAGAAATGCCAGCCATGAGAATTAGATGTGAGAAACTGCAAGACGATGGAAAGAAAAAGAAATTTAGAAAGTGTGGAAGAAAAAATTAGAATGAGTGATGGATTAAATATTGAAGGATGGATGAGTATGAAGAATATATCGACGGTCACAGCGAAAGATGTCTGTGGCACTGTGAAAGTTGGATGTAAGAAAGGGGATACATGACGGGTTAAGGAAGTTTAAGACTGCGTGAAAGGGAGAATTTTTCGAAGGAATAACAGGAAATAGTGATGAAACAATGAAAAGAAAGGGAGTACAAAGATTGGAAGATTAAAACAAAATTAATAGTTGAAGAAAAGGACACATAGAGATAAATAAAGCAGAAAATTAAGTATGAATGCAGAGGATATATAGGAAAATATTTTGGAAGGTAGTAAATAAAATGCGAGGAAAAATTATACAGGTGGTGTGAGTGAAATCAAATATAATAATGGAAAGGTTCATTAAAAATGGAAGGAATATTATGAAGAATTGTACGAGAATGATACTAGTAGAGATCATGGTGAGTTCAGTACGGCTGAAAACGATAAGTGTTTGGAAAATGTTAATAAGATCAATCTAGAAGTACGAATGGCTGTAAAAGATATGAAAGAAGGGAAAGTATCAGGTTGTGATGAAATGAGCGCAGGACTAATGGTGTATGGGAATGAACAAATGATTGAGTAGGTAAGACAGTTTTTCAACAAATGACGGGAATCTGAATACACACCGAAAGACTTGAGGAGTGCAGTGAATGTTCCGTTATATAAATGTAAGAGTGCAAGAACTGAGTGTAGAAGTTAGAGCCTTTAGTTTGCTGGGTGTAGTAAGAAAATTGTATGGAAAAATTCTGATAGAACAAATGGGAAGAAATGGGCTGTTCAAGGTACCTTTTAAAAAAGGAATATGATGCGTGGATCCAATTTTCTCTTTGTCAATGTTTATAGAAAGATAGATGGCAAAAAAAAGAGTATATTGTGAAAATATTGAATGAATGTGATGTTGAGTATAAATTAATGTGTTATACACCGAAAATAGAGTTCACTAAGTGGTTTAATATTTCAAAATGGATAAAGCAAGGATGTGTTGTGTAACCCTGATTGTTCAACATTCATATGTGAAGGGACTAGATAGAGGCCAATATGTGACATACAAATGCCAAATGGGAACATATGCTGATGGCTTGGTGGAGAGTGAATATGAATTGCAGAGAATTAATTAATAAATTATATGAGATCTGAAAAGAAAGACCTGAGAATGAATTTTGCGAAATCCAAAATAATTGTTCTAGAAAAGTGTTAATAGGAAAAGTAAGTGTGAATATAAGGGTGAATAATGAAAGATTGAAGAAAGTTGAGGAATTCTGCTATTTGGGTAGTATTTTCTCAGATTACGGAAGAGTTAAGAAGGATATCGAACAGCGTGGATTGATACGTCGTATAAAACTTTGAAAAAAACTCTACCTGCGATTCTTTTTCAATTAACTGCTTCAATACAGTGAGAGTTCTTTCCAACATGGCAATCCTGAAATCAATTCTCAAAATTATAAAAAGCACACACATTTGAAAATGAACACAAATACATTACAAGCAAAAAAAAAAAAGGTACGCAATGATCACGCAGCGGCCATCTAAAAGTCAAAATCTTAAAACAAGATCCTTAAAGAAGAACAGATTTAATTTTAAGACAATATCGCTTGCATTTAATGAAAATCGCAAATATCACTCTTGAGTACGGTCCAACAGCAAATAAATAACAATAAATGTATCTGCTCAAGCTGGTTGGTATGTGCAGACGTCACATAAAATAAAAGAGATATGATCACACTCCAAATTGCGACATTTGCTACAGAAACACAAATCTATCAATGTGGAGATGCAACGAGAACTCAGCAAACACATTAAAGCTAGCCATGGGGGGTGATCCTTCAAGTGGGTGAGAGAGAGTCGGAAGATCAATGCAAAGTGGCTCGTGGTCAAACTCATCCATCAAGAGCACGGTTATAAAAAGTCGGTTTTGGCTAATATTACAAAACATGTGTTTAATATAAAAACTTAATATTCATGAGTGGTGTTCAATTACAAGCCAGGATTATAGCGAATAAAAAGGGTGACATGTAAAGCATGTCAAAATAGGTCAATGTTGCTATTGGATTTTAAAAAAAAAAAACATTACAAAATGACAATGTGATTAAAACTTGCCATTGAAGGATTATTTATTGCTCTCAGTTTATTTGAACTTGAAATAACTTGATTATTTTTCAATTCTATAAAAAATATATTTACATACGTCACTGCAAAAGTTTTGAATCTTTATTCTGAGATAAATTGAAGTTTTCAAAATTTGTACAAGTGAAAATATTTTCTACTTTACCATTTCCATTCCAATGTTTACTTTTATCAAAGCTCAATTGGATATATGAAGAAAAATAAGAATTCAGACGTACGAGGCTGAATAGAAAATGGTATTGCAATCAATTGAGCTTTCCATATTTCTAAAATTGCAATAAGTTAACCTTGCATGTTAGCAGCCAAGCGTCGACGTGCGAGTTGCGGTGAAGATTCTTAATGTATTGGCATTTGAGACAATGCAAAATTTCTTTATTTTCAAACAACTATACAGTAATCAACTATTTTTTAACCTTTCCTTCCCTGTGTTGGGTATCTTCTACACATTGCTTCTAATAACCATCAATATCTCTATAAATATAATAAATACAAGGTTAAGATTTTAGGTATTCCTCCATAATATATTTACGCATTGATTTAAAAAATAATATTAATAATAATCAGAATTTATCGACTACATCGAGGTGTTTTGTAAAGATCGAAAACAAATTCGCATTTAAACGCGGCGAACGCCTCGTCTTGACGATAGGTGAATAGTATGCGGGAAGCGCGACACTATATTCGCATCTCACTCTTGCATACTAGACTGAATTGCAAGAACCTGGATTGCTTCAATGCCGCAAGCATATGCGTAAGCGCCGGGGTATAAGACTGTATTCTGCGCCACTAGTAGCTTCTAAGCTTGCAAATAGGTTGGACGTACGCCCGTTCCGTGAGCGGTGCCAGATGGTTTTTTAATGTTTTCAGCAAATAAATCTCAATTATTATAATTTTTAACTTCAATTATAATTAATTAAGGGGATTATCTATGAGTGTTCTTATTTTTCCGATTTAAAATCGCAAATTTTTTATCGCGTACTCACTACCCAACGCCGGAGCGCGCTTTTCAATTTTAGCACCGTAAGGGAAGGGTTAAGCTCAAAAGGATGAATAAATGAATTTAAGTATGCAAAAAATATATAAACCGCAAAAACGAATTTTTTGGTTTATTTGAAATATCAAAAACCACAGACCGATCCTTGTATGTGTAAAAGTATCAAGTCCGTCTGTCCAATAGGTGTTTTATGGTTCAATTACATCTTTCAAGATTTTTTTGTTCCGCACCCACACAAAGCAGTAAGACTGTTTTCTCAATTATTTCAGAACATATAAAAAAACATATATAATTACATCAAAATATTTTTGTAATAAAATGAATCAATTGTAGAAGTCCATTTTAGTTTATTTGAAGTCAATAAAAGCATTACAAAAATAAGTTCAGTTTGTGCGCAAATACTATGTATTTTTTCTAAGGGTTTTGAATAGATTAATGTTTCTTCCATTTATTTAAATATTTTAACTATCACTTTTTCTAATGCAAAATTTCAAATAATCTGTTTATTTAAAATCATAGGCAAGTGCGCCCCATTTCAAAACTAAGATTAATGTTTCTTCCAATTATTGAAATATTTTAACCATCACTTTTTCTAATGCAAAATTTCAAATAATCTGTTTATTTAAAATCATAGGCAAGTGCGCCCCATTTCAAAACTAAGATTAATGTTTCTTCCAATTATTGAAATATTTTAACTATCACTTTTTCTAATGCAAAATTTCAAATAATCTGTTTATTTAAAATCATAGGCAAGTGCGCCCCATTTCAAAACTAAGATTAATGTTTCTTCCAATTATTGAAATATTTTAACCATCACTTTTTCTAATGCAAAATTTCAAATAATCTGCTTATTTAAAATCATAGGCAAGTGCGTCCCATTTCGAAACTGAATAGTTCTTCTCAAAAATGTCCTCAAACTAATCTCCTAAAAAATTAATACAATTACTTCAAAAAGTAATACGTGTGCTCTAAAAGAAGCGCTCGTTAGAACAATACTGAACTATGTGGGGTCTAATGTTTATCGTACTTGTTGCAAATTTAAAGATTTAAATTAATCTTTTAGATCCAATTTTTTAATGAATTTTTATGCGCTGAGCTCGTTGAGGAGATATTTATTATAGAAAATAATTTATTTATAAGATTAATAAATTTTCCCCAATCTATTTTTTTTTCTATTGCGATATAAAATATTTAATATATTTTTAGAGAAACATGAAAACGCTTTTCTTATCCTTGGTGGGATTGTTGATTATATTATATAAAAATAATTATATTCGTAAGATTCAAAACTTTCATAGTGACATGTAAATATTGGCTGTTTTTTTGTTTTATAATGTAGAATATTTTTTTTCAATTCATCTTATTTATTCAAAGATAATTAAAGAATAATTATAGCGGTGATTTTATAATTTTCAATGTTATCACATAACACTAATGATTAGTAACAGTTTTATGAAGCCTTTTTTAAATAATCGGTGCTCTCTTTCTATCTTTCTCTGTCTCTTTCTCTCTCAACTAATCATAATTGATCATGTAACCTGTGTCATTAAGAATAACCCAAGTTTAGATTAGGGACAACTTCAACTGCGTGAGAATGGTTTATTTCACCTTTAGATATCTGGATATAGTAAAAAACAAAAGTTTTCAGCTTGAACTTTGTTTAACTTTATATTAAAATACTAATTAAGAAAGTACTTTGTTATTCCACTAATTAAGCTATATCACCGCGACATATATTTCTACCTCCTATCCCGAGGTTATATTCAGGTAGAAAGCCAAAATACTAATCAAGAAATTACTTTGTTATTCCACTAATTTAGCTATATCACCGCGACATATATTTCTACCTCCTATCCCGAGGTTATATTCAGGTAGAAAGCCAAAATACTAATCAAGAAATTACTTTGTTATTCCACTAATTTAGCTATATCACCGCGACATATATTTCTACCTCCTATCCCGAGGTTATATTCAGGTAGAAAGCTAAAATACTAATCAAGAAATTGCTTTGTTATTCCACTAATTAAACTTTATCACCGCGGCATATATTTCTACCTCCTATCCCGAGGTTATATTCAGATAGAAAGCCAAAATACTAATCAAGAAATTACTTTGTTATTCCACTAATTTAGCTATATCACCGCGACATATATTTCTACCTCCTATCCCGAGGTTATATTCAGATAGAAAGCCAAAATACTAATCAAGAAATTACTTTGTTATTCCACTAATTAAGCTTTATCACCGCGGAATATATTTCTACCTCCTATCCCGAGGTTATATTCAGATAGAAAGCCAAAATACTAATCAAGAAATTACTTTGTTGTTCCACTAATTAAGCTATATCACCGCGACATATATTTCTACCTCCTATCCCGAGGTTATATTCAGGTAGAAAGCCAAAAATTATACAATTCATTATAAAATATTTGTTCAAACACCAAATGTGTAACAAATCATTTAACGTAAGGAAAAATATAAAAAAGGACATTTATATAGACACATAAAATGAATTTTTTAAATCACTTTTTTAAACTGGTTTGAGTTTAAAGTTTCACTAGTTTTTCTTTTTTCTTTAATTAATAAATATATAATTTAATTTAATTTAATACGGTGCAAAAAGAGAAATAAGAAAGTTGTCTGCATATTCAAAAGATTTAAACAAAGTTGTTCTTATTTAAGAAATCAAATTTGAAAAATGTCATTTGTTACAATTATGTTATCAAAAATTTATATGGACTGAAAACTATTATTACTATCCAGTTTTGTCAGAAATACTTTCAATTATGAGAACTATAGTTTAGTAAACTATTATAGGTATCCAGTTTTGTCAGAAATACTTTCAATGGTGAAAACTATCATTTAGTAAACTATTATTAGTATCCAGTTTTGTCAGAAATACTTTCAATGGTGAAAACTATCGTTCAGTAAACTATTATTAGTATCCAGTTTTGTCAGAAATACTTTCAATGGTGAAAACTATCGTTTAGTAAACCATTATTAGTATCCAGTTTTGTCAGAAATACTTTCAATGGGGAAAAACCGATAATTATATTTAAATTTTGCGATATTTCTCTCGTTTGTGACACTTTCTAAATCATTCATCATACCCTATCATGAAACAAATATCTTTGTTCTTTTCTATTTTGATTCATTCGCCTTCTCTCTCAAGATTCTCTTTTTCAAAATACCAAGCAGACTTCAATATCTACTCAATTCTGTTACTATACTTTTTAAATTCTTAATTCTATTTCATTATGCCTTTTTGGTGATTTTTCTACGTCCACTCTATTAAAAAATTCTCTTTTAATCATTATGAACCAATATTCTATTATGAATTTGTCAGAAATCATCACCGGATGCACTCTACATTTGTTTTTACTTATAAACATACCATAACCCCATATTACCCCTTACCCTGTCAAGTAACACCGATGTCCAGAAGATTATTAGTACGAGTAATATGTTCAAATACTAATACGAACATTTCTTATAGACTAAATAATATAGATCACAACATAACCTAATTGGAGTACTTAAGTGATTTAGTGTTTTAAAAATCCTCGGTATTTTTTTATTTTAAGATGAATTTGAAACGATCATTGCCAATTGATTAAGTTTTTGTTTTCACGGAACTGCTTGCATAAAAAAGTGATGAGGTTTTTTAAAATCCAATCTGATACACTACACAAAGATGGAAAAAAAATGTCAACAATAAGGTCATTTTAAGATGATCCACAAATGTGCTGATAGTTGAATTAACCATCAAATACACTAATAAAATGATCCATCAAGTACATAAAAAATATCCTCTCTTTTTAGTGTCAAATTAAGTGACTGTTTATTTTATTATTCGAGTTTAATGTGGAAATAGTTGATTAAATCTAAGGAAATACTTTTGCATGATCGAATCAATATGAATTTCATTCGTCGATAATTAATGAAGATTTAAAATATGTTGAAAGTTAAAACAAGAAGTTTGAAGATATACTGAAACGAAACTTATTTAAAAATTATAAAAGTTAATTTCTTTTCATTATATATATTACCAACAATTAGTGTGTCGAGTCTTCCATACTGATTATCCTTTGGCCAGTATATTATCACTCTGGAAAATGAATAGAATGAGTGCTATTCTGTAAAAATGGACGATTCTTTAATCTCCAGTCGACGAGTGTAAGTTAGTATTATACAAGTTAGTATGTCCAAAATATCTCTTATGTTGGACAGAATGAAAATTTTAAATTCACGTTAATACAATAAAAATATAGTTTTTTTTTTCATCACTCGTAGAAAAGTTTAGGTAATTTTTTTGTTTAACGTGTATTGTAAATCTGACAATGGTGTTGTCCAACTTTATGTAGAACTGAAACTCAAAAGAAATTTTTAATTTCAAGTAGATAAAATGACCAATGAACAAATATTGCACTTCTAAGAGAGAGGTAAAACTGAAATGTAATGATTCCGAATATAATATTGTATTAAGAGAGTTTATCATCCCGAAGTACAATATTGATTCATAAGATGATTTCCCAGCGGATCGGATTCCTCTACCACCGGACGGCGGTATGGTATGGGATGGTGTCAAGTCACAAACCTCTTTTCCTTCTCTTTACACTGCAAGCAGGGCTGAATGCTCGCCACCGGACTGATATCTCCCACTTTGGCTACTGAATTCGGCATAGAGAGTCTAGGTTTTTTGGCTTCTGGTTCATCATTCCTCATATGTAGGGTCATCAAGTTGACTGCGTTATATTTA
Source organism: Odontocerum albicorne (assembly GCA_949825065.1). NCBI lineage: Eukaryota > Metazoa > Arthropoda > Insecta > Trichoptera > Odontoceridae > Odontocerum > Odontocerum albicorne. The sequence continues at coordinate 6,216,703 of OX463855.1, forward strand.
GTATTTTCACCGTCTGCAGAAAAACACTCAACAATATTGCAACATTCACTTCACCGGTAAAATAAAATTTGTAATTAATAGCTCCCAGACAAAAAAAAGGACACATCATTTTAAACATTCCTATATTAAAGAAAATAATTATTTAATGAAATTGAAATAATGTAATAAGATTATGTAAAAAATACAAATATTTTTTTGATAATTAACTTTTGAAGCAATACATAAAAAGTGAGGGAATCTAGTCACACAATGCACGCTGCGAGTTAGAATATTCAGAAGTTTACAAGTAATGTTTAGGTGTTCCACACCTGAGGTGAAACCAAATGTAATATGTTTAATATGCTCCTATTTTAAAGGTTATTCTTAATGAGAATTCGTTGAATATTTTGTAATAATTTGTAAAAATCACATTTAACCCTGTTTTCAACAACTGATTTATTTGATCGTTGATTTAATGATTCAAATGTACAATCAATATATTTTTTATATATGAATTTATTAATATGTTTAAATAAACCTTTAAAATATGCTCCTATTTTAAAGGTTTATTTAAAACAAAAAGTAATTCTTAATAAGAATTCGTTGAATATTTTGTTGTAATTTGGAAAAATCACATTTAACCCTATTTTCAACAACTGATTTATTTGATCGTTGATTTAAATGTACAATCAATATATTTTTTATATATGAATCACATAATTACCTACTGACATAACGTGTTTGTAAGATGGATACATTTGTAAGATGGCTGTTTTTTTAGTATTAGTAAGATGGATACATTTGTAAGATGGCTGTTTTTTTAGAAAAGTATATGAAGATTTGCCGCTACAATTAATCTAGTGTATCAAGTGAATACTTAAGGAAATAAATAACAAAATTTTAATTCGAACTTAATATATTATTTATAGTTAAGGTATTGTGGAGGTTTAAAGATACCGTAATTTGTTTTTTCAAACAAATAAACAGTGTTTGATAAAAACAAATTACAATCAAACTTAATAGTTTACAAGATATATTTTTGGTGATAAATACAAAATTATAAGTTACACATATTGTACAAAACCCAATGATGATTATGTACCAAGAAAGGGAATTCATTATTTGCCTTGTTAATATTAATGATAATAAATACTTCTTAAATTAAAACTTGCTATGTTAAATCATGATATTAAGGTGAATTATTAATTAGGAGGTAGCCAAAAGAACAGATTGAACTATAGCATTGCTGTGGTAAGAAGAGGGATGTGTAAAGGTATACTATACTGACCTGATTCAGGGGTCATGCGGATGGGGGGCGTTGGTAGAACGACGGGGCGGTTCACTCTGTCTTGCTTCACATAATTACCTACTGACATAAACACAATCATTTTTAAACATATCACTTAATTCAAAACAAATGTTTAAATTTGCCCACTCACAAAAGTTCTACTCAATGAAATCCCAATTTTTTTACTATAAAACTAACTAATAGGTGATATTTAACATTTATCTATTGCGTTTCGATAAAATGAGTATATTTGATCTAAATCAAATAATAAATATTGCCATATCTAAATCAAATAATAAACATCCATGATTCTTATTTTAAAACAACCAATCCAACATGACAGACAGAATCCTCATCAAAACTAAATATTTTTACATTAATCTTGAAACCAGCAATGTCAAGATCAGAACATCAATCTTTATATCAATTTACCTAAATTTGAGTTTTGGTCAATTCTCGTTTCGAGTTTATATAAAATTTGAAAACACGCCATCCGTATTCCAGGATGGGTCCACTACGATAGCTCAAAAAAGTTTCAAATTTGAAAATGCACCATTCGTATCTGAGAAATATTACTCTAAGATATGTATGCAGTAAGGTCCAAAAGTTTCCAGTCCAAGGATATAAAAAAAGTGATTATAAAAAAAACTGTTTATCAATGTTTGCTATTTTTCAATATTTACTACCATCAATGCGGCAATTCAATACATTTTTTTAGAAGAATGAATTAATTTTTCAACACCACTGAAATAATATAACAATTTTTTTCTCAAAATTGTGTAACACTGCGGAGAATATTTCTTCATCACTTGATTTTTTTTCATGCACAAATCGGATTTTAGTTTTGAAAATAAGAAAGAATCACTAGGGTCCAAGTGGGGACCATAGGGTGGGTTATTCTATACTTTGAAACCACAGTGTTGAATGGAAGCCTTTGCAGCAACATAAGCGCAGCATTGGCGGCACATTGTTGTAGAATAATTTCGCACCTTGTGACAGCTTTCCTCGGTGTTTTGTTTTTTTCATGGCATCCTTTAATTTGCGCATTATACTCTCATTTTTGTAACGACACAATACTCTCCCCAGTAATCATTGTTTTTTTTTTCCGTTTGAAGTGAAACAAAAAAAAAGGCAGGACCGTAGGATGCCATAATAGTTTTTTGAGTTTGTGCCACCTTGGATTTTTTGGGATGGATTGATATCCCAACAGCGCCACTCCATCGAGTTCTATCGCAGAATTTCAATGCAAGATTCAGCATGTAGTCTTTGGGCAGAACTCGCGAGTTTTGACCCCCATATTGCTCTCACCTTATTCGTGCCAAGACGTTTATGCAGAATTTGAAATACTGTGCTTTTGGAAAGCCCAAACCTTGCTATAGTATTTCTTTTGATTTTAGTCTTGTATCTTGTAACACTTGCTCTAGCACTAATACAACTGTTTCTGGAGTGAGTGCTTCTGCTGGTCTGCCTTGACAAGGACCATCTTCAATTGACTCTCTGCCTAAGTGGTATATTACGGAGAAGATTGTCCATAGGCAGCATCTAAACGTTGTTTCATTTCTACTAAGATTTTCATTCTTTTGAAATAAATCTGTTAACCGCACGCTATTTAATTTTGAACATTTTAGAACATAACGAAACAACATATCTTCTATTGGCTTTTACTTCTATTGACGTACTACTGAGGGTAGAGGTATATAAGTGTAACTGTAATATCACCTAACCATGCCGTGAAGGTGGCCAGCGTCTATCTGTCCATACTCTCAGGCTAGAGACTTTTGGACCTTCGTGCTAGCTCCAAAATGTTTCAAATAGAAAACACATCATCCATATCCCAGGAATATTACACTAGATAGCTCGAAGATGTTTTAAATTTGACAACACATATCTCACGAATATATTACACTAAGATATATCGAAGATGTATTAAATTTTTCAACACACCACCCGTATCCCAGGAATATTACACTAAGATAGCTTGAAAATATTTCCATATCACAAGAATATTAATTACACTAAGATAGCTCGAAGATATTTTAATTTTTTATAACACTCCATCATATCAGGAATAAGATAGTTAGAAGATATTTTTAAATTTCATAACACGTCAACTATATCTTTGGAATATTATTACACTCAGATAGTTCGAAGATGTTTTTAAATTTCATAACGCAACAGCTGTATTTTTTACATATTACGCTAAAATAGCCTGAAGATGTATTAAATTTGGCAACACACCATCCATATTCCAGAAATATTACACTAAGATAGCTCAAAAATGTTTCAAATTTGTCAACAACCATCCATATTCCAGAAATATTACACTAAGATAGCTCAAACATGTTTCAAATTTGTCAACACACCATCCATATTCCAGAAATATTACACTAAGATAGCTCAAACATGTTTCAAATTTGTCAACACACCATCCGTATCTCAGGAATATTACACTAAGACAGCTCAAAGATGTTTTAAATTTAACACACCATTCTTCGTATGCCAGGAATTTAACACTAAGATAGCTCAAAAATGAATTGATATTATAAGATTAGCTTATGCTTTGCCTTCTTAGAGCTACTGTTTCCTAGCTTTAGCCTATTGGATATAATTTTCTAAACACGAGAAAAAACCATTTAGATGAACGGAGCAATAAATCAATTATTACCAATTTGTTATACTTCAGAAAATGTAGGATGGGTCCTGCGACGTTTTAAACGTCATGTCTCAAAGGAATGGGATAAAATGTTTTTTTTTTACAAATCGAATAGTTTTTTTATAAAGCGAAAAATCGTTTTTCTCTAAACAGACGTTTTAATTCCTAATTTTCATTATACTGACTTTCTAATGTATTGTATGATTTGTATCTATATTTAAATAGGCCAAGATCCACTATGAATTAATACTAATTACGAACATTTAATTTTAGGTATAAAAAAATCGATAATCCAATTATCGTATACCTCATCCCTAGCCAATGCAGACTAACATAGTGACTTTTTACAAACGTCACCAAATATTATTTGATTTTAACAAACTGCCACATTTTTGCTAATTTGTAACAAGATGTATTAATTTGTCATTATTGTTAGTTTTATGTAATGTATAATAACTTGCTATTTATTAGAATCGAGGCTTATATTAAAGTTGATAAAATAATTAAAATTACTTAACGTCTGTATTGGAACTGTCACAGGAGCCGCGCTACAATTTCTCAAGTATAGTTATTTTTTTTACATCATTCAAGTAGCTTTCTTTTTACTTAAGAAATTTACTTATAATTTCAAACATTATTTTGCTTATAAGATAAATAAATACATTTAAAAAAAAACAAATATTATTCAAGTTAGTCGAGAGAAGTTAAAATGTATCATCATTGTTACACATTTTTTTGCGGTGAAAAATACTGTATTTTAAAATCATATTTCTTTGCTAATTTCTCTGTTTTTTTTATAGATATTACATTATTAATCTACAAAAGATTGCTACTTGATTGATTTTTACTAGTACTAATGTGTGAAAAACCATAATGCACTGGTGATTTTCATTATTAATCCAAATTGTTGAGCAAATAAATCGGAAGTTGACAATGAAACCTTCATCGTCAATTAGTTCACTAATTGTGATTAAAACAAATACAAAGATCATCAATATCCCCTAAAAATTCACTTCTTCTAACAGGAATCTTATTGTAACTACTGGAAAATATAGAAGTTTCCACGATATATAACGGTTGACAGAAGTATTCAAGATACTTTTGTTAAACCAATGGGCTGTGGGTATAGGCAGCAGCTTGGCTGTATGGCTGTGCCGTCACTGCAAAGTCTGACTCGAGACTATTATAAAAATTTATAAGCATCAGTTTTTTTTTTATGTCTTGAAGACTTATTTGACATATTTAGAAGGGAACAGGTAAACAAAATAAAAACAGTTCGGATTTTCAAAAATAAACTAGCTTCGGAGGTAAACCATAAGATTTTTTTTGCAGTGAAAGCTATATTTCTAATGGTTGGTAATTTGTAAGTTTTTATATTTATAATTTTCTTCAAGTATAAGAAAAGTACGAAATAGGATATTGTTGAAATAAACATTAGTATTTATTATTGGCATTAGCGCATGGCAATCATCGGTATGCACTGATAACAGTCAAATTCAATAACTTGAACTTTATAACATATGCGTCTGTTCATTTAACGATTCCTGATTTGAATAAATCATCAACAAATGGTACACGCACCATGCATATAGGATCCTCACACATTTCATATTGTTTTCATTGAAAAATTAATTTTCTTTAATAATATGACTATGTGTAATTCGTATTTGAAAATAATTAAGTATATAGTTATGTACATGTACATATAACATGTAATTGAACAGTAGCTGGAGAAACATGAATAATATAATCTTCACCATTAATTTATTACAGGCTTAAATGTTGAAAAGTGCAAGCAAACTTAGTATCACCCGCATGATGTCATAAATTCGGTACACGTGAGTTTGCAAGTCAACCGAGCATTCTATATTTGGCAACTCAACTGGTAGTCTCCATTTTCAACAATGTATTCTAAAGGCCGTTTTAAAGACCAATCTCCTAACTTTCATTTGCAAGACTTGGAGTAAAAAAAAAAAAAAACTTAAATTTATATGTTGTTGATTTTTTTTAAGCGCAAATTGGTGTTGCAATAATATTACAGTTGAAAATAAGAATAATTAAAAGAAATGCGATGGAACATAAAAATAATTTATTTTGCCAAATTTTGAAACTAAAATTTTTATTGTTTACCAACATAAATAAAATTAAAAGAAAACATAAAATAAATAAATAATAATAAGGAGTTTAATTATAAATGATAAAATAAAAAAGAAACAAATTCCTATTTCTTTCATGTCACTGAATCTATATACAAACAATTGCCAACAATCTCCTTAAGCGAGATTTTAAAATAAATTGTGGAAGGATTGATTTAATGTTGCATGCTAGTATTATTCCCCTGTTTGTGTGAACATTGTGCGATCATTTTGTAAATGTGTAAAACAAGAAAGATAATCTAAGTATTTCCCTTCAACTTGTCTATCTAATCTTTCTAGCACCCTCCCCGTTCAGTCAGCCCGACACCGGTGGATGAAATAACAATCTGTCTATTATTATTACAATTAGATCAACTAACAACAGTGAACATTCCCCATTCCAGTTGAATTCCACGTAACTGTGATAAATGTACTACTTTTGGTATTTTATTAATGGACAAACTATGTTTTTTTTATTATCAATGTTCTTCTAAATAAAAGTGTGTGAACTGTGCTTTCTAAAAAGGTTTTGTTGTATTTATTACATATTGTTGTAAAAAAGGTAAAAAAAAAATATTTTTTACATATTGTATAATATTATAGTTAATTTGTACTGCACAAGTGAAAAATGAGGAAAACACATAACTTTAATACAATATTGATAATAGGTTGCTATAAAAATAAACTAAAGTTTGAGTTATTTTAAAAGGTTCAATGTCAAAACACAATTAGTATTATTGTGATGATAGCTTTTCTTACTGAATATGAAGATTAAACTCAAAATCAACATTATGGCTCTTACAGAAACTCGAAAAAAATAAAAAAAAATAAAAACCAACTCAGAAAGCAAGTGGCAATGTGTAATAAAAAAAATTCAAGTCAAATGCAATGTATGATGTTTGTGTTAATTATTATATTTAGAAAGAAAAAAAATAACTACGTGAAAATTGTGTAGATGTAGAGGATACAAATGTGATAAGAAAAGAAAGTTTTTTCATCTTTAATCGAGTAAAAAATAAGTTTGACGAAATTTTGAAAATCAACAAAAATAAATAAAAAAAAGAAAGATTTTTTTTTTTTAATATACATATATTTGAATACGGTTATGATTTTTATCAATCATCAGGTAATATATTTTTTAATGTATGCATATCTTGTGTGGACCAATCTATTAGCACTTGGATAACATTAAAATTTTAACCTAATAACATGAAAACAGATTAAATTTACAACATTTGAGGAGACATCTAATCCATCTACTTGAATCATACCGTTTCTTTAAACTGGAGGCGTCGTTCAAGTTCCAATTAAGATGATAAAAATAAATTGTCAATACAAAATTCCACGAATTAATTAATGGAATGTAAAAGGATCTTTTCTTCACCTATATCTTTACAATTTGCATTGAGTAAATATTTTTGTTGGGTCACTCTTGTCCTGTTTTCTAGTCCCTAATTTATTAAAAATAATGTAGGAATTTCTTAATATGAAATAAAAAGTGATATATACTATTAATTTCTCATTTAACTAGAGAGAAATCAGTGCACAGTTTTTAATAAATGAAAAATTCATAATTTAAAAATAAAGTTGACTGTATGAAATTGTTTGTATGAAAAAATTATGAAAAGTTCTGATTGAAAAATGAAATTATGATGATAAATATGTATATGCAATAGAATCAACAATATTTCTTGTCAGTTACTCTTCAGTTCATTTTTTTTGCAAATATTGTGTACTTACACAGTCTGCCCGTCTAATGAAGTCGATTTATCTTTGTGCTCATCCAAGCCGCAGTCTTTTTTGATAACCGATTGCTACCTCTAAACATTACCTAACGTATTTACAATAAATCAGCATTTAATGATCTATCAACAGTTTCTAATTTATTGTATTTGATTGATTGGTTGAGTTTAATTTTTATAAGAACTTTTTAAAACTGAAAATAGTCTTAAATAGTAATTAATCCAAAATAATCATTTCAAGTATAATAACTAAATATGCATCTAATCTTAATTCTCAATTCAATTTTTTAAGGTTTTGATGTCTAGTTCAACAATAATTGAATTTGTTGAAATACAGGTTGACCCAGAATAAAGTGAACTTTTGTTTCCTTTATTACTCGAGAACGCATAGAGGAGAAATGACGTGGAAGGTGTCACACACTCGATCGGTTCTGGTAATTTCTGTCACCGTTAGTCACTTCACGGGACAACATCACATGTTTTATATAGACAATGGTTCATATGTAACTTTTAGACAATAATTTCGAGTTGGGTATCAATTACACAGTGTTAATCAGAGTCCGAGCACCAATTTGATTAAGCAGTGGGTTAAAAGATTTGAAGACTGGTAACACACTAAAATCTTGATTCTAAGGTCGCCATCAGACTTCTCGAACAGAGCAAGTCAATGAGTCTGCGTGTGCTAACCCAACACTATCAAACCACAAGCATTCGTCAACATTAGTGTGTCTCGTACGACCTTGAAGCAACCTTTATCGCTTGACTTAAAACTCCATCCCTATAAAATTCAACTTGTTCAGGATTTTAATGAAGCAGACTTTGTTACAAGATAGGATTTTTAGGCTAAAATGTTTGAACAGTTCTTCGGGTTTAACAACATACTCTTTTGAGATGAAACACATTTCCATACGAATGGCTTCGTCAATAAGCAAAATGCCACTATTGGAGCAATGATACCCAAGACTGAAACACCAGAGACCACTTCATTGTGCACAAATAATAGTTTGGGCAGCCATGACAGTGTCGGGAATCGCCTGTCTTTATTTCTTTGAGGACGCTCGAAGCCAAGCAATAACAGTTCATTCGAAGTGTTATATTCAAATGCTGAGTTTTTGACTATGAAATTGCAATAATTTCCAGGGTACAATTCGAAGACGTGGTTTCAACAAGATGAGGCCATTTGTCGCACATCCATTAACAGTTTGGAAATGGTTCAAGAGATGTTCCCCAGAAAACTCATATTGCATAGGGATGATTACGTGGTGGTCCTGATTGCAAAGGGATGACCACGTGGTGAACCTGATTTGACCACACTTCATTTTTTTTATGGGGATATGAAAACAGTTGAATATAAGCAAATAATCCAATGACTAAGCTGCAATCGAAACAAAACATTTGTCAAGAGATTGAAACTATACCTTGGGAAACATACAGATATATGCTTCAAAAATGTTGAGGCAGATTAGAGGAATCCCATCGATTGGATACTGTTGATTACAACAAACCATTGTTTTATTATGAATTTTGAGGCAGATTAGAGGAATCCCATCGATTGGATACTGTTGATTACAACAAACCATTGTTTTATTATGAATTTTTCTAAAGTGAACTTTATTCTGAGCCACCTGTACATAATTGATGTTATTTTTAAAATCCAAATTTCATTAAATAAAATATGTACAATACATAAAATTAAGAACTCTAGTGTATTACTATTATCTTATTATTATTATTATTATTATTATCTTTACTCATTTGAAATAGTAAATTTGGCCAATTTTTTGTTGTGAAAAATATATATATACATAAAATAGTAAAAAATATATATATTTAAGATTAATATGAATGGGTCTAATATCTAAAATATTTTTTTATTTTATTATCCCTTTGTAAACGGATTTCTGTTATTCAGTTTCCAAATGTAGGTTATATACAAAATTGTATCGAATAGTTCCGAAACTGTACTTGATGTAACTGTAATGTTCGACCAATACACATGGGAGACTGAAGGTCATTACTCCCAAGCTTGCTAAGTTAGTCTGACACTTGGTGCCGTACTGTTCAATTTGTACACACGGTTTTGTGATTTTATGTTAGGGACAGCTCTGTGATAACAATGGCCGAGTACCTGCATTAAATTCTGCGTGTAGCTTCTCAGCAAATCTGCTGCTGATACCCATAAAATGCTTCACCTGGCTTTTGGTGGACACATCATTGAGTAGCACATGCGTTTTAAGGCCGGCTGAGTGTCTGTTGTAGATGACAACCGTTCAGGGCAACCGAGCCCCAGAAATACGCCAGTAATGTAGAACTTATCCATGAGGATCGTTGGTGAATAATCCATCAGTTGTCTCACATGATTGGAATCAGTTATGGAGCCTGCCAGGAAACCTGAGCATGCATCATGCTGCTGCCAAGTTTGTCCTCTGGCTCTAGACACTCGACCAAAAGCGGCGGTGTCTGGACATATTCCATGACTTTTGTGAGACAGCTAACTACGACCCACCTCGAGGATTTTATCTCTAGGATCATCAAGGGTGATGAAAGCTAGGTTTATAGTTACGATCCAGTGTTACGGTGGCCACAGATGCCAAGACCAAAGGTATGGTAAGTCCGAAGTGCGACAAAAAGCGTACATCATTGTTTTCAACATTGAAAATATCATTTAACGAGAATTTGTCCATTCCGGTAAAATGTTGAATTCTGACTTGATTCGACATTTTGAGGCGCTTGGGAGAAAATGTGCTACGAAAAAGATCATATCTGTAGCGCAAACATAATTGTTTGTTGTATTATAATATGCCCACTCACACCTCCCTCGAGATGACGTAATTTTTTATAGAAACTTTATAAATATATTCGGCTAGATAATTTTTCAAGTGTCCAATACGAGTATGATTTCCAAAATATACTTGAATAATTCTCAGGCAGAATACATAAAGCGAAATGAGAATGGCAAGGGTGTGGAGTGCACTCAATGCAGTATTGAGTAATAAACTTTGTTAAAAATAATGTCCAAAGTTTGCAATTGATACTATCGCTAAATACAACCTTGTCAGTCTCACATCACTATGAAGTCTTAAATTGGTTAAAAAGTTTGTTGTGAAACAATAAAAATAGCTCAAAATATTTACCCCCTGAATGGTATTCAGAGTAATCCGTCGGAGAGTGTGACATTATGGTCACGTTAGACATGGAGGGATCCATTACTAAACTCTCTTGACCCTCTGTCCTTCTCATTTGATGTGATTGTGATTCCTCTTCAGGGAGCATAGTTCCATCTCCATAACTGAGAGCTGTTTTTCTACGGAAAGAATAAAACAAATATAAATTAAATACTATTATATGTATTATACTAGAGAAAATGTAGCATGGTCCCTGTGAAAGTTCACAAATTTGCCCCAATAGAACCTTGTAACGGACGTTCAGTAATTTTAATTATTTTATCAACTTTAATATAAGTCTCGATTCTAATAAATAGCAAGTTATTTAGGTAAATACATTACATAAAACTAACAATAATGACAAATTAATACATCTCTTTACAAATTAGCAAAAATGTGGCAGTTTGTTAAAATCAAATAATATTTGGTGACGTTTGTAAAAAGTCACTACATTAGTCTGCATTGGCTAGGGATGCGGTATACGATAATTGGATTTTCGATTTTTTTATACCTAAAATTAAATGTTCGTAATTAGTATTAATTCATAGTGGATCTTGGCCTATTTAAAGATAGACACAAATCATACAATACATTAGAAAGTCAGTATAATGAAAATTAGGAATTTAAACATCAGTTAGGAGGAAAAAAAATCGATTTATAAAAAAACAATTCGATTTGTAAAAAAAAAACGATTTTACCCCATCCCTTTGAGACATGACATTTTAAACATCACAGGGACCATCATACATTTTCTTGAGTATAATTTCATTAGTGTACATTATACGTGTTTATTTCATTAGTGTACATTATATGTTGTCTATTTGAATATTATAGTTAATTCGAAAAGTGATGCCATTTTAATGCAAATATAAAAAAAAATTACTAAACATATTCTTGACTAATAATAATTCTATTCTATTCATTCAAACAAAAGAAAGTGCAGATTGTCTTCTGTCTTCTGTTTATACGTATCAGTAGATCCAAAGGATATTCCAGGATGTTAACACACATTATAAACGTTGCTGTTTCTCATTCTCACAAGGCTATTAGAGCCAAAGGATATTCCAGGATGTTAACACACATTATAAACGTTGCTGTTTCTCATTCTCACAAGGCTATTAGATTCAAAGGATATTCCAGGATGTTAACACACATTATAAACGTTGCTGTTTCTCATTCTCACAAGGCTATTAGATCCAAAGGCTATTCCAGGATGTTAACACACATTATAAACGTTGCTGTTTCTCATTCTCACAAGGCTATTAGAGCCAAAGGATATTCCAGGATGTTAAGACACATTATAAACGTTGCTGTTTCTCATTCTCACAAGGCTATTAGATTCAAAGGATATTCCAGGATGTTAACACAAATTATAAACGTTGCTGTTTCTCATTCTCACAAGGCTATTTCTATCTCATCTTATAACAGCGTACAACTTCAGAGGTCAAGTCTGAATCTCTATGAAAATAGGTAAACAACGGATACATAAAAGTGTGCTGTGGCTCATGCAGAAAGAAACTAAATCAAGTAATGGACACAGTGTTACTTACAGAGTATATTCAGGTGGCGGATTGGAGAATTCCGAGTTTGGCTGGTACAGGTTTCCAGAAGTTTGCGCTCCTTGAAGATACAAATCACAAAATGAATTTTTATAATTTAATAAACTATGGTACTTTTTTTAAAAATTCTTGATTGAAAAAACATAACATAAGTGGTCTAAATTTTGATTAAACTTTATTAAATAAATGTTCATGTCGAGTAAAATGTAACTTGATCCACCGTACACAAAGTGACGCTTCATCGACGTAACATATGGGATACACGTAACGAAGATGCTTTGTCGCTTCACTTTCTGTAAACTGAGTATAGAGCATGTGACACTACATCAGTAGCAAATATGTCGAGCACTGTGTGTTCTATTGAAAGTTCAAGTGATTTATTAAATATTTTTAATAAATCACTTGAGCTTTCAATAGAACGTCAACATTTTTTTTTTAAAAGCAAACTATGACTGTAATTTAGGGTTATTAAAAAATTGGTATGATTTATTTTAAAAAAAATGCTCTAAGCATTACGGAACATGGAAAAACTGTGAGTAATTATATATTTCTAAAATCTGTTATCAAAAAAACACATTATTTTTAATAATAAAAACATGTATAATTGTCTGGCATACAGCCAAAGTCAGCGTATTTAATATACGGCAGATAAGAGGTTAATGAATATATATCCCACCTTCTAGAGTATATTGACGGTTGAATGCGGAGGCTTGAGACACAATCATCTGCGTAGAGGGGGGTGGAACAGAGCCATGCGGGCTCATGTGGTGCATGGCAGATATATCCTGAGTGTCGGGCAGAGCTCGCTCTGCATATTCTGGAGGAGCTGCTTTGCTGTTGAATTTAGTTTTTTTATTAGAGTAATAAAATAAATAATAAACAAGCCCCTGCATAATTTTGAGAGCAGGTTTTAAAATAAAATTTCCATTATTTAATTGAGAGTTAAATATCAGTAATTCTATACAGAATTCTCCCCACAGAATGTCCATATGGAAAATTCTGGCCTTGTATGGTGGTATCCCGCCTAGGATCGTGTCCATGATTGAGGCCTTGCACCTAACTTGTTAGACTCTGAGTGCAGTGTCAGAACGTCCAGTGGCCCAACCGACACCTTCAGGATCTCTACCGGAGTCCGGCAGGGCTATGTGTTGGCACCATTCATTTTTGTCATCGTCATGGATTACCTTCTTAGAATATCCATTGTGGATTCGTGTGGGGTGCCTTTACTATAGAGGCCAAACAATGAAGGCACTGTAGGGACGCTGTACGATCTTGTGCAGATGATCTTGCCCTATTCGATGTTTCTGTGAAACGGATTATAGCGCAGTACAAGATTATGTGAACATTCTTTGCGTCTCGGCCTTCGAGTCAACGCTGGTAAAACAGAATACATGTGCAACAATACATGTACGGATGGAGGCGCGCCGATGATGATTAACGGCAACCGGATCCCCCAGGTGAATAAATTCATATACCTGGGTGCCACCATCACCTCCAATGGTGATCTCCGGACAGAGATGCCAGCGGGGTGTTCAACAACATGGATAGGATTTGGAAGGCGACTGGACTAAGCGTCACAACAAAATGCTGCCTGTTTAACGCATATGTCATCCCGATCCTCCTGTACGGCTGTGAATCTTGGCATCTTACCAAGGCTCAGGAGCGCAAGATACTTAGTTTCGAAAACAGGTGTCTCAGGAGGATATTGGGAATCAGGTGGTATGACCATATAACAAACGACGCTGTACGCCGGCGCACCCGGCAGGGGTCTGTCGTCTCTGTAATTCGGGAGAGGCGATGGTCCTGGCTGGGACATGTTCTGAGAATGCCCGATGATAGTTGGCCGAGGAGAGCACTGTTTTTCTGTCCATTGGGGTCACGACGACCTGGAAGACCGTCTCTCACGGTATACCGTTCCTATGATAAGGAAGTCAGAGCGTTGGGAATGTCGTTGAGGGAGATTACCTACACCGCCCAAAACCGCTCTGAATGGAGAAGATTGGTGGCCTCCCTATGCTCCCTTGTGAGCTTTAAAAGAAGGGTGAAATAAAAAAAATTAAAACTCTATAGCTAAAATGCATAATGTTAAAATGTGATAAATTTGCTTTTGAAAATTCAAGATCAACCCCATAGGGGGTAACATAACTTTGATTACTGATTAGACAAAAATTAATTTTATGACATTGATCAAATCAAAAGATACATTAAGAGTATTCATTCAGCTCAGGTTAACATGAGTTCCAATAAAATATCAAAAGCTTAATTTAGGAACAATGTCTTGCGTGTGATGTGGCATGGTTACCTGTAAATTTGCTCCTTAGGCAGATTCTGGGTCTGCGGGAGGGGCTCTGGATGCCCCCCCATAGGTGGTGGGGGGTTGTACAGCTGCGGATTGTGGAAGTTGGGTGGAGGACCTAAACACAATTCAACTTCTCTAAAACACAACTGATATCGCAACTATGTACTTTTGTATAAGATAATATATAACAAGTATTACTGGCACATTAGATATTTCATTTGTAAAATACATTAGTTAAAAACTCAATATGTAACAATTTTTCAATGTATTTTGTAAAAGCAAAAAATATGTTAAAAGAATCATAATCATGTAGATGATGCCAACTGAGGCAATACATATCTTTATTATTCACTTCCAGTATTGAAATTTGCTGATCTCAAGAGTGTACTATACAAGCTTTCTTGAGTTGATTGAGCAAATTCAATGGTTGTTTAAACAAACAGCCTCAATGCAAGGAAGCCTTTTGTAAAGTGACCAGAAAGAACAGAAATATTTTCAAGGAGTTTTCTTACATTTTGTAAGAAATGTCAATCACCAAAAATGCTACTGTAGTTACATTTAGCGATGCAATGCCGGTGTAAAATTTTTGATATTTATTTATTTAAATGGCAAGTAATTGTCTCAATACAACATTTATGAAAAACAAGACAAACAACAAAGTTAAAACAGGTAATTTAAAGTGAACACTCAATTTATATGGATCCGGGTTTGTTGACTTTCATTTGTCATGTCCCCAGTAATCTAGGCTTTTGCCTGTATCTTACTGAGGGCATAACAGGTCTACCGGAAATTTCTGACCGATAATGTTATCTCAAGTTTCCACACGTATGAATGTGTTCGTTGGAAAGATATATGGCTGCCTATTTTTACCATTGCATTTCTACATACACGCTCTTCTAAATTTACTGAAACAATGGTTTAATCATCTCAGTATTAAGTGAGATTCGTTAGCGTAAACGTGTCTATTGATAAAGTTCATTTACAGTAAACCGTGAGACAGCGATATTTCATATTCGCTCAGCATCCCGAGGTGCATTGGTGCTCAGCGCACCTCGGGACCAGCCGCCGCTGGTCATTAGTAACTATGTAAATTATATTGTTCAATAAACGTATTGAAAATGTATTATTTTCTTTTAATTCAAAAACGGGCAGAACTTTCCGGTAGACCTAATATAAACATGGAAAAATAAGTTGATGCTTTTTACTAATTGTTGATTATTTAATATCTCTTGTCACAAGCTTTCATCAACTTGACAAGGAAGTTTATCAAACACATTCACCCCGGGGGGGAGGGTTTACTTGCAAAAATATACGCGCATAGCGGGGGTGAATTCGCGGAATCGCAAGAAAAACGCTACACAAGAAACTATATAACTTATTTTTTAAATAATTTGAAGGAACAAAGCTCTAAATTCTTCTTCCTTTACATTTCTCCAAAAATTCCATATGGAACTTTTACTTGATTGAGACTATTGAATTAATTTTTTTGCGAATTCATTAGCATTATTAACCTTTCCTTCCCTGTGTTGGGTATCTTCTACACGTTGCTTCTAATAACCATCAATATCTCTATAAATATAATAAATACAAGGTTAAGATTTTAGGTATTCCTCCATAATATATTTACGCATTGATTTAAAAAATAATATTAATAATAATCAGAATTTATCGACTACATCGTAGGTGTTTTGTAAAGATCGAAAAAAAATTCGCATTTAAACGCTGCGAGTGCCTCGTCTTGACGATAGGTGAATAGTATGCGGGAAGCGCGACACTATATTCGCATCTCACTCTTGCATACTCCACTGAATTGCGAGGAGCTGAATTGTCTCAACGTCGCAAGCATAAGCGTAAGCGCCGGGGTATGCGACTGACGTTCCGCGCCACAGTAGCTTCTAGGCTTGCAAATAGGTTAGACGTACGCCTGTTCCGTGAGCGTTGCCAGATGGTTTTTTAATGTTTTCAGCAAATAAATCTCAATTATTATAATTTTTAACTTCAATTATAATTAATTAAGGGGATTATCTATGAATGTTCTTATTTTTCCGATTTAAAATCGCTAATTTTTGATCGCGTACTCACTACCCAACACCGGAGCACGCGTTTCAATTTTAACACCATAAGGGAAGGGTTATGTACGAAGCTTATCAGCTCATCCGTAAAAATTAAAACTAATTAAAAAATCATGTTGATTATCACAATTTGGTGGAATATTGGGACCAACTCGTCGACTCACATTGAATAATTTGATTGGGAAATATTATTAGTTAAAATCAACTCATTTTCAGCTCATTTTCATCACCATCATCACTTTGAGTATAAACATAGCGCCTATTTTTGTTTGTTCAGAGTTGGATGTCACTTCCACTGTATGAATCGTTATGATTTATAACAGTTTTTTTTTTGCAACTTTGTCAACATTATCAAATAAAAAAAGGTCCTCATCACTATCTTGGAAGTCTTCTATGCCTACAAAAGTATCATTCGCCGAAATTCACATCAATGTTACTAATATTTTAATTTATTATTTCACCATATGCAATAAATGTATTACTTAACACATCGTTATCCTTTAGAATTTTTATTAAATTGATTCATGATGCTAAAAAAATATTAAAAAAAAATCTGCATTGTTTTTTTCCTTCACTTAGTGAAATGGTGGTCACCACACCGGAAATAGCTCTGTAGGGCACAATGTGCGGATACAGACTGTCCAAATAAAATGACCAACTCAAATGCGACTGTACGGTACAGGTAAATAATGATAATATTAACACGTTCACTGCGTCGAACACGGCTCCCGTGTCCATACAAAATAGCCTTGAATGTTGAGTGCACTCATAAACGTCTCTCGATAAGGATTCGTCGCCGGTTTCATGTGTTTTGAAGACACGAAGGAATACACTTGTATATGATGTTTCAATAGAAAGTAGAAAAATTCGCGAATTTTCTGCAGCTCTGTATGACATTTTATACGCAGTGAACGTGTTAAAAACAACATAGAAGCTTGACTGCAATTTACCTATTAATACATTATACAGCATATATAAAGTTTTAAGTGCACTATTGTAAAATAACATCTTCAAAATATTGTCAGTAAATATTAAAAATAAAGTTTCAAAGTCACCGCTCACCAAAGCCACTGACTTTCGGAGTTGGGTACCAATCACCTTGAAGCCATTATATTGGCTTTCAGAGTGGTAAGGCTTAACGTCGATTTCTTCATCTAATAAATTAGTTATTCCAAATAAATCCAACTAGGTGGGGTATTATAAGAGTTTTGCCGTTGCTGGTCCTATGGCATGGAACGGTCTATCTCTTAGTGTAAGAGATATGGGTGGTGTGTGCAGCTTTAGGAAGCAAGGCGAGAAACATTTTTTGGAAGGTCTTATCAAAATTGATTATGTTATATGAACACCACACAATACTCTACACCTAAAGGAAGTCTACAAAGGTTTCATTGTAGTTCGTCTTTCCTTGGTAAGTTTTCTGTGGATTTTTTACCAAATGTTTTTCTGGACATATACAGATGCGGGGAAGTACCTAATCTAATGGCCGCAGCCACTATCTTCACATCCTTACAGTCAACTTATACATATTTATTTTGTAACATTTTTTATTTATCAATAATAGTAGATTTCAATCCTGAGTTGGAGCGCCCATGAAGAGGGCTTGTTGTCTATACGACACTATATAAATCCTGAGTTGGAGCGCCCATGAAGAGGGCTTGTTGTCTATACGACACTATATAAATCCTGAGTTGGAGCGCCCATGAAGAGGGCTTGTTGTCTATACGACACTATATAAATCCTGAGTTGGAGCGCCCATGAAGAGGGCTTGTTGTCTATACGACACTATATAAATCCTGAGTTGGAGCGCCCATGAAGAGGGCTTGTTGTCTATACGACACTATATAAATCCTGAGTTGGAGCGCCCATGAAGAGGGCTTGTTGTCTATACGACACTATATAAATCCTGAGTTGGAGCGCCCATGAAGAGGGCTTGTTCTCTATACGACACTATATAAATCCTGAGTTGGAGCGCCCATGAAGAGGGCTTGTTGTCTATACGACACTATATAAATCCTGAGTTGGAGCGCCCATGAAGAGGGCTTGTTGTCTATACGACACTATATAAATCCTGAGTTGGAGCGCCCATGAAGAGGGCTTGTTCTCTATACGACACTATATAAATCCTGAGTTGGAGCGCCCATGAAGAGGGCTTGTTGTCTATACGACACTATATAAATCCTGAGTTGGAGCGCCCATGAAGAGGGCTTGTTCTCTATACGACACTATATAAATCCTGAGTTGGAGCGCCCATGAAGAGGGCTTGTTCTCTATACGACACTATATAAATCCTGAGTTGGAGCGCCCATGAAGAGGGCTTGTTCTCTATACGACACTATATAAATCCTGAGTTGGAGCGCCCATGAAGAGGGCTTGTTCTCTATACGACACTATATAAATCCTGAGTTGGAGCGCCCATGAAGAGGGCTTGTTCTCTATACGACACTATATAAATCCTGAGTTGGAGCGCCCATGAAGAGGGCTTGTTCTCTATACGACACTATATAAATCCTGAGTTGGAGCGCCCATGAAGAGGGCTTGTTCTCTATACGACACTATATAAATCCTGAGTTGGAGCGCCCATGAAGAGGGCTTGTTGTCTATACGACACTATATAAATCCTGAGTTGGAGCGCCCATGAAGAGGGCTTGTTCTCTATACGACACTATATAAATCCTGAGTTGGAGCGCCCATGAAGAGGGCTTGTTCTCTATACGACACTATATAAATCCTGAGTTGGAGCGCCCATGAAGAGGGCTTGTTCTCTATACGACACTATATAAATCCTGAGTTGGAGCGCCCATGAAGAGGGCTTGTTCTCTATACGACACTATATAAATCCTGAGTTGGAGCGCCCATGAAGAGGGCTTGTTCTCTATACGACACTATATAAATCCTGAGTTGGAGCGCCCATGAAGAGGGCTTGTTGTCTATACGACACTATATAAATCCTGAGTTGGAGCGCCCATGAAGAGGGCTTGTTCTCTATACGACACTATATAAATCCTGAGTTGGAGCGCCCATGAAGAGGGCTTGTTCTCTATACGACACTATATAAATCCTGAGTTGGAGCGCCCATGAAGAGGGCTTGTTGTCTATACGACACTATATAAATCCTGAGTTGGAGCGCCCATGAAGAGGGCTTGTTGTCTATACGACACTATATAAATCCTGAGTTGGAGCGCCCATGAAGAGGGCTTGTTCTCTATACGACACTATATAAATCCTGAGTTGGAGCGCCCATGAAGAGGGCTTGTTCTCTATACGACACTATATAAATCCTGAGTTGGAGCGCCCATGAAGAGGGCTTGTTCTCTATACGACACTATATAAATCCTGAGTTGGAGCGCCCATGAAGAGGGCTTGTTCTCTATACGACACTATATAAATCCTGAGTTGGAGCGCCCATGAAGAGGGCTTGTTGTCTATACGACACTATATAAATCCTGAGTTGGAGCGCCCATGAAGAGGGCTTGTTCTCTATACGACACTATATAAATCCTGAGTTGGAGCGCCCATGAAGAGGGCTTGTTCTCTATACGACACTATATAAATCCTGAGTTGGAGCGCCCATGAAGAGGGCTTGTTGTCTATACGACACTATATAAATCCTGAGTTGGAGCGCCCATGAAGAGGGCTTGTTGTCTATACGACACTATATAAATCCTGAGTTGGAGCGCCCATGAAGAGGGCTTGTTCTCTATACGACACTATATAAATCCTGAGTTGGAGCGCCCATGAAGAGGGCTTGTTCTCTATACGACACTATATAAATCCTGAGTTGGAGCGCCCATGAAGAGGGCTTGTTCTCTATACGACACTATATAAATCCTGAGTTGGAGCGCCCATGAAGAGGGCTTGTTGTCTATACGACACTATATAAATCCTGAGTTGGAGCGCCCATGAAGAGGGCTTGTTCTCTATACGACACTATATAAATCCTGAGTTGGAGCGCCCATGAAGAGGGCTTGTTCTCTATACGACACTATATAAATCCTGAGTTGGAGCGCCCATGAAGAGGGCTTGTTCTCTATACGACACTATATAAATCCTGAGTTGGAGCGCCCATGAAGAGGGCTTGTTCTCTATACGACACTATATAAATCCTGAGTTGGAGCGCCCATGAAGAGGGCTTGTTCTCTATACGACACTATATAAATCCTGAGTTGGAGCGCCCATGAAGAGGGCTTGTTGTCTATACGACACTATATAAATCCTGAGTTGGAGCGCCCATGAAGAGGGCTTGTTCTCTATACGACACTATATAAATCCTGAGTTGGAGCGCCCATGAAGAGGGCTTGTTCTCTATACGACACTATATAAATCCTGAGTTGGAGCGCCCATGAAGAGGGCTTGTTCTCTATACGACACTATATAAATCCTGAGTTGGAGCGCCCATGAAGAGGGCTTGTTCTCTATACGACACTATATAAATCCTGAGTTGGAGCGCCCATGAAGAGGGCTTGTTCTCTATACGACACTATATAAATCCTGAGTTGGAGCGCCCATGAAGAGGGCTTGTTCTCTATACGACACTATATAAATCCTGAGTTGGAGCGCCCATGAAGAGGGCTTGTTCTCTATACGACACTATATAAATCCTGAGTTGGAGCGCCCATGAAGAGGGCTTGTTGTCTATACGACACTATATAAATCCTGAGTTGGAGCGCCCATGAAGAGGGCTTGTTCTCTATACGACACTATATAAATCCTGAGTTGGAGCGCCCATGAAGAGGGCTTGTTCTCTATACGACACTATATAAATCCTGAGTTGGAGCGCCCATGAAGAGGGCTTGTTCTCTATACGACACTATATAAATCCTGAGTTGGAGCGCCCATGAAGAGGGCTTGTTCTCTATACGACACTATATAAATCCTGAGTTGGAGCGCCCATGAAGAGGGCTTGTTCTCTATACGACACTATATAAATCCTGAGTTGGAGCGCCCATGAAGAGGGCTTGTTGTCTATACGACACTATATAAATCCTGAGTTGGAGCGCCCATGAAGAGGGCTTGTTCTCTATACGACACTATATAAATCCTGAGTTGGAGCGCCCATGAAGAGGGCTTGTTGTCTATACGACACTATATAAATCCTGAGTTGGAGCGCCCATGAAGAGGGCTTGTTCTCTATACGACACTATATAAATCCTGAGTTGGAGCGCCCATGAAGAGGGCTTGTTCTCTATACGACACTATATAAATCCTGAGTTGGAGCGCCCATGAAGAGGGCTTGTTCTCTATACGACACTATATAAATCCTGAGTTGGAGCGCCCATGAAGAGGGCTTGTTCTCTATACGACACTATATAAATCCTGAGTTGGAGCGCCCATGAAGAGGGCTTGTTGTCTATACGACACTATATAAATCCTGAGTTGGAGCGCCCATGAAGAGGGCTTGTTCTCTATACGACACTATATAAATCCTGAGTTGGAGCGCCCATGAAGAGGGCTTGTTCTCTATACGACACTATATAAATCCTGAGTTGGAGCGCCCATGAAGAGGGCTTGTTCTCTATACGACACTATATAAATCCTGAGTTGGAGCGCCCATGAAGAGGGCTTGTTGTCTATACGACACTATATAAATCCTGAGTTGGAGCGCCCATGAAGAGGGCTTGTTCTCTATACGACACTATATAAATCCTGAGTTGGAGCGCCCATGAAGAGGGCTTGTTCTCTATACCAGTGGTCCTCAAAGTGTGGTACGTGTACCCCAGGGGATAAGCTAGTCGATATTTGGGGGTACGTCAAGTGACAGAAAAAATAGAATATTTACTAAAGATAACAAATACTAACTTGTATTTTTAAATCACACGATTACATCAAATAGACGAGGAATCGACAGCGACGCCACTATCGGGTACTCGTAAAAGAGGTAGACAGCAAATATTTGTAAGTTAAGTGTAGATATTGCGCGTTTCGCATACTGTTGTCCGTCGGGCGGTAGCTCAAGGACTCGCACTATAAATTTGTCTTAAGGGTACGCGATCAAAAAAGTTTGGAGACCACTGCTCTATACGACACTATATAAATCCCCAGTTGGAGCACCCATGAAGAGGGTTTGTTCTTTATACGACACTACATAAATCCAGAGTTGGAGCGCCCATGAAGAGGGTGTGTTCTCTATACGACACTATATAAATTGCCCTTTAATTATTACATTATTATTTAAGAGGTTTACTAATTTATTTCGCCCAATTTAACTGTCAGATAAAGTATACTGAGTTGTCAGATAAATATAAAGAGAACTTGATTTTACACTATCTCTTTAGATTGGTTTCATACTTTATTTAAATAATATTAAATTGAACATTTTAAGAGTTTGTTGTAATAAGTTTGTACCCCATGATTATTGAAAATTACCTTCTTTTGATTTTGATCTAAGAAATCAACTTTATTAAATTAAAAGAATTCATTTTAAAATTATCCTTAGCTTTTAAAAATTTGTAGGGTATTTTAGATATTTGTTTATTGTCAACATTTTACTAATGAGAGGTTCAGCTTACTATATATCTAGATAAATAACAATTACATCAATCAATCAACAATGGCTCTACAACCCAGGTCGGGTCTTGGCCTCCTTTAAAGCACGCCTCCATGACTGGCGGTCCTGTGCTGCTGTTCGCCAGTTCTGGATGCCAATGAGCTGCGCATCCCTATTGACACCATCCAGCCATCGAAGCTTCGGCCTTCCTGGCTTTCTTCGACCCCCCGGTGTGCCATTCAAGAGCCTTCTCGGAATGTCTTCCTCACTCATTCGCTGCACGTGTCCAGCCCACCTGAGTCTCCCAATTAAAATCTCTTGTGTTATGGTAGGGTCTCCATACAGACCGTACAGCTCCTGATTATACCTGATACGCCATTCTCCGTTATTGCAAATGGGGCCATATATTTTGCGCAGAATCTTCCTCTCAAATGTCCCTAGAGCCCTCATGTCCACTCTACTTAGAGTCCAACATTCTGAGCCATAGGTGAGCACAGGTCGGATGAGTGTTTTATAAAGTAGATATTTGTTTATTGTCAACATTTTACTAATGAGAGGTTCAGCTTACTATATATCTAGATAAATAACAATTACATACCCGAGGTAATAAACCTCATGGGAGCGTCCATCCTGTGCTGTGGTAGAGGCACCATGTGATTCTGTGGCGGGGCCTGAGGCAGCATCTGTATGTGTTGTGTGGGCACCTGCGTTTGCGGGTGTGGGTGTTGGAGGGGGTGGGGGTGGGGGGCGTGAGGTTGCACACCACTCTTAGGGGGCCCGAGATGCGGAGGGGGCGGCAAAGCTGGTGGCAGTGAAGTTGGCGGCGGAGGTGGCGGCTGCCCATATGGGATGGGTGGCGGCAGTGGAGGAGGAGGGGGGTTTGACGCGTACGTTGCGCACACAGGATTGCCACAACCCAAGTTGTGTGAAGCGGACACGTGCAAAAAGGCATTCTTTACCTTGTATAGGTCAATAATGCACTGGGGTAGCATTTTTGATTTACGGAAGAGGTGATCCTCCGCAATAGAAAGATGTAAGTACGTGCAAATGGAGTTTTTGCAGAATGAGGGGTTGCAAGCATTGGGCTCGCACTTGCATCGTTTGCAATGGCGATTCTGAAAGTTGTGACAGGTCCGGAAGGTTAACAGTGACTCCACTGTATTGGTATGCATGAATCGGCAGGTATCATCATCTTTGTCGCAGTTTTTCGTTATAAAATATTTGCGGCATGGATGACTGAAAAAAACAATAATTTATAGTAAAAAAAAATTCATGCATTTTTACAAAAGACAAGGTTTTACAACTTATAAAAGAAATTGATCTCATTAGATATATAAATAACTAAGTTTACTGGGCAATTCCAACATACAAATGACAAGTAGACATCTATATTATCTTACAAATACAGAATTGTAGAAATTGAAAAAAATTAGTAACTTGTTTGATGTAAAACTTCATAAAACATATATCTTCATTGATACATCATACTTGATAAATGATCTTTGAATTATCTACAAAAAATTATAAGTATTTTCGCAATTATACACCACCTTTGATGTTCAAGCATATATTTAGATCAGGGGTGGCCAACCTTTTGCATATCAAGCGCCAATTTTTTCACAGATGAGTTCAGATGCGCCATTCAACTCAAGCACTTTTTTTACCTACTTACATTCACGTTTGGGGTTGTAAAATACGGATAGGGGTAGGATCTGCTTCGCTTAGGTAAGGAAAAGGAATAACTCAATCACGCAATTCAATTAATTAATTTACGCCATTTCAAAAGTCATACGTTTGGAGCACCAATCTGCAATAGTCAGAAATGATCTCTTGGACGAGAGGGTGATCGCTGTCGTGGACTCTACTGATGGTGCTAGAGCTGCCGGAGAGTCTCGTTTGGTGAAGATAACTCTGGACCACAGTTGTTGGATGCGGTGAGAGACAAAGCTCTGAGCGAGATGAAACACTGAGAGCGAGATCAGCTTGGAATTTGGAGTTGTCTGTTCTCTCTACTCACTAGGTGTCTTCAAACACATGGTGCGCGGTGTTTGCGAACGTTTGAGCGGGAACGCGCAATGGCAACACCGATAGAAATATTCCTACATTTGTAAACCCGCCTCAAGTGACAGCTCACAAGTTCCATTCTAAGTGTCAGACACCATAAAGTTGAACATTACTGAAGTCTGCATGAATTGAACTAAGACCACTTTGGTGTTGAAAATATGAAGATGGATTCAGTTATGACGCCTATTTTAAAAGAATAAGTAGGCGCTAGGATGCAATGCGCCACTTGTAATCATCCAATGCGCCACGGTTTGGCCACCCCCGATCTAGATTATTAGGCCTAGTCTTCTCTCATTTGCCAAAGGACACAGGTCCAATCAAAGGGTCATGTTTGCACATAGTTTTGTTGGTAACGGTTCTTTGAGTTAGTGACTAGCAATCGTTATCGCTTATATATGTATGTAGGCAGTCAGAGCTTATTAGAGCCAGGAGTGGCAGAACCTGTAAAAGCGAGATATTTGGAAAAGAAATAAAATAATAGTCATACTTTTTCTTCCCATTGGACTCTGTGATGGGTTTATCACAGGGTGGTGGTGGTGGCAGGGGCCGGGGCAGGGCCAGGGCCAGCGTGTCCGGAGGCTTGGGCGGCAGCTCGCACTCCTTCTGTCCGCCATCCCCCACACCGCTTGCCTCCACACCTTCCGTGTCACAGCCCCCCACACCGTTCTTTCCAGGCTCTTGCGGGTCAGGCGGATTATTGTTCGCTATATCCGACATCTCGTTATGCTTTTGTATGATAAATTTCTTAATTTTTTAATCTTTTTTTGAACAGCTTTACTGAAATCACAATGAAAAAAAAAATTGTATTTTTTTTACACTACCATGATTTTGTAAAATGTAAGTGAAGACCTAACAGATTTCTTCTACATGACCAATGTAAAAAGTTCTACATGACCAATAAAAATATAGTGCCTGTTACGAAATACAACGGCATGAATTTCTCCGATGTATAAGGATTAAAAATAAATCGACATGAATTTCTCGGCTGACCTAATATTACTGTGTAGTAACAGCCACTTAGTATCAGTTACATGACATATTTGGGTTAACCCTTACAGGCTTAGTGGTACACGTTATGTACCACCTTTTTTTGACGCTGTACTGCACAGTGGTATACGCATGTACCACTTATTAAACCTCTCTCTATTGCTGCACGAACGCTCGGATTATGTGCCACTTCGTATAATATAATACTTATGACTCATGTCCGCACAGCTGCAGGTCTGGTCCTGTTCAAATTCATTTAGCTTCTAATATTAT
Source organism: Odontocerum albicorne (assembly GCA_949825065.1). NCBI lineage: Eukaryota > Metazoa > Arthropoda > Insecta > Trichoptera > Odontoceridae > Odontocerum > Odontocerum albicorne. Next base: position 6,243,402 of record OX463855.1, read on the forward strand.
TGACAGTTAGTTGTCCTTGGTGTGCGGATATGTGCGTATAGAAGAAAACGTTATATATTTGTATTAAATTTTAATAAAAAATAGTTGCATTGTGATAAAATTGACTTCAGTAATCGTGGTAAATTTATATTTAAGTTAAAAATTAATTTTACTTGGATGTATTTCGGCATTATTTGGTGGTACATTAGAAGTACCAGTGGAAATATGGACTAGTGGTACATAAGTTGTACCACCTCACCAGGAGTTCCTTGACCTACTGAAGAAGTAGAAATATGTTAATTTAGCATTTGTACTATATGTATCATTTTTCAAACACATTAAAAAAAATTATGAGAAACTTGACTTTTTATTTTTTGTACAGCCTGAGTAAAAATAAGTGAAGTTTACCTGTGCCTGTAAGGGTTAAAAAGGCTATACAGAAAAACTAGTTCTAAAACTAGTAGTCAATACTCACATATTTGCAAGTTGAACAAAAATTTTACAATACTTTTCTATGAATTAGGTAACCTCCATGTCGAGAAAAATCAGAGGAAAAGCTTGGTTTTCACATATTTCTGTTTGATTGGAAGTTATCGCCATATGGCAATATTTATTTATTTATTTAATTAACGGCACAACAGTGTCTTTATATACAAATGAACATGTGGCAGGTTATAAAGTATTTAAAAATTATTGACATATAATACAAAACTTTATCTTAAACTAACATGAAGATACAAAAAGCAGTAGTAATAATAAATTACAGTCATTGTTTTAAAATTATTTAATAATTATATGTATATTTAAGTTCAATATATGTTATGTATACCACAAAATATTACCAAACTTCACCAAGCAGACTTACGTAATTGTCGCCCACCAGGTGGGCAATATGGCGATAACTTCCAATGTACAAAGGAAGTGTAATAGAATACTAGAAATGTTTTAGATTAGAATGAGTTCAATAGATAATTGATTCAAATAAAAGTTATGATTAACTTTTGCTCCCATTGACAATTTTAAATCGATTTGCATTTACTTAGCACAAAGAAGGATCCACAACACTTAGTGCAACACAATCATGTTGAGTGTTTAAAATGGCCAGCTATTCAACTATAGTAGTTAGTCTCACTGTGATGCTTTTATACTTTTATACCAAATTCATAGCTAAGGTACTTATTTTGTTTGAATGATTGTATTTTTTGGATCTAAGCAAAGCACTGTATTTAGGTTTGACTCAAATGACACCCATCTCTAATACTGTCTGGAGTTATTGAATAAATCCTCAAACCTGTTGAGCCTGTCTTATAAAAATTATAGACCCTAGTCTTTTGTTGTGCATGATAAATTTGTACTAAAACATATTTTAACAATTTCTTTTCAATTATGATAACAATAAAATTATTACCATTATGTTACAGACAAGAATAGGCACTTCAGCACTGTCATGGGTAAACACAATGATTATGAAAAAAATAATAAATAAAAATGTATTTTAATGAAAGTAATGGTTGTGAAAAAAAATGGCAGTTCGAATACGTCTTGGGTCACATTCAGAGTTGATAACAAGAAGTGATGTATGAATTACCTGTATTAACCTGTCGCCAGGCTCTGATGTTGACAACAGTCCACACTGTTCTTTTGCTAAGCGCATTTACTGAACACTCACTGAAATCACAAAAGACATAATTCATAAGTAATACTGTTTTACTTTCTTACCTTCCTCCATTCATATAACTCTTAAAATATTTATTTTCTTCAATGCTTTTAATTACATATACTTAAAATTAGTGATGTACCACCGGGCACTCGAAAATTACCCGTCACATGCAATATTTTCTGCACTTGAAAAATTACCCGGATCCGGGAAATATTACTGGGATCCCGGAGCCGGGTATTGGGTCCCGTAAAAACTAAAAAGAAGACAATAATGGAATCAAAATAATTTACACAAAATTTATTTTAATATAATTTGTTATTTTTGAGAAAAAACGCAATACAAAAAATAGAATTGAATAATTAAATCTCAATAATGGTAGATTATAATGTAGAAATAATAATTTCTCTACGTTTGAAGACCTAATTTGACATCTGGCAACTCTGCTTCCACACAACCTCCCGGGTACCCGGTCAAGTAAGTTTTTTATTTTCCTGATACTTAAATACCGGCATTTTTAGTGCCCAGTACATCACTACTTAATCAAATAAGTCATTTTTACTAGAAATAACGAAATATATAAAAATATAATTCAATTTATTGAAGATCACTTTTGTATAGTGTTTAAATTAAGCATTTCATGTCTCGGCAATAAACACTTTAAGACTAGATCAGATATATGTTATTAGGTGGATCTCATAATAGCAGTGTTGAACTTCTAAATGTATATAGTGTTTAGATTAAGCATTTCATGTCTCGGCAATAAACACTTTAAGACTAGATCAGATATATGTTATTAGGTGGATCTCATAATAGCAGTGTTGAACTTCCAAATGTATATAGTGTTTAGATTAAGCATTTCATGTCTCGGCAATAAACACTTTAAGACTAGATCAGATATAGAAGGGAAAGGTTAAGGCAACTTATTTCATTGAAAACTATAATATAAAAGAGATAAGTAGAAGGATAAAATTGACATATTTATTTTGGGCAATTGAAACACTACTTCAAAAGCTACTTATATATCTTCCTTTTTTAACTAGTGTATAGTAAAAAGTTTTTAACTAGTGTATACCTCAGTTTTCTTATATGGGTGGGTGTTACACATGGAGACTATCATACAAAACCAAAAGGAAAGCTTCCAACTATTCAAAGAATAGAGCATAGAGAGAAAGATGCATTCAAAAGATTAGACTAATTCAAGTAAAGGTCAGAGAAATAATTATCGAGATGGTAAAATTACTAAAAGGAGATATTTGTTACACAAATAGATTCATCTACAGGGATTAAGATTTGAGGCCCTGAAGCAAAGGCTGGGTGGAGATTAGCCAACAATAATCTAGGCCTGTGGTCATCAGCAAGCTAATAAAAGGGCTAAAAATGTTGATGATTATACGCACTAGTTAACAAAGGCTGGGTGGAGATTATAAGTAAAATGGAAGGCATAATGTAGCAGCCAACAATAATCTAGGCCTGTGCTCAGCAGGAAGCTAATAAAAAGGCTAAAAATGTTGATGATTATACGCACTAGTTAACAAAGGCTGGGTGGAGAGTATTAGTAAAATGGAAGGCATAATGTAGCAGCCAACAATAATCTAGGCCTGTGCTCAGCAGGAAGCTAATAAAAAGGCTAAAAATGTTGATGATTATACGCACTAGTTAACAAAGGCTGGGTGGAGATTATAAGTAAAATGGAAGGCATAATGTAGCAGCCAACAATAATCTAGGCCTGTGCTCAGCAGGAAGCTAATAAAAAGGCTAAAAATGTTGATGATTATACGCACTAGTTAACAAAGGCTGGGTGGAGATTATAAGTAAAATGGAAGGCATAATGTAGCAGCCAACAATAATCTAGGCCTGTGCTCAGCAGGAAGCTAATAAAAAGGCTAAAAATGTTGATGATTATACGCACTAGTTAACAAAGGCTGGGTGGAGATTATAAGTAAAATGGAAGGCACAATGTAGCAGCCAACAATAATCTAGGCCTGTGCTCAGCAGGAAGCTAATAAAAAGGCTAAAAATGTTGATGATTAAACGCACTAGTTAACAAAGGCTGGGTGGAGATTATAAGTAAAATGGAAGGCATAATGTAGCAGCCAACAATAATCTAGGCCTGTGCTCAGCAGGAAGCTAATAAAAAGGCTAAAAATGTTGATGATTAAACGCACTAGTTAACAAAGGCTGGGTGGAGATTATAAGTAAAATGGAAGGCATAATGTAGCAGCCAACAATAATCTAGGCCTGTGCTCAGCAGGAAGCTAATAAAAAGGCTAAAAATGTTGATGATTATACGCACTAGTTAAAAAAGGCTGGGTGGAGAGTATTAGTAAAATGGAAGGCATAATGTAGCAGCCAACATTAATCTAGGCCTGTGCTCAGCAGGAAGCTAATAAAAAGGCTAAAAATGTTGATGATTATACGCACTAGTTAACAAAGGCTGGGTGGAGATTATAAGTAAAATGGAAGGCATAATGTAGCAGCCAACAATAATCTAGGCCTGTGCTCAGCAGCAAGCTAATAAAAGGGCTAAAAATGTTGATGATTATATGAACTAGTTAACAAACATAAAAGTAACAACAAAAGTCAATTACGAAATAAAATTATGATAAATACTTACATAGACTTGATAGCAGTAATATATATAACTCAACACTTGGTGGAGCTCCTGAAAAAAAGGAAAACAAATTTTTCAAATAAAAACAAATACCGTCGAATCCTCCCAACATTGCCCGCTTTTGACATTAAATTGGCATTTCCGAGAAAAAAATGTATGAAATATAAATAATATTATTGAACAATTGGGTACATATGAAATTATTTTATCTTATAAGTAGTACAAGGGGACGGTTGAGTTGTTTAATCCATGTGATGTTTTTTTTTTTCTGACAGGGCAAAATTAGGGTCCATTCCCGCCAACATTGCCCACCTTCATTTTTCTTCACTGAAAAATCGCCTTTTAATGAATGTGTTGATGGGATATTATATGAATTTGGGTCAAGTTGCCGTTCCATATAACCAATCAAAGGAAAAAAACAATCGTTTCAGGAAGAACATGGTGGGCAATGTTACCATACCTTTTATGGGATTTTCCATACTTGTTCCATTTTTAAGCAGGGGTGTCACAAAGTAAAAGCAGTTTTATTTTTTAAAAAGTTTTATAACAGCTTATTATCTAATTATTATAGGTAAGTATTATTCATTACACATTCAGACAAGTGTGACTTAAGAGTTTCCAAAACTACCAAAACAAAAAACTCGAAAGAAGCGATAGGTACAGAACAAAAAAAATGCTTTGCTCGGTTGTGACAGCCCTAATGTTGGGCAAAGTTGGCGGCAGAGTCTCTGTAAATGTGGACGCAACATTGCCCAGCCACATTTTTTAGTTAAAAATGATATGAATGTTGTATTCAATACTCCACAACAATATTAGATTCTTAATTAATAATACATATAAAAATTACTGATATAAAACAGTTGTAGCCGCCAAAAAAAAAAAAAATTTCCAAGGACGTGTTTTGGCACCACACAAATAAGGGTCAACTTTGAGAGCAAATGGTAGACAACTGCATGAAGCTAAGAACAGTGTTTCCCAATTGTTGTCAGCAATATAACTTAGTTTCTTGTTAAACGGTTCAAAGTTGCCATATTGCCTCACATTTATTTTTATGATCAACCAAAGATAATTTTTTCATTTGGGCAAAGTTAGCATCCATGGGCAATGTTTGCGGGTGTTTGACGGTACATAAAAAAACATTTTGAGACAGGTTTTGCGACCTAAAGCTAAAATACAAAGATTTCGGATTTATCTCCCTGCGGTGATCAACCAAAATACATTCAACCCAATTTCTACACATCTTCCGGGTAGTAAAAAGAATTTGTTAATATGTCATTAGTCTGGGTCAACAGTGAGATTAATTTAGCATGCCTACATAGTACGATGGGATTACATATATATATACATACTATCATGATATTTCTCTGTCGGGGTAGGTAGAGAGAACAGAGTGCCATACTTTCCTATCTCAGCACACATTCATACACCAGATAAACTTTGCTGGCATGAAGCTTTTTTCACCATTGCTTGATATTACAATTTTGAAGTTCACACAAACAAACCCTAGGCATGATTATGGTTAAGTAGAAGTATAAAATACTTTAGTGCAAGTGTAGTATAAAATAATGGAATATGAAAGAAATATAGTTAAGTAGAAGTATAAAATACTTTAGTGCAGTTGTAGTATAAAATAATTGAATATGAAAGAAATATGATTAAGAAGTATAAGATACTTTAGTGCAAGTGTAGTATAAAATAATGGAATATGGTTAAGTAGAAGTATAAAATACTTTAGTGCAAGTGTGTTATAAAATAATGGAATATGAAGGAAATATGGTTAAGTAGAATTATAAAATACTTTAGTGCAAGTATAGTATAAAATAATGGAATATGAAGGAAATATGGTTAAGTAGAATTATAAAATACTTTAGTGCAAGTGTAGTATAAAATAATTGAATATGAAGGAAATATGGTTAAGTAGAATTATAAAATACTTTAGTGCAAGTGTAGTATAAAATAATGGAATATGAAGGAAATATGGTAAAGTAGAATTATAAAATACTTTAGTGCAAGTGTAGTATAAAATAATGGAATATGAAGGAAATAAACGTACTTTTTAATTATAATTTTTCCCGCATTTTGATGGAAACGAATCATCACCTGCAGGAACACGTATATAGGATTGCCCAAATTTTATAGGAGACTAAAACCTATTTTTCTGCAAAAAATAAAATAAAATCGTCATTTGGTGTTGCAGTTACGAATAAATGCGTTCCGCGTTGAAAATAAATATACGTGTTAATGCAAAAATGTGTCAATGATACAAGAGACGACCAAAAAATAAAGAAAGTTACTCATATTAAAAAATCGAGTTACGTGTTCCTGCAATATCGGCGACAAAATACATTTTTAACAGCAAATGTGGAGAAAAAGTAATTATAACATGTATAAAACTGTTTCAAGTGCACACTCTCTCTGTTATAAATGGCATTATGTTTCTAATACATACATCACGTAATAAATGGCATTCTGTTTCTAATACTTCTTACCTTTCTTTAAGAAATAATAAAAATAAAAGCCTTCTCTCAATAAACATACTCATATTTAGTTAAATTTTACAAAATTATGTTTCATGCACGTACACCAGCCATTTTCTTAAATGAATATTTTGAACAGTATAATATCATTGTTGTAACGATTTTCCATAAAAGGATACACATTAGGAACCAATATTTAAAAAAAAACACGCACATTAACTTATTTAAAAGAATTAACGATACAGCGGGCCTTTGTTTACAAATAAGTGTTAAACGGAACAATTTATTGAAAGTGGCAACATTTGTCCTCGGTCGTGTTTGTAATAAGAATCTAAATGGATAAATACCCGAGAAATTGTAAATCGTGATAAAAACATATTTCAACTAATATAATGTAAATTTAATGCAATTGTTGGTTATGCGATAAAACAAAATATATAGTAGACGTATCGATTTTCAGACACTTTAGATAAAGATATCAACAAACTTACAAACAAAACGGCCATGGCGCACGGTTTTCGATCAAATTTTTAACTATTTATGAGTAAAATCTATCCTTCACTCAGACATGTGGAAAGGTAGACACCGAAATGAACATTTTATCGTGAAAATAAGGCACGTAAACACGGGAAAAGCTTTCGATTGATTTATAACCAGTCACAGACGGCAGCCATTATCAGCTTATGTCAAATTTGACAGACTCCGAAGAAAAACGGTCTGGCGCCATTCGAGATGTAAAATTTAGGAAAACACAATAAATAAATTCACTTGCCTCAGTTAAGATGTTGAGATAGAATAAAAAATTAGGTGAGTTTCACTACGCGATTCCCGTCGAGTGGATAATTAGTAGCGAGACAACACATTGTAATAGCGCGAGTTAGCCGGTTAGCGAGATGCGCAGAGAACAGCAATATATACCGCGCGCAGCGGAGCGAACATTAGGGGGGCGACGTGAGCAATGGACTGGGAGAGCGGCGACTGCCTTCCCGGCGGGAGGCGGAGCGAGGTGGAGCGTGGCGGGGCGAGGCGGGCAGGCGCACTAGCGCTGTGGCGGGCAGCAGAAAGAACTAATAGGGCCGGCTCGAGATGAGTGATACAAAACACGGGACTCCAGAGACATGACCTACGCAGCTTGTTCGATAACTTATTCAACCACATAAATTGAGTTGGCTTCAATATCGCCGACGTTACGAAAGTGTTGCACAACATGAATATATTTGTTGACATCATATTGAGGATGAAGGCTGCAACATCAACGAAACGTCGGCCATCAATGGAAAATAGTTAAAATCTTCGAACAAATCAGATATTTGGATTTCAATACTCCATCAATTTTGCAATCACCCTACTTTTATAGCTCACAACAGACTATGGAAAAATATATCGGCAATCTCGACAATTTTATTTTTATTTATTTTACACATGACGAGAAATATAAATAATTTGCGAAAAAAACAAGGTTATTTAATTTGGACACACAATTTTAATGGATCTGGATTTGTTGCCTTTCATTTGTCGTGTCCCCAGTAAACTAGGCTTTTGCCTGTATCTCACTGAGGACATACAGCATGAAAAAATGAATCGATACTTCTTTCCGATTTTTGATTATATAAAACCCCGTTGAACATTCTCATCAACCTGACAAACAGTGACACTCAATTACATATGTATACATACATCACGCGAAATCAAACTCCTCACACTTCATCACTCCAGACAGACCAAAATTGATTTCCCAAAAGATGCATTCATTATACAGTGGAACCTCTCATAACGAGAATAATTCATTCCAGAATCTTACTCGTTATGTGAAACACTCGTTATGCGAAACAATTTTTCCCATATAAATCAATGTAAAATACGATAATGCGTTCCATGCCGAAAAAAATACTCAATTTTTTTTATTTTGAACGTTTATTCAAATAAAATTACATACTTATAAATTGTTAAGGAGCGTAACAACCCGGAATGCGATTTCGATTTGCAAAATACAATAAAAAAATCGAAATAACTAGTTTTTTATTTATGAATGTATGACAAATAATTAATTCTTTTTTACTAGAAGTAAAATCCGGTAGCCCTCAGAATCTACGACCTTCTTATAGTCGCTGATGAAGTTCTCTGCTGCCTTTGTGTCAGAGCTTGCTGCTTCACCGTGCCTCACAACGCTGTGGATGCCGGTTCTTCTCTTAAATTTCTCGAACCATCCATGACTTCCCTTAAATTGTACTTCTTTTTCGGCAGTTGATGATCCTGGCGTCTTCTTAACGAGGTCGGCGAAAATAACTTTCGCCTTCTCACAAATGATGTTTTCGTTAATAGTATCGCCTTGCAATTACTTTTCGTTTATCCATATGAGAAGCAACCTTTCAACATCATCAAGAATAGGTAACCGTTTCGTAGACATTCTTGACACTCCCTTTGAAGCATCTATTTTCTTGATTTTGTCCTTGTTCTTGAGGATAGAGCAAATCGTTTATGTAGACCGATTGTATGTGCGCGCTAGATCAGCCACGCTCACACCTCGTTCTCGCTTTTCAATGATTTTACGTTTCATTTCTACAGTTGCTTTTATTCTTTTATGGCTGTCTTTTTGTGGCTTTTTCTTCAGGGACATTTTTGCAAGAGTTATTAAACTTTGCACAAAAAAAATTACAAATAATGTCTGAACACAAGTTTGGAAAAATGTGTGATCACATGTGACACTAAAGTGCTAGGGGAACGAGTGCTAACCAGAGACTGACGCACTGGCGCGGAAGTCCCGGCTCACGAGTGAGTGACGTGAAGATGGGACTTCCCCTTTCTGCGTCACTCGTTATGCGAAATGTCGCTCGTTAAGGGAGCATTTTTTTCACAATCTGTTTAGCTCGTTATGCGAATTACTCGTTATGAGAGGTGCTCGTTATGAGAGGTGCTCGTTATGAGAGGTTCCACTGTACTTATAGGGGAATTTTGTCGGTAATAAGATGTATTTTGTTTACAATAAAATATAGTCATATGGCAAGTATGCACGGAAGGAACTCGAATATTTAAAAAGTTCAATTAAACTGAGAATTGATGAATTTATTATGTAAAACTAGTTGCAGCCCGTGAAATATTCACGGAAGTAAAACAAATTCTACATTTATGAAAATATATATTCATAAATGTATTTTTTTTTATATAAGTATATCATTTATACATCGTCCCCTTTTACATCGGTTCAAAAATTGTTAGCTAGGTATTTAAAATTCGTTCAGTATCACGGACCCACCGAGATTCAAATTTCGAATTACTTTCGGAGAGAATCCAAATATTCGACAGCCGTACGGGTTTTGACCTATTTATACTATGAGATAATAAATAAATCATTCAACATTTTTCTTTTGATCAGAAGTTCGTTCGTAATAGTTACTACTCGTACTTAATAATCTATGACTTGGAAATTTGGACGTTGTGAATTCAGTATAAATCGATAGCTTTTGAGTACAACGGATAATATTAATGATAAAAAATCTAACACAATAAATGTGGTGTCAATTGTGTGTGGGGAAAAAAATGAGGGCATATCTTATTCTCATTTCTTCTCAGAAGAACGTAGAAAGAGTTAACGTCAGTAAGATAAAGAAAGAAATCTTAAGATGGTTTAGTCACGTCGAGAGGATGAACGAAGAAAAGAAATATAAAACAAATATTTAAGAAGTCTGAACGGTAGTGTAGATCGAGACAAACGTGTCAAAAACCAAGTTAGAAGCACGAATAGAAGACTGCACGCCAAGATCTATTAATGTCGACGAAATAAAATAAGTATGCTTAAATAAAACAGTGTGGAGATCTTTTCTTTCTGCCTACCTCGCAAAGAACATGACATGTTGATATTTGCGTATGTATGTTATATAAGATCTAACAAACCCGTTTACTTATAAAGGGTTTTTCAAATTCTATTTTTTTTTAATTCTTGAATAAAACACACAATTTGTTTTGATTTAAATTTTTTTTGATTGGTCATTGAAGTATAATGTATGACATTTAAACACAAAAAACAACATCCGCCAAATGTCCACCTCTCGCAGCTCCACAGATATCCACTCTTTTGTAAAAAAAATCGATGACATTTTGGCATAATTGCGGTTCTAACTCACCAATAACGCGAATAATTTCGTCCATCAGCTCAGGAATTGATTGGGGGGCATTCTTATAGACCTGGCTTTTCACGTAACCCCAGAGAAAATAGTCCAACGGTGACAGATCACATGATCTTGGTGGCCAATTAACACCACCGCTTCCGGAGATTACAATACATAAAATAATTCAACAATTTGAACGCGTTGTTGTATTGTATACGATTCCATTTTTATAAATGTCATACATTACGCTTCTCAAATGTCACAAGACCCAAGCAAGTTCACGACGCCATCTGTGTTTTATCCAAGAATGTAAAAAACCACTCAATATGAAAGACCCTTTAAGTTATTCAACTATCACCCAATTACCGACGACCTCATAGTCCGTTGCTGACAACCTTTGACTTATTACGGCCAGCTCATCTGATAGGTGGAAAAGGAATGCTCGACGCCTCTTTGATCATAAACAGAAAGAAGAACGCGGATATCTTCCCCTAAATTGCGTTTAATCCGTTTTCAATGCAGTTGAGCGGCTAGGCTGATATAGTATATGTTAGTCATCAATATTGCCAAATTGGTCCGCTTCTAAACAGGTTACACTGGCGAATGGTTGATTTCAAAATTTGCTTCTTTGTATTAAAATTAATTAATGGGATGTCTCCACTGTATGATATCTATCGAGTGTCTGATGGATGTTCCTACGGAAAGAATTAGAACTTCTTCTAATAAATTGATTGTTCTAAATCAATCCAATAGGGCGAGATATTATGATAGAGCTTTTGCCGTTGCTGGTCCTGTGACGTGGAATGGTCTGCCTCCTAGTGGGTGGCGTTGTACAGCTTTAGGAAGTACTTCAAGACAATCTTTTTTGGGAGGTCTTATCAAAATTAATGAGTGGGTCGAATCCCAAAATTGAGCGCTCTTGAGGAGAGTTTGCTCTCCAAACGGCGCTATATAAATTCAAATCGTCCTCTTGTGATTTTAAGTTGTAGACTTGTTTCGAATTATCTACATTATTGTCGTCGCTGCTCATCTGAACAGTTACCCTTATTCTTATTGTGACCTTACACAGCTGGAAATCAGTTTTTAGAAGTTGAACCAATTTTCTATTCTCAATCGAAACGCGCCGTTTTCTTCTCAGTCTAACGAGTTCCTACGGATGAAATTTCAAATTGAATTTATGAAGTGACACATTCTAAAGAGGATCAATCCGTCCCTGAGTGACCCCCTTGCATCCGTATACCTATACAATATTATTAACGCGTATGCACTGCTTCTCCCCAGCGATGCAGGTGGGGGGAAACGGTATTGATCAGAATTTATGGCCCATATTTTGAATGACGCACAGCTCCAGGACGATGTTTGCCCGGAATGCAATTCCTGGTGCATGTTCATTTATATCAGGAGTGAAAACTTACCCATGGTATATCTCGGAAACAATTATGATAAGAGTAAATAAATATATTTCAATAAATTATATACCGTATGTACGAGTATATGAGAAACGAATGAATGATTAACAATAACATATCTATACCGTATGTGCGAGTATATGAGAAACGAATGAATGATTAACAATAAAATATATATACCGTATGTACGAGTATATGAGAAACGAATGAATGATTAACAATAACATATATATACCGTATGTACGAGTATATGAGAAACGAATGAATGATTAACAAAACATATACCATATATGATATATGTTATAGTGCAAATGTAAGAGGAAGACCAAGGAAAGTTATATACCGTATGTGCGAGTATATGAGAAACGAATGAATAATTAACAATAACATATCTATACCGTATGTGCGAGTATATGAGAAACGAATGAATGATTAACAATAACATATATACCGTATGTACGAGTATATGAGAAACGAATGAATGATTAACAAAACATATACCATATATGATATATGTTATAGTGCAAATGTAAGAGGAAGACCAAGGAAAGTTATATACCGTATGTGCGAGTATATGAGAAACGAATGAATAATTAACAATAACATATCTATACCGTATGTGCGAGTATATGAGAAACGAATGAATGATTAACAATAACATATATATACCGTATGTACGAGTATATGAGAAACGAATGAATGATTAACAATAACATATATATATACCGTATGTACGAGTATATGAGAAACGAATGAATGATTAACAAAACATATACCATATATGATATATGTTATAGTGCAAATGTAAGAGGAAGACCAAGGAAAGTTATATACCGTATGTGCGAGTATATGAGAAACGAATGAATAATTAACAATAACATATATACCGTATGTACGAGTATATGAGAAACGAATGAATGATTAACAAAACATATACCATATATGATATATGTTATAGTGCAAATGTAAGAGGAAGACCAAGGAAAGTATGGTTGGATCAAGCTAATTATCTTCTGAAAGAAGGAAACGAAGAAAAATCGTAAAAGTTGTATGAATGTGGAAAAGGCTAAGAATGTGTGTCGAGATAGGAAATCTAGCGCTCTATGTTCTCTGCCTACCCCGAATAAAATATGTATGTATGTATACGAGTATAATAGATACATACATATCACGCCGTGTCCCTTGCGGGGTAGGCAGAAAAAACATATCTCCAAACTTTTATATTCCATATATCTCGTCGTGCACAATCTTCTATTATTCATACTTCTCGCTTTGCCTTCATTCAAAATCTGATACATTTGGTTCAACCATGTTTTCCTCGGTATACATCGCCTACGCACCTCTGACTAGTATACTCGCTTAACCATTCTTCCATCGTTCATTCTCTCCGCGTGTCCAAACCATGTTAAAACTCCTTTCTTCAACTTATTTAAAGAAAAACATAAATACATTAATTCCCGAGACAAATTTTATTTAGTGCATGTATAGTACCATATACAAGGTATGGTATTATCAAGAAATATCTGATTATTTATTGCGACTTACTTAAGTAAGCCGTTTACTTGTATAGTAATCTTGCACAAGATATGCCAAGATTTCTCTGACTTGATTTCTTCAAATATTCACATACAATAAATATTGTTTACCAAAAAACAACTCGATCCAACTATTCGACCAACTTTGATTTTTATTCACATTCGGTTATTTTTAAATATTTCCGATTGGTTCACTTCAAACTGGTGGGGGCTTTTTCATTCAAATGTCTTGTTGTACTAGCGCTTAGTAAACATTACTTCTTTGGACGCTCTAGAGATGCGAATGATACGAAACAACGCTATATAATTTATTTATTTTTACGAATTTGCCAAATAGCAGCAAGTCGTCCAAATTATAATATATATTTTTTGAAACCTTCGTGGCCTAGTTAGGTTAGGTTAGGACACGTTGTCCGACACAAAGGTTGCGGATTCGGTTCCCGCTGGAACCCAGTTTTGTTTAAATGTTTTTAGTCTGATTTTCGAGGTGCATAGCCTCGCGGTAACGCACTGAACTTCCGTGCGGAAGGTCGCCGATTCGAATCCCGTGCTGTGCTACTCCCCTCGAATGACACAGGCATTTTTCTCCCTGGTATTTGGGGGAATAAGGATACTTATGACTTCGGTCATAGGCATTCTTTAAAAAATAGGGGAAAAAAACATTCCGGTTGCTCCAATCGTCTCACTACATGTGTGACATCGGATCTAGTACAGCAGTGTGACCGGTGAGTTTGCTGGTGTATAACGGCTTACTCACTTAAAAGAGGAGAAAAAAGAGACCTCACAGCGCAGCTTCCACGACACAGCTACGTTTTCCAACTAAATTAACGTTGGAATGGCGAGGGGATCCTCGACTACGAGGCCCAGTAGCGACGATGGCGACGCTATAGTTACCAGGCGTAATTTGTTCAATATTAGTGGGATCGAGTCCCGAATTAGAGCGCCCTTGAGGACAGTATTTTCTCGAAACGGCGCTATATAAAATGTGAACATATGAACAAATGCTTTTGAGTAAACACTCCTAGTGCGATGTTTAAAAAAGAGTTATTTTCCGGAGAGGCGCACATCAGAAATATGTTTTTACACACGAGTTGTTACGGTGGGAGGAAGCCGGAGGCGTTTACACGAGGCGAGTTGCTAAGAAACAAAATCGTTAATTCCAATAGGCAGACTGAAAATATTAATATGTAGAAAACAGATTCCGTAACTAAGTAAAGCTAAATATAACGAATATATCAGGTAAACAATACAATATATTTACAAAGAAAGTCACGTAAATTGCCATAAATACGTGGAAAATTTGAAAAATTAAGACATCAAAATGAAAGATGAAGCGTATGTTTTAAATAAGATGAAAAATTAATGAAAATTAGCGACGAAATAATAAAGTCCACGCAGTGAGCAAGACCGAGGAAAATATGATTGGATAAAGGACCACATTTTGAGAGAAGGAAAAGTTAGTATATTTGACGAGATGTGTGTTATGTATGTTGAAGAAGTTATGTATATTTGAACACACAACATCTGGTACTATTGTGTATTGCATTTAAGTGTGATACAATTTGTTGAGCTTATTATTGTTAGAAATTTCTTCTAATTAATCAAAGGGTTGTTCAAGGATATTAATATTAAAGAAATTATTACAATTAGGGAATGTTTTCAATCTGCTCGAGATACAATTACTTATATGCCTCTTTCCTCCAAATAGATGGTGAGGACATATCTCCACACTTCTATTCGTGTACAGCTTTTGCCTGCTTGTCATGCATGCCTTCCTGTTTCTCATACTTGTCACCTTTCTCTCAGTTAAAATTTATCCGCCTATCTTATTCCATTGTTATGTCTATATACTATATCTCTTCCTCGATCTACGTTAAACTCAAAGACGTAGATTCCTTCCTTAAGGCTATTTCATAAACAGACAGTTATAAGATACGTATAGAATTGTGAACATTAAAAAAAAGAAAGCCTGAACCAGACCGGACAAAGATGAGGTATACAGTACTGTGAGGCAATGTTTAGTGTGTGGCTTATTGGTATGATTTGATAATATGCTATAATACGACGATGGCGGCTCCCGGGAACACGGACTTAATGGCAGGCGCGGCGGGAGACGACTTCACGCGGGCCAATCCATCAGCTAACATACATTGCCCTGACACCGTTTCACACTTCTGCTCTGAACCTTGTCATCGCTCCACGACACTACAGCATGGATTCCTCAAAGTGTTCGCATATTTCTTCTTATTTTTGTGTGCACTAGACAGGACAATAAATCAAAAGGAAAAAATAAGAATATTTCAAGTATCGACAAAGATGGAAATCCTTCTAAAGTGTTAGTGATTCAGTATGTCTTTCACATCAGGATACTTTGAATGATAGATAATCCATCGCCATCTTATAGGCATTATATGCCCATGCGTGAATTGTTTATACACAAGCTGTTGAACTTCAGCTAGCACAGTTTTAATTCGATTGCAAAGATATTGGAGGTAAAAATTCCATGACGACATTTAAACGACCATTCCATCATATTCCGTAGCTTTTTTGAGAGTTTTCTTTAAATATAGATTAGATGTGACTGAAGTCATATGGTTACTAAAATCTCCGAAAACAAGTCAGAAAAAATGCCAGCGCTATTCGAGGGAAGACGCGGATTTCGATCTGCACGGAATCATAGCGTGTTAACTGCATGGTCATGCATCTAAATTTATATATCGCTTTTTGTCGTTGTTTAATACCGCTCTTAGAATTTATGTCAATAACTAATAAGCTACAAAAAATATATACTTAGATTTAATAGACCAGCACGAAAGTGAATTCGGGAATCGAACCCGCAATGTCCGCTTACTTAGTTTGAATGCTAACCATTAGATCACAGCGCCGAGATGAAATGAAATGGTAACACGGTGAAATAAGTTTTGTATATGCAGACGCCAGTTATAAAAGCGCCAATAATCATTCAGACCAACAATATACATAAATAAAAACGAATATAATTAGTTAGTGAAACATATATTTTTCAATGATTGCCGTAAGAGTTATGCTACTGTGTGGATACCGATGAACTGAGACACCGTAGATATTAAGCACGAGTAGTATACCAATTGGGATGAATTCGTTAATACAAGTCGAAATAATTTATTTGATTTATACCAACACTCAAGAAACTTGAGAAAAATATAATTAATTAAATACATACACTTGAAAATGTAAATATGTACTTACATACATACCATCAAGCCATTTCCCTATTGGGGTAGGCAGAGAAAATAGAGAGGTCCAAACATTACTAGCACGTCATACTTTCTTCGCCTCCATACATTTTCTGATACAGCTTCTTCTGTTTATCTTACTTTTCCTTCTTTCAAAATTTAATTCCCTCGGTCCAACCATACTTTTTTCAGTCGTCCTCCACTACGACTCTCACTTATCCTTGCATTATTAGTCAGTCTTTCGTTGCCCATCGTTTAACATGTCCAAACCACACTTATGTCATATATACATAGACACACCACGTGTTATTCTCAGTGCGCACATTTCCACGGCTCTTTCCATAAATTTTCCATTACGTTTCCGTCCCACACATCAGTGTTGGCATTAATACGCTGTTGTGAACCATGATTTTAGCAGACCTTGACATTGCTTAGTTTGAATGTGTTTTTTAGTTTATTTAGTGTTATACACGTATATATGATAATATATTTATGTAACGCTACTGATCAGTTTCAAAAGACATACGGGAAAGGTACAACAACCGTTCAGAAATACTTTGCATTCAGCGGTGCACATGTTTGTAAAGGCCCCAAGGATGCAAGGGTCGGTAGACCTTCTTTGAATCCCTCGTCCCCTGGTGCAGAGACCCCGGTCCTATCAACCTTTCCTGTACCCTTAAAACTAGACAAAAAAAATGTTTTGTTACTTTCCACAAAATGTACCCCCATTTGATTTGAAAATCAAATGTTCTCAAAAAGTGCGAAATTTGAAATTTCCTACGTATGAATACTATCAACACTGTCATACTTAGCAATTTTTAAAGATACAAAATCACTATAATTTTCCATAATGCAGAACGAAGGACTTGCTTTGCAATATTTATAATATTTCATTATTATGAATCTTGACTTGTCTTTTATAGATTTTCCTGAAAAGACCTCTTGAAACTGAATCGATTGTAGACCGGAGTTGGATACGAGAGTTTTCATGATTTTTGAGAAGTGATCGATCAATTTTTGAAGTGATCGATAAAAATATGTGCTGACATTATGATGAAGGTACAAATTTTTGAAACTATATTTTATTAACACGCCATTCCAATATAGAACTCCTCATATTTTATAAATATGACCTAAGGAAGACCGTTTCAGCTTCTTAATCGAGATTAAATAAATAATTGAATATAAGTATCGTACTAGGCATATCCAGAAAGTAAGTGTACTGAGGCTCTCACGACCGGATGGATTTTATTTTCGACATGTTGGCTACACTTCCGTGTAGCCTGACCCTTCCCCTCCGCAACGAGACCGGTTCGAGGTCAGTACGTTGAGAAGTGTCGACGCGACAACACGTTTCGTGAAAAATATCAATCCAATCTCCCGCCAAGTGCGAAATAAATAATGCCGGGCAAGAGTTTTTGAGGCGCTGCAAACTCCATGGAGATGAATTTCTCCGCTCCATCGGTCCTGGAGATGAAACTTGGGTTGCACACTACACGCCTGAAACCAAAAGGCAGTCTCAACAGTAGCGTCACACCTCTTCACCCTCCGCCAAAAAGTTCAAAACCACAATTTCAGCCAAGAAAATCATGGCATCCGTGTTTTGGGACTGTCAAGGCATAATTTTAATTGAATATATGCCTCAAGGGGAGACCATCAACTCTGCAAGATACTGTGAGACCCTAAAAAAAATGCGGAGAGGCATGCTGACAAAAGGAGTCTGCCTGCTGCACGACCACACACGGCCAACGCCACGAAGGAACTGCTCGCCTCGTTTAAATGGGATGTCCTGAACCATCCCGCGCATTTCCCTGACCTAGCACCTTCAGATTACTATATCTTTACCTTCCTGAAGCTGCACATGGGTGGAAAAAGGTTTTCAACCGACGAGGATGTAAAGGAGGAGGTGGAGAAGTGGACGGAGGGGTTGGCGGGAAACTACTTTGAGGAAGGCATCAAAAAGTTGATACCCCGCTTCACCACCTGCATTGAGAGGAATGGCGACTATGTCGAAAAATAGCTTACATATGTACTACGGTAACCACGTAATTTTTTTGTTTAAATAAAAAAAATTGTAAGCTACAAAAATTCAGTACACTTACTTTCTGGATATGCCTCGTGATTAAAGAAAATATTTTTTTTCAGTACATCCAGAGTTGCTTAGAATCTAATCTTTTAATTATTTTATCATTTATCAATGAAACAAATTAATATTTTGTTTATTTTCTTATTATATTACAGCTATTAAAAATTACTAAAAAATTAAATATATTTATTTATTTTAAATAATCTAAATTAATGTTAAAAATACAATAAACATTTAACATCAGAAGTTTGGGTGATCGACATTCGCAATCGCTTAAATAAATACCGAGAAGTGACGAAATATTTTTGAATATGAAATTTTGAGAAATTAGGTCTAAAATATCTACGGAACTTAACAATAAGAACACTCATAGATTAGGAAAACGATAATTTTTAAATATGTACGTATCCCAAAGCATCGCACCTTTTCTTAATTACGGATAGATAATGGTTTTAATACAATCAATATTGGGACTGGGTCTTGGGTAATCTGGGGCCGCGGCCCAAAACGGATTTATCAGCCCCAGCTCAACCTTCGAGAGCTTCATAAACAAACAAATACTCGTAACAAGGCCCAGACAAGGTTTCCTCTAGAAAATCGCCAACTTTCTAATATATCGAAGTATGATCATGTCGCGATCAACTTTTTGACTTTGAATAACTCGTAAATGATTAACTATGTTAAATTTTGTGAATTAAAAAAATAAACTCAAAAAAAAAATAATAATTTTAAAAAGGCAATGAGGGATTATTATCAATATTATTCACTCGATTTCGTATCAGGAAAGGCAGAAATGAAAGAACGCCAGACTTTCCAATCGCGCAACACATCTTTCGCTTATTCTACATCCATTGACCTCCTCATACAGCTCCAAACGGCTCCATCCCAACTCACTGTCTGCGAAGACTGTTGGGGTCAGCTATCCTCGTCCTCATGTTGTATGCTCTTCTGTCCCGGACTACGTCCCCCAGGCCGTGCCTCTGCATCAGGTTATCTTTTTGCATCACCCATGAATTCTTTGATCTTCCTCTGGTTGTTATTCGAGGAAGATCCATGGAGATTGCCTGGTTCACAATGTGATCGGGTGCTCTGCGTCCAACGTACCCATACCATCTCAATCGCTTCTCCTCCATCTTGCTGTTGATGTCTGTAACACCCAGACTTCCACGAATGCGTGAGCTTTTTATTTTGTCTCTTAGGGACAAACCTGCTGACCATCTTAGCATGCGCATTTCAGCAGTTTCTAGTTACCTAGAGTAAGAGTTATACATCGTCCAGCATTCGGAGCCATAGAGGAGTGAGGGTCTGACAATCGTTTGGTATACTTTTCCTTTTAACTTAACTGACATTTTCGGATTACATAGAACTCCCGTCATTGATCTAAACTTCATCCATCCCATACTAATTCTTTGTGTTACATCTGCTGCACACCCTCCATCGCTATGGATGAGTGGCCCAAGATACTTAAAGGAGTCACAATTTGGTAAGGTTTCTCCATCCATTTGCATTACGGGAGTGACAGCATACATCAAAGCAAACGTATACTTCATACCGTATTCTGTCATAAATAGTCACTCTATGTATTCGTCCAAGTGCACGCATTTTACAGCACTCGTTCAGTTCTGTTCCACGTCCGCGTTTTACTCCCATACGTCAAAGCAAATATATAAAATATGTAAACATATTCATATCAACCAATGATGAAGAATTATGTATGTTGAGTGATAAACATCAATCCAGGAACACCTTTGATTTGTATTTGAGTGGTAGCTCCGAAGCGGAGATCGTACATAAATCCAGATGTAAAAAACGCGAAAAATAATTCAGTCAGCAATCTGGCGGGAACAAAACTCGGAATATGAAAAAAATAGTGTAACGATGCGATATTCACCAATTGACATGACAACAATCGCTTCTTTATAAAAGAAACGCATAATTTACTAAATTCATCACTATTTAAAAAAAAAATAATAATGGAAAATAGCGACTCTGTATAAATGATCAGTTAGATTTATAATAATTACAATAAAGTATATTTTAGAAAGATATAGACAAATAATATTGATTAATGAACACTTGACTCGGGGCGCATTACATATCCAGTCCGTTCCTTTTCGGATCCCTGTTTAGGATTTTCTACAACCTTGGAAAAAGATATTTTCACCAATTAGTTCCTTAAATTTTACCCCACGGTCCCTACTGATTAGGGTATGCGTGCATAATACGCAAGGGTCCGGTCTAGGGTATTCAGATAAGGTCCGAAAGGTCTACGGGCTCGCCTTAACTATTGTTGATAAATTTGTAACAATGCTTGATTTCTAGGTACAAATATGAAGGTTGCGATATTTATAAAGGACACATTATACTTAGAATACCCAATTTTTGAAAGGATTACAGTGCATTGAAAGGCGCAGAGACTTGGACTCGGAGAGCAAGCGAGAGGCATATAATAGATGCGTTTGAAAATTGGTGCTGGAGAAGAATGTTCCTCCAGGCCTCCATTCTCGAAGAACTGAGAATCAAAGACATATTGTCAACAACATGCCTTCGACGAGTCCTCAGATTCTTCGGGTACATTGCTCGTGGCCAAGGAGACAATTTGGAGAGATTTGTAGTTACTGGAGGCGTGGAAGGACGACGCACAAGAGAAAAAATCTACCTACCCTTAACAACTTCTCTTCGAGCCGCAAAGTGCAGGGATGGGTGGAGAGAAGTAGTCGGAGGCTATCATGGGAGAGACGATGCTCAGTCATGAACTACACGACATAATGAAATGTACATACTATAGTGCATACATGCCATCACGCCGTGTCCCTTTCGGGATAGAGATAACAGATATTCATATATTTTCTATCATCTCTTCTATATTCATACGTCATCTCGTCGTGCACAATCTTCTATTGGTCATATTTCTCACTTCACCTTTTTTTTTTAATCCGGTCCGCTTGATCCAGTCACGTTTTCCTTCGTCTACCGATTCCACACACACCTCACGCTTCTGACTCGTATACTTACTTGGTCATTCTTTTATTATTCATTCTCTCCAAATGTCCTTTACCATATCATTGCTCCTTTTTCCTTCTTACTTAATACAAGTGTTGTGGAGACGACAAATTCGATTTAATTAGACTCCAGAAACTTTAAATGTTTGACGTCGACTCCAACTTTAATTATAGTACATAGAAGGAACACGTGTATGAATGACAGAGACGACGCTCTACAAAGCCGAAGTTAGCCGACAATCTCTTTCTTAAGCCCGATGTGTATTACTTACCGCCGGGTACTGTACATAGATCATAATTTCATAATTTAATTTATCATATTGTAATTTAGCTGATAAGTTCAAAAAAAATTACAATAAATCGGAGTCGATATTAAAATAGCATCTCCGGCCTGGTTCGAACTAATTCCCTGCTTAATACATCCATGCATTCATTTCCGATATCTTCATTTCGTTTTATTTCATACATTGACACTCTACAAGTTTTTCTTAGTACACATATATCCACAGCGTTAATATTAACTAGTTGCAACCCGTGAAATATTCACGGAAGTAAAACAAATGATACATTTATGAAAATATATATTCATAAATGTAAAATTTGTTTATACATATCATTTATACATCGTCCCCTTTCACACCGGTTCAAAAATTGTTAGCTAGGTATTTAAAATTCGATCAGTATCCCCACTGAGATTCAAATTTCGAAATACTTTCGGAGAGAATCCAAGTATTCCTCTCTCGCTCTCTTGTATTCAAAATTCAATTCTCGTATTCTTTCTTTGGCGACAGCCGTCGTATGGGTTTTGGCCTATTTATACTATGATTTAAATGTTAAAAAAGTCATAAACGAGATCAGAGCTAAGAATCGGATGACTATTGTGGCGAAGTGGCGCGACGACGAGAAAAGATATACGAGTATGTAGGTGTTGCAAGCACGAGGTATAAGAAAGTAAATGGGAGAATGTATTGATGGCAGCTGAGGCTCAACCAAAAATGTTGAAAAAAAAATCCGATTTGAAACTAATAAGAGTCCAATAAAAAAAATCCAACGGTGAACGCAATAGAAACAAATTTGTCTTAGCTTGGTTTCAATACTTCGTTTTAAATATTGAAACGTATGAGGGCCGACTCCAAAGGTTAGAAATTATAATTTAGACTGGACAAAAAAATCGGGACTTAGATGCAAAAAGAAGCATAAATTTTCAAACTTAATCAAAAAGTTAACACAATTAAAATACATTCAAGTAATTTATTCGCTGCTATGCTAATCTTAACGTGTAAAAATAAATGCAAGTGTGAGTGGAAGGCGCGGTAAAGGAAGACCAAGTAAAGTGTGATTACATCAAGTGAATGATATTTTGAAAGAAGGAAACGTACAAAGTCAACGAAATTGCAAGAGTTGTATGAATGTAAAAGAGGCGAAGGATGTGTTTCGAGATAGGAAAATGTGACGCTCTGTTCTATCTGCCTACCCCGACAGGGAAATCGAATTTATTCTCGCTGCTACGCTGATCTTAGCGTGTAAAAATAGTATAAATAAAAACGTGTGCAGGGAAAATGGGTTTAGCACATCTGGAGGGGAAATACGTTATATAAGGGAGGGTGGGGAATCCTCCTCGGCAGTCCAGCGGGAGGACCAGTGAGGAGCACGCAGCAGAACTATTGCAACATGCCGGCGCTGCGGAGGGCCGACCTGGCCCGCGGCCTCAGCCTCGCCCTTCTCGCAGCCTGTTGCTTTTGTTGGACTGCGGCTAGCGACACGTCCTCTTCAGGTTTCTAATATTTTCTTATTTCTTTAATATAAGCTTTATTCGATTGGAAGTGTATGATATTTTTAATATGGAATTTGGCAGTACTTGACCACACCGTATGATAAACCGCCAGTGCACACTTCTGTTGCTGCAAAGGCTGAATATTTTTTCAGTGATTATGAACATTTAATTCATCGTTTAAAAAAATATATTGACTATATTATTATTTGTCCTTTCATTATATCACGTTTTTTAATAACTTTTGGAACTTAACAGTACATTTACGAGCAAATGTTTCTCGTTTTTCGATCCCAGAACATGTTATTATTGCGAACCATAATCAGGGAAAACCCCTAAGGACATGATAATTGATCGAGTACGAAAATGAACTGATAGAGTACGAAACATAGAAATCCGAAGGATGTGCGAAGTTGAAGATATTGTCAGATGGGGATGACAGAGAAGAAGGTTCTGGAACGAACATGTATCCAGAATGGTGGAACCAAAAGTCAGAAGAATTGCCAGGGACAATATCCCCCAAGCAAGCAGACCTCCAGGACGACCTCCCAAAAGATGGAAAGACAGCTGGCAGTCGACGTCATAAGAGGGAAACGATGATGCAGGACCATAACAGGCCAACAGGTCTAAAAGAGGAAGAAGAAGAAGACATGACAATTCAGGAGCGCAAGCTTTAATACTTCCCTGTTTTCGTCTGTATTTAATAAGTGTAGCCCAGTACGAGTATTTCACGTAGATTTTCTAAATATTCTTGTCCATCGCTTGCTCAATGTTGAGCGTCGTGGTCCTCTATGATTGGAATTTGGTGCCCTACCTGTCTTTGTTTTTCCCGATCTTGGGCCATGTTGAATGCAGCATTTAAACATGATCTTTTTAACTCCTTTATTTGGTCCTACCACTATCTTATGGAACACTTTCCTCTTGCTCACTTTTCTGAGCCGTCTGCGTGATCATCAGCTTCTCCAGACCTTCGTTCTTTCTATATAGTAACACGCCTAAAGTATGTTTGGATTAATTTGTCGAAAGACTTTTGGTAATCTCGAATTCTTTGATGATAAGAGACCTAGAAGAAGTTGAACAATACTTGGATGATGGGACGAAAGCTCCGTATACCATGGATCAATTTTTGGTGTAGAGTATTACGTGACGCACTTTGACGTACATACAGTAGCGGTCACAGAAATTGCATAACCTAATTTTTGGAGGTTTTTCTGAAATTGCGTCAAGTGTAAATTTTATTTCACTGTTTTCATTTCTTTTTAAAATAAAATGTAAATCAATTCTGACATTTTTTAATAAGATGACATAAAATCGAATCGTCTTTTCTCGTGTTAGGAATTTTTGTTTAAAATGAGAAAATATTTAAAAATGGAATAATCGATTTTAAAATTTAAAAAAAAAGACAAACAGTTTGACTTTTTTTTTTAATTTTAAAATCGATTATTCCATTTTTAAATATTTTCTCATTTTAAATAAAAAATCCTAGCACGAGAAAAGGCGATTTGATTTTATGTAATCTTATTAAAAAATGTCAGAATTGATTTATATTTTATTTAAAAAAAAATGAAAACAGTGAAATAAAATTTACACTTGACGCAATTTCAGAAAAACCTTAAAAAAATAGGTGATGCAATTTATGTGACCGCGCTACTATACCTTGAAAATATGATTGTCCGGAAAGTGGTTTCGTATTTCTTGGATAGATGTCATTAGGACAAAAATTTTAATTTCATTCCAAACATAATGAACGTATATTATTGTGAAAGAAATAGTTGAGCGCATTTTCTCGGCAATTATTTTCCAAAATTGCACGAGCGTTTTTTTGACGTCATTTTGAAAATGGAACAAACTATGTTGTTTTTCCGTTGCTTGATGATTTTTTACAACCGCAAAAGAAAAAAATGGGACACAGGTCAAAAAATTGTACAGTGTATAGCGACAATTTAGTAAACGATCATGTGTGTCAAATATGGTTTAAAAAATCCGTAATCGTGATGCAACACTCGGATGATGATGTCTGCTCTGGATGACTGATATTAACACTGATGACGGCCAAATCAACGCTTTGGTCGAAAATAATCAGCGTTCTGCGCCACGAGAAGTTGCTGAAATACTGAAAATATCGAAAACCATCGTCCACGAGCATTTGGTGAAACTTGATTATGTAAATCGCTACGAATTTAACCTAAAAATACAAAATAACTTTTCGGACAATCCAAAGCTTCAAGGTGAACATGGTGCAGTCAAATTCCACAACGACGCAATGTTGTCACAAAAGAGATTATTATTATCAAGTAAAAGAAAAAAAATGATAAAACGATATCATTTTTTTCTTTTACTTTACATCCAAAATAACTTAACGATAAATTAAATGAGAACACAGAAAAAATGTATAAATAAAACAATAAAAGAATTGATATAAAAATAAAATCACAACAGAGAAGAGTTATATGATATACTACCTTGATCAAAAAGTTTTAGGACCGGCCACCGTGTGGCGCTGTCAGTCACCCGATTGGAATTCTTTTTTTTTTGTTAGGTTACCACATCTATCATTGACACTTCCCTTCAAATTTCAGCGTCATAGCTTGACATTTGTAAAAGTTACGCTGTACTGAGTACATCTACCTTTGTGCGTGTTTTCGATTTTTTTTTCAAAGTTTGAAAATGGCATCAACTGTGCATCAACGAGTTTGCATTAAATTTTGTGTGAAAAACGGATTTAACGGTTCGCAGACCTTGGAAATGTTGGAGAAGTGTTTTTCGGTGGCACGAACGCTTCAGAAGTAGTTGTGAGTCGGTCGAGGATGACGAACGCAGTGGCAGACGAAAACCGATGAAAACATCGATAAAATCAAAGAAATGTTGGCCGAAAACCGCAAATTGACTATCAGAGAGCTGGCAGAGGACTTGAACATCGCTTATGGATCCGCTCAAGACATTTTGGTTAATGATTTTGGCCTCAGACGTGTCGCTGCAAAACTGGTGCCGAAAGACCACAATGTCATGCCAGAAAGGACCGCGTTGAAATCGCGAAAAAAATAATTTCCATGAGTTTTTAACCTAAAACAACACGACTACTATCCAGCAGCATTCGAATTCACCTGATCTGGCTCCCTGCGACTTTTTCCTGTTCAACCGACTTAAAAAACCACTTCGCGGAACGCGTTACAGCACCCGAGAGGATGTCATGAAAAAATCGAAGACGGCTCTGATGGAAATACCGAAAATTGAGTACCAGCGGTGTTTGGAGGATTGTAAGTGCGTTGCAGTCGATGGAGAGTACTTTGAAGGGGGCCATATCGATGTTGATGAATAAACTTGTATTTTAGATTTTATGAATAAAGTCCTAAAACTTTTTTATCAAGGTAGTATTAACATTTAGATAAATTAAAAATATATATTTGCATCGAGTCAAATTATACCAGGAAGAGATAAAACATGCATATTAAAACAACAAAATATTACTACTGAGATGTGTGAAATAAATTATAATATTGTGGAGCAGCGTTTCCGAAATGAGGTTCTGCTGGGTAAAATTAAGGGTTCCACAAAACATTAAAATTACACATTAAAAGATAAAAATATTATATGTATATGTTTAAATGTGGCGGACGAGACAATATTTTGGATCAAGTCACTTTTATTTCATAAGAAAATATTGCATTTTGCTCATTAAAATGTATGTTAACGTTTTTTTTGTATGTTTTTTACACATACACTATCACACCATCTCCCTGTCGGGGTAGGCAGAAAGGAGAGCGCCATACTTTCCTATACATAATTCGCCTCTTCAACATCGATACTACACCTTCTCAAATCAATTCTACGGTTCCTCTAACTTTTAATGTTTCCTTATTTTAAAATATCGTACATTTGATCCAACCATACTTTCCTCGGCTTTCCTCTACCCCGCCTTCCATTCACATCTGCACTATATATTTGTTTTGTTGGTCTTTCTGCATTCATTTTTTCCACGTTCAAATCCTTCTCAGAGTGGTCTTCGTTACCTTGCTGAACACACTCACCTCTAATCACTTCATTCCGTATTGTGTCATACTTTTCAGAGAGTATCAGGTCCTGAACATAGCCAATTTGTATCTCAAATCCATTCTCTGGCACTACCATCGAGAGGAAGGGAAGATGCAGACTCAGCAGAGACACATGACATGCATGGCAACTAATGAAATGTTCACCATCCCTAGAGTTAAAACCTCTTTTGTCCAAAGGCAATATGCTTATTTGGCTCCCATGGCATACAATGGCGTGCCGAATTCAATAAAGGCAAAGGTAGGAAAACCATTTAGACAGTCGATCGGAGCGTGGTTGTAATTGCGACAGGATTTCGAGTACTTGGGCTTTCAGGATGAATGACGTGTGGAAAAGATTTGTGTGGGCTCGTGAGTGTGGCTTTCTTCTTGTTGTTTTAAATTTTGTTGTTTTTGTGTTTCTGTATGTTTTTTATTTTTATTCTTATGATTGTGTGCGGTATATATTGTGGGATGAATATTTTTGGTCTTTCTGGAGTGATGATGTGTGAGGAGTTTAATTTCACATGATGTTTCCAGTTGTAATTGAGAGTCACTGTTTGTCAGGTTGATGAGAACGTGCAACGGGGTTTTGTTTTTGTGTAATCAAAAATCGGAAAGAAGTACCAATTTATTTTTTCATGCTAAATATCCTCAGTGAGATACAGGCAAAAGCCTAGTTTACGTCATCATCATCATCATCAATGGCACTACAGCCCATTGTGGGCCCCGGCCTCCTCCAGCAGTCGCTGCCATTCCCCCCTATCCTGGGATGCACTCCTCCAGCCCCCGATGCCAATCACGTTTGCATCATTCTGCACCCCATCCATCCACCTAAGCTTTGGTCTGCCCACGCTACGTCTTCCTTGGGGCTTGGAAAAGAGTACTTTGTTAGGCATTTCCTCTTCTCCCATTCTTGCTACATGCCCCGCCCAACGTAGCCTCCCAATTTTGATGTATTTTATAATGTTGGGCTCTTTGTATATGCTGTATAACTCCTCATTATATCTCACTCTCCAAGATCCATTTTCCTGTATGGGTCCGAATATTTTTCTGAGTATTTTTCTTTCAAATATTAGAAGGGAAGATTCGTTCTTCTTACTCAATACCCAGCATTCAGACCCATATGTGAGGACAGGTCGTAGCAGTGTCTTATAAATGGTAAGTTTTGTCCTTCTGGACAACAACCGCGATGTAAGGTGTTTTCTCAGACCAAAGAAGCATCTATTTGCCATGAATATTCGACGTTTAATCTCGATAGATGCATCATTAACACTTGTCACTATGGATCCCAGGTAGGTGAAGGTGTTTACACGTTCTATTGTATGAGAACTTATATTAATCGTGGTAGGTGTCTGGTTATTACGGGGTGCTTTAGTGGCTATCATATATTTGGTCTTATCGGAGTTGATGCGAAGTCCCATTCTGTTTGCGGCCCTCTCCAACTGAACAAATGTCTCCATCATTGCTTGTGGGGATCTGCCAATAATGTCAATATCATCCGCGTAGCCCAGTATTTGGCTTGATTTGTAAAAAATTGACCCATTTGTCTGTACTCCGGATTCTCTTACACACTTCTCTAGAGCCATATTAAAAAGTAGACAAGCTAGTGCGTCTCCTTGACGCAGTCCATTCATTGTGTAAAATGGTTCTGAGATATCATTCTGAATCCGGACTCTACATTGTGATTGGTTCATAGTGAGTCTAACCATCCTTATGAGCTTGTTAGGAATACCCAAGTCCTTCATGGCCGCATAGAGTTGAGAGCGGTTAATGCTGTCATATGCAGCTTTGAAATCGATAAAGAGGTGGTGTGTATCGACATTATACTCTAGGGTTTTTTCCAATATTTGACGGAGAGTGAACATCTGATCTATAGTCGATCGGAGCGTGGTTGTAATTGCGACAGGATTTCGAGTACTTGGGCTTTCAGGATGAATGACGTGTGGAAAAGATTTGTGTGGGCTCGTGAGTGTGGCTTTCTTCTTGTTGTTTTAAATTTTGTTGTTTTTGTGTTTCTGTATGTTTTTTATTTTTATTTTTATGATTGTGTGCGGTATATATTGTAGGATGAATATTTTTGGTCTTTCTGGAGTGATGATGTGTGAGGAGTTTAATTTCGCATGATGTTTCCAGTTGTAATTGAGAGTCACTGTTTGTCAGGTTGATGAGAACGTGCAACGGGGTTTTGTTTTTGTGTAATCAAAAATCGGAAAGAAGTACCAATTTATTTTTTCATGCTAAATATCCTCAGTGAGATACAGGCAAAAGCCTAGTTTACGTGGGATACGACAAATGAAAGGCAACAAACCCAGATCCATTAAAATTGTATGTCCAAATTACATTACCTGTTGTTTTTTCACAAATGATGTACATTTCTTGTCATGTGTAATAATACGAGTATATAAATAAAACAATAAATAAATAGTCACCCCATGTATTCTTCCAAGTGCACGCATTTTTACATCACTCGTTCAGTTCTGTTCCACGCCCGCGTTTTACTCCCATACATCAAAGCAAATATATAAAATATGTAAACATTCATATTAACCAATGAAGAAGAATTATGTCTGTGAGTGATAAACATCACTCCAAGAACACCTTTGATTTGTGTTCAACATTTGCACTGTATAGTATACATATTTGTTTTGTAAGTCTTTTTTTTCATTCATTCGTTCTACCTACATAAATGATCTCAAAGAGGTTTCTTCATCTTTCTCAACACACATCATGGTTTTTTTATACTGATAACTATAAACAAAGAATCTTGTACCATAATTATCATATAATTAGAAATGTCGAACACAAATCAAAGGTGTTCTTGGAGTGATGTTTATCACTCAACATACATAATTCTTCTTCATTGGTTGAGATGAATATGTTTACATATTTTATATATTTGCTTTGATGTATGGGAGTAAAACGCGGACGTGAAACAGAACTGAACGAGTGATGTAAAAATGCGTGCACTTGGAAGAATACATGGGGTGACTATGTATGACACAATACGGAATGAAGTGATTAGAGGTGAGTGTGTTCAGCAAGGTAACGAAGACCACTTTGAGAAGGATGTTTTTCCTGGCAGACACGAACACAGGACGGCTGCGTGTATTTATGGGACATGAAGATGACAAAACTTGCGGTGCCTTCCATTTACATTTTCCAGAGGAACTCTGGAAAATGTAACTTTCAATTTAAAGGTGTTTCACATTATCCACGAAGTAAAAGGTTTCGTGGCTAAATTTAATTGAGAAACGCTGGTGTAGAGATATACGAAATGAGGAATAAAAACAGTGGATTGCCAAAAAAAATATTAAATGCGAAAAATATATTAAATAAAATAACAATGTCAGCAAGAAAATGAACAAAATATAAAAGCAAAAACAATGCAATAGCAAAACAGAAAAAAAAACCCACAGAAAATAAATTGATATGACAGATGCATAAGAGACAACCATTAATTTATTAAATGCTCTATTGAAAATAAATTGAGAATTAAAAATACTAATTTTTTGCAGAAAACGTATCGATAGATTTATTTCAAATAGTAGGCTATACGTCCATACATACCATCACGCCATTTCCCTGTCGGGGTAGACAGAGAGGACAGAGCGCCAGACATTTCTATCTCGACACACGTCCTTAGCCTCGTCTACATTAATATAGCCTCTCATACAACTTCAAGAATTTCTATGATTTTCTACGTTTCGTTCTTTCAGAATATCATTTACTTGATTCAACCATACTCTCCTTGGTCTTCCTATTACACTCGCATTTTTACTATATATCTGTTTTATCAAACTTTCTTCATTCATTCCACATGCCCAAACTATCTCAGCGTGTTCTTCATTTTACTTAACACCTCAAGTTCAAATTCTACCCTTATCACTTCATCCCGTATTCTGTCATACATTGTCACTCCATTTATTATTCTAAGTCCACGCATTTCTACAGCATTTATTCGACTCCTCTCAGTATTTTATATCCACGTTTTACTCCCATACACCTAAATATTATATTATTTATAGTTAAGGCATTAACATTGTAGAGGTTTAAAGACATTGTTATTTGTTTTATCAAATACTGTTTATTCCACTTTTTGTAACGCTATAACCCTACCGGTTTCAAGGCTTTCACATCATCATCAAGGGAGTACAAACAAAACTTGTTTGCACTCCTCTGATGATGAGGTGAAAGCCTTGAAACCGGTAGAGTTATACCGTTACAAAAAGTGTAATAAAGTGTTTGATAAAACAAATTATTAGGTGTACAAATAAGTTTCCGCCGTTTTTTATAAAAAAATGGACATTTATTGTGAAAGAACGGAACCTCATGTTTTATTCGAAGTAGTACCCATCGCTTGCCACTACTTTTCCCCATCTTTCTGTCAGCATACGAATACCGCGTCAGTCATCATCATCATCTTTTGAGGCTATCCACGAATCGACTCAATTTTTGGTATCTTCATATGATGTGAAGTGCTGCTCAGACAGGCCATGCGTCATCGATCAAAACA
This sequence comes from Odontocerum albicorne, assembly GCA_949825065.1. Taxonomy (NCBI): domain Eukaryota; kingdom Metazoa; phylum Arthropoda; class Insecta; order Trichoptera; family Odontoceridae; genus Odontocerum; species Odontocerum albicorne. Next base: position 6,275,797 of record OX463855.1, read on the forward strand.
AGTGGTAATCAGAAGGAGCAATGTCTGGTGAATACAGCGGGTGGGGTAAAACTTCTCAATTGAGTGTTTCCAAATAGGTTTTGACCGGTGCCGCAACATGTGGACTAGCATTATCATGCAGGAGAATAATTTTGTCGTGTCTGGCGTAGTAGTGGGCGCGCTTTTCCTCGAGTGCTCGACTCAATCTCATCAATTATGTTCGGTAGACAGCCCCAGCAATGGTTTCATTCGGTTTGAGCAACTCATAATACACGACACCAAGCTGATCCCACCAAATACACAACAAGAGTTTTTTTCCATGAATATTTGGCTTAGCCGTAGATGTTGAAGCATGACCAGGGGATCCCCATGATTTCTTCCTTTTTGGATTATCATAATGGATGCATTTTTCATCACCAGTGACTATATGGTGCAGAAAACCCTTTCGTTTATGCCTGGCAAGCAGCATTTTACATGTGGAAAATTGGCATTCAAAGTTTCTCCGTGTCAGTTCATATGAATCCCAATTTCTTTGTTTTTGAATAATTCCCAATGATTTCAACCCATGTGAAATTGCTTGTTGAGTCACTCCTAATGTAAGTGCAAGTTCTTCTTGCGTTTGGCACGAATCTTGATCCAATAATACTTCCAATTCCGCGTCTTCGTACACTTTCGGCCTTCCGCTACGTTCTTTGTCTTCGATGTCAAATTCACCGTTCTTAAACTTTTGAAACCACTCACGACAACTTCTCTCACTTAAGGCAGCCTCACCATATGCTTCTACAAGCAATCGATGCGCCTCAGCTGCAGATTTCTTCAAATTGAAGAAGTAAATCAAAAGTTCCCGCAAATGACGCTTATTCGGCTCAAAACTTGACATTTTCGAACACAAAAAAATATGTTATACTGATAAAAATTCACTAATATTTCAAGGTCATGTTGTTGACAGATGTCCAACCTTACGATAAGGACATTTTACATCTGACAATTTTTACCATAACTTACTGGTGGCGCCAACTTTTGTCAAACGGCGGTGACTTATTTGTACACCCAATACAAAACCAAAATATTACTATTATGGACTGTCACCTTAGCAGATTTTGACTGTCCAGTTCGAGTATATGTTTTAGTGCCCCATTGACTTTGTTTCCTATCGCAACACGCCGTTCGATATCTCTCTTAACTCTTCCATAATCTGAGAAAATAATACCCAAATAGCAGAATTCCCCAACTTGCTACAATCTTTCATTATTCACTCATATGTCGCATTTACTTTTCCTTTCGTACATTTATGTCCCCATTACTTTGGATTTCGTAAAAATTCATTCTTTTCGCCTCTCTCACACATTTTTCTTTAGTGTTTTGAAAACATGTATAAACAAACTGTGTTCACTCGAGCATTTTTATATTTGTACAGATGACGAGTGCCAAGTGACTCCTGTAATACACGTGCTGCAGTATCCAGGGTGTGTGCCAAAGCCTATTCCATCATTTGCCTGCATCGGCAGGTGTGCCAGCTATTTACAGGTAATTTATAACAATTTCCCATCAATATGTAGGGAATACCCACGTCCCTAAAATATTGTCAACATGCAGGGTCAACGACCGATGAATCAACCTCTGGATATGTACAAATGTCACATACCAGAACGTCAATACTGTTTACACGCAAATAATATTTACATCGCATTCCACGATAGAAAGAGAACATATCACGCCGTCTCGCCGTTTCGACAATAAATATTCTACCCACTGTATTATCCGCAGCGCTTGCGACCACCTCAGCACGCGCAGGAGTGAGATCGAGATATACCGCGGACGCATTCACGCGCCCCGTTCTGAAATTCTATATATACCTACTTATCGATGAATAAAGGGCACTTGTTATTATTCGCTTGACCATTAATTTCTGTTTACTATTTATTCACTCTCACTTCCCGCATTCCTGAATCGACGTATTTTATTTTAAATACAAATAAATCAAAATCATCACGACGTATCAAGTAAAGCATTCCGCTAAATTGATGACCCCGAACGAAAAGGAACACAGAATTCGACTAAAGCGAATACAGAGATGTCAACATCAACATCATCAGCACGTCCTACTAGGACACACGCTAAAAATATAAGACGAGTCTCCATATTGTGTAATGCAATAAGGGTAGCGACAGAAAAGATAATTACTAGGAGTCTCCACAAGAAATTTTTGTCTATAGTATGTTATACACCGATATAGAGTGAATTCAGATCTTGCCATGATCAGATTATTTTTAAATAGGCATTCCATTTACCCATAGGATGATTTCTGTGGCGTTATGGCAGAAGTTGATATGTCCGTTTTTTGTCATTTTGTGTTTATTCTCCCAATTTATAAAAAAATATTTCTCAGCATGTTGTGGCAAAACTTAGTGTGGCAGTCATTATCCAAACAAAAGATATATATTGTTTGGAAAAACTTAAAAAATGCTTATTTGTACTGATTTTGACAGCTTATCAAAGTTAATATTGCTTATTCTGTAAACTAAGGTAAAACGGACATATAAACTTCTGCCATAACCCCACAGATATGTGCCAACGCCACAGATATATACCAACGCCACAGATATGTGCCAACGCCACAGATATGTGCCGCCGCCACATGAAAGCCTAAAATGCTATTATAAGAGTCAATATATAATAAACGAAATTTAAAAAAAAAACAACAATTTTAGACAATTTATAGCTTCTTGCTATCATTATACGTTTGCTCGTCTTCACGCACCGTTTTATACATAATTTTGGAGTCGACGAAAAAAAAACTCCTAGACTACAAAACTTCAATTATAGTACATATATCGCTAACTATTATATATGTTATACTTAATTACGTGGCGTAACTACTGAAATATAGATTTTCTGAAAATAACGTCTACAGGGATACCTCATCATACTACACGATATTTGTACTAGATGGCACATAGTTCATAATTTCATAATGTAATTTATAGTCAATAAGTTTTGAAAAAATGTGAAAAATTTGAAGTCGGAGTCAATTTTGGAATAGCATCTGCCAATTCCGACTCCACAAAAAAAAAAACAACCGACCATACGGTTCCCAACTCCGACTACACAACTCTGGTTTTATAACATAACAGTTCAAAAACGTTATGTTATAACTTAATACATCAATTAACAATTCCCGGGACTAACCAACAGATGGCGCTTCTGATAACAAATCCATACCATTATTAGTTAGTACCAACCTTTAGAAGCTACGTGTCAAACTTTAATGACATTCCTACATTGAGTTACAGTGGTTTTAGTGACGCTACTTTTGCTATTTTCAAAACAATGGAAAAAAACGAATTTCGTGTGTCCACCATTGCTTTTTAATGGGAAAAAACACCGTTCAAACTCAGCGATGGCTTGAAAAGTGTTATCCGGGCTCTGCTCCGTCGAAAACAACCATTTGTCGGTGGTATGCTGATTTCAAACGCGGTCGTACACACACAAATGATGCTGAACGCTCTGGTCGTCCAAATGAGGCTGTTACACCAGAAAACATAAAAAAAAACTCGAAATCGTGATGGAAAATCGCAAAGTAAAGTTGCGTGAGATAGCTGACACCCTGAAGATATCATTTGGTAGTATTAACACTATTTTGCATGAACATTTAGTCATGAAAAAGCTTTTTTCGAAATGGGTGCCGCGTTTGCTCAAAATAGAACAGAAACAACGCATCGATAATTCAGAGCGCCGTTTGGTACTGTTTACGCGAAATAAACAGGAGTTTTTTGCGTCGGTATGTGACAATGGATGAAACTTGGATCCACCACTATACCCCGGAATCAAATCGGCAGTCAGCTGAGTGGAGAGCAGCCGGTGAAAGTCGTCCGAAGCGACCAAAAACTCAACAGTCGACCGGGAAGGTTATGACCTTCGTATTTTGGGATGCGCATGGTATAATATTCATCGATCACCTTGAAAAGCGTCAATAGCGAATATTACATAGCGTTATTGGAGGGTTTGAAGGCAGAAATTGCAAAAAAACGGCCCCATATGAAGAAGAAAAAAGTTCTCTTTCATCAGGACAATGCACCGTGTCACAAGTCGATGGTAACGATGGCCAAATTGCACGAGTTGAACTTCGAATTGCTTCCGCACCCACCGTATTCTTAAGATTTGCCCCCCAGCGACTATTGGCTGTTCGCAGACCTCAAAAAGATGCTCCAGGGAAAGAGATTTGGCTCCAATGAAGAAGTGATTGCCGAAACTAACGCCTATTTTAAAACCAAAGATAAATCGTTCTACACGGCTGGCATAGAAAAGTTAGGAAAGCGTTGGAATTAATGTATCGCTCTTAAAGGAGACTATGTTGATGAATAAAGAAGAATTTTGGCAAACAAATGTTGTTTTAGTTGTTAGTCTCTCGACTTATTGATCGATGTGTTAACTGTGAAACCTTTTGCATTCTTTGGTTATTTATTAGTTTAGTTTCACACCTCTTAAACATTTTTCCTCTGCATTAATATTGTTGAATTCTAATAAATATTGTATAAAATATTTTAATTAGCTTATTAAAATTGAAAACTTTCCTTAACACTTGCCGCCCTGTGATGGATAGCGAGTGACCAGGACTTATATTTTCATTTCTTGCACTTATTTCATATTATTCGACGTTTTAATACATAATAAAATGATTTTTATAGCTAATTATAAAAAATAACCTAGCAGATTTCACATAATTTTAATTTAATACATATATTTTTCTTAGTACCGTGGCTGGCGGAATTTTTTAGCACAGTAAGGCAAGTGTTAAACATACCACACACTTTTCATATAGGTGGTCCATAGTAAAGTAACATGACTCAACAGTCTGAAATGTAAGCACTACTCTCATAACAGGCCGAGATTATTCAGCCTGAAGAGAACCTCGGGATAGGAGGTAGAAACATGTGTAGTGAGGATTAAAATAATTAATGGAATAATAAAGTAATTTATTGTTAAATATTATAATATGATATTCCACAAAGTTAAAGCCAAAATATTTTAATATATGTATATTTTTTTAAATTTGAATATTAAATATTTTTTAAGAAAGTGTGTTTTGATGAAAGAGTGTGGACATCTGTTTTCTATCCCTACAGTGCAATAAAGAAATGTATATAATTTTGTGATGATTTGTATTAAAATAAATTAAAACTCGGCTCACTTTGGGTGAACTCAGGTCTCGGGGAGCAAGATCTGGCAGATGGAGCGCTCCTGTATGTGTTGCCAGGAATCTGGAGAACGGGAAGCCAGCGTATCTCTCTTCTGTCCCAAAGCCAAACCTGGGGAGAGGAAATTCAGAAAGGTAAATATTTTTTAAGATTTCACTTATGAAATCGAAGTCTTAATACGAAAGTCAGTCAATATTATTTTAAAGAATAAAAAGTTACTTTATTCTCAGAAAATAAACCGATGACATTCAAGGTGAGAAGGGCAGCATAAGTTTTGAACTAGATACCTGCACAAAGGTCTATTGAGTTAGCAAGCACCTCATAATCCAAATATGTGTAGATCCTGAGTTATAGTGACCTCTCCTCAGGGTCACTATAACTCAGGATTCGAACCCACTATTATTGACAAATTTAAAATTTTACATAATAAATATTTATAAGTTGAATGTAAGGAAAGGAAAATGGTGGCTTCGACCATTAGATTAGATATTTCCCCACATCTGCATATGTTAAGATAAACAAATTGTGGAAGAAAACTGCAGAAAATTTACCAAGAGAAGATAAACAACAAAGATAAACAAATTGTGGAAGAAAACTGCAGAAAATTTACCAAGAGAAGACAAACAACAAAGATAAACAAATTGTGGAAGAAAACTGTAGAAAATTTACCAAGAGAAGACAAACAACAAAGATAAACAAATTGTAGAAGAAAACTGTAGAAAATTTACCAAGATAAGACAAACAACAAAGATAAACAAATTGTGGAAGAAAACTGCAGAAAATTTACCAAGAGAAGACAAACAACAAAGATAAACAAATTGTGGAAGAAAACTGCAGAAAATTTACCAAGAGAAGACAAACAACAAAGATAAACAAATTGTGGAAGAAAACTGCAGAAAATTTACCAAGAGAAGACAAACAACAAAGATAAACAAATTGTGGAAGAAAACTGTAGAAAATTTACCAAGAGAAGACAAACAACAAAGAAACCTTTGTATGTTAGTTCTTCAGATATGTGATAGAAACACTTTCGGATTTAAATTTAGTTAGTGTACTGTATAGTGTTCATATATCATAAATTTCAATAAGACCTCCCAAAAGGAGTGTCTTCAAGTGCTTCCTAAAGGTCCACACGCCACCCCCATCTCTAATACTAAGAGGCAGACCATTCCACACTACAGGATCAGCAATAGCAAAAGTTCTCTCATAATACTAGACGACCAATTTATTAAATGAAGTTGATAAGCATTAAAAATTACTTGAAATAACCAAGTACACTGTAAATTTTCGTGACTTATGAAAGAAGTTTAAGTAAATGAATAATTATCTACACTTTTAAAAGCATTTAAATCCAAATATTGAGTTTTGAGATAAATGCAATTTAAGTTTAGGAAGGCGATATAAAATCAAGTTTTATTATGATTTTTTCTTTTCATAACAGCGAAACTATATAACTTTTGGACATAAATGTTTTTTCCATGTGTAGATATTTTTATTTTAAGTAAAATGGCATCAAAAAGTAATTTCAAGCAACGACGAGCAAGTCATTTTAAGCAACGACAAGCAAGCCATTTTAAGCAACGACGATATAGTCGTGGACAAAAGAGATTGTGAGTTATGGGTATTCTCTGTAATAAACATTTGATTATGAACAAAATATAATATCGATAAATCTATTGATAATTTTATCACACTGTGCTTGAAAAATAAACGTATAAATGTTTGATATTTTAATTATCTTTCATTGAATTATACTGTGGGTTTTCATGTTTCCAATTTTAACTTTTCTAAAACCAAAATGGGTGATTTTTTTAAGAAATATCACCCATTTTAAAATAAAAGAGAAATATTTAATTAATTTTATTCGTTGCTGAAAGCATTGAGAGTAAAATTGGCACCGTATTGCGGGACGTGTTTACAAATGGGTGCCCCGGGCACCAAAATATCTCGTTCCGGCACTGGTTGATGTACCATGGACAGAATGCAGGCCACATTTATAAATTCTTGAAGAACTACAAATTGAACAGCGATTGTCTTTAATAATACAACTGCAAATCCTCAGATGCTTCAGCCATATTATCAAAGGGGACAATACAATGGAGAGACTGGTTATCCAAGGAAAAATAGAAGTCTCGATTATGAGACAGATCACCAACGAGAGGGACAGACCTGATTAGGAATACAAGATACAGCTCTGTACAAGAGTGTAGTACAAATGCTACAGACTGTGAGAAATGGTGGCTTATAATTATTTCTATGGTGTGGTCAACTCTCGCAAGATCATGTCCAATGATGTGACTGTTTGGTAAAAAAACGTTTTCTTCTTCTTCAACTTTCTGTAGACTCAAGAGTCTGTTACTACAGGATTGTCCTCTTGTGATGCTGAGCTCCAGCTATCTCTCCATCATTTCGGGGATCCATCCGGCACCCCATACAGAGCTATGTATGGAATTCTTGTGGAATTCATTCTCTGTATATGTTAGTACCAGTATCGTCGACGCTGTCATCCCCATCTAACCACATCTTGGACCTCACATCTCTCGGATTGTGATGTTCCTTACGCGATCGCGCAGAGTCTTCCCAGCAATAGCACGTAGAGTTCTCATTTCCGTTGTCCTTAGTATACTTTTGGTCCTGACAGTGTCCGCCCTCGCTTCGATGCCATATGTAAGGATAGGTCGCACACAGGTCTTATAAATGCGTACCTTGCTATCTGTATTCCTCCAAATTACATCTCTCAGGCAGCCCGCCACAACTGCAGCATTATCTATCCGAGGCCTTACTTCTCTGGAGAGGTCATGAGGTAAAAAAACGTAACATATAAAAAGACTCAGGCGAGAGTTTTAGGTGACGTCTATTTTATAATTTGCTGAACTGATATCTAATTTTCGGAGTGACAGGATGCCTATGGTTGGGACACGATGACATGGTGGTTTGAATATCTTTTTTTTTCATATAGGGTGGTTGAATTTTATTTATATAGACACCGTCTATGTCTCCTCGCTGGATGATGTTATTGTTAAAGCGGGAAGAAGTTATCTAGTGTGATTGGCAAGGATTTTTGTTGTTACGGAGAGGTTGTGTTTTGTCAAGAGGGCTCATCGCCATTCTACAGAAAGAAATAAATTAACTCTCAGTAATGGAAAAAAGTACGAACATGACAATAAGGATTGTCTCCATGTCATAAATTCTTATTAAATAAAAATAATCTATTTTTATACTTAATAAAAATAATGCGGAGAACGAAGAAAGGGAGTATAAAATATATAAAAAACATATAAACAATAGTTTATATAAAAACAACTAATATTTGTACAAAAACATTCCTTAGTTTGCCAAGTTTTTTTTTATTTGGACAGTTTCCCAACTTTCATACATATTAGAATTTAAAAATAACAATTAAGATCTTCAATTAATCAAATAAATATAAAATTATGACAAAATCAAGTTTACAAACATATCTATGATGACTTAAATATAAAAAATATGATTATTATAAAATAATAACTTACTTGGAAAACTTTTAAGAATTAAAAATCCCAACGTCTTTCACGGTGTATAAATGTCTCGGATGCAAAAGATCAAATATTAGAAAATGATTGTGCATTCTCGAAAACAATTTTATTCAAGTTTGCGCGTTTATTACGCGATTGCTGATCGTGGGAAATAATTGATAGAAAACTTCGAAGTCGGAAAATGATGGAATAATATTGAAATATCTCAATTTATATACTGAAGCACGTCAAAGTCGCAGACAGAATACAGACAGACACGCAGGAGGTTAGGTTAGAATTGTAAGCAGATTATATCACTACATATGAGCTATAGCCAGCTGTATATATAGCTAAAGATAGTGCGCATGGCATAGAGAAAACGTTGTTTATTAAAAACAATATTAATTTAAGTACATAACGAATATAAATGTAGACTATTATTCGTGAATTTATTTTAAGTCGTAATTACGATTAATCAATGGTCCAAAAATGGTTTGACTTGATAGTCCGTTGAAAAAATATTATACACGACCTGTCATACTACGGTCAACTCACAGTCGAACTAAAGGAAACTTGTTAGTAGCTCGTAATATAAGTGCGATCAAAAATCGCAGACAGAAGACTACAGACAGACACGCAGGTTAGGTTAGAATTGTAAGCAGATTATATCACTACATATCAGCTATAACCAGCTGTATATATCGCTAAAGATAGTGCGCATGGCATAGAGAAAACGTTGTTTATTAAAAACAATATTAATTTAAGTAACGAATATAAATGTAGACTATTTTTCGTGAATTTATTTTAAGTCGTAATTACGATTAATCAATGGTCCAAAAATGGTTTGACTTGACAGTCCGTTGAAAAAATATTATGCACGACCTGTCATACTACGGTCAACTCACAGTCGAACCAAAGGAAACTTAGTAGCTCGTAATATAGTATAAGTGCGATCAAATTAACGTAATTGTACAAAAATTACGCAAAACCACAAGACATATTTTATGTTAATTTTAAATACTGAAAGTATAAATGAATTTTTATGTGCATAAATAACAAAGCATGTGTTTATGGTTAAATTATATTTTAAAGTTTTTGTAATTTCAAGCACATACAAAGTGGCAAGATATTTCCTCAATTATTATATTATATTTATTATGTCATATTTATATATAATTATTATACTAGAACTGAACAAATGTGGATTGTGTTGTTTTTAAATAATCGAATAGAAATTCAATTTAAGATTGGATTTCTACTTGTAAGCTATGTGCTGACCGTAGTATTCCTGAAGCACAATAAGCTTATATTTTTTCCTGATAATGTCAAACAGGTTATGTTTCCTGATAATGTCAAATTATAAGGTTGAATGCATACAACTTTAATGGTTATTGGTTGACCAATGGTAATTAGTTGACCTCTGTAAAGTTCGCATAAGCATGTTCACGATATGACAAAAATTACTAACATTTAAACAAGCTGTTTATATAAATTACGACGGCGTCCATTAATTAAGGCATAAAGAAAAATATTTAGAAGATAAATAATATTTACCAGTAATTTTTTTTCTTTTGTTTTCCAGGTATCAACAAAAGCTCCATTGGAATGTATGTGCCGACCATGTACTGGAGTTGAAGAAAATTCAATAATTCCTCAAGAAATTGCAGGCTACAATGATGAAGGACCCTTATCAAATCACTTCAGGAAATCAGCGTGAAGAAATAAATTCAATTTTAAAAAACGCCTTAGAACGTTAATTATATTATTCATAAAAACATATTTTATATACAAAAGAAACATTTCCATTTGAATTCATATTTGACAAAAAAAAAACAGATCAGTTGGATTCGCACTCTGGATTAATATACTATACAACAAGCCCAAAATATTATATTTTATTCATTGTTGACGACCGCCACCTTAAAAGCGAATACCAATTTAACTTACACAAAAATACAATAAAAAAAAACAAAAAGCAACAAAACTCGGATTAAAAGAGCAACATATAAAAATTATTCGAAATAAAATTTAAAAAACACCAAAATTTGAATATACAACCGAAACAGAACTAACTACACATATATTGTACATAAAACAGAAAAAAGACACAAATAATATAGACACATTACAAAAAAAATATGGATACAATATAATGCATATTATTAATGAAAGGAAAGAAAAACTGAAACAACAAAAACAATAAAATGCAAACTTTCACAAAGACACTCCATAGAATTACGTTTCCTTCTGAAACTGCTCAAACTATTAATGATTATGTATTATTTATAGTTAAGGCATTAACATTGTGGAGGTTTAAATACATTGTTATTTGTTTTATAAAATCACTGTTTTTTTTTCCTAAAGTGGAATACATAAAGTTGAATAAACAATGTTTGATAAAAACAAATTACAATGTATATTAGTGAGTATTATATTCCTTAGCCTGTGTAATCGTACAAGTGCGAATAAAGTCCATGACTGTTTGAAACTTCTTTTGTAAGACCTGTTAAAATAAAATAATCTATCTGAAATATTAAAATTACACGTTTCAAGCCCCCAGAGGAATATTATATGAAATATTACCCGCCTTCACTATCACTAGCTTTTGTTTGACATCATCCAAAAAGTATGTACACCCTTTTAATATCAAACTGTTTTAGATTTGACTGTGAGCGAGTGTGTGAAAAATGTACAATTAATTTGAAAATGAATTAAAAATTAAACACAAATCACGAGTTATATGTTATAATAAAGTTTGGAATAGGTTACGAATGGATTAATTTGAGAAAATATAATATGTCGGAGAAAATAAATATAATATATAGTTTAATACAGAACTCTTTTATGAATACATGTATTATATCCTACATTTTATTTGAATTTAAATTTATTAGAATAAATTATAAATTTAAAGAATAAATGTTTATCAAATTGTTTTTTTTATGTTCTGCAACATAACGTTATCAATTCCCAGATTATTCACGAGTAGACTCTAATGAAGATCAATGGTTATTAAAGTGGAATTTACGAGTCAGTCTGAAAATGAACGAGATTTTCTTTAAAAAACTAACAGGTTACCCAGAAATAAATGTCGTATTTTTAGATCTAATTCCTAACAACTTCAGCAAATACTCAGAGATAGTGGTTTTCGATATTTTCAGTATCTCAGCAATCTTTAGTATCGCTAAATGTTAGTTATTCTTGATTAAAGCCTTAATTTGATAGACATCAGGGCTAATTGACCTTCCAGGACGGGCACTATTTTCGAGTATCGTATCGTATCACATTTGGCATACACGATAGCTTACTGTATCGTCACCATACACTGTTCATATATGTATTTATTTTTTTTGTGTAACTTTTTATCCTTTTTAGTAAAAAGAGGCACCCAACATCTAAAAAACAATTTTTTTGTTCCATTTTCAAAACGATCAAGCAATGGCTGAAAAACGGGTTAAACTATTACTAATTCGAATATACCTTAATAATATCCATCCGAGAAATACGGAACTACTTCCCGATAACCAGGGGTAGCCAAAGCATCGACTGCGGTCGACCGCGTAGCTATTTCTGGGCGCCCGCCTTTCTGATCGTAGACATCTCTGTTATTTCGGGAATCAGCTGCTAAGCGCACATGCGACAGAGACGACTCGCTACAAAGCCGAAGTTAGCCGATTATCGACGACAGTCTCCTTCTAAAACTCGATGCGCAGACTTATAGGTTATATAAGCTCACGTGGCGACCATAGCGCAGAGCGGACGTGTGTATGCGTGTGTGCCCGGTTCGGGTTTAAGAAGTGACACTCCGATATAATCGACTACCTTCGGTTCTGCAGGCAGTATCACCACTCATCAGTGGTCCAGTTACGATGTGTTTGTATCGAACCTAACGAAAGTTATCAGTAGTAACAGTAGGCATCATTTCATGTGAGGTTCAGCTTTAATTACCATGATCTTTTATTTTATTGATAAAACATTCAATTTATTTTAGTTTTATTATTCGACCCACAATGAGTCATCCGACCACAAATTCCAAGAAGCCGAAAATATATCATTACAATAATGAATGGGAACAGGAATTTTTTTTACGATGAAAAAGGATAAATGTATTTGCATTATTTGTCTTTCAATCGTAACGCTTCCTAAAAGGGCCAATGTTGAAAGGCATTTTAGAACAGTACATAAGCAATATGAAAATAATTATCCACTTGTCACTGAGTTACGGAAAGCAAAAGTCCAATAATGAACGACACAATTATCTATGCAACAGTCATTTCTTTCGAGATCAAGTATGAAGTCGAAGACATCCACCATGGCCTCTTTCAAGGTAGCTGAAATTTTATTAAAACATAAGAAGCCATTTGAAGACGGCGAAATATGGAAGGAAAGTTATATTAAAGTTGGAGAATTATTATTTCAAATTTTTTAAAATAAATCTGAAATAATTGCTTTCATTAAAGAAATGTCACTATCGCGAAACACCGTTATGCGTAGAACAGAAGCTTGAGTAAACATTCAAAAGAGATACTGAAAGATAATATTAATGAATGCAGGTTCTTAGCCTTACGATTCGACAAATAAACGGATATCACTGATGCATTTATTCGAATGTGTTTCCAAGGTATCATATGTCTGTTAGAGAAGAACTGTTAACAATTTTACCGATGAAGGGACAAACGAGAGGTCAAGATATATATAATTCGTTTAAGTATTTTATTAATAAAACAGAATTTCCAATACATAAACTGGTGTCGATTACGACTGATGGAGCTCCTGTTATGGTTGAAAATCATAATGGGTTTATAACTCTTTGGAAAAATGATGATGATATTCCAAGTTTTACCAACTATCATTGCATTATCCATCAGCAGGCTTTGTGCTCAAAGATATTAAATTCAGACTATGTGATGAATGTCGCATTCAAAATAGTTAATTCTATTTGTGGAAGCAGTTTGCAAAGACGCAGATTTAGAGCATTACTAGATGAATATGAATCTGATCTCGGGAATTACTATTACACTATGATGTACGAATATGTTAAGGTGGCTAAGCCGTGCTAAGTTTTTAAAAAGATTCTTGGATCTTTTGCCTGAAATAAAATAGTTTATGGCAACTGTTAATAAATCATATCCTCAATTGGAAGATGATAAGTGGGTGCGTGATCTTGCTTTTCTCTCTGATATTACAGGAAAGCTAAATGAATTAAATCTGCAACTTCAGGGAAAGAACAAAACATTGACTGACATGGTTAGCGACGTAAATACATTCAAGGAGAAACTTTCCCTCCTAGAAGCACAATTGAGGAGAGAGGATTTAAAACAATTCGAAAATATGCCAGCCAAATCTACAGATAGAAACTCACATGAATATGATCAATGTGCTAATAAGATATCTCTGTTACGAAATGAGTTTGATAGAAGATTTAAAGATATTTAAAAAATAGAGGGCATAATATTATTCATGTCATTCCCATTCAATGATGAAATACAAATAGAAGAAATATCAATAAAATTAAAAGATTTTTTGGATGTGGATCAAATACTAGTCGAGGATGAAATCCTTAAATTAAAATGCGATATATTTTTAAAATCAAGAACTTCTTCTCAAAATAGTTATTAGAATTTACTTTGTGAAGAAAAATATCCATGTTTGTGGAGATGTGCGGCATATTTAAAAACTTTTTTCGGTTCTATTTACCTCTGCGAAACAACATGAATGCAATCAAAACAAAACATCGCTCCAGTTTAACAGATGACCATTTGGCAGCATGTTTACGAATAGCTGTAAGTACATATTAACCACAATATGACAAGCTTGCAGAAAATATGCAATGTCATGTTTCCAGCGCGTCCTCTGATACGACATAAACTCTAATAGTGCATATTTACAAGCACATTGTTTGCATTAATGAAAAGAAAACAAAAGAACATATTGTTTTATTTATAAACTACGAGTATTTTTATGTTTGTGTGAAGTAATCATTAATTTCTGTTATTAAAATAACTTGATATTGAATAGGTACGGGTACGGATATTGGTATCATTTATGTTTATTTTTAATTTTAACTTACTTTTGACTTTAAATTACTACTTTTCTTATGATCACTTACCACATACGATGTTAGTAGACCACAGCCAATAATTTAAAAAGCAGGTCGCCCCTAGTGATCAAAAGATAATACAAGACAAGTTAGATCTCAAAAATTTCATTTATTAAATTTTCTCCGATGACAACATTAAAACCTACTGTCAAAATAAAGAAAAACAGAGCTTACACTTGTATATCGTAATATTATAGAACATAAAGTATACTCATTCATATATAGAAGCTCACGGCCATTATTCAAGAAGAGAGAGATACATATAACAGAAAACCAATGTTTCAGATATGATTAAAAAAAATGCAGACTCATTACGACAGTCCAGAATTTCAAGTTCCTGCAGCACTGTTTTAAAAACTATAATTTCTTGTTTTGCGAAGAATGTGCCAAATACGCCAATCTATGAAGTCTTGATAGAGATGAGTGTTTCACATAAGACAATTGACAGTTCTGACACTCTATTCCCAATCATACACACATTACTCAAGTAGAAAGGCCATCTAATATTTTTACTTAAATTTCTCTTCGGTGGCACTATAATCCAAGTGGAACCTTGGTTCTTCTCTCACAGTCATACATTCCGGTATTATTCATGATACAGCGTCAAAAGTAACCATATTAATCTTCTCCAGCTCTGCTGGGAATGAATATTCGTATATTGTGACCGACAGTCTGGATAATTCCACCCGGGCACAATCAATTAAATTTCACCTATCCTAGGTGTGTGCACTATACTGTTGCCACACCTAAGATGATCCAGAGTACACCACAATCTCCGTGCCAAATCAAATTATCTAAGAAGTGTCACTCATAAGGTGGAGATTTCTGACTGGGGGGCGATTTCATTACTGCCACCAGCTATCTATCATTTTCTCTATCCAGAAAGATCGTCGGGAAGGTGAGATAGAGTAGGACAGGAAATTCCCATGCCTTGTCCAAAGAGGAATTATTCATGTATTGTCTCATATGATTGTTGGCCGGCCCGGCTAGGCTGTCAGTGATGGCCTGAAGGGCATATTTTTTATATTTATGTTGGTAGTTTGCAATTGCGAAATTAATAGTTTCCAAAAATTATGCCTGGAAGTTTCCCGAAATAATACAAATATTTGACCGACTCCGCCTATTAAGGAAAAATTAAAATGGTTGAGCCAATCACAATGCTCATATCAAAATATTATTCCTCTCAGCCTAGTTGGTATGTCCGACAGTTTCCATTGTCTACTAGCGGTGCAATGAATGCAATTTATCGCGTTCAATGAATACATTTTCATCAAACAGGACAAGATGAAAATTGACTAAAACTTTCTGAAAATAATTATATAGAGTCATGTACCAAGTTCTTGCCTTGATATAATCGTTTTTTAGTTTTAAAGGGAATTTTTAAACTACATTCCTATCAAACAGGAAGTTTTCTATTTTTTTTTAATTTAAAAGGGGCTGTACGCAGGGCCGCACTCCCATGTTTGCAATTGTGCGATACACGTAAGCGGCTAATCGCAGGGCCGACCACATCTCAATTAATGAGCATTTTCAGTCAGATTTTTAGACCGAGTAAAAGGCAACTAACCTATAATTTTAACACTGACTGGGAGGAATCATATTGTTTCGTTAATTTGAAAAATAAATGCGTTTGTTTGTTGTGTGGTAGTAGTATTGCAGTGCCGAAAAAACATAATGTTGAACGACACTTTCAGACAATTCATGCCACTTTTGATGTGAATTATCCACTTAAATCTGAAGTAAGAAAGAAAAAAATATGTCAACTAAAATCAAGTCTAACTGCACAACAGACTGTTTTCACTAGACATATGGAAAATTCTAAAAAGGCCACCATTGCTTCTTTCAAAATTTCTCACATGCTCGCAAAAACGAAGAAACCTTTCATTGATGGTGAATTGTTTAATGAACTATTTTTGACTGGTGCCGATTGTTTGTTTGATGGATTTTCTAACAAACGTGAGATTGTCTCAGCAATACAAGACTTACAGTTGTCAAATAACACCGTCACAAGAAGAATACATGCAATTTCAACAGACATACAAACTCAGTTAAAGACTGACTTGGAAATATGTGACTGGTTCTCGCTACAATTTGACGAGTCAACAGATATATCAGACACCGCACAGTTAGCAGTTATGGTGAGAATGGTATTTAGTAACTTCACAGTAAAAGAGGATATGTTGCAAATATTACCTATGAAAGGACAGACAAGGGGTGAGGATATTTATAATACATTCAGAACATACGCCAAGTCAATAAATATGCCTTTGCACAAGCTGTCTGCGATAACCACCGATGGGGCACGAGCAATGGTAGGTAAAAACAAAGGATTTATTGCCCTCTGCAAGAAGGATGAATCATTTTCAAACTTTATGTCCTAACACTGTATTATCCACCAGGAAGCTCTGTGTTGTAAAATATTGCCATTTGAACACGTTATGAAAATAGTTACAAAAATAATCAATTCTATTCGAGCAGCTCCTTTGCAACACCGACTTTTCAAGGCCCTGTTAGAAGATACTGAAGATAAAGAACATGATCTTATTCTGCATACTGAAGTACGTTGGCTCAGTAAAGGAAAGGTTCTTACAAGATTTGTGAGTTTAATTGAAGAAATAAAAACATTTATAAACGATAAAAAGGAAAATTATGATGAACTAGCTGACTCTCGCTGGCTGATTGATTTGGGATTTCTCACAGACATCATGGAAAAATTGAATTCTTTAAATTTGGAGTTGCAGGGGAAAGACAAAAACATAGCTGAAATGATAAGCTCTGTAAAGCCATTTAAAGCTAAATTGGATTTGTTGATATCACATCTGCAGATCAATTCTCTCGTGTATTTCCCACATATGAAGAAAATGCTGGGTAACAATGAATTAAACGGGTCATTATTTATTAAGCATCTTCAAGTGTTAAAAAAACAGTTTGAAGAGAGATTTTTGCAGTTTACACATATAGCTTAACACAAAATAGGGAGGATTTTAATACATCATACATCGAACGATGATCATTGAAATAAAAGTCATTATACATTTTTCACAACTTTATTAAATCAATATACATAGTACATTAGACATCTGTAACATATACAATATTATTTACACATGTGAGAGGGTTAAAAATGATTATTTTAGTCTATATGTACTACCTGCACTCCCAACTCACCGCATAACTTCTCCATGGATTACTTACACTTTTTGCTAACAGTGGGAATAATCAAATTAATAATCAATACATATTTTCCTTTTCTTAATATGAATACATAGGGATTTTTCATTTAAATTATATTTCTATATCTCTGAGGCATAAGAAACTATTCCTCATATCATAGGTCAAAGATATACCATGGTATGTACCATCAAACTTCTACAGAAATTCCTACATTTATGCAAAGTCACGCTACTTATTCTGTTAGAAATTTTAAATGTACAATACAAGATATCTATTAAGTAATAATTTGGCTTCTTAATTGATATTTTATTTTTTTACTACTGGCAATAATGTATTATTTAGTTTCTTGTTTATAGTGGCCGGGTGCCTTTAGTTGGGACAGGGTGACATTTTTACTGGAGCTTTGAGAATTCTTTTTTTGTGTTGGGAGGTTTAGTTTCATTCTTGCAGAGGTACCGTCTGTCTTCTCACTGGATGGTGTTATTGTTAAAACAAGAAAAAGACATTTGGTGTGATGGACAAGATTTTTTTGAGTTGCGTGTAGAGGGGTTGTTTTTCCCATCAAGAGGACTCGCCGCCATTCGACAGAAAGAAATAAACTCTTCCTAATGAGAGAAACTTATGAATCTGGCAAATAAGGATTATATTTTTATCCTATAAATTATCAAATATTATACATACATATTTAAATTAGTTTCTTGTTTCGCCGTAACTGTGAGCGACAACAGTAATAATGGAAAATGCATCCATCAAGAGTGATTTTTAATGAATATCTAAGTATTATAATTTTTTTTTATATAGATAAATTGTATAGCTCAAATCAAAATGTTTCTTATTAGCTAATAATAACCAGTTATATAGATTTGAAAAATAACTAAAGCTTTTTAAACTACATAAAAATAGGATATCCGGAAATATGTAAAAGAATCTCCTATTTTATATATCCTTCAATAGCTCCATTTACGTGGTTTTCCTGGAACAAACTATCCGTGTAAATGAAGGGATAACTGTATTTGTATGCCGTTTATCAGATGAAAAAGCATTATGATTTCATGAAATTCCCTCAATAAATTAAAGTCCAATTATTCTATAGACATATTTAGTCACTCAAAATAAAGATTCACTTTTTATTGAAGAGAAATGATTTATAGGGAAAATTCATTTCAGTTTTTTTTTACTTAAACCATAACATAACCGCGAGCCATTAACCAGTAAAATAAAAAAATTTTGACCATACTCGGTGACAAAGATTGATCATAGAATTTCTAGAGGGACTAAACCACCACAATCTATTTTGTTGTGAATAATTTATTTGTGGATTTTGGGTAACGTTACGAATAAATAGCATGACATTTTCAATAACTTAGTTTGATTATAACAAATAGTTGCAAATTCAATTCCCGATGGTAAATTCATTTTCCCATGAGTCCTCTTTGTGTGTGTGTCTCTGGTTGCTTGGAAGATATTGCAACGCCAAAATAAGCCCGAAATATTGTACTATATACAGCAAACAATACAATTCTGTTGATTGCAACAGTCTGGTGAATAATTAACTTTTTATGCTACGTTTTAAGTTCTGGTTTTTTACACAATGTTTCAGAAATCAGTCGGTCTGAATTTATTGAGTAGCTTTCGTAATATAAAAATAACTATCTCCTTTCATTTTTATGATTTCGATTGTCCAGTGATACAAGATCTCTGGGAATATGATGTTATTTTTTAAAATCATTATATTTTTACTTCAAAAAGTCTCCCGATCAACTATTTGCAGACCCTCGACTTAGATCAATTGACACAAAGGCAAATGGTTTCAGGTTGAAAACCAAGTTGTTGCATATTCTTTCTCACATGATTTGATTATTTAAATTTGACATATCCCACTTAAACATTCCTAACACACTGACACTTGCATAAAGCTTTATTTAGGGTAGTCCATACATGACGGCAAGTTTGTTATAAACTATTAATGACTGGTTAAGATTATAAAAAGATAAAATAAACTTATTGTATTCAATGCAAATTGTCCAAGCGACAATATCAATTAATTTAAGACTATTCAGGCACGGCCTTCCTTATTGTTAACTTACTTAAATGAGATTCATAAAAAAGTGAATATCACTTTATATTTTGCAAGTGCTACTTTTATTCAGTTTTGTACCCGTTTTTATATATATGTATATGAATATACAAATACATATTTATATACACATATACATATAAATAAACATATGCATATGAATCTGCGTCTGCATGTATATGTTCATGTACATGTATATACTCTTTTGATTTTCAGACATTTTGAGCAATTGTGCAAGTACATGTATATACTCTTTTGATTTTCAGATATTTTGAGTAATTGTGCATGTACATGTCTAAACTCTTTTGATTTTCAGATATTTTGAGTCATTGTGCATGTACATGTATAAACTCTTGATTTTCAGATATTTTGAGCAATTGTGCATGTACATGTATATACTCTTTTGATTTTCAGATATTTTGCGCAAATGTTTCCTTATTTTTGACAAAATTTCCTCAGTTCAATGGAAATTTCCAAGAAACATAGATGAGATTCTATCGAAAACTTGGACGCAATTTCCTCCAACTATGCTGAATAATCATTTATCCGTAGAATTCTGAGAAGTAAACATATATGGCCTTCCATTTAACAAATAAACTGTTGAAAATTGTAATTGTCTATATCAAAAATAGTTATTGGGAAGAAATTTACACAATTGTATATTAAAGGCACATAAATTTATACATTTTGGCAGGCTATATAGAGGCTTCCGGTATTTGGAATTTCTCAGTCTGTTTTGCAATTATTGAAAAAGCGCAATAATCATTTGTATGTAGAGAAAAATACACACATTTTTCCAAAACAACAATTTCAGGTGTAATCAAATTATTTTATATTGTTTATAGTTAAGGCATTAACGTTGTGGAGGTTTAACAACATAATAATTTATTTTATCAAACCCTGTTTATTCCACTTTTTGTAACGGTATAACCCTACCGGTTTCAAGGCTTTCACCTCATCTTCAGGGGAGCACAAAAAAGACAATTCTGTTCAAACTGGTACCGATATACACGCTTCAACGGCTGGGGACTGAGGGCTGAGGGAGGCATGGGTTGATATCGACTAGCAGCGGAGAGATTTTTGGGATATATGTTGGACAGATTAGAGACCCTAGAAATTTCTAAGTCAGTATACCGAGGCGAACATCTGGTAAACACATATATCCCAAAAATCTCTCCGCTGCTAGTCGATATCAACCCATGCCTCCCTCAGCGCTCAGTCCCCAGCCGTTGAAGCGTGTATATCGGTACCAGTTCGAATATAATTTAATCTTGTTTGTGCTCCCCTGAAGATGAGGAGAAAGTCTTGAAACCGGTAGGGTTATACCGTTACAAAAAGTGGAATAAACAGTGTTTGTTAAAATAAATTACAATGTATTCAAATTAATTTGATAACTTATATAGATGTATTATTTTCATTCAAAATACTTTAGCAAATTAGAAGATATCTCAAAAAGACTTAAATTAAACAATAAAATAGTTTTCTACAAAATTTTTAATTACAATATTTAACCTCAAATGAACTATAAACGTAGTTATCCCGTTCAATTGGTCAATACATAATGTCCTCTAACAAAACAAATTATTTAAAATTTTCAACAGAATTATAATAATTTATTTTCAATCTTAATAATTGTCCTGTTATTTAGTATGTTATATCCGAGACCCTTAATTTATATTTGTCATTTGCTGACTTTATAATAGAATTATTAAAAACCTTATAAACAGGCACATTGTTTTTTACTTTTAAGACACTTTTATTATTTAATAATATAGTAATTTGATTATATCAAATATGATTACTAACAATTGAAATATATTTAAAATATTCATCATAAATTAAGGCCTATTAAAAAATAGATATAAAATTTCGAATTAGACATAATTTCAGTTTAGAAAATGAGCTTTTTAGTAAGTCTCAATGAAATTTTTACAAATAAACTGCAATTTTCTAAGAAAAGGATTTTATCCTAATGCATTTAAAACTAAAAATCAATTAGTAGTATTAAAGGTAACCAAAAGTAATGTCATTTTTATACATGAAACAAAGAAATATCGGAATCAATTTATTTATGATTTTTTTTAATGAATAAAGTTCGGTTGCAGCGACTGGAATGTCACCATCAACTTTATTCTTTAGATTAAACTAAACTTTTTGAACCATTTCCGGGATTTCCTAGCATCCAAAACATTGCACTGTAGATCACAAATATTATTTACCACTTTGCATGGATTTATCCTGTTACGCAAAGAGGGTCTGCTGGTAGTTAGCTTATTCGTAAGGATGAATATTAGTCAGGAGTACTGAGGATATATCTACAGTGCCACTCAGTTGGTTCAATATCTATTTACCGTGCGTTATTACCGGAGTCTTTAGCCATGATATTCATTCTGTAAGTTGGTATGTAGAACAGAGGGTGATTCCTTGCACAGCTATATTTATACATGCTGTTTCAAATAAAACCTTTACACGAAAACGTACTCGTGTATTACTCTTTTGAAATGTTAAGCTTTTTCCATTACACTTTTGAAATGTTAAGCTTCTTCCATTACATTTTTGAAATTTTAAGCTTCTTCCATTACACTTTTGAGATGTTAAGCTTCTTTCATTACATTTTTGAGATGTTAAGCTTCTTCCATTACACTTTTGAAATGTTAAGCTTCTTCCATTACACTTTTGAGATGTTAAGCTTCTTCCATTACACTTTTGAAATGTTAAGCTTCTTCCATTACACTTTTGAGATGTTAAGTTAACTGTTGAACACAAAATGCTCGTTGAACAATTGCAAGGTAAAACACAACTGACCCCTGAAAATGGTCATAAACGACATTATGTTTTGGGTACCCCTAATATTTTAATAACTTTCTAAACAAGTAGAATTTATGTTTGCACAATAATTGTGTTATTAATATTCTATCAGTAACAAGTACCTTGTACCTTCAATTATAATCAATGAGAAAATATTAATAATTCATTATGAACAAACTACCAGTAACTAATCAAACTCGTAGTGGTTCTAAAACAACTTATATATAGTATATGATAAAGCATAATTAAAAGTATACTATTCATTCCATATATGACATATAAATAACATTATCTCATACATGAGAATAGACAGTCAGCTCAAAATTTACAAAGCATATGTGAATAGACTCTAGAGCGGATTCAACAAAAACAAAAAGCATGCTTATAAATAATGAAAATAAAACCCTCAAGAGCTATTGCAGGTAAAAAACATCGATATAAAGTTAGAAACTATCGTATTCCAGAAATTTGTGAAGTAAAGAGTAGAAACACCGATGTGGCCACGTGGAAATGGTGGTTAACACAATAGTTCCATACGTGGCAATGTAACAAATACCTACTGGCAGTCGCATCTCGGGAATATCTCCAAAAAGATGGAAGGATAGCTGGTAGTCAACATACAAAGAGTCGAAGTTCCGATGATAACGGACCACAGCTTTAAATTAAGAGAAAGAAGAAGATAGAGGTATCCTTCGCTTTACGTGATTTATTGATGCTAGAAAAAAATCGCATAAGTAGAAAAAATCACATAAGTAGAAACACACGTTAAGTGAATTGATTTTAATCTGAGTCTGATAAGGATTGGTTCCAAATGAAAAAAAAAGGAACCTAAAAATGGTAAAGAACAATTATTATTATTAAAAAAATTTTTTCAATCAGAAGACCTACATAGATTATTTCTTTTTAATCGGGTAAATTCAAATGGACTTTTTATAATTGTTTCTATTAAAATTGTTTTATAGCAAAATCACGTAAATTATCATAGAATATCGTATAGCGAGAGATACCTACGAGTACATTCTGATTATTCTAAGATGATAAATTGTGTTTTGTTTGCATAATCTATTAAAATGTGCTTTCTTTTTGTTTCAAAGTTTCTTTCTTTTGTTTCAAAGTTTCTTTCTTTTTGTTTCAAAGTAGAGTATCTCTATTAAATAGAACATATTTAGATCTCACAACTTATTAAGTTGGTGAGAGTTCACGACAGAAATATTACATAATTTACCAGTAAAGAGTGTCAACTTATTTTTCCTTGTTTATATGTCCTCAATGAGATAAAAGGCAAAAGTCTAATTTACCGAGGGGAGGAACACGATAAATGAAAGGCAACAAACCCAGATCCATATAAATTGAGAGTCTGCTTTAAATTACTTACAGTGAAACCCCGTTTTTACGTGTCCTGAATTCACGTTTTCCCGCTATTTACGTTTTTATTTCCCGCAATTTACGTTTGAAATATAGAAAATGCAAATCAATTCATAAACATATTTAATTAAATGATCGACGATTTAAAATATTTGAAATGAATATTAGGAAGCAGAAATATGTTGTTTTTATTTATAGACACGTGTGCACCTGCAGCGGTCATGGTCAAGGTTACACGAGTCGTGTAATACGATGCAATTGGTGGGAAATTTAGCGAATCAGAGGCAGGCAGACTGTATATGTATTTGGTCAATCTGTGCGCTTGTGTTTTAAACGTGTCGGTCGTGTACATACAATTTCAATTGTCAATTGTCGTGTGTCAATTTACATTTTTTTCATTTCTTTTAATTTTTCGTTGAATCCCTTCAAATAATAATGTCTCAGCAAAGAAAAATATTATCGATTCAAGAGAAAAGGAAAATTCTCGAAAAAGTGAATGAACACGTTGGTTTACGTGTTTCGCTCGCGCGTGATTTGGGGATACCCATTACAACTTTGGCTACGATAATAATAAAAAATCGTGAATCGACTGAAAAAAGTTTTCCGATTTGTGTGATTATCTAAATAAAAAATAATTTTCAATTTTTTTTCTAGCCCCGAAATCTAAGTTTTCCGTCCAATTAAGTTTTTTTTTATCAGTCCCTCCAAAAACATAAAAACGGGGTTTCACTGTATTTTTATATTGTTGTTTGTCTTGTTGATTTGTTTCCAATAAGATAGGGTAATTACGACCTCCGTGGTCTGGTTGGTAAGACATCTGTCTTCCAATCCAGGGGTCATAAGTTTTTTTAAAAAGGGTTCCAATGATTTTCACTAAAGGCTTGTTAAACACATTTCTGGCAATAATAAATCCACCAGATTTTACTGTGTACGACGAAAGCGTAATACATTATAATAGGGAACAAATAAGATTAAAAGAATTAAATTACAAAGTTGTGTACACATATGAAATGAGCAGCATAGTAAAATATTTCTTTATAATTTAACTAACAATAAATAAATATAAAAAATGTTATTTTACACAGAAATTGTGCTATTAAAAAGCACTAGATTTATTACTAAATTCATATATAATTGTCCATTAAGTATATAATATAAATCATGCTTTTTATATCATAAGTCAAAAATATTTTATTTATACACGATTGAGGAAGAGCTTATTTATAGTCATTATTTGTGTTACATTTTTACAAGAAAAAGAGAAAAAAAAAAACAAAAAAGTTATTATAAAATACCATAATTAACAATCAAGGTTTTTCCCTTAAGTAGATTTTATGAAATTTCGGACAGTTAGAATTGCATCTCTAAATGCCAATAGTTCAAAGAATGCGGTTTTCAAACTGACATTTATCTGCACAGGTGCAGCAAGAGCAGATCACTCGGACTGAATAACTCATTTTAATGACACTGTTAAAAGCGATGGAAGATTTATTCAATTTATATTCTTAAACATAAAACAATTTTTTTTTGTTATTAATTAAAATAAGAATACAGCAATTCCTTACATAGTACGGTTATGAATAATGCGGGTTTCACTGTAAAACGGTTTATAAGTTTTAAGTTTTTTTATTGCATTATCCACTGAAATTGTTCTGTTATAGTGTGACAGTATAAACCGATATAAGACTCGCTCCGTCCTTGGCATGCTTTAAGAAGCGACTGAAAAACCTCTTACCAGTCAAACCAGTAAAATAACGTGTTTCATTCCTGATTTTTCTTTTCCTTTCCTCTCCACCATCCCTTTCTTTCCTTTTGATTGATAATATCTCACTTTAAATGAAAAAGAATGTTCGGATGATTGTCCGTCTTTGTGGGGTTCGTGGGCGGGCATGTGCTCACGTATATGTTTATATGGATTTCGTGGGGATGGATAGTCATTTGAATGATTTATGCGACCACGTAACTTGCTTCATTTACTTTTGTCTGGTTGGTTGGAGGAGATTGCCGCCTGGCAATAAGCCCGCCAGATTGTATTTGCAATAAAAATGTTAAATAAATAAATAAATACCGTATTTAAATTTGTGTACACTCATACGTCGTTTTACAGACCCTCTTTTAATAGAATTTTGCTATAGTGAAATCAAAAAAATATTTGATTACCAATAAAAATATTTAATGCTACTAAATTAAGTATATTTTTATAGTTTTGAATTTATTTATGCGCAAGTGTGCAACAGTTGTACGTGCATTAATTTAATTAAGCGAAAGACTAAACGTTTTTGCGAACTGACACAAATGATAGTATGATTGGAATGCATTACATTAAAAAAGGTTGTAAAAGTACTTTGATCAAAATGGTTTTATACAGTACGGTGTTTACGACATAGATTAACCGTACTACACGAGGTATTGCTGTATTACTAAGAAAAATACATTTTCAAAACACTCATTTGTTTTAACAAAAGATAGTTTTTCATTTTTTAACACAAAAGCATAAAGATAAAAGGCATTTAGGTTAAATTATTGAAAATTTTATAACCATTCTTTTAAAAATATTCCAACTGATTTAAATTTAAAAAAGTTATTCTAAAATATAAAAGTAGTTAAAATCAGTTAATTTATAATACAATGACTAACAGTTTAAATATGACATTAAATAAAACAAAAAAAGAATAATTGTATTGATTTTAAATGATAAACAAAGCAATAATCATCTATCATATATTTCTCCTTCTATAACTTCTCAATAGAGGTGTGTAAAGAGAAACTTAACTTCCCTCGTTATTATCTACACAATAATAACGAGGGAAGTAAATAAAATAAACAAAATTTCAATGCAATCTGTTTCAAAATGGAGTCGACATATTATCCGAGACATATTATCGTAAAAAATACTTACAGCACCATTCTCAAATAAAACTTAATGGATGCTTTTACAAATTCGCCGCTGCTTCCCGCTATACCCAGACTATACGGTTGCGCTGTCATCGCAAGACCCGATTCTTTGCATTCTGTAAATTTACAGTGTTTTGTGCCTCGGAAGACTAATCCGATTGTGCTGCATCATCATTCATCAGAAGTCTGCGTGCAGTCAACAAAATAAGGTAGTTTCGATTTCGAAAATAGCCAGCCAGCAATGTTGGTAAAAACCGTATGAAGAAAAGTTTAGCAGCGAAGAGTTTAAAATGGTGTAAAAGTTCCAGACTCTATTTCAAATCAGATACAGCATATATTTTCACTTTTTTAATTCTGTACGCACATCTAACCTGCTTTTTAACAAAATTTAACGCATGCACCGGATCTCACACCCATCCTCCTGTGAGTTTGTGGAATAACTCTTCATCCAGCTGTTGATTTGCCTCCTTAGATCTCATGGACAAGAATATGTATCCCCCGATGAATTCGTGAATGACTTTGCAATCTGCAGTTTGACACGAGAAGATGATATTGCCTTCTTCAAATTGTACCATCATATGTTTGATTTCCCAATTTACATTCCATGCCTGCGAATAATACAAAAAATCATATTTAAAAAATTGGAAATGCATACATATATATCAACACACTGTGTTTCTTGCGAGGTAGGCAGAGAGAACAGATCTCCAAATTTTTCTACCCAAGTACACAACATTCGCCTACTCCACATTCATACATCACGTTATGCATAATCTTCTATTATTCATACTTCTCTCACTTTATCAAACTCTAATCCAGCCATGTTTTCCTCGGTTTACCTCTTCCACCCGCACCTTGCACTTCTGAGTTGTATACTTGCTTAGCCATTTTTTCATCATTCATTCTCTCCACATGGCCAAACCATCTTAAAGCTCCTTTCTTCACCTTACTTAAAACATCGATTTTATTCATAAATTCATTTCTGATGTCTTCATTCTGCCTTCTTTCATACATTGCATTATTATTATTACTTTTATCCACAGCATTATTCTTAATTTTATCCTTCTGCCAAGTGCAGGTTGCACTTCCATATGTCAAGGTGGGCACCAACACACTATTATACGAGGTATATCCAGAAAGTAAGTGTACTGAATTTTTGTAGGTTACAATTTTTTTTATTTAAACAAAAAAATTACGTGGTTACTGTAGTACATATGTAAGCTATTTTTCGACATAGTCGCCATTCCTCTCAATGCAGGTGGTGAAGCGGGGTATCAACTTTTTGATGCCTTCCTCGAAGTAGTTTCCCGCCAACCCCTCCGTCCACTTCTCCACTTCCTCCTTTACCTCCTCGTCGGTTGAAAACCTTTTTTCACCCATGTGCAGCTTCAGGGAGGTAAAGAGATAGTAATCTGAAGGTGCTAGGTCAGGGGAATGCGCGGGATGGTTCAGGACATCCCATTTAAACGAGGCGAGCAGTTCCTTCGTGGCGTTGGCCGTGTGTAGTCTGGCATTGTCGTGCAGCAAGCAGACTCCCTTTGTCAGCATGCCTCTCCTCTTATTCTGAATCGCCCTCCGCAATTTTTTTAGGGTCTCACAGTATCTTGCAGAGTTGATGGTCTCCCCTTGAGGCATATATTCAATTAAAATTATGCCTTGACAGTCTCAAAACAATTTCGTCAATTTCGTCAGTCACAATTGAAGGTCTTCCGCTCCTCTGATCATCATGCACAGACGTACGACCGTTTTTAAACTCGCGACACCACTTGTACACACTCGTACGATTCATAGCTTTATCACCATATGCAGTTTTCACCTCATTATAAACCTCAACCGGAGGTTTTCCCTTCCAAACGAGATAACGGATGACGCCGCGTATTTCGCACTTGGCGGGAGATTGGATTGACATTTTTCATGAAACGTGTTGTCACGTCGACACTTCTCAACGTACTGACCTCGAACCCGTCTCATTGCGGAGGGGAAGGGTCAGGCTACGGGGAAGGGTAAGGCTACGGGGAAGGGTCAGGCTACACGGAAGTGTAGCCAACATGTCGAAAATAAAATCCATCCGGTCGTGAGAGCCTCAGTACAGTTACTTTCTGGATACGCATAGTATATTGGCATCTATTGATTAACGAGTCACAAGCATTATAAAATTCACCAACCTTCATGGTGCTAAACCTCCAGGTCTTGAGATGGTCACCGGTGTTAATGTCCAGTTTCATAAGGCGGTTGTGAGCCACGCCCAGCAGCTCCTCCTTGCGGTGGCCCATGAACTTGACCACGAAGAGTGCCAGGCCGTGCTCCGGCAGGTTCTGCCATGCCCGGATGTATTGCAGCTTGGCTTCCGTGGGCGACAGTTCTTTTACATTCGCATGATTCTCCAAAATACGTTGCACTGCCTATTTCAACAGAATACATTTTTTAAATAAATGTTTAACATAAAAAAATTATATTGTTAGAGAAATGTGTGCACTGAGAAGAATAAATACATGGAATGACAATGTATGACAGAATATGAAATGAAGTGATTAGCGATGAATGTGAATTTAAGACTGATGTGTTGAGTAACATAAGGAACTCTCTGAGATGGTTTGGGCAAATAGAACGAATGAATGAACTCATAAAACAAATATAAAGTGCAAATGTGAACGGTGGTAGAAGACAAAGGAAACTATGGTTGGATCAAATGAGTGATATTTTGAAAAAAGGAAACAGAAAGTCAGAGAAAGAGTATGGATAGAAGAGGTAAATGGTGTAAATCGTCATCTCTTGGTAAGTTTTCTGCGTTTTTCTTACCAAATATGTTTTTCTGAACATATGCAGTTGCGGCGAAGTACCTAAAATGGACTCAGCCACTACCTTCCTATCCTTATACTCAACTAATGTGTATGTATATTTATATATTTATTTTGTAATATTTTGAATTTTAGAAGTAAGAGCGCCCTTGAGGAGAGCTTGTTCTTTAAACGGCACTTTATGAATTGTCCTTTTATTATTATTATCAAGATAGGAAAGTCTGGCGCACTGTCCTCTCTGTCTCCTCTGACATGGAAATGGCGTGATGTGATGTATGTATATTATTAACATTTTATGTGTTGTCTGCATTAACTGCCTTGTGATTTTGTTTATACTCGTACAGTTACCGCATTTTTGCTAACAGCAAAATAGATTACCTTGCTACATGCTATGATGGTAATGAGCAAATGAAATTTTTGGTGGAAAACCGTTAAAGGAGGGAAATAAAATCATTTGTTCACACATTTCAGGCTCAGAAAAAAAATTATTTCAAGAATGATAACATCTCGAACGGAAACCTAATTCTTCATAAAATGAATCTTTTCTTACCTTTCCTTTGAGCTTTTTAGAGAAACGTGGTGCCATATAGTCGTGTGGCTCTATGTCCAGCTGCTGCGGACTGATGGCGGGGCGGGGTGCGGGGCGCTGCAGGGCCAGGAAGTCGCGAATGGCCTGCGCCTCTCCAACCCAGCCAGCATCCGCCAGTGTGCGGCCGCGGGACCCCAGCCGGAGTGCTGACAGCCACCGGGCATACTGGTCCTCCTGTACAATATTCAACCGATATGTTGTTATTCTGTAATATTTGGGAGAGGAATCACACGCAGTATGCCAGTTTATTTATTGACAATGAAAGATAAATTTAAGAAAGTGTACAATCACATTCCCCAAATTCAAACTGACAATATGAGTATCTTCTTCCTGGCACTGTCCCAACTCATTGCCTAGTTAGGCTGTTGGGGTCGGCTCTTCTCGTTTTCAGGCTGTATATCCTTCGGTTCTGGGTGTCGCTTTCATCTAGGCCGTTTCTCTGCAGGATTTTGGAGCATTGAGTCATCCAGGAGTTCTTTGGTCTTCCTCTGGACGGCTGTCGAGGAAGATCCACAGATATTGCCTGATTTATCGTATGGTCTGGTGGTATCCGTCTTGTGTACCATCTCAGCTGTCGCTCTTCCCGCTTATTTTTTTTTAATATTTATTTCACCTGGCGAGTATATTCCCATGTGGCAATCTCTTCCAACCAACCACAGAGATGTTTTAATGGACCCTAAGTGAAAACCAGACTGGAATTCCATTTAAAAAAATCTGGATTCCAGCGGGGATCGAACCCGCAACCTCCGGATCGGCAGACAAGCGTCTTACCACCAAGCCACGGAGGTCGTCTGCTTACTATTTATATCAGTGACTCCCAGGTGAATGCGTGAGCTCTTAATTTTATCTTTCAGTGATACTCCTGCCGACCACCTAAGCATTCGCATTTCCGCTGTTTCAAGTTGCCTAGAGTAGGAGCTGTACATAGTCCAGCATTCTGAGCCCTACATAATTGCGGGTCTAACGATAGTCTGGTATACCTTTCCTTTCAGTTTTATAGGCATTTTTTGGTCACACAAGACTGATAATGAGTATATATTTCCTAATAAAAAAATTTATTAAATCCATTCTTCTCATAACTTCTGTGGCCTAGTTCGTAACGTGCATGTCTTTCAATGGGGTTTGATTCCTGATGGTACTAAAAGAAGCATGGTCAACAGTGCCGTAACTAGCTTTTCATTTGCCCAGTGAAAGGTTTTATTTTTGGGCTCAAATTAACTGACGAACGCTGGGCTAGAACCACATAAAAGATTCACTGCTTGTTGCTTTTATGCTGGAGTCGGAATCGTGGATTCGGTTGGTTTTTGTGGAGTCGGGAGACGCTATTCTAAAATCAACTTAAAACTTTTATATATTCGTCGGCTATACAAATTACGTTATGAAATTATAAACTACGTGACATCTAGAACAAATATTGTAAACTAAGATGAGGAATCTCCGTAGATCCGTAGGAATCTCCGTAGCTCCAAAAACATTTTAGAAGTTATGCCACGTAATTAACCTCTAAGCGAGTGAGATTTAAGAACATTTGAGCCTTGTCCATTTTATGGATAAATTCATGTATTCGGGAAAAAAACATCAGACATACCGTGTATGTCCATACTCTCTTGAGGTAAAACTTTGCTCGCCGTACACCGTACGGCCATACTCATTTAGAGGTTAAGTATAACATATGGTTAGCTATATAGTATATGTACTATAATTGGAGTCAAACATTTAAAATTTCTGGAGTCTGAG
Organism: Odontocerum albicorne; assembly: GCA_949825065.1. Taxonomy (NCBI): domain Eukaryota; kingdom Metazoa; phylum Arthropoda; class Insecta; order Trichoptera; family Odontoceridae; genus Odontocerum; species Odontocerum albicorne. Next base: position 6,308,011 of record OX463855.1, read on the forward strand.
TCTCTTAGTTGTAATTTTTTTTATTTACTCCACAATACTGCCTTTATGTTCTACAGAAGTTTAACTTATTTTCGTTCAAAAGGGACTGATTTCGGTCAATTTTCTGAAACTATTCAACATACCAGTCTGTTGCTGTATAGCTTTCATTTCAGTGCATTTATTTAATATATGGTGAGTCACTGAACTTTCATGCGGATGGTCCCCTATTCGAACCCCACACAGTGCTACTCCCCTTGAATGACACAGGTATTAGTTCCGCCTAGTATTTAAGGGTATAAGGGTACCTATTACTTCATTCATATCTATTCTTTAAAAAAAAAAGACACGCCAGTGTGCTCCATTTGTCTTACTTCAGTGTGTCATCGAATCCAGTATAGTGGTGCTGTTGAAACTTTATGAACAGGTAAAACAAATGCTTTCCAACTCAATGGTGAAGGGGTCGTTGACTACAAAGCCCAGCAATGGCGATGATTTATTTGATATAATTATACTAAAGAAAATGTAGCATGGTCCCTGTGACGTTTGAAATGTTATGTCTCAAAGGGATGGGGAGAAATTGTTTTTTTTTTAATCAAATTGAATTGTTTTTTACAAATCGAAAAATTGCTTTTCTGTAAACTGACGTTTTAATTCCTAACTTTCTGACTGACATTCTAATGTATTGTATGATTTGTATCTATCTTTAAATAGGCCAAGATCCACTATGAATTAATACTAATTACGAACATTTAATTTTAGGTGTAAAAAAATCGAAAAATCCAATTATCGTATACCCCATCCCTAGCCAATGCAGACTAACGTAGTGACTTTTGACAAACGTCGCCAAATATTATTTGATTTTAACAAACTGACATATTTTTGCTAATTTGTAACAAGATGTATTAATTTGCCATTATTGTTAATTTTATGCAATGTATTTACCTACATAACTTGCTATTTATTAGAATCGAGACTTATATTAAAGTTGATAAAATAATAAAAATGACTGAACGTCGTTACAGGGTTGTATTGGGGCAATTTTTGAAACGTCACAGGGACCATGCTACATTTTCTTTAGTATAGTCAAAAATGTGGTAAAGGATTTATCAACATTGTGAACATAAATTCAAGGGATTGTCACTTACATTATGACTTATATAGTACTATTATAATTGTCTTACATTATCACAACGCAGCCACATCTCTGTCATGCCATCAAAGCTGGGTGTTTCCAGTTTGATGCAAAACTTGGCCTGCGCCACGTTAACGTCAGGAGTGACCTCAGCTCCCCGTAGTGCCACTTCGAACTGTGGTCTCACGCCGCTGGCTGCGTTGGCCTCCTCGCGACTGCGGAAAGCGAGGAGTTGCAGGTCCCGGCAGGTGAACCAGTAGCGCTTGTACGCACGCAATGTGAAGCGTTTCGGTCTAGAAAAATATGTAATTTTTTTTAACAAATGTGAAATAAAAATATTAAATTGTTTTGGTATATATTTATTTACATTTCAATTGATTTCCCTTTTAACCTTTAGCACTCGAATGCCACCATAGAGGTGGCATGCATGGTATGCCATATTACTCGAGTGTCGCCGCTATGGCGCCAAGAAAATAAAGTCTTATTTCTCAATATTTTTAATATATTGGGTTTTTCAGTTTTCAATATTATTTAACCAAGGATCATATTAGTACAATTACATAATAATAAGTTATGAAATTTGTAAAATGATTGGTTGATCAATTAGTAGGAGATTCTCAAGGAGATACTTGATTTCGGCGACACTCTGCTACTCTCCCTACGGAAGACCGACTTATAAATAAATTGCATATTCTGCATTCTGGAACTTAGAAGAACTGCGCAGTATGTTCCGATAGAAAAATTCCGGATGGAAGAAAATAAATGCGATTACAATCTTTCTGGTTGGTTGGAAGAAATTACCACATATCCACATGGCAATAAACCTGCTAGGTTGTACTGCATACAACAAAAGTTGTGCATTTCTCTCGTGTATTCTGTATAATGTTTTTTATAACTTTTTTCGAGTATTTTCTTTCAAAATTGACTTTTAATATTTTATAAAAAGGAAATAAAAATCACATATTTTTAATATGTGATTAAATTATATCTTTTTTCATGTAATATTTTTTTATTGCATTAAAATTCCATTCAAAATGTTTTTTAATATTCACAATTTTTAATTGAAAAAATTAATGAGTATTTTTACATATACAGGGTCTTTCAAATTGAGTGTTTTTTTTAATACTCGGATAAAACACAGATGGCGTCGCAAACTTGCCTGGGTCTTGTGACATTTGAGAAGTGTAATGTATGACATTTATAAAAATTGAGTCGTATACAATACAACAACGCGTTCAACTTGTTGAATTATTTTAAGTATTGTAATCTCCGGAAACGGTGATGTTAATTGGCCACCAAGATCATGTGATCTGACACTGTTGGACTATTTTCTCTGGGGTTACGTGAAAAGTCAGGTCTATAAGAATGCCCCCCGATCAATTCCTGAGCTGAAGGACGAAATTATTCGCGTTATTGGTGAGTTAGAACCGCAATTATGCCAAAATGTCATCGAAAATTTTGACAAAAGAGTGGACATCTGTGGAGCTGCAAGACGTGGATATTTGGCAGATATTGTTTTTTGTGTTTAAATGTCATACATTATACTTTAATGATCAATAAAAAGTTTTTTGAAATCAAAGCAATTTGTGTGTTTTATTCAAGAATTTAAAAAAATTGAATTAAAAAAACCGCTCAATTTGAAAGACGCTTTATTAACAGGAAAAATGTCTGAGCTACAAAAAGGTTATTGTGTGCTTAGTAAATACAGTAAGCGCCGATTATCCGAGATCAATTATCTGTGATTTGAATTAACTGTGGTCCTCTGTAGTACAAAGTTTTTTCAATAATCCCAAAAAATCACATTTTCCAATTTTTTACGTGAAAATTACAAAGCAAGGACTTAAACTGTTTAATCTATGGTTTACATTATACCAATTGACTAACATTAGTAAGCTGGTGGTGTTGCCTCACATCCACACCCGACACGAAAATATGTCGATCCAGGACTTATCAATGGTATGATACCGGTGTTTAGCAGTTGAATCTGTCAAACACTGACACTATACATGTTCTAATTTTGCGTAGCAAAATCTATCTAGCATTTCAACTCTTAAAATGTTTAACTCAATAAAAACTTAATTTGGATAAACATTGTTTTTCAATTATCTGGGCTTAAGTGCCCCCAATTACCAAGGATTATCGGCGCTCTACTGTGATTGGAAATCAAATAGTTCATATGCACAATAATATTCTATTATACTAGAGAAAATGTAGGATGGTTCCTGTGACGTTTGAAATATCATGTCTCAAAGGGATGGGGTAAAATCGTTTTTTTTACAAATCGAATAGTTTTTTTATAAATGGAAAAATAGTTTTTCTCTAAACTGACGTTTTAATTCCTAATTTTCATTATACTGACTTTCTAATGTATTGTATGATTTGTATCTACCTTTAAATAGGCCAAGATCCACTGTGAATTATAACTAATTACGAACATTTAATTTTAGGTATAAAAAAATCGAAAATTCAATTATCGTATACCCCATCCTTAGCCAATGCAGACTAACATAGTGACTTTTGACAAACGTCACCAAATATTATTTGATTTTAACAAACTGCCACATTTTTGCTAATTTGTAACAAGATGTATTAATTTGTCATTATTGTTAGTTTTACGTAATGTATTTATCTAAATAACTTGCTATTTATTAGAATCGAGGCTTATATTAAAGTTGATAAAATAATTAAAATTACTGAATGCCGTTACAAGGTTGTATTGGGGCAAATTTATGAACTGTCACAGGGACCAAACTACATTTTCTCTAGTATAGGTTATCGTATATTGTGCGCTCAATATTAAAACTAGGTTACTCGAAATTTGACAGTTTTGAGTTATAATATTTACATCAATGAATTTCTCGTCGAAGGGGCTTTCCAATGTTATAAATATGTATCTTAAAATGTTATTTCTCAACTAAGTTATTTAGCATTTTTATAATTAGGTAAGTCGTAAAGGTGGAAACAAAATAATGCTTAAAGTAGATATCTGAAGTTCATATAACTTACATCTTACGATCTATTGAAACCTCCTTTATTAGTTTCATAAAACATATTAGCGCGATACCTCATTATTAAAGAGGAGTTACCAGACAAAAGGACCTCAAAACTAAGAACGCCATTTTCTCAGAATAGAGAATTTTGAGTTACCTAGTTGTAGTATTGAGCCCACGATATATAAACACTATTATTATTTACAAAGTTGATAAAAATTGATAACTTAAAAAAGTTAACAATGTTGAAAACAGGATTAAAAACTATATTTAACCATAATTACTAATTATTTTAACACTAACCATGCTTAACAGAAACATTTTCAATAACATAGAAAACCAGGAGTCAAATGGAAGCCTCGAAAAGATGAAAAAGAATATTTAATAGAATTGACTGCGATGTAAGAGCTGAGAGTAAATGTGTGCACTGATAAGAATATATGGTGATGTATGACAGAATAAGAAATGGAATTATTAAGGATGAATGTAAGCTAAAAACTGGAGTAGGATGAAAAAGATAGTTTATACATATTAAAGGAAGGGTGACGTAAGACAAATTTATAATGCAAGCATGAGTCAAGCAGTAAGTAGGAGTCGTAGTAGAGGATTACAGAAAAAAGTATAATTGTAAGGAGTAAGAGAAACAGAAGGAGCTATTTGAGAAGATGTATCATGGATGTGGAAAAGGTGAAGGAAGTATGTTGAAAGTTTGGCACTCTATTTTCTCTTCTACTCCAACAGGAAAATGGTAGGTATGTATTTTATGTTTGCAACAGTTTTGTAAGTTAGAGCAGTTTTCCGTCATAAAGAAAGGTCACGGGTTCGAATTATGCTTGCAGAAATATTATTGTTTTCCATGATCTTTTCAAGAGGAGGCATTTGGCATAAAGTTTCTTCCTATGTTGAAATTATTTGATCATATTTTTATTTATAATATGTCAAGATTGCACGACAGACGAGTTGAGATAAATTTTTATAAAGTTTAAGTCTAATCAAGGTGTTCAGTGAACAATTCAATACTCGGTAGTTCAGATTCGACAGGTGATGGATAATTTTCTATGAACCAACAGCTTTAATTATACAACTCGATTAATTTTTAGTCTACTCTACTTATTGTGTCAAAAGAAATAAATTATTTCCACTCAGAATCTGTCATCTGGACAGCACTGGGGATTCCCCTCTTGTTGGTGCTCCAGAGTTGCCATTGAATTGAGATTATATTCTCCTGCACGCAAAGTGTTAAAATAATTATTGAATATTCTTGGTATATCTCTAAAATTCTTTTTTTTTTTTTTTAACAATTCACATTAATTTTTGGAAAATATTTACATATTGGGTTGAGCACAGTCAGCATCTGAAATGTTATTGGTTATTGGTATAAAAAAGGGAACAAGTGGGCGAGGGAAGTAGGAAAGTAATGCCACAATGACAACTAAAGTCTTACGTATTAAAGCAGGCACTGCCATCCCACTTGCTTCATTGAATCGCCGAAATTGATGAACAAAAATATATTTAATATTTGCAAATAAAAAAAAATAAGCTTAACTAAAAAAAATTAAATAATACGTTACTTATTATGCTTACAAAATATATTTCATTTTCAACAAATAATTTGAAAGTTGCTGTTAACTGATATATTAAATGATCCCATAGAAAATAATACTATATAATACATTTACTTTTATGTTATAGTTTGTAAGTCACCTGTTTGCCATCTGGGGATTTAAATTAGATTCCTGTTTGAACCCATTTTAAAAAAAAACGATTCCAGTCTGGTTTTCACTTGACCTTTTAAATATCTTTCTGGTTGAATGGAAGAGATTGCCACGTGTCAATAGACCTAGTTGTACTGTATATAATGAAAGTGTATTTTTTTATAAACATATACTCCAGATCTTTCACGCATTAGAAAATAACACACTTGAGATGACATTCTATTATGAAACATAACTGTATACAAGTCATTTTTGTATTTATTGGTAAGATATTTATCTTTCAGCCCGGAGGTTGTGGGTTCGATTCCAGTTGGAACTCAGATTTTTTTGAAAAGGATTCCAGTCTGGTTTTCACTTAAGACCACTTTATGATATATCTGGTTAGTTGGATTGCCACATGGCAATAAGCCCGCCAGGGTTGTACACAATGAAAGTGTATCACAGTAAGTAATACTATATGTGAAATATTAAACTTGAGTGGGCACTGAGATTTAATACAAAATTTAACATTGTATAATTATTTTCGAATATATCAATTTTAGTTAGAATATTCCGTTTTTTATCAACACCTTTTTTAAATGATAAATGAATTAAATATATGCTTTATTATTTATGAATTCAATAATAAAAAATTAATTAATTAAAAAATATTTATATGATAGGCTCTCCTGCATTATCGAATATCATTGTCAGCCATCCTGTGGATGGAAGATGCCTGTGCAAGTATTGGTTTATAAATGCAAACTATTGCACATCAAAAAGCGCACATTCCTTACAGATCAAACCCAAAATTTTGACGGCAAGGAGATCAATAATCCAAGACAATCGACAGATTTAATCTGCTATACTATATTTAAGCAAAACAAATACACAAAAATTGCATTGTAAAGTAAAAATAAATTTTAAGAAAGCAAAGTAGCTCCGACTATTTGTTTAATTTTATGAAGTGTGCTACTACGGTGCCAGAAACTAGATTTAAAAGTTTATAGTGAAACTGTTTTGATACTTGCATCCAAACTATTGACATCCCTTTCTCTTCAATCTCTTATTTGACAACTGTACAAAACCTTTATTGTAGTTTCTTGGTTTTCTGCGTACAGTAATACCTCCATTAATGCGAATTTACTCTAATGTTGTTTATTTCGTTTGGAACTAGAGGAACGGAAAATAGTAAGCAAGTATCGAACTCTAGACTTCTGTTAGAAGTTTTAAAAGCCTAATAATGACATCTATTTATTAATAACTAGGCTTTATATATCGAATAAATTTTACAATCTCACAATACACAATTGACCACTCAAAAACATAAAATTAAACTAAGAAAAGGACAATGAAGAAGAAGAACAAAATAACGATAAGAAAGAAACACATGTCCTGTTTATTTGAAGACATATAAGTGAATGAAGTTGTACAATATCTAGGGAATGAAATCTCAGATTGCACTGTACAAAGTTATTCTAGAGGTACTAAAAAGAACAGCTGTTCTTTATTCTTCAGTAAGAAGTCATTTATAAATCTAAACATAGGTTGTGCGTCATATTATTCATCACCTTTTTATTAAATTGTTTTTTTTAGTGATCGCATAATTCATAGTTCGAATTTTTGTGAAATATGGTCCCTTGAATTTTAAATGAACGGACTTTTACTGTAACAATAGCTCCATACATTTATGCGGTTTTCATGGTATAAATTACTTGCGTAAATGGAGGGATTATAGATCGTTCAGCCAGAAGAGTCATTTTGCAATAATGTGATTAACACTCTCTGTATTACACAACTTATGTAGAATGCCACACGATTGGTTCGCGCAGAGCGCACGTTTGTATTGTTAAAATACTCGGTGATTAGAAAAACACTACCATGTCGAAATTAGGAGTGCGATTTTTGTCTAATGTAATGTATAATTCAAATTTTTTCGAAAGCTTAGAATGTACTTTGTTATAATTTAAAGTTTCCTAGAATTTAGTATCATTCCATCCACTATTATTTTAAAACTTTATTATTTTTCATTGTAATTATGATACATTAATATGTTAAATAATCTTACATTCATTTTATTTTTATGTGCAATCTAATTAAAGCTGTGCAATCTAATTTTTACTTTTTAATACTTGTACTTATATTTACTTATAATCTTGAAAAATTTCATTATTGTTATTTAATGTTTCTTAGAATCTGCCATGCCTAAACAATTAATATGTTAAATAAACTAACTTTCATTTTATTTTTATGATTATTACAATTTAAGCTGACAGCATTTTAAATTTACAAAACGTGTGTGTTCATTTCAATGTTTGAGTATAAAATATTATTTTTATATTTTTTTGCTTTTTCACTTCATTCAAAAAAATAAAGTGACAAGTTTTTGTAAACACACTGTTACACTATTGCAAAATGAGTCTTCTGGCTGAATGATCTATACTTACTGTGCATGGAATAGTCCAATCCAGAATACATCATCCGAGTTTTTAGTTCGTCCTCCCTTGGTATGTTTTCTACTGTATTTTACCAAATATGTTTATCTGAACATATGCAGATGCTAATGGCCGCAGCCTCCACCTTTCTATCCTTACACTCAACTTACATATATATTTATTTAGCAAAATCTGTAAATAACAGTGGGTTCGAATCCCGAGTTAGATCGCCCTTGAAGAGAGTTTGCTCTCTAAACGGAGCTATATACGTTTTTTTATTATTATTAAACGTAATTATTTTAACAACATTGGTATCGAAAAGTATGTTTTTTAAATCTAGATGAATAGCAAATCCACTATTCACAGCACTATTACAGGGTTAAGGCTGCCTCTGAAGCTTGAGTAAATATTGATAATAAAACAACTCACTTAAAGAATCGGAGATTGTCACAGAGATCAGGCATTCTGGTTATGTCTGCTTGAGGCACCAAAGGTCCTCCCTCCAAGGCGGCTTGAAGCTGAGCCAGGGCCAGATCTACCTCATCCTCTTCTGCCGAGCCGTTGGCGCCTGTTGTGTTTAGTGAATCTATGCCCGATGTGAGACTGTCTATCGTGTCGTTGCCTTGACCATTGCCTGTCTGTAGATTTATTTGGACCTGAAGAAAAAAATACAACAATGAATTTCTATCAAATCAATTTCTATGAAGGTGAATTCATCGGTGATTCAATAAACCATGTGGCATTCCTCGAAATCTCTGGATGAGGTCGAACTGAATAAGAATAATATGGCAGATAATTTTAATAAATAAATTACTTGTATAGCATTGTAACAAAAAGATATAGTGAAATAACTTAAATGTGCTACAACAGTCGAGTCCCAAACAAAAATATATAGTGTATTAAATTAAATGTGCTACAGTCAAGCCCCGATTATTTGACCTTTGACGTTCTGGATTATCTTATTTAACATTCTTGATTATTCAACCATAGTCCAAATGTAAAAAAATAATGCTAATTTTCAGAACATGCTTCATAGCAATCCGATTAAACTTTTAACATTTTTAAATTTTTTTATTTATCTGTTCTGTATCTATTTTTTGTATTGTGTATAATTTTTTTTTGATTTAAGTCTTTTTTAAAGCTTTTTTATTATTTTCTACGTTAGGTAAATACAGTGTGAAAATATGTTTGTGTTTAGTTGGCATACACGTATGTTTTAAAGTAATAACACATACTTTTGTAATTTATTTTTATCAAACACTGTTTATTCCACTTTTTTATGATGGTATAACCCTACCGGTTTCAAGGCTTTCACCTCATCTTCAGGGGAGCGCAAACAAGACTAAATGCTGTTCGAACTGGTACCGATATAGACGCTTCAACGGTTGGAGGCTGGGGGGTGAGGAAGGCTAGGGATAATTTCGGCCAAGAGCGGGGAGATTTTGGGGAAATAACTGTTCAACAGATGTTCCGATCGGTATACTGACTTAGAAATTTCTAGGGCCTCTAATCTGTCCAATTTATTTCCGTTGCCACTAATATGTAAGAATTTGGCATCAACGATAGAAAAAGTATGATTCTCACGGTGACAATGACTGTGATAATTTCTATATAGGAAAGACAGGAAGATCTTTTGAAAAGAGATTTCGTGAACACAAATCCGCCTTAACAAATCCTCTAATTTATTCTGAAATGGCTAATCATTGTCACCGTGAGAATTATACTTTTTCTATCGATGATGCCAAATTCTTACATATTAGTGGCAACGGAAATAAATTGGACAGATATTAGAGGCTCTAGAAATTTCTAAGTCAGTATACCGATCGGAACATGTGTTGAACAGTTATTTCCCCAAAATCTCCCCGCTCTTGGCCGAAATTATCCCTAGCCTTCCTCACTCCCCAGCCTCCAACCGTTGAAGTGTCTATATCGGTACCAGTTCGAACAGCATTTAGTCTTGTTTGCGCTCCCCTGAAGATGAGGTGAAAGCCTTGAAACCGGTAGGGTTATACCGTCATAAAAAAGTGGAATAAACAGTGTTTGATAAAAATAAATTACAATGTCTTTAAACCTCCACAATGTTAATGCCTTAACTATAAACAACACACATACTTTTAGTTTAACACATTCAGTGCTGAGGATATGCTTTGAGTGTCCATACAAACATACGCCCAGTGCGTACGACATTCCAGGCGTATTCTGTTGATAGTATGTTTGTATCTTCGCAAAATTTCTCAGCATGGCATGTATTGATTTTCTCAGTGAATTTTTTAATATTTTTTTTCCAGTGAATGTTTTGTTTCTAGCAGTAACGGATATCCAACCCTCCACCACTATCTCGTTTAGTTCTGATAATCGAGACTCTACTGTATAAGAAATTATCCTAATTAATATTTGTTGAAGGATAAAAACAAAATAAACTTAAAACAGAAAATTAAATCAATCAAGAATCCTGTATTGTTATGGATGTACCTGCAATCCTGAAAATACAAGCATCTCCTCCTCGGTGCAATGGATCTCTTCATTGAGGATCTGCCAGCGCGCCTGCTGGTATAGCTGGTTGATGCGCACAGCATCAGTGCGCGGGTTCAGGTCGTAGAAGAAGTAGAACTTGAAGCGCAGGCACAGACAGTCACCTTCGCGCACACCCTGCTCCATGATGGACAGCGAGGAATCGAGCCACCTAAAATGGACATCACAGACACATAAGTATCAAATAACATATTTAAGATTATTGTTATTTTCGATACAATAAATTATCATCAATGCGTTTGAGTATCGCGTGTTACCCAATGAGGTATTTTTTATATTTCTTCTTTGGTACCATTGGGCATCAAATCTGAAACATCCGAATGGAAATCAATTGTCTTGCCCACTAAAATACGTCAGTCATCACCAACTCTTCTAGAAGCTGATAAATATACTGCTTATTTAAAAAAATTGTATTTAGTTTAATTTTCCTTATCTTTAGTGATTTCTCCGGTCCATCTGCCTATGCCCATGATGATTCTCAACCTCTCCCTACTTTGGGCCTCTTGAAATGCTGCTGTCACAAAAGACCCTGTTGCGTTCCTGACTTGGGCAGTTTATCGAGTTGGTGTTTTACCTTAAGCTTGTTGACCCTTCCCACTGTCCGTTAGCATCAGATTATCAGATTCTCCTACCTCTGGGTGTTTATATGGCTAAAAATAATTGGAGTACTCATTGCAGATAAATCATGGACAGCATGCCCTCAATCTCGAGCTATTGGATAATGGATACATTGGTACACCGTGCCATTCAAGGAATCCTTAGCAGGTGTTTCCAGCACCAAATATCGAATGGATTCTTCCTTTTTTTTTTAATCAATGAAAAACATTATTTTAAGATTCTGGTAAATGAAAACAGAAAGTACGAGGGTCATCCAGAAAGTAAGGTTACAACATTTATGTAGGATCGAAAAATGCTTGTATTTAATTGAAATTCACAGGATACTTCACAAATATATTAACTATTTTTCAACGTAATCGCCGTCGAGATCGAGACATTTCTGTAGTCGGATTTTGTATGCCAGTGTCATAGACCTCCGCCGCCAGCTCTTTCAGCCATTTCTTCACAGCTTCCTCGACCTCCTGATTGTTGGAAAATTGTTGGGGTGTAGTGACACACCCACGTCTCATCCCCCGTCACGATAGAGTCCAGAAAAGCTTCTCCCTCCTGTGCAAAACGATCCAAAAATTCACGCGCGGCGGTCATGCGATTTTAACGGTGCTCCGGTGTGAGCATTCTGGGCACCCATCTCGCACACAACTTCTTGTAACCAAGTTTTTCTGACACAATATCACCAAGGAGACCTCGAGAAATCTCAGAAAATTCTTCGTGAAGGTCGTCAAGCGTCACATGGCGGTCATTTCGCACTTGTTCTTCAATTTTTTGAACAAGTTCATCAGAAATCACTGCCTTGCCTCGTCAAATCAATACAGCCTTCTCTGAACAACCTAACCCACTTCGTGACATGTTGTCGACTCATCACATCACTACCATAAACTTCGAGCTTGCGATGGATATTCACGGCGGTATTGTTCTGCAAAGTCAAAAACGGATGACCGCGCAGGTCTCTCACGGACGAGTTGGCGGGAGCGTGCGACGACCTCTCCATCGGAAGAATTTACTGTGACTGAACAAAATGGCCGACAAACACGCGGGATCAAACAAACTGACCGTTAGGATCCCCCGTACACGCCAGGTGCACCAACTTCGAAACAAAAAATTTCCCCTGGCCTCAGGAGCCTTTGTAACCTTAGTTTCTGGATGACTCTCGTATAAAACATGAAAATACAATAAAAAAAATCAAAGTCGAGTATCCTCACCCAACATTCATGCGGGCCTTTTCTACAAGGGACTTGGGTCTGACGATGTTGTCCCGCGCTTCTCTACCAGGGTCAGTTGGACTATTGGCCAGAGACATGTCCGAGGAACCATTGAGCAGCTCCAGGGACGCGGAGGTGTTGTGTGGGGTGAAGTAGCCATCCGAGAGATCACCATTAGATTGTGATGAGCCATTCATGCCACGTTTCCATGTACCATTTTGATGCTGAAAAATAAAAGAAGTTTATTATAAATACCATTGTTTTCATTTTTATTACGATATCAATGATTGCTTTTCACGTTATTGATTCTTAATGACTAAAATATAATGTAAGGGTTCAACCAGTGCTGCATTTACATAGATGACCCCTAGACATTTTGCAACTTGCTTACCGTTTTCATTTTAGATGATGTCTTTGGGTTATGATGTATTTTGCATTATATAATAAACCATAAGGCAGAGGCCACACCAAAGCGCTACGTTAGGTGTTAAGCTAGGTTTTACGTGACTCATATACTAGGTGATTTCATGCCTGGCCACGCCAAAGTGCTATGCACAAATTCATTTGACATTTGGGAGCGGTTGAGTCAACACACGATGCCACTCTTAAAACTAACCAATTTCATTACAATTTACCATCTTTATTTACTTCTTGTGCAACTTCATTTCAAAGTGATTTTATTACAGGTACATTTTTGTATAATTTGCTCGATGGGTTCCACAACGGCTCCCTTTTATACACAGCTGTTATTAAAACTTCCGTCATCTTGTAAAATCACGGTGACACAATAAAATTAACCAACACGTCTGTTCGCTAGGAGATTCACTCGGTGACTAATCGTCATGTAGCGTGGCGCGAAGCGTGCAGTGTGGCCATTGCGATAGTATGCGGTGCGTTGGTTCGCTAGGATATGTCGCCTAACTCGCAGCGTAGCTCTAAGCATCAAGCGAGGCTCCTACCTGTGTGGCCGACGCCTTACAGTTTACATCTTGTTTTCTTCTTCGCAAATTCATCTACGATATCAATAAAGTCCATATTCACTGTTATGTCTGATTCTATTGATAATATGACTAATGTGATTAGTCTGTTTTATTTAAGCATAGATCTGAAATATGTATTTAATCATTTCAACAATGAAAAACTTGTTCCTTGGAACAATTTGTTAATCGGTTCACTGCCACGAGCGTGTTGACGCGCTCTCCGATTCAGTGCTCGCCAGGCCGGCCATACAAAATGAACGCGTAAACGCGCTCTCCTTTGAGCTTGTCGCAAGCCAATATCAAATACAATTGTAATAATTTATAAATTATAACACATAGTGACATCTATTGGGATGGTTAAGAAATACTTAAATATTACAATTTACCGATATTATCAAATTTGCAGTCATCTTTCTAAAAGCTTTCACTGACAGTCAACACGTGTCTCCGATACAGGGTTACCGACTCCAATTTTTTTGCGACGTAATTGCGATGATTTATAGTGATTTTGTTTGTAGTTTTGTTCAGTGGTTGATTTTTAACTTTTGTGCGTTATTTTTGTAAATTTTTCAAAGTATTTATTTACAAAGTGTGTTTTCATGTATTCTTTGGTTATTGGCGGTAGTTTTGCGGCATAATACATTTATATAGATTTTTTACGGTTTAATTTTAAAGTTTATTTACCTTTTGTGCTTTATTATACATCATACAGATAATTTGTTGATTTTAGTTTACAAAGTATATTATATTCCACTATATTTATAAGTAAACGTGTTTTCTGTGTCAAGTTGTGACAACCCTGACATTTTGTGAATATAAACTGTGTTTTTCTGAGTGATCGGCAGCTCAAACGCCACACGGTGTATATATTTAGTAAGTTTTCATAATATCCTTTATATCTGTATACAAAAAATATAAACTTTTTAGGTTTTATTTTTGTTGAAAAAATCCCGCCCTGCTGGGCACGACCATACTAATAACTTCCGGCACTTAAAGGGTTAATGGTGTGCATAAGTAAAATAATGTAAATATTGAGATTGCGAGTTTGGAATTTTTTGTTAATTTTTTATTAGCTAAGCTTATAGCATTGAACAATAGTGGTAATTCAATAGAGTTTAAATATGAACTGAAGTGAACATATACATCCATAAAGCATACTTGAATAAATGTTTATAACCTATAGTATTTATGAATTGGGTACCCTTTTTGGCTTGACGCCCCTAGGCTTACCTGTTGACAAACACGGCTCTTAGTTCAATGTAAACTATGTCATTTATAAATAAATTAGCTTAGAAAATATAAAATATGTAAATTTAATGGGTCTTTTAAATTTGCTCTATCTAGCGAGAGATACGAAACTCTTATACGAAAGTACAATAATACATACAGTAAGTGGGGATCCAATGGGTGTGGCGGATTGTGACCTGGGCGGCAGGGTAGAGGTGGGTGCGCACAGTAAGGGTGCATTCCCAGCATCCAAGCTCCCTCCCGCTGCGCTGGTCGCTATGAAGGTGTTGGTGTCGGGGGGTGCACGGCGGGCTCCCAAAGCATTGCGCTCCCGCTCGCCCAGGTCCCGGTAGTTGTGCTTCAGGTGTGCCGGCTCTAGCGGCTTGCAAAGGGACAGCTCCTCAGGGTGGCGGATGTCTGCAAATCAATCAAATCAATTTTTTCATATTATATTTTTGGATAAAAGTTTTTATTGTCTTATGATAAAGCTCTTAAACGGGAATCGCCAAATATCAAAGTAATAAGTGCTACATTGGAGTTAAAATATCCAAGTAATAAGTGCTACATTGGAGTTAAAATATCAAAGTAATAAGTGCTACATTGGAGTTAAAATATCAAAGTAATAAGTGCTACATTGGAGTTAAAATATCCAAGTAATAAGTGCTACATTGGAGTTAAAATATCCAAGTAATAAGTGCTTCATTGGAGTTAAAATATCAAAGTAATAAGTGCTACATTGGAGTTAAAATATCAAAGTAATAAGTGCTACATTGGAGTTAAAATATCAAAGTAATAAGTGCTACATTGGAGTTAAAATATCAAAGTAATAAGTGCTACATTGGAGTTAAAATATCAAAGTAATAAGTGTTACATTGGAGTTAAGATATCCAAGTAATAAGTGCTACATTGGAGTTAAAATATCAAAGTAATAAGTGCTACATTGGAGTTAAAATATCAAAGTAATAAGTGCTACATTGGAGTTAAAATATCAAAGTAATAAGTGCTACATTGGAGTTAAAATATCAAAGTAATAAGTGCTACATTGGAGTTAAAATATCAAAGTAATAAGTGTTACATTGGAGTTAAAATATCCAAGTAATAAGTGCTACATTGGAGTTAAAATATCAAAGTAATAAGTGCTACATTGGAGTTAAAAAATAGATTTGTTGATTGACTAATCTTCTGTTTTCTTTTTAAACTTTCTATAGACTCAAGTCTGCTACTGCAGGATTGTCCTCCTGTGATACTGAGCTCCAGCTATCTCTCCATCGTTTCGGGGGTCTCCCTGGTGGACGCCGTCCGTCTGGCACCCCATGCATAGCTATGTATGAAATTTTTGTGGAATTCATTCTCTGTACATGTTGGTACGAGTATCGTCGACGCTGTCGTCCCCATCTGACCACATCTTGGACCTCACAGACTTCTTTTGTGAAGGGTCTAAAAATGTACGGGGTCTAATTTTGTGAAGGGTCTGAGCCGGGACAAGGGTGGGGCAACAAATTTTCCGATATTGATGTTTTCCATATCTCAGTGGATGAATCGAGCTGATTAATAAACTTTGTAGACATATAACTGAGCTGTTTCAAGGAGATTTGACATACGTACTACCACGTCATCTCCCTGTTGGGGTAGGCCAGACTTTCATAATTCGATACACCTGTCGCCTTTTCTACATATGTAAACCTTTCCATACAGCTCTTACGATTTCTCTGACTTTTTATATTTCCTTCTTTCAAAATATCATATACTTGATATAACCATACTTTCCTTGGTCTTTCTCTACCACGCCATCCACTCACTTTTGCATTGTATATTTGTTTCGTTAATCTTTCTTCATTCATTCATTCAAGTGTCCAAAACATCTCAGTGATCTGAATTTATTTGATGAATTTTATTTTATCCCAATTTTGGCTAAAACTGGTAAAATATATAAATGCACTTTTAAGACTGCACAAAAGAAAATGTTGATTGAGAGATAAGAAGTGAAAGATTTGAGGGAGCGCCCTTGGGGTGTGGATTGAAATATCATTCATTTCATAATTATCATCAAAATCTCAGTCAGTTCCTCGGGATCCCAGAATCATTATTCTAAAATTATTTTGTTATAAAGATATACTCACGGAGTTCTTTGCATAGTGAGATGACAGCATTGAAGGTCTTCACTGAGAAGTTGATCTGGCAGTTGAGGTAACGCAGATCGGGCAGCTGCACGCGCAGCGCCTTGTGCATGGGCGTGAAGTGCAGCAGGGAGTCCGCAGCCACTCCGCATTGGTCCAGAGTGGCGCGCGTGCGAGAGAGCCAGGAGTTTCGATCCGGCCACCATAGTGCGTGGTCCGACCAGTCTCTGGAGAGAGCTGCAATGAGAATAATCATGATATTAAATGGTAGAGAGACAGTAGAACAGACAGACACTGAAAATAGAATAATTATATGATTAAATGCTAAAAATACAGTAGCACAGACAGACACGAAAAATAGAACAAATACTAGAAAGACAGTAGACCAAATAGACAGGTTATGTTTTTTTCTTTAAAAATACTACCATTTTGTATTATATTTTACTGTATTTCTCTTTCATTGTAGCAGTACAATCTGGTGATATTATTGCCTTGTGCCAATTTCTTTCAACCAACTATACTTGAGAAAATGTAGGATGGTTCCTGTGACATTTGAAATGTCATGTCTCAAAGGGATGGGGTAAAATAGTTTTTTTTTACAAATCGAATAGTTTTTTTATAAATCGAAAAATTGTTTTTCTCTAAACTGAAGTTTTAATTCCTAATTTTCATTATACTGACTTTCTAATGTATTGTACGATTTGTATCTATCTTTAAATAGGCCAAGATCCACTATGAATTATAACTAATTACGAACATTTAATTTTAAGTATAAAAAAATCGAAAATTCAATTATCGTATAACCCATCCCTAGCCAATGCAGACTAACGTAGTGACGTTTGACAAACGTCACCAAATATTATTTGAATTGAACAAACTGCCACATTTTTGCTAATTTGTAACAAGACGTATTCATTTGTCATTATTGTTCGAGTTTTATGTAATGTATTTACCTAAATATGTTAACTTACTATTTATTAGAATCGACGCTTATATTAAAGTTTTGATAAAATAATTAAAATTACTGAACGTCGTTACAAGGTTGCATTGGGGCAAATTTGTGAACTGTCACAGGGACCATGCTACAATTTCTCAAGTATAGAAAGGTGTTAAAGAGGCCTTAAATAAAAACCAGACTGGAATCCTTTTTAAAAATTTGGATTCCAATATAAATCGACGAACCGGCACGCCCGCGTTGGAAGAAAGACATTTTAGCAACTAGGTTATGGAGGTATGACATTTGCCTCCCAATTCGGAGACTCTTGTCTTCCACCCCATTTCGTTTTGTCAAAAAGAAATATCGAATATAAATTTTTTTTTTTATTCTCTACAAAGAAAAAAAATGACCATTTGCCGAAAGATTTTTGCAACATCGAAGAATTCGCGTTGTTGACTTTGATCTTAAAATATCTCACGCCGTGAGTTCTATAATTGCATCATGATCTCATCACTAGTCTTGAAACGCTGCACTGATGAAAGCATTTGCATGCCGTATCGAACAGTCAACGTTCCCAGTCAGGGTAAGCAGAGGGGACAGATTGCCAAACTTTCATATCGCGACACACATGTTTCACCTCTTGAACATACAACTCCTGCGATTTCTCTGACTTTTTCGCATTTCCTTCTTTCAAAAAATAATTCGCTTGATCCAATCACACTTTATTTGGTCTTCCTCTTGCATGACCGCGCTGTAACGCACTGGACTTCCGTGCGGAAGACCGCCAGTTTGAACCCCGCGCTGTGCTACTCCCATCGAATGACACAGTATTTTTTTCTGCCTTGTATTCCAGGGCATACGGACACCTATTACTTTGGTTATAAACTCGTATATTTAAAAAAAAAAGATAAAAACCATGCTGCTGTGCTCCGGTCGTCTCACTTCGATGTGCCATAGGATCCATTATAGCGGTTTGGCCGTAGAGTTTGTTGGTGTGCAACGGCCACTCACAAAAAAACAAGCTCTATGGCGAAATTTCGCTTTCCAACTGATATCGAATGGAGAAGGAATCTTCGACTACGAGGCCTAGCAACGACGATGACGACAACAGTCTTCCTATACCACACTTTCCACTCACATACGCCCTATATATTTTTATCATAAACTAACATGAAGATACAAAAAGCAGTAGTAATAATAAATTACAGTCATTGTTTTAAAATTATTTAATAATTATATGTATATTTAAGTTCAATATATGTTATGTATGTATACCACAAAATATTACCAAATTTCACCAAGCAGACTTACGTAATTGTCGAAGACTTATTTTAGAGGTAAAGAACTCAGATTTGTCTTTAGTGGAATAACGCATACATAGAACAAATATTGGATTTTTTGAGAATTTTATGGGAATTTTATGGATAGATATTGAGATATAGAAAACACATGGCTTCATTAGTAGAACGAGATGCAAGTTGCTTTGCAGAATTAAAACCTCCATACATGTTGATGCAGGGTTACTCAACTCCAGAGGCAAAGTATTGTCCTTAATGTTTCGTTTATACTAGGTTATTTATATTAATAAAGGAGAGCACAAAGTTAGTAGCTATTTCTAAATATTGTTGTGATATTCTGGCGAATACTATATACGATATACTTACAATATATTAAAAATATCTAAATTGTTGCAAAACTCGTTTCCAAGTCTTTGCATACGAATTATAGAGGAGTTGATTTTATAATTAGTATAGCAATTTTCGGTATAAAAGGGATTGAGCTGTCTTGTGGATCTAGTGGAAATACGAAATGAAATGCTTGCGAGTAAGTGAGGTGCATCAATCACCGAGTGAATGATTTTGTATAGCAGTACTATATCGGCTGTTTTTATAAATATCTTCAACAAGTTATTTGATTAATATGGAAGGCATAAGAAGAAAATTAGGTATAACGTGAGACGACCAAATTTGATTCGAATAATTTGGTTGTGAAGAGGAAAGATTAAAAAGTTAAAAAAAAATAGGGGAATATGCATGACGAGTTGTATGGACATGACAGAAGCGAAAAATGTACGCCAAGATAGAATTAAGTGGAGATATGTTATCTTTGCCTATTTTAATATGGTATATGGTGTGGTGATAATGAGGCTTTGGTAAAATGTTTACAGTGAAACCTCTATATATCGTTTTTAAAAGGACTTATTGAAGTCGAGCGCGCACAGGTGCTTGCTTACATGAACGGGTTGAGCGCATTCTATGCCAGTTTTTTTATCCGTACTCCAAGGTGGTTTGTCCTTAGTGTTCAATGTGAACAAATATTTATTTATTTATTTATTTCAAAACAGGTTAAGCCCAATGACTTTGAAAATAAAAAACATTAAAAAAGAAGAAAAATTACATAGAGGAAAAAAAAATAAGTTAAAAAATTATATAAAATAAAAAATAATGCATATGTATACAAACGAGTAAATACACACAAACATATTACACACATATATTCACAGTCATTTAGGTATGTTGATGAGTGCTTTCTAACGCGCACAATCTAAGAAGAAAATTTACTTTTGCTTTTGGTAATGTGATATGAAATATGTCAATATCCGAAGCAGTCCCGTTCAGAAGAGTTAAGGCCCTTCCAACAGGCATAGCGGCTGGAAGACCCGTTCTTGCGTATGTTATTGAGAACAGTTCTTGCCGGCGCAGTCTAGTGTAATTGTTAGGAACATTTAACGCTAATCTTTGTAGTAATGCTGCACAGCTCACAACTCCTCCCACTCAAATATGTAGTGCGCGACGTAAATTCGATATGCGGCTCACTCCGTTGAGCACTGAGCCGCTTGTTTGGTCCAAAATTTTACAAATTATTTACACTCTCATACGTGACCGTGTTCTAATCAGTACATAACTTTTTATTTTTTTATTTTATTTTATTAACGACACAACAGTGTCTTTATATACAAATGAACATGTGACAGGTTATACAAGTACTTAAAATTATTGACAAATAATACAACTTTATCTTAAACTAACATGAAGATACAGAAAGCAGTAGAATAAATTAAAGTCATCGTTTTAGAATTATTTAATAACCTTTGAGAATTTTGTGGGAATTTTATGGATATATATATTGAGATAAAGAAAACACATGGCCTCATTAGTGGAACGGGATGCAAGTTGCTTTGCAGAATTAAAAGGTTCACATATGTTGATGCAGGGTTACTCAACTCCAGAGGCAAAATATTGTCCTTAATATTTGGTTTGTATTACGTTATTTATATTAATAAAGGAGAGCACAAAGTTAGTAGCTATTTCTAAATATTGTTGTAATATTCTGGCGAATACTATATATACTTATATTAAAAATATCTAAATTGTTGCAAAACTCGTTTCCAAGTCTTTGCATACAAATTATAGAGGAGTTGATTTTATAGTTAGTATAATAATTTTCGGTATAAAAAGGATTGAACTGTCTTGTGGATCTAGTGGGGATACGAAATGAAATACTTGCGAGTAAGTGAGGTGCATCAATCACTGAGTGAATGATTTTGTATAGCAGTACTATATCGGCTGTTTTTCTTCTGTCACACAGCTTCAAGAGTTTCACTGCATTTAATAAGTTGGGATAATTTCTTTCTTCATGCGGTATTCCAAGTTTAAAGTTTATGAATCTTAGAAATTTGTTTTGTACACGTTCTAAAGTTAGTGCATGCAGGAAAACGATTATTCGAGAACTCACTGTGCTATGGCTGGCGAATATTATTCACAAACCTAATTTTGGTCGCACATACAGTTGGCAAAATAGCACTAAAAGTCAGTATGTTGACTTTTGGTAATAGATATGTAACAAGTATTATCAGTGTGTTCCGGCATTATTTACGTTTACTATGGCTCCAAACTAGTGTATCGCAGCGTATGGATAAATGGGGGAGCGGTATACGAGTATGTTAGAGAGATATGGAGGATAATAGTAATGATAGATGGGAATGACAGCGTCAAATGATGCTGAGCGATGGAGCGAGCGCACATTGTAGCGAAAATAAACTGTCCAGACTGATAGCTTTGTCATATACCTATTGTAGTGTTTCCTAAACTTGGACAAGGAACATTTTCTTATTTAAAAGAGTCTGTAGGGAATACCTACGTCCCTAAATAAATTGTCAAACATAATTTGTTGTCAAAATAAATTGTAAACATACAGGGTCAACGACCGATGAATCAACCTCTGAACAATCTACAATTGTCACATACTAGAAACGTCAATGTGTACTCACAAATAGTATTTACGCTTTGTCTCGCCGTCTCGGCAAATAAATATCCTACCCGCTATACTAGGGCACGCGCAGGAGTGAGACAAAGTATATATCGCGGACGCATTCACTCACAACTATAAAATACCTACTTGTAGACAAATAAAGATTATTATTAACTCGACCGTTCATTGACTATTCACTTTCACTTTTATCCGCATTCCTGAGTTTTGTATTTATTTTAAATACAAGACATATCAAAATCATCACGACGTATCAAGATAAGTGTCTCGCTACAAGTCTAATGATATCCACTACAGCGTCGTAAATCGAAATAGGTTGAGAAGCGGGATAATATCAGTCCCAATTTGGGTTCATATGAACACTGCACACATACGCTACACTACACTTAAAGCCGAATGTGTTACTGTATGGTTGCAACATATGAAATGCCGTTTTTTCTATAGGAAAATATAAAATTTAGATTTTTTTATCGAAATAAGCTCTATTTTTTAAAATATTTTTTTTCATATGACAAGAAATATACATAATTTGTGAAAAAACAACAGATAATTTAATTTAGACACAATTTTAATGGATCTGGATTTGTTGCCTTTCATTTGTCGTGTACCCAGTAAACTAGGCTTTTGCCTGTATCTCACTGAGGACACAAAGCATGAAAAAATAAATCGATACTTCTTTCCGATTTTTGATTATACAAAATTATATCTGCTACTTTTGTTTATTTTTAACGTCCAATCAACGTGTATATCCCACTTTTAATAATTTTCATTTTTAGAAGCTATAAACACAAAAGTCTTTTTAGACCTCTATTTGGTTTTTAAATACTTTGGTGTGGAGACATATTTTTAGATGGTTAAAACGATGCTAATCCGTTGGTGATATGTCTAGACTACATTGTGGGTGCGTCATGACCTGATATCCCAACTGTGTCTATTTATTGATGGTTAATTGTAAAGCATGCGGTCTGGCATTATTATGAAACAGGATCATGTTATTAATCATGGCTATTTATTGATGGTTAATTGTAAAGCATGCGGTATGGTCTGGCATTATTATGAAACATGATCATGCTATTAATCATGGCTATTTATTGATAGTTAATTGTAAATCATGCGGTCTGGCATTATTATGAAACAGGATCATGCTATTAATCATGGCTATTTATTGATGGTTAATTGTAAAGCATGCGGTATGGTCTGGTATTATTATGAAACAGGATCATGATATTAATCATAGCTATTTATTGATAGTTAATTGTAAAGCATGCGGTCTGGAATTATTATGAAACAGGATCATGCTATTAATCATGGCTATTTATTGATGGTTAATTGTAAAGCATGCGGTATGGTCTGGCATTATTATGGAACAGGATCATGCTATTGATCATAACTATTTATTGATAGTTAATTGTAAAGCATGCGGTCTGGCATTATTATGAAACATGATCATGCTATTAATCATGGCTATTTATTGATAGTTAATTGTAAATCATGCGGTCTGGCATTATTATGAAACAGGATCATGCTATTAATCATGGCTATTTATTGATGGTTAATTGTAAAGCATGCGGTATGGTCTGGTATTATTATGAAACAGGATCATGATATTAATCATAGCTATTTATTGATAGTTAATTGTAAAGCATGCGGTCTGGAATTATTATGAAACAGGATCATGCTATTAATCATGGCTATTTATTGATGGTTAATTGTAAAGCATGCGGTATGGTCTGGCATTATTATGGAACAGGATCATGCTATTGATCATAACTATTTATTGATAGTTAATTGTAAAGCATGCGGTCTGGCATTATTATGAAACAGGATCATGCTATTAATCATGGCTATTTATTGATGGTTAATTGTAAAGCATGCGGTCTGGTCTGGCATTATTATGAAACATGATCATGCTATTAATCATGGCTATTTATTGATAGTTAATTGTAAATCATGCGGTCTGGCATTATTATGAAACAGGATCATGCTATTAATCATGGCTATTTATTGATGGTTAATTGTAAAGCATGCGGTATGGTCTGGTATTATTATGAAACAGGATCATGATATTAATCATAGCTATTTATTGATAGTTAATTGTAAAGCATGCGGTCTGGAATTATTATGAAACAGGATCATGCTATTAACCATGGCTATTTATTGATGGTTAATTGTAAAGCATGCGGTATGGTCTGGCATTATTATGGAACAGGATCATGCTATTGATCATAACTATTTATTGATAGTTAATTGTAAAGCATGCGGTCTGGCATTATTATGAAACAGGATCATGCTATTAATCATGGCTATTTATTGATGGTTAATTGTAAAGCATGCGGTCTGGTCTGGCATTATTATGAAACAGGATCATGCTATTAATCATGTCTATTTTTTTATGGTTAATTGTAAAGCATGCGGTCTGGCATTATTATGAAACAGGATCATGCTATTAATCATGTCTATTTAATTATGGTTAATTGTAAAGCATGCGGTCTGGTCTGGCATTATTATGAAATAGGATCATGCTATTAATGATGGCTGTTTTTTTCCTTAGTTTCTTATGCATTTCATTAATTTCGCAACAATGTGTATCAGCAGTTATTAATTCTTGTGGTTTAAAAAGTTATTAATTCCTGTGGATTTAATAATGAATAATTACTTTATAGTCCACGAAAATCATCATAAGGCAAAAAAATCACAAAAGAGCAAATTTCGAGAACAACTTTGGTCACCTCAACAAACTGATGCATTTGTATGTATCATATATGTTGGTATAAGGATATACGTGTGTGGGTGTAAATAGATAGGTAAATGTGACATTTACTAAATAGTTTTTTCTTATTTTATAAGTGAGCGCCCTCTTTAACATTGGTAAAGTGGACAATGCTCATTTAAAAGAGAAAATACAAAATACAATATATATGATCATCGACACCATCACGCTATGTACCTATTGACATAGAAAGAGAGAAAAGATATTAATTTTATTCTATCCTGGTATATATTTTAAACACCTTGTCATGAATACTGTCCTTTTATAAAGGCTGTTTAATCTTCCTACTTTCAAGCTAATATATTCAATTGAAAAAATAATACATAAAAAGTGGATAATGTAAAAAGTTCACAATATAGCGAATTGAGAAGATTTTAAAGTAAAATAATTTAGTTTTAGTTATACGAACAAATATGTAAATCTCTTATGTTTTAAGTCTTAATTATCACTGAAGAAAAGGGTTCCGCGAAACGCTGTTTGAGAAACATTGAACGAAATATATGGATAACAAATTAGGCGCAGATGTTCGGCATTCTCAATGCATGGCTCACCCATCAGTCCGCGTAGTGCAGCCAGGCACCACATAGACCCGCATCCAGGATTATGTACCATTTAATCATACTGATTGGGACAATGGACTGATCGACACCCTTATGGCATATTAAATCGATCAATAATAAAAGTTAATTAATATTATGCAGATTGTAAAATTGTAGAGGCGGATACTCGATCAAGAACATATACCATACATATATATTGATTGATTTTTTTTTTCAATAATTTTTTTTCCAGATATCTTCTTCCTAGTGTCGTGTCAGGTAAGCCCAACGTTGAATATCACCTGAGAGTAGGCATCTTTGTCCCCGGCAGCCCGAAAAAGATCCCCAACGACCCTTATACTAGTTCAATCACGTATATTGCGGAGCCAGCAGATTTGATTCCTGCCAACACCTCTTCGACCCTCAATTTTCAGATATACTCGTATCGTTGAGAATTGAAATCGTGGAACCATAACACGATTCCAGAACGCACCCAAATCGTAATCTTGTTTCTACAAAATAATCGATCTATTGTAAATACTTAGATATGATTAAGGAGATTTTATGTCGTTAGAACTGTCCCATCAACATCAACAATTTATGCACTGGTGAACAATATTGATCAGTACGGATCAGTTGGAAATAGGCCCCATACAGGAAGACCTCCAGTGAGCCGATCGATCGAAAATATCGCGCAAGTAAAATAAAGTGTTGAGCAGACCAGAAGACGATCTGCTCAACTGTAGATTTCGGACCTCAACGGTTCACCGAATTTTGAAAAACGATTTGCTGTTCCATCTCTATAGAATTCAATTAGTGGAATAACTGAATCCTAGTTCCATCCCTAAAGAATTCAATTAGTGTAATGACTGAATCCTAGTTCCATCCCTATAGAATTCAATTAGTGTAATAACTGAATCCTTGTTCCATCCCTATATAATTCCAATAGTTTAATAACTGAATCCTGGTGATGGTGCATTGCGTGTGAAATATAAATTCGGACTGTTGGAAAACAACGAAAACAATTTATGCTTTCGTTGAGATCTAAATATGATATCGATTTCGGATTCTCAACGAATCCATGGGTTGGTGCTGAAATAAGTTAACTTGGTACCAGCCGCCGTGAAAAATAAGTCTCGAAAATACGGTGGCCGGCGCCTATTGTCCAACTCAAGATTTTTTCATAATTTTTATAATTTTGAATCCGTGGCTTACGGGGCCGCAGTTTGCCCATGCCTGCCTTAAACCATTTAACGTCTGAATTTGTTTTTCCGTTGCTTATACACTGCTTAACATAAATGCTTATAGCACTGTTAGCGACGCAAAAATAATGTAAGATTGCAGCAGATTAAACAATCGATAGTCTTGGAACTTTAATTTCTTTGCCATCGTATCTTTGGGTTCGATCTGACAATAATATGTGTTTGCTGAAGTGCAATAGCTAGCACACAATAAACTAATACATGCGTCTTATACTCGATCAATCACGACGGATTGCCTATGTTTACATATATTGTATTATATTACAATTTCGTTGTATACAATACAAACTGGCGAACTTATTGTCATGTGGCAATCTCTTACCAGAAATATAAGGTGGCCCAAAAGTCACGTACACACTGAATGTTGTCCCGTGACCTCCCTGAACGTGGCCTCCCAGCACGTGGTAAATCACCCATAAACCCCTGAATTTGAAACCGCCGGACTAAGTTGAGTATCGTTTGTTTATATGGTGGTTTTCTGACCCCAAAATGACGAATGTGAGCTCTTTACGTTAGCACAATTGATCGTTGATTTTCTAGATAAAATTCGATTATTTTAACACGTTGCTCAGTCGTGAATTTATCCATATTTAATTTTCAAGGATTACGCTTTAATAATTTGAAATAAAAAAAAAAATTGTAGAAAGTTATTAGAATTTTAAACGGCGTAGCGACTTTTGGGCCACCACACCTTAGAAAGATCGCGTCAGTATGAAGATCAAAATGGTGGTTATTTAAAGGGTGTAATTTTCAAAACTAAATAAAAATTATTTCCAAGAAGTGTGGTTTCTGTTTATAAAAAAAAGATGTAAATTATTAAGAAATAAAAAAAATATTTAATTTTAAAATGAACTAGTGACTTTTGGGCCACACTGTATATTGACGAGATCTTAAGTGAAAATCAGAATGAAATAATTTAAAAAAATGGTATTCAGCAGAAATCGAGCCCGGAACCTCAGGATTGAAAGATAGGTGTATTATCAACTGGGCCACGGAGTTTGTTAATCTATATTTTATATATTGTATATTCATACAGCTTCTTCGATGAAAAAAAGATACAGTTCAAGTTGACTCCTCGATATAACTCAATATTGGACGTATGTTACATGACATAACGGTCAGTATTGGTCACGTTGCTGGTGATGCCCCTTATCCACAGCATTGAATCATGACCGGAGATTGCGCATGGTTTGGCCAAACGTCACTCCAGCGAAACAGTCAGTGAGTGACAGCTCACAAAATGGGAATCCGCCCGTCATCTACGAGTACCTCAAAGTTGTGATTCATAAGCGACTGGCTACCTGAAGACCACGTCATATGGGGGAAGCCAGTCATTAAGTCTATGGGAGTGAGATTTTTATAATTTGCTAGTCAGTTACACGCTAAAGAATTGTTTAAATTTTCGGCAACAATCGTGCGGACTGCACGACAAATAAAGTTGTTTGAATAAAGACAATTTTATCCAATTTTGACCGATCTGATTCCTCCCATTATTCAAATTCTAAGGACAATTTTATATAACGCTGTTTAGATATCAAACTCTCATCAAGGGCGCTCTAACTCGGGATTTGAGCCCTCTATTATTAAACAAATCACATATGTCAGCTATAGCAGCGCCCGAGCGAATCATGTAGAAAATTTTCTTTGTATACAATACAACCTTCAAGAGCTATTGACATGTAGCAATTTCTTCCAATCAACCAGAAAGAACTTTATGAGGCTTTAAGTGAAAACCTGACTAAAATCATTAAAAAAAAAAACGAACTGGGTTCCAGCGAAAATCGAACCCGCAACCTCTGATTCAGAACACAGGCGTCTTACCAACTAAGTAACGGAGGTCGTCTTAACTTATATATATTTATTTTTTAATGTTTTAAATCTGTCAATAAAGGTGGGTTCGAATCCCGAATTAGAGCGCCCTTGAAGAGTGTTCTCTAAACGGCGCTAGATAAACTGTCCTTTTATTATTATTAATTGAGAGGAGAGCATTAAAAACATGAAAGGAAGTGGCTGCGGCCACTAGATCAATTACTTCGTCGCATCTGCATATGTTCAGAAAAACATATTTGGTAAGAAAATCGCTGAAAATTTACCATTTACAATACTACAAAGAAACCTTTATAGTTTGTCTTCCGATATATGATAGTAATACATTCGGCTTTAGGTGTAGCGTAATGTATTGTGTAGTGTTTATAAACTTTGATATGACCTCGCGCAAATAAGATTGTTTTTACAGGGCTTTCCAAAGCTGCACAAGCCATCCATATATGTTATTTTATACTAGGAGGCAGACGATTCCGATAAACAGTAAGCTGGAAGAGCGACAGCTGAGATGGTACGGACACATAAGACGGAGCCCACCAGACCATACGGTAAATCAGGCAATGTCTGTGGATCTTCCTCGACTGAGGAGTCCAGAGGAAGACCAAAGAACTAGTGGATGACTCAATGCTCCAAAATCCTGCATAGAAACGGCCTAGATGAAAGCGACACCCAGAACCGAAGCACATACAGCCTGAGAACGAGAAGAGTCGACTCCAACAGCCTACCTAGGCAATGAGTTGGGACAGTGCCAGGAATAAGAAGAAGAAGACAGACAATTCCAAGCCACATGACCAGCAACGGCAAAACCTCTATCAAAATACTCCACCCTAGTGGATTGATTTGGAACAACCAATTTATTAGATGAAGAATAAATCTCCGAAGGAACATTCCTCAGACACAGATTGGAAAGATGCAATGGAGACATCCCATTAAGGGACTTGAATATAAAGATACAAAGGTTGAAATAGATCCGTCCGCGACACCTAAGCCAGTGTAGACTTTGGCGGACCAATATGGCAATATTTATGACTACCATATATCAGCCTAGCAGATGCATTGAAAACAGACTGGAGTCTAGAAATTTGTGAATTAGACAAACCAGAATAAATAGTTACAATAATTTAGACACGACACAACAAATTAATCAATCAGAGTTTTTATTTCCCTTGTTGGAGGTCGTAAACTTACAAATTTTAACTTTCTAAAACTATAGAATATTTCTGAGAAATTCGGAGTACTTCAAGGTAGTGTTCTAGGACCCATAGTATTATTGATGATGTTAATTAGTTGTGTAATATTTCTGTCAGGGATAAGATTGATACTTATGCGGTTGACACGGTTCCCCTGTTTCCCTTAACGGAAGACATCGACGTTCAAACTTGAAGAAACCGTATAATCAATTTATCTATCGAAGGAGATTTTACTATCAAGACAGACACTAAGAATTTTAATAGAATCTTTTGGATACTATAACTGATAAAGCGTCCCCATCAACATGTTGCCTACGTGGTAAAGCCATCCAAAGAAATCCCGTTTTACTTGGATTTAATTTATTTTTAGCTATCCAAGTTGACAATGCAATTAGAAGTATCCTGTTTCAATAATATCGCGACCTGCATTAAATATAAGTAAAGTATTGAACCGTTTATAACGTTTGACTTGATTAAAATTTGCCAGGTTAAGTTCAACGTTAATAAACCAGAATAACTTGATAGCTGCAAAACTACAGCAGGGGAATCCAGGCAACCTGGCAGGATGTGGTAGACTGATAATATGGCAGTTCAGCTTACAGAGTTTATAATGAATGCATTAGAGATACAGACTAGGGACTCGTAATTTTCCCAGATAAGGTATAGTTTGACGAATTCCACCAAAACACTCGATTTAAGTGGTCAGATAAAAAATAAATGTTACGAAAAATCGATATGAAAATTATAATATATAAATATCATAGGGATGCTTGAAAATTATAATATACAAATATCATAGGGATGCTTGACAATTATAATATACAAATATCATAGGGATGCTTGACAATTATAATACACAAATATCATAGGGATGCTTGATAATTATAATATACAAATATCATAGGGATGCTTAAAAATTATAATATACAAATATCATAGGGATGCTTGAAAATTATAATAAGCAAATATCATAGGGATGCTTGAAAATTATAATATACAAATATCATAGGGATGCTTGAAAATTATAATATACAAATATCATAGGGATGCTTGAAAATTATAATATACAAATATCATAGGGATGCTTGAAAATTATAATATACAAATATCATAGGGATGCTTGACAATTATAATATACAAATATCATAGGGATGCTTGACAATTATAATACACAAATATCATAGGGATGCTTGATAATTATAATATACAAATATCATAGGGATGCTTAAAAATTATAATATACAAATATCATAGGGATGCTTGAAAATTATAATATGCAAATATCATAGGGATGCTTGAAAATTATAATATACAAATATCATAGGGATGCTTGAAAATTATAATATACAAATATCATAGGGATGCTTGAAAATTATAATATACAAATATCATAGGGATGCTTGAAAATTATAATATACAAATATCATAGGGATGCTCGAAAATTATAATATACAAATATCATAGGGATATGCTTGAAAATTATAATATACAAATATCATAGGGAAGAAAAACGCGTAGTCACTATTTGGGAGTGTTTGTTATCCAACATAAAAAAAATTGCTGCCACATATATTGAAGACATGCTTCTTAACCCTTCCTGTCCTGTGGTACACATTGCTTCTAAAAACTTTAATATCTCTATAAATATAATAAATACTGGGTCCAGATTTTAGGTATTCCTCCGTAACACATTTACGCATTGAATGAAAAAAATAACATTAATAATAATTAGCACTTATCGGCTACATCAGAGATATTTTGTGAAAATCGGGAATAAACTCAACAATACAATCAAACGTGTGCCAGTGTGTGGCGTAGGTATATTCATTCTAAAAAACCACTATGGGTGAGGAAGCGAAGCTATTCACCTCTCACTCTACTTCGGTATACGGGAACGTAAGAAATAGAATCTCAGTTCGCTCGCTTCAGTAGTTCGCGGGCTATCGTTTGAGGTGGTCGCTTCGCCCGTTTTGTGAATGTCGGCCGATGTTTTTTTTTCATGTTTTCAGCAATTAAATTTCAATTATTATCACTTTTGACTTCAAATTTAAGCGATTGGCTATGAATATTCATATTTTTCCGATTTTAAATCGCTCATTTTTATATGTGTATTGAATACACAGCAACGGAACGCGCGGATTTTTTTAGCACCTGAAGGGAAAGGATAAATAAAAAACCTTTATTGGCCATATACAGGATAACATTATAAGCCGAAATGAGTGTACTTAAAATGTATTAAGTAAGATGAAGAAGAGCACTCTAACATGGTTTGGACATGCAGAACGAATGAGTAAAGAAAAACTAAAAAAACAAATATACAGTGCTGATGTGATTGGAACGTGTGGTACAGGAAGATCAAGGAATTAAATCAAGTTTATATTTTGAAAGAAGGAAATTTAAGAAGAGACATCATAGGAACTGTCTGAGAAGGTGTATGGATGTGGAAGAGGCGAAATATGTATGTCAAGATAGGAAGTCTGGCGCTGTATCCTTTTTGCCTATTTCAACAGGGAAACGGCGTGATGATATGTATATGTACGTATTGTATAATATATAAAATCAGAAAATATCACATATGACAATCGACGATTTCTGTGGATTTTCAATGGTGTTTTATGCGTACATTAAGGAATTTCGAGTTCGATTCTTACGCTCTGTCCTAAGACTGCATCCCAACCTGAAGGTTGCAGGTTCGATTAATACCCATTTGTAACCTATTGATACCCACATTAATTGTCTAATTTTCACTAAAAACTTCTTCAACATCTTTTTGGGTAGTTGAAAGAAATTGCTACTGTACATGTCAATACACCCGCTAGATTGTTCTATGTTCAACGAAGTGTAAAACGATACTAAGAATAATGATACCCTCATGATTTTTTTTATCATGTCTCGAAACGTTCAAGAAAAAACCCTGTACGATGTATATTTAAACAAAAAGAAATGACAGCGACTTAAAAAATAAAACACAAGTGAGAACAGCGACCGGAAGAGAGGGGAAATTAGGAACACATATGTTACGAGTTGGTATTCTATATAAAGAAGTATATTTAATACATACTACCTTGATCAAAAAGTTTTAGGACTTTATTCATAAAATCGAAAATACAAGTTTATTCATCAAAATCGATATGGTCCCCTTCAAAGTACTCCCCATCGACTGCAACGCACTTACGCCAGCGCTTGATCCAATCCTCGAAACACCGCTGGTACTCAATTTTCGGTATGCCCATCAGAGCACTCTTCGATTTTTTCATGACATCCTCGCGGGTGCTGTAACGCGTTCCGCGAAGCGGTTTTTGAAGTCAGTTGAACAAGAAAAAGTCGCAGGGAGCCAGATCAGGTGAATTCGAAGGCTGCTGGATAGTAATCGTGTTGTTTTTGGTAAAAAACTCATGGAAATCATGTCTTTCGCGATTTCAACGCGGTCCTTTTTTTGCATGAAATTGAGGTCTTTCGGCACCAGTCTTGCAGCGACACGTCTGAGGCCCAAATCACTAACCAAAATGTCTTGAGCGGATCCAGAAGCGATGTTCAAGTCCTCTGCCAGCTCTCTAGTGGCCAATTTGCGATTTTCCGCCAACATTTCTTTGATTTTATCGATGTTTTCATCGGTTTTCGACTGCCGCTGCGTTCGTCATCTTCGACCGACTCACGACCACTTCTGAAGCGTTCGTGCCACCGAAAAACACTTCTCCAACATTTCCAAGGTCTGCGGACCGTTAAATCCATTTTTCACACAAAATTTAATGCAAACTCGTTGATGGACAGTTGATGCCATTTTCAAACTTGTAAAAAATCGAAAACACGCACAAAGGTAGATGTACTCATACAACGTAACTTTTACAAATGTCAAGCAATGACGCTAAAATTTGGAGGGAAGTGTCAATGATAGATGTGGTAACCTAACAAAAAAAAAAAAGAATTCCAATCGGGTAACTGACAGCGCCACACGATGGCCGGTCCTAAAACTTTTTGATCAAGGTAGTACACAACACAAAGACCATTCCGTTTCGTATAATTGCATGATTTGAATTTGATGGCTCAGCTCACCAAATTATTATGATTTGTGGGAAACGGTGTCAAGTGGCCTCAAAAAATATATAATACATAATTAGCCGTTTCAATGCCATGAACGGAATTATCAGCATAATTAATCTGTACCGCACAGCACAATCGCGGTTATATCCGCGTTCGTATTGTTAAGCTTATTTTGCCAATTTGACAAATGGTTATGCTACAATATATTTTCGAATCAGTACAGATACTGCCATCTCTGTAAAAAAATATAAATATTTTTGTCACTTGTTAAGATGATTTCTGATCGAGATACTGTCATTTTTATACATTAAACCGTTTTACAGTAGTTATACTCGTATGCCTTTGTGTCCGAACACTTTTATGATAGACATAATTTATCTCGTACTCGTATGTCGGAAGTATTATTTAAAATTGTGATTTTTTAATGCTTATTTTATCCACTTTTTATGCTTTTTATAATTAAAATCTTTGTTAATATAACATAAACACGTATTCCTTAATTAACTTCATCTTCTCCCTGGCTCCATCCCAACTCATTGTCTGCGAAGACTGTTGGGGTCAGCTCTCCGACCAACGTGCCCATACCATCTCAATCGCCTCTCCTCCATCTTGCTGTTGATGTCTGTAACACCCAGGCTTCCACGAATGCGTGAGCTTCTTATTTTGTCTCTTAGGGACACACCTAACGTATTCCTTAATTAACATTAGTGATAATTTTTTGGTTATATATAAATGAAATTTGTATTATTATATATATACAATATAATTAATGAAATGAAATTTGTGCATTGTGTTACATAATTTACATTTCTTAGTGTAGTGATCACCCTGAATTTAATATCGAAATAATTTTTTTTGGAATTTTATTTAAGAGGCTGTAGAAACCACGATCGTCGCTGAATATTGTCAACACACACGGTCAACGACCGACGAAACGACCTTTGGATATGTCCAAAGGTCTCATACCAAAACATTGAAATTGTTTACCCACAAATACTATTTACGATACATTCCACAGTAGAAAGAGAACGCATCACGCTGTCTCGCCGTTTTCGCAAACAAATTGTCTACCCACAATACTATTTGCGATGTCTGCAATATTTCAATCGACCATTTCTGCACGCACAGAAGCGAGATAAAAATATATTGCGGGCGCACTCCCGCGCCCATTCTGAAATGTATAAATACCCACTTACCGATAAATAAAGCATCATTAATTATTAATTATTATTCATTGATTCATTCACTCTCTCTTTCCGCATTGCTAATTGACGTATTTTATTTAAATACCAAACAATCAAAATCATAATCGCGTCCTTCAAGGACATTCCGCTAAAAGGCATAAAATTTAACAAAACGCCAACGAATCAAGAGTCATCAACTTTTTTCCTTATTTTAACGCTTTGAATAATTTTTAAAACAAATATAAATTCAAAAAAAAAAAACGTGGAAAACGGGTACACACGACGTATTCCATGATGACAGGGAAAATGATGAAAATTCTAATTTTGTTATTTATCAAAAGTTCTGTTTCTTTTTTTATATATAAATAAATGTCGTAAAATAAATTTAATAAATCATGGTTTTTTAACGCATTTTACTTAGTATAGAAAATATGCGACCCTTGAGTTAATGTAAAATAGCTTATAGGGGCTTTGGTTCCAAACAAGTTTGACATGTGTTAACGTACTGGACTTCTATGCAGAAGAAGGTCGATGGTTCAATCTACGCGCTGTGCTATACTCCCCTCGAATGGAAGCATTTTTTCCGCTAAGTATTGAGGGATATAAGGATACAAAGGATTTATATCATATTTATTCTAAAAAATAATAAAAAAAACATCCCGATGTGCGTCGATCGTCTCCCTTCAGTGTGTCACCGGGTCCAGTACAGTGGTATGGGCGTGTGTCACCGGGTCGAGTACAGTGGTATGGGCGGAGAGTTGACTGGTGTACAACGGTTAATTCACTTAAAGAAAAGAAAAGAAGAAAGAAAAACTCCACGGCGCAGCTTCGTTTTCCAACTGAATTGACGTTGGAATGGCGAGGGGATCCTCGACGAGAATTACGATACAAACGCTGATAATCCGGTTAAAATGTTAATTTTAGAATTCAACAATGCATTCGTGACGCTGGAAATTATTATAAACAACAAAATAAAAGAGTGAATACCACGGTTGCTTTTATTATAGGGCGTTATGAACAATTCTGTGGCGGAATAGCCTCGCCAATTACGGAAAAGGGCAGGGACTTGCAAAGGAGTGCCAGAAGGCCACACGCGACCAGATTCCGCCCCCGTGTCACAAATTACTGTCTGCCATGACAATCAGTAGGTCCAAGGTCGTTGATGGACGATTAAGTATTGAATATTTATTTATTTTTATTTATTTATTATTACACATGACAAGAAATATACACAAATTGCGAAAAAACAACAGGTAATTTGATTTGGACATACAATTTTAATGGATCTGGGTTTGTTGCCTTTCATTTGTCGTATCCCCAGTAAACTAGGCTTTTGCCTGTATCTCACTGTGGATATTTAGCATGAAAAAATAAATCGATACTTCTTTCCGATTTTTGATTACACAAAAAACAAAACCCCGTTGCACGCTCTCATCAACCTGACAAACAGTGACACTCAGCTACAACTGGAAACATCTTGCGAAATTCAACTCCTCACACATCATCACTCCAGAAAGACCAAAAATATTCAACCCACAATATACCGCACACAACCATAAGAATAAAAATTAAAACAAAAAAAATACACAGAAACACAAATAAAAAAACAACCAAAATTAAAACAACAAGAAGAAACCCACACTCACGATCTCACATAAATCCTTTCCACTCATCATTAATCCTGAAAACCCAAGTACTCAAAATCCTGTCGCAATAACAACCACGCTCCGATCGACTGTCTAAATGGTTTTCCTACCTTTACCCTTTTTGAAGTCGGCACGCCATTGTATGTAATGGGAGCCAAATAACCATATTGCCTTTGGGCAAAATAGGTTTTAACTCAAGGGATGGTGAACATTTCATTAGTTGCCATGCGTGTCATGTGTGTCTTATCACGCCTTGTGGCTTGTGGGGTACGCAGACAGAACATTCTTCTTCCATTATTATTCACAGAACACTAGGCAGAACATCTTCTATTATTTACACTTCTCACTTTACTTTCCTTCAAAATCTGGTCCATTTATTCTAGTTACGTTTTTTTTTTCGGTCTACCTCTTCCACGCACACCCCGCACTTCTGACTTGTATATATGCTTAGTCATTATTTTGTCATTCATTCTCTCCACATGTCCAAACCATCTTAAAGCTCCTTTCTTCACCTTACTTAAAACATCCATTTTATCCATGCATTCATTTCCGATGTATACATTTCGCCTTCTTTTATACGACACTCCAAAAAAAATCCTTATTGCACGCATCTCCACACCATTAATCTTACTTTTATCCTAGTCCAAGTTTCACTTACATACGTCAAGGTGAGCACCTACACAGCATTATGTTTTATCATTTTTGCTACTTTTGATATTGCGCGATTGTTGTATATTACATTAAGTGTCCCGTTTACCTTGTTCCCTCTCGCTGCCCTTCTTTCAATGTACCTTTCAACTCGTCCCTCACACGTTAACATACTGCCCAGATAACTGAACCCATCAACTTGCTCCCCATACTTTACACACACACTTTTTTCTATATCAGTACTTTAGATTTCGTTACAATAATTTGCTTGGTTTATCACGTTACAGAACACCTTGTAGCGTGCGATATATTGATATAAAAAAAAATATGAAAAACGTTTATTGTGTATTAAGTTGTGACAATAAGGATTTTCTTGTCAAATTAAGTAAATAACTATAACTGTATCTCATATTGATAGGAAATGATAACGCAAGAAATTTACTCATAAATTCACAACACATGGCAGTGTTAAATTTATAGCGTACTATTTGTTTACATTAATGTCAAATTGTTATGGTGAGGTGCGGGCAGCTGACTGGAGACGGCTTCGTATCATATGATCAATTGTGTTATATAGTTAGATTTTCGTAATATTTTTTTACTCGTGTATTAATGTTTTATTTAAAATGTTTTCTTAATGCATTTTTTTATTTGGTGTTGTCGATTTGTTTTTTTTTTTATTTTAAGATTATTTCGTAAATATTGTAAATGAAGAACAAACCACTTTTTTAGATAATTTTGTAAGGTACATTGTACCGTTGAAGTAAAATAAAATAAAATAAATAAATATTACTTTCACGAATCTTCGAAAATACTATAGTTTCACTTTGTGGTGCCATTTTTTACATAAAAGGAGAAAATAAGTAAAATAAAAAAATTATTTTATATTTTAACTAAATATCATCAATAACCAAACCAATTTTCATAATAGCCCTCTGCTTAATATGTTCCCAATTTAAAACCCCCCCGTGTCTTAAAGATTCACATATTTTTCCCCGCCCCATTCACCATTGTATTACATCTCTCCCCACTTCACTCCCCTACCTCACCTCTTTTATATTAGGTTATTTACATTTGTACAGAATATATATTTTAGCAACTCAGTTTATATTCACCTGACGAAGAAGACGGTGGTCTTCGAAACTAGTTGTGAACCTAAATTAAACCTGTGGTGAACAAAAAAATATAAAATAAGTTTTTTATTTTACTTATTTTTTCATTTTATGTAAATATTACTTTATTTCCGTTTGACTGTTGTTTTAACGGTAACAATTACAATTTTTGTCTTATCACGATTAATTAAGTCCCATGCTGACGCTAATTCCATTATAAGGAAAACAATTTAGGCAGTCAGCGTGGTTATTGTGACAGGAGTTTGAGTAATTGGGTTTGCAAGAGGAATGATTTGTGGAAAAGGTTTGTGTGAGCTCTTGAGTGTGGTGTTTTTTGTTGTTTTATATTTATATTTTTTACATATTTATGTT
This sequence comes from Odontocerum albicorne, assembly GCA_949825065.1. NCBI lineage: Eukaryota > Metazoa > Arthropoda > Insecta > Trichoptera > Odontoceridae > Odontocerum > Odontocerum albicorne. Next base: position 6,346,708 of record OX463855.1, read on the forward strand.
TTTATTTTTATAATTATGTACGGTATATTGTGGGATGAATGTTTTTGGTATGTCAGGAGTGATGAAGTGTGAAGAGTTTGATTTCGCGTGATGCATACATGTGTAATTGAGCGTCACTCTTTGTCAGGTTGATGAGAATGTGCAACGGGATTTTATAAAATAAAAAGTCGGAAAGTACTGTAGTATCGATTTATTTTTTTATGCCTCGTCCTTTCGTCCTCAGTGAGGTACAGGCAAAAGCCTAGTTTAGGGACGGTTGTCCCGAATGTAAAGATGATGAGGATGATTGTTGGTTTAATAAAACTCGTTTGAAATCGGAATATGGAAAGAGGTATTTTATTGTTAAACGTCGGTATTTATAATATTTGGAATGTGTGTAGAAAGGCGCGGAAGATATGTCGCTGTCTCGTTCTCGCTAAACAAAATTTATTATTACGCGTCCCGTATTTATATGATTTGTAGAAAGGCGCAGAAGATATGTCGCTGTCTCGTTCTCGCTAAACAATAACAAGCGGCTCGCGCTGTGATCACAGGGAGTGAGGATCGCTACACTAGTTTACTGGGGACACTACAAATGAAAGGCAACAAACTCAGATCCATTAAAATTGTGTATCCAAATTAAATAACCAGTTGTTTATTTAGCAAATTATGTATATTTATTGTAATGTGTAAAATAAATAAATAAAAAATAAAATAAATATGTCATGGTATTTTTCCATGTTATTTGAATCATTCTCTATAAGGGTTGTTTCATCCAGGTGTCGTAGGTTTAAAATTCATCGCATCAATCAATGCTAAACCAATGGTTGCTGATGTCTTATGTTTCAGTGCAGCGCACCGGTTGCAGAGCGGATGCGCCGCAGCGACAGAATAATTAGACGAGTGTCGGGATGCGGCAGATATCCATGGTTGTCGAGCTGACTATAATATGTCGCCTGCCCCTCTGCTGGGTGACAAGAATGCGGAACTCTGCAGCCCGGCCGGGAGGCACGAGAATTTTATCTGATTCCATCTCGAAGCACCTTTCAAAACAAATTAGAAGTGAGCTATATTCATGGCACGGCAGGACATAAGACAACTAACTACGAATAGTTTGTACATATTAGGTTAACAATAAATATCTATCTACACATATTTCAGAGAACTTTATAATTTCATCCTCCCAGAACTTTTCGAACAGGTAACTTTTGCAGTCTTCCAGTTAATCGATTTTTCCATTAAGGGGGTATTCTCATTTGAAATTAAAAAAAATAGATTTTTTTCATTTTATTTTTCTATAATATAATCTTTTCTGAATAATTTCCAGTAAGAAATGTTAAAAATCTTGAAAATTCGAAAAGTTATGAGAGTTTATAGTCGAGCGCGCCGGTCGAAAAATGACCTGAGCTTCGCAGCTGTCGGGTCGTATATTGTTATGGCAGTAGCATTATTTTCCAAGAATTCTCGTACAATAGGATTTCTTGGAATTATGAATTGATATTTAGTTTGTCGTGTAGAAGTGTAAAGACGGGATTTTTAAACAAGTTTATATGGCCCTGGAATTGCTGATTAACAGTAAGTTGAAAATATTTACTTTAATTCGTGTAAAAATCGCACTTGAAACTTTAAGCGTGTTTCCTGAAAAATCACTTTTTTTAAACTATTCCCGTAATAACTCCAAAACTAATTAACTGATTTTAATAAATAAGTACTTATTCTCTTTGTTATACCTCTCTCTATAGCCGGTACTAAAATTATTTTAATCGATTTTTTTCACTCCTCTAAAGACAAAAAAAATTTATAAAAATTGATTTGAAAAAATGATAACAATTTAAAAAAATGATTCGTTCACTGAAAAAAAATTCTCAAAAATCATCGACTTTTCGGCCCATGAAATGAGAATACCCTTAAGAGAATTTTTTAGCGGAATAAACGGTAATCAGAAGATGCCACACTCGTATCTAGGGAATACGGTGGATGAGTCAAAACTTTTCCAAGCTGTAACATTATTGCAGGGTCACCACAGAAAACAATCAACAGGGCACTAAAACATAACTCGAACCGGACAGTATCAAACTCTGCTAAGACGATAGTCCACAATACGATTTTGGTGCCGACTTTGATGTATATGAGTGAAGCGTGGACGTGGAAAAATACTGAGAGGAGTCGAATAAATGCTGTAGACATACGTTGCATTGAGAAGAATACATAGAGTAACAATGTAACAGAATATGGAATGAATGTAACCCTAAGGCTACGTTAATGTGCGTCAATATGGTTTGGACATGTAGAACGAATTAATGAAGAAATATTAGGGGGACCGGAAAGAAATCAAAATTTTCGGGAGTACCACTTTAAGGTCAGTCTGCGTCGAGACACAAAAGAGAAAACACGTGCTTTTTGGTGCTAGTAGTTTGTGAGGGTTGTAAATTCATTATTTTTGCAAAGATTATTTTTTCCGTCGTTTGTGAAGAATGTCAAGGCCGACTATTGACGAAGAACATTTACGCCACTGTATGTTGTTTTTATTTGACCGGGGATTGAAGGCGAAAGAAGTGACAGAAACAATTACTGCTACATATGGAGACGTATTAAGACTCAATAAATGTCATAGATGGATAAAAAAATTTAAAAATAATGATAGGGACCTGAAGAACGCCCCTAAAACTGGAAGACCAACAAAATTGGATGATGATGCGCTGACGTCATTGGTTGAATCTGACCCTCGTCAAACAATAGCTGAATTATCAATTAAACTCGATTGTCCATGGTCAACAGTGCAGGAACATCTTAGTCGCATTGGAAAAATTCATAAACAAGGAGTTTGGGTTCCGCACGTGTTGACGCCAGCTGCGCTCGAGCAGCGAATAACGATATGCACGTCCCTTTTGTCCAGGTATAAAGTGGACCCATTTCTTCGAAGAATAATAACTTGCGACGAGAAATGGGTCTTGTACAATAATCCCACACGAAAAAAACAATGGCTTTCTCGGGGCCAGTCGGCTGTTCCTACACCAAAACCAACGTTGACTCTAAAAAAGGTTCTCCTCTGTGTATGGTGGGATATCGAAGGTGTTGTTCACTATGAACTATTGAAACCAGGAGAAACAATTAATGCAGCTCTTTATTGTCAACAACTGGAGAGAATGAAAGAGGAACTAAGAAAAAAACGTCCACTTTTGGTCAATAACCAACCCAGGATGCTTCAACAGGATAACGCGCGGCCACATACTGCGATAATCACCCAGAATAAAATAATGCAACTTGGACTGGAACTTTTACCTCACCCCCCCTATTCCCCTGACATAGCCCCCTCAGATTATCACCTTTTCAGATCATTGGAACACTCCCTCCGCGATAAAACATTCAAAAATATTGATGAAGTAAAAAATCATATCGAAAAGTTTTTTAAGGAAAAACCATTTTTTTTTTACAAAAATGGAATTGAAAAGCTGCCTGATAGATGGAGAAAGGTCTTGGAAAACGATGGAAACTATTTCAATGATTAATTTCTTTTTGTATTTTTTTTAAATAAAATTTTTAAATGTATTACTTTTTTTTTTATTTCTTTCCGGTCCCCCTAATACTAACAAAACAGATATATAGTGCGGATGTGAGTGGAAGGCGTATGAGAGCAAGAGCAAGGAAAGTATGGTTGGATCAAGAGTTATATTTTGAAAGAAGGGAAAGTAGAAAGTCGAATAAATCCTAGAGGTTGTATGAGAAGATGTATGGATGTGGAAGAGGCTAATGATCAACGTTCCCTCTAAGGTGTGCGCGTGTGCGGTCGCACATCTGTTAAAAATTGTCCGCATATATGTTATGTTTCCATCTTCTGCACACATCTCAAAGAAAGGAACTTGTAACCGTTTTGCGCAATTATATAATATATATTTTATTTGATATTATAATATGGGTTCTTAGGTTCCTTTGTTTGCGATGTGTGCGGAACATAGAAACACCATATAGAGTCCACGCGGCGTAAGGGAAGAATCTCCTGGACTCCAACAGGAAGGAACACTATGGTATAAGAAAATATATTTTTTTATATTGTATATAACCTACATATTTGAAAAATGTAATTTATGATATCGTGGTACATTATGCTGACTACTTAGTTTTATCTATGCATGAATATACTCGTACATATTTGCGCACTTCCCTTTTTTTTTCTTGCACATATAAGTTGATGGGCCGCACGCACAATGAAAAGGAGGAACGTTGCTAATGATGTGTCGAGTTAGGAAAGTATTGAGCTCTGTTCTCTCTGTCTATCCCGAAAGTATATATGTATGTGCACCAAAGAAACATGCAGAAAATAACCCCGTTTCTGTTCACTAATTCAAGACGTTTTGTACCGATCGCTGTTTTCAAGTTGTCTAATCACAAGCAGTACTAGTCCGAATAAATGTTTTCATTCTCCGGAAGAAGTTCGTAATAAAGGATCCTTTTTGAATCCCCCCATACACACAGCATCCCCTTATTTGAATGAAAACTGGCCTTTGGTATGGTTCATCTCGCTTGCTCCACGATCTCTTTGTGATATACGAGTTTCACATTGTGATATACGAGTAATATCCATTTTTATCACCCGCAATTTTTAACAAAAAGGAAAAAAAATCGTAGCGTTTAAGTAACGAATCACCCGCGGAAGTTCTATCCAACAGATGCTTGATTCCCTGAATATATTAAGTGAAGAAATTCTTTGATCAAAAATAGAAAAAGTTTTGAGAGGATGGTATTATAAAGTTGACTAAAAACATGGATAAAATATAGTAGAATTTAATGGCGAATACGAGGGTTGCTACTTAAGTCAGATGACGATCTTGCAATATCAGTTCACGCACAGCATCGATGTTTTCTGGCACAACAACCGATTTTGGACGACCTTCACGAAATTTATCCTTGAGCGAACTACGACCACGATTGAATTCAGAAAACCAGCGAAACACAGTGGCCCGGAAAAAATCATCGCACGAAAATGTTCACGATTTAATTCCATTTATGGCCGAGATGAATTTTTCAAGTCACTGTAAACAAGACAAATAGCACTTGTATGACAAAACTTTCTGAGCACGCATACCATTAAAAACGTCAAACTTTACGATGCTGATGTCAGATTTGACGTATCTACACTGGTGTTGCCATATCTCAAAACTTAAGTAGCAACCCTCGTATATTGTGTGCTTTTATTTTTACTTAAGTTATTGAATAAAAAATGTTTCAAATATAATTAAAAAATTAAAAACTGTCAGTTTGGAGTACCTACCCCTGAAGACGAGTGATAGAAACTTATTGGGTTAAATATATATTTTCAAATGGATTGAAGTGTTTCAATTTTTAGTTACTTTGAATAAACATAAATATCTGGTGTCCCCGTGGCTGGGCTTGCCCTATATTGGTGGGGTGTATCTTGGCCGGGGGTATGTTATTAGATGAGCCTAAACCTTTTGATAGCTTCGGTCTTTAATGTATTCTCTGCTATTTATGTGTTCTTGAAGTATATTTAAATATATTATGTACATACTATGTTGATATCAATAAACCTATATTTATTTATTTAAATTTCCAGTGTTAACGCAAAAAATCTAGAAATATTTAAAAATGTGTATTACATACAATACACAATAATGTGCCATATCTTATCAAAGATATTTCTCGTACAAAGCGAAGTATTTTTAACCAAGAGCGTGTCAGAAAGATTGATTAATGTGCTGATAAAATAACAACGTGACTGCTAGCACTGTAAAACTATATCGGAATAAGAAAATCAAGGAGAATAAATATGCGGTAAAACGTGAATCTAACGATAACAGTTCAGCGTTGATATATTTGCATACATAACATACATACTGTTATAGCCCAAGCAGATCTACAGTACCCGGCGGTAAGTAATACACATCGGGCTTAAAGAAAGAGATAGTCGGCCATAATCGGTTAACTGCGGCTTTGTAGAGCGTCGTCTCTGTTCGCCTAGAACGCTTGACAACGACTGACAAATCGTGACGGAACACGTGTATGAATGACAGAGACGACGCTCTACAAAGCCGAAGCTAACCGATTATGGCCGACAGTATCTTTCTTAAGCCCGATGTGTATTACTTACCGCCGGGTACTGTACGTATGTATTACTCATCTAGTATATTACTTTTAAATGTCCACGTGCTGACCTCATTAATAAGAATAGCAAAGCGACGTTTACTACCTCCGTGGCTTTGTTGATAAGACGCCGATAAGATCTGGAACCCACATTAAAAAAAAGGTTTTCAGTCGGGATTTCCCTTAACGCCTCATTAACATCAATCTAGTTGGTTAGAATAAATTGTCACATGGCAATAATCCAACAACGTTGTACTGTTTACAAAGATAGTGTTATACATGATTCGTTTGTGAGTTGTTATACTCGTAGCTGCCACACGCGATATGTTTAATAAAAGTGAGTTCGAGTCACGAGTTTGTGAGTTGTTATACTCGTAGCTGCCACACGCGATATGTTTAGTAAAAGTGAGTTCGAGTCTCGAGTTTGTGAGTTGTTATACTCGTAGCTGCCACACGCGATATGTTTAGTAAAAGTGAGTTCGAGTCTCGAGTTTGTGAGTTGTTATACTCGTAGCTGCCACACGCGATATGTTTAGTAAAAGTGAGTTCGAGTCTCGAGTTTGTTAGACCGTCCTTAAGAAGAGTTTGCTCTCTAAGCGGCGCTTTATAAAATTTTCGAATGTTGAATTAATTAATGAATTAATGAAGAAGTTAAAAGGAAACATATCTTTTTATTCCCGTTGTGTGCGAACCGGCCGGTTTCAATAAATTGATTGATCTATATAAAAAAGCATTAATGTATTGAAATAACCAACCCTTGTTAGGATAAGACTTTGGTTATCTGCACCTCTTTTCCTTTTCTATTGGAGTCGTTCTAATAGATATCTCTTATCTCTAACAGTTTATTTACACTATACCTACTTATCGATTCAATATTATGTACATATTATTTAGAAATATCAGATAAAACCTCCGGCTCCGGGAATCAACCAAGCTCCATTTAAGGAAGAAGTAATGTTATTGACAACTACAACGATACCATCATCAGCCGTTTCTCTGCCTATATACACCTTCTCATGCAACTCCTACTATTTCTCGGACTTTTTACATTGTGTTTTTTCAAAATATTATTACATTATAATAGGTGTAGCGGGGGTTAATGCAATTAGTGGAATCTTCTTCCTGGTATCATGTCAGGTCCCCCCCCCAACGTTGAATATCACCTGAAAGTAGGCATCTTTGTCCCCGACAGCCCGAAAAAAATCTCCAACGCCCCTTATGTCCAATCACGTATATTGCGGAGCCAGGAGATTTGTCTCCTGCCAACACTTCTTCGGCCTTCTATTTTGCCTTGGATGATCAGGTGCAGTAATTTGTACTTTGCTCCTCTAAGTACATGACCCAAATATGTTAGGACACCTTTCGGATTTTAATATTAGTCAGCAACTCTCTATCAACTTTGGCTCTTTGAAGAACCCTCGTGTCGCTGACCATATTCGTCCAGGGTATCCGTAGCATTCTCCGGTGCACCCACATTTCGAATGCTTCCAGTCGGTTCATACTACCAACTTTGAGGGTCCATGATTCCACTCCATGTAATGACACTGACCAAACGTAGCATTTGAATAACCGTTGTCGAAGTTTCAGGTTTAGATTATCATCGCAGAATACGTGTTTCATTTTATTAAAAGCCGCACGAGATGATTCAATTCTGTACTTGACTTCGGTTTCTGGGTCGAGGTCTTCCACTAGGATACTTCCGAAGTATTTAAATGTTTTCACTCTCTGTATATCAGCACCGTTCTATGTAAGACGTGCTCCTGCGTGATCCTGCCGGCCAAACACCATGAACTAATTAGTGGAATAACAAAGTAAATTATCATTAAACATTCTAAAATGGAGTTCCACAAAGCTAAAACCAATACTTTAAATACATTTCTTTTAAAATCACGCTGACGCTAAGGAAGATGTGTATTTGGGCCCACTTATTTCTTTTGTAGGTGATATATCGGAAGAAATAGCACGAAGGACAAAGCTAGCATGGAGCTCATTTGGATGTTTGAACATCTTCGAAAGTAATCTCCCAATATCTTTGAAGCGAAAGATCTACAACCAGTGTATTCTCCCAATACTTACGTATAGCTGCGAGACATGGACGCTCACAGTAAAGAACAAATAAAAGCTCCAGACCGCACAAGGGGGCAGGGAGAGATGTATGGTACGTTGGGATATACTAAAAGAAACACCTGGATTCGCAATATAACAAAGATAGAAGACGTTATAAAGGTGTGCAAGAAAATGAAGTGGCAATGGGCAGGACACGTATACAGAATGTCAGACTCCCGATGGACATCCGAAATAATCCAACGGTACCCTCATCTAAATAAAATGTTGAAGAAAGTGATTCTGTTTTCATCTTTACTATTTACTTTCGACATTGTTATGTCATTGTTATACCTTCTGTTGAAGGTATCTCATTTAAATAGACCTTTATACATCCTATCAGTAACATAGCGACAAATAACCTCTGTGAGGCAGAGTTTTCGGAGGTAGATATAATAAAATTAAATATACCTTTTTTACGTTAACACCTTGTTTACGTGCGTAAGTGGCGAAAGTATATTTCAACTCCTTGAAGCGTCGAGTTGAAATATACTTTCGCCACTTATGCACGTAAAAAAATGAGTCATTTTTGGAAGATTTAACTCGAAAATTTATTTTTTGGAGTTTCGCCACTATGATTCTCAACAGGCGATATAATGACTTAGAGTTATTCATTCGTAAATATATTTGTATGGCAGTAAAAAAACATAATCCGTCATATATGACCGCGGGCCGCACATAAGGGCGCCGCGGGCCGTAGGTTGGTCAGTCCTGGTCTTGAATGTCAAGACATTTGGAAAGTTTCTAGAACCACTGTGTTATGTAATCGTATACGACATAATTTTTGCGTATTTCGACTGGATATGAGTTAATGAAGGACATTTAGTCTACAACGCTCGACTACTGGCATTTCAAAATGGAAATTAATGTGAGTCAGCTGGGTGAATTGTATAGATAGAATTACTGTGTTTATTTTCTGTATCTCTTTCATATAACATAAAACAAGGATTATATTTGATTTGATGTTTCTGTTTAAAATTATTAACAATATCATTGATGATGAAATATTGAACATTTTCTTGGTTTTGATGTACGAGTAATAAAATTATTTTTTATTTATTATTATTATGGACAAGCGAAGTTAATTCCATCTTTTTTCCAATTACAATTCACACAAGACCCAAATTTGTTATTCCTTTTTTTTTCGAAAATTTCAAGACATAGAAGGAAACGTTTTTATAAACAAAATTGCTTGCAGAATCACATTTTCTAAGCAACATATGTTACATAATCAAACATTGCAATTTAGCGTCTCAAACTTATATTACATACTATCACGCCATTTCACTTTCGGGGTAGGCAGAGAGGACAAAGCGCCATACTTTCCTGACTCAACACACATCCTTAGCCTCTTCCACGTCTGCACCACTTTTTATACAACCTCAACGATTTCTCTAACTTGCTAATTTTCCTTCTTTCTGAATATCATTCACTTTATCCAACCATGCTTTCCTTGGTCTTCCTCTTATACGTCTTCCACTCTCATCTGCACTGAATATCTGTTTTGTTAGTCTTTCTTCATTCATTCGTTCTACATGTCCAAACCATCTCAACATACTCTTATTCATATTATTTAACACATCAGTCTTAAGTTTACATTCATCCCTTAACACTGCATTCCGTATTCTGTCATACATGGTCCCTCCATATATTCTTCTCAATGCACGCATTTATTCGGTTCCTATCAGTCTTTTCCCACGTCCCCGTTTCACTTCCATACACCAAAGTTGGCACCAAAATACTATCATACCAGATTTTGATGTTGTCAGTTTCGAGTAAATATGTTTTAATGCCCCGTTGACTTTGTTTCCTAACGTTGCACACCCTTCAATATCCCTTTTAACTCTTCCATCATTTGAAAATATAGTATACCATCAAAGTAGCAGAATTTATTTTTCACCCATATTTCGCATAATTTCTTTTCACACTTTTCTATCACCATTAATTACTTTCGATTTGAGAATGAGATCTGACAGTGAATGTTGCAAACTTATATTTGACTACGAAAAATAGTTCATGCAATGGAACGGTCAGTCTTTAAAATATTTTCAAAATTTTGACATTTTCTTCACTAAAAATTTCAACGGTACACAAAACTAGTAAATAGTTAAAATAATTTATCAAGTTATGTCCTAAGTTAACAATCATCAACCTGAACTTGAACTAATTACGAACCAGTGTTCAACTTTTCTGTATTACATGTAAAACATTCCCACTCTTCAAACTTCTGTGTTTTTCAGAAATAAGATCTGTTAAAATTAGTATAGTTAAATTTTAAAACAACTAAAAAAATTTGAACTCGATGAAATTTGCCCACTTCCAAAACAGCGAGTCCAATCAAAGCTCGGAATCAAGATAGTCAATTTATTATTATAATACTAAAATACAGTTATATAATCGGTCGCTAAGTAAGGACCAGCCACTGCAATTCACTGGCGACTTCCTTGTTAGGAACATGGGACTCGAATCCCGTAGGCGGGATTCAGGACAGAGACATTCCTTGAAGGCAAGCCCTCGCACATTTCCATACTCGAGAGCATGAGATTGGGTTTACAGTATTGTGCTATGGTTGTAATATACATATAGGCAGATATGGTTAATGCCTATTTATGGAGAATCAGGAAGCAGGGAGACTCGTTGTTGAATCCTTAATAATTTCCTTATTCAACTAATAGATCCTTGTTATACTGAAAGGGCGTTTATTATACCTAAAAATCTTTAACATTTAAAATATATACTATATCTGTAAGTAAAGAACTGAGAAGAATACATGGGCAATGACATGATAAGGGATGAATGTGAACTTGAAGCGGATGTGTTGAGTAAGATGAAGAAGAGCACTCTCAGATTGATTTGAGCAAGCGGAACGAATGAATGAAGAAAGACTAACAAAACAAATAAACAGTGTAAAAGTCGTCCAGTTTCATTCCCTCAATTTTAAGTTTAAAGCAGGGGTCTCCATACTTTTTAACCTAAGGCCCACACTGACTCCTCCACTAAGTTCCAAGGGCCAAGACCTAGCTAGCTCATCATACCAACATACTGTAGTTTTAAATTACGCGCAAATTTTCGTATTGGGACTAGCCGGCGAGTGAGATATCTATGGCGCAGGGCCGAGGGTGGACTCCGCCCCATTTGCAATTTCGGTTGGTACTTACGGTTGGTGTAGTGATATTTTTAAAGTCATCATTGCTGGAATTTTATAAGAGTCTTCCACTCACACAGTTTGATCAGTTGCATAAATTTGCTCGTGGCTTTTTTTCCGCTTTCGGCACTACTAATCTGTGTGAAAAAATATTCTCCAAAATGAAATATACAAAAAAATATTTACAGATCCAAATTAACTGATGAGCATTTGAAGTCGCTGCTGATAATTTCCACTAGCAAACTTAATCCACAACTGCAAACAATTGTCAGTGGAAAGTTACAGCTACATAAATCTCATTAATCATAATTATAATGTTCAATTTCATTATATGAATTACCTATGTATGTCACTTATTGTAAGTTTTTAGGATAAATCTGATATCATTAATTACTGTTAAAATGTTCAATTTCATTATGCATGTCAGTTATTGTGTTTCTTAATTGGTCGTTAAATAAAAGCATCTGATTATTATTTTGTATGATTTACTTACATTGTAAATTTTACAATGTAATCAAAATAAACTATGACGGGCCGGATTGGTGGTGCTCGCGGGCCGGTGTTGGTCCTCAGGACGTAGTTTGGAGACTCCCGGTTTAGAGCATATCGTATGAGGTTACAATTTCGAATATAAATTTTAAGGTTAGAAATTAGTATTAAGACTGTCATATGAATTCGGCCCTTAGGGTAAATATGTAGAATTCATCAATGTAAAGAACGGAATTTAAATAATTTTGTTAACTTTCCAATTAACAGTCGGTTCAACTTTTGAAATTCTTTCCCGTTAATACTATAAAGCAATAGATTAAAAAAAACAGTTCAAACGGTTTCGAAGTATTAATTGTCCATCTAAGTCACTCGTGATTGACATTAATACCAGATAATTGTCGACGGTTATTCGACAGGTAAAACGTTCGTTCATATAATTGGGCGCAAGTGTTACAAATACTCGTACATTTCATGCGTCCAAACCGAGAGAGCAGCCCACAGGAAACGACACTGCATCTGCTATTGCAAAATCGGACGTAGGTTGTAGACTATTCAAGAGACACCCACATTTGGCATAGTTTCGCACGCCAACAATAAACTAATCACAGGTATTTCGTGATGTTTTGTAGTTTATTTGCAACAGGAGTGTGGGGATTAGATCTTTGTACTGGATTATATTATCGCGGTGTATAGTAAAACTCGGCGAGTTAATTGCCGCGTGCCGAATTCTTCCAGCCAAGCAGAAGGGAGTTCAACAAACCATAACATCTTCAGACCTGGCGTCCATTATAATGGACAGAGTTCATTTGCACTTTGCAAACAACTTTGTGGTATATTTCTGTTCCCAATGATAACAAATGAAGTGTAGAATACTGTATTATCGACTTTGAACGTTTTGGGCGCCATTTATCTAAATTAAAACGACACAATGTTGAATATAGTGTAAATAATACAATTACAAGCGAGAATATTTTTTAAAACCTTAGAATTTATTCAGGTCTGAAGAGGTAAGTGCGTATGGGAGTTCATACTTCTTACTTTACCTTCTTTCAAAATCTGGTCTATTCGATCCAGTCACGTCTTCCTAGGTCTACCTCTTCCACGCACACCTTGCACTTCTAACTTATGTGTATATAATCGCTTAATTATTCTTTCCTCATTCATTCCCTCCAAGTGTCCAAACAATCTTAAAGCTCCTGTTCCTTAAAATATTCAATTAATTCTTTCATATGTCTTCCATTCTGCTTTTTCAAACACTGACACTCCACAAATTTTCCTCAGTGCACGCATCTCCACAGCATTAATCTTACTCTCATCCTTCTGCCAAGTCCAAGTTTCCCTTCCATACATCAAGGTTCCATATGAAGAAGACAGATTTTAGAAAATTGTGAACTTAATATTATAAAACAGTAGTGAATACAAATAAAAATTGTAATTAATTTGTTTAATCAAACGAAAAAAAAAAAAACAAATATAAATTAATCTACTAAAAAACAAACAAGTCGGTTAAATATACTATAAATGTTAATAAGATATCTCCAGATCGCACTCATAATAATATATCCCACGTATTTACAAATGTGCTAATCGGTTCAACAGTCGCACTCCTTGTACGGAGCTGAACCCATCAAAATATTTGAGTTGCATATAGCAATTAACACCTTACACTTCCTCAAGAGACGAATATATAGTTACATATAACACAGCCTCACTACAGATATATTAAGGTGGAAGCACACTGCAAGATGCAGGACGGAGAGTGCAACTAATACTGAATGAAAATAAATTAGTAGATATATCTCAGAAGTCTAGTTTACAGGTTTAGCCCTTACCACTCCGAAAGCCATTATAGTGGCTTTGGTGAGCTGTAACTTTGAAGCCTTATTTTTAATATTTACTGACAATAATAAATAAATAAATAAATATTTTCGCCTTCTGCTCGTCAGGTGGATACGGGGTACGCATTGAAATACAATGAGCAAATAATTTTACATCCTTGAACTCAAACAGCCCGATGCATAATAGGGTGGTTATAAAAACGTTGCTACAAACATATTTTAAAAGTTTTGAACAATAAAAGCTACAAAATTACTGTCAAACAATACAAGAAATGTGAAACTCATAATTTAATCCAGTTAACTAATTATCTTGTTCTCAAATAACTGAATTTAGAAACATGTCGAAAAAGGCATCCCAAATAAACATAATGTGATTATGGTCACTATAGGAGACAAACAGATTGTCTCAAAAACATGAGCATATTTAGTTTTGATTTTGAAAAAATTATCCCATTTTCTGATCAAATGAGGAAATTAATTTAATATATAATTTTTTAATTGAATAGCAAAAATCTTATTAAAAAATAAAACATATAATTTTTTTAGCCCCAGAGTAGTCTGTTAGTAATGAGTCCAATAAGAGTGCAAAGTGCTAAAGAGTATCGGGCTCGATTCCCGACGGTACATGAAAAACGAAAAGTTTTATGAGCTCGTCTCATAAAAATACTCGGGCACGCTAGATTTGTGCAAACCGATTTATGTTGACTCTCCATTTGCAGTAGTAGTAACGAGTCTACTCTATGACCCAGAACTAGAAGGAAGCCAGGGGTTGAAGATACATACGAGTATAATGTTGTTTTCCGTCAATAATATTCGAACCTTCGGATGTAACATGCCTGAAACACAACACTGGATATGTTAAAGGGTAGCTACAACACGAATACATTAACGAAGCACAAAAACAGTGCAAAATTAATCATTAGAGCAATAGAAAAGTTCAATAAGGTATTCATTGATAATCTGAGATTAATAAGGAATTCGTTGATCATTTGTGTTCAGTAAACAATTCGTTTGATCGTCTGCGATCAATAAGGTATTCGTTGATCATCTGTGTTCAGTAAGCGATTCGTTTGTCATTTGCGAGTAAGCGATTCGTTTATCATTTGCGATCAGTGAGAAATTGGTTGATCATCTGCGATCAATAAGGAATTCACATAAAAGGAAAAAATAAGTAAAATAAAAAACTTATTTTGTATTTTTGTGTTCACCACAGGTTTAATTTAGGTTCACAACTAGTTTCGAAGACCCCCGTCTTCTTCGTCAGGTGAATATAAACTAAGTTGCTAAAATGTATTCTGTACAAGTGTAAATAACCTAATATAAAAGAGGTGAGGTAGGGGGAGTGAAGTGGGGAGAGATGTAATACAATGGTGAATGGGGCGGGGAAAAAATATGTGAAAGTAAATGTGAATCTGTAAGACAGGGGAGGATTTTAAATTGGAGACATATTAAGCAGAGGGCTATTATGAAAATTTGTTTGGTTATTGATGATATCTAAACTTAATTTTATATAAACTTAATTTAAAATATCATCAATAACCAAACCAATTGTCATAATAGCCCTCTACTTAATGTTTCCAATTTAAAATCCTCCTCTGTCTTATAGATTCACATATTTTTTTCCCCGCCCCATTCACCATTGTATTACATCTTTCCCCACTTCACTCCCCCTACCTCACCTCTTTTATATTAAGTTATTTACACTTGTACAGGATATATTTAGCAGCTTAGTTGATCTTCACCTGACGAAGAAGACGGTGGTTTTCGAAACTAGTTGTGAACCTAAATTAAACCTGTGGTGAACACAAAAATATAAATTAAGTTTTTTATTTTACTTATTTTTTCCTTTTATGTAAAAAATGGCACCACAAAGTGAAACTATAGTCTTCGAAGATTCAAGAAATAAGGAATTCGTTTATCACCTGTGTTCAGTAAGTAATTCGATGATCATTTGCGATCAACAAGGAATTTGTTGATTATCTGTATTGAGTAAGCAATTCGTTAATCATCAGCGTTTAATAAGGAATTCCTTGAGTTGGACATATGATATTTGGAATTTCAATTGCTGCATTTATATCATATATACATAAACACCATTACGACATCTGCCTGTCGGGGTAGACAGAGAGGACATAGCGCCAGATTTGCATATCTCGACATACATTCTTCGCCTCTTCCACATCCATACAGCTTCAAAGATTTCTCAGACTTCTAACATTTCCTTCTTTAAAAATATCATATATTTGATACAATACCTTCCTTAGTCTTTCTTTATCACAATTTCCACCCACATTTGCACTGAACATTTTTTTCCGCCTTTTCTTTATGCAATCAAGTCACCTTTAAAATACTTTATTTGAACTCTATTTAATTTATTAAAAGGATAATTCGTACATAACAGAATTCTCTAAATCGTACAATTAGAAAGATACTACAACGAAATGAAGGCGCTCTTGGAGTTACTTCGGTCACTGAACGGAGACATCGAAGTCAGTTGATCAATTGATGAGAGCACCACGCGAAAGAAGAAGTTCCGGGATGGTGTCACCGGTGTGCGCCCATCATGCGATAGCCATATATGCTGGTGAAACTGGCTGCAGACAATTACTGCTGGCGCTGCCAAATACATAGCAAGTGGGCGGAGGGTTGCGTCATTACTTTTGCTCGGTCTGCCTCAATTTCAATGTAGTCCTCCGTTTCGTCTGGTCATCGCCCAGCTGCACTGACATTTGTATGTTAATGTATCTCTCATACTTATTTCATCATCTGAGAAAATACAACCTAAATAGAAGAATTCTCTAACTTAATTTAATATTTCATTGTTCACCCATATATCGCATTTACCCTCCCTATTCCACTACCACGACATTAGATTTAACAACATTAATTCTCGCACCTTCCTTATCACATATGTTATGTCATAAAAAATATGTCATACAATTTTCTATTGCCACATTAGATTTAACAACATTAATTCTCACATCTTTCTTATCACATATGTCATAAAAAAAAGTCAAACAATTTACTTATCAAAGTTGTCATATGTCATAAAAAATACAACATGCCATACACTTTTCTATTACCACGACATTAGATTTAACAACATTAATTCTCACACCTTTCTTATCACATATGTCATAAAAAAAAGTCAAACAATTTACTTATCAAAGTTGTCATATGTCATAAAAAATACAACATGTCATACACTTTTCTATTACCACGACATTAGATTTAACAACATTAATTCTCACACCTTTCTTATCACATATGTCATAAAAAAAAGTCAAACAATTTACTTATCAAAGTCTTAAAATCACGTTCATCACGACAAAATGAGCTTAGTCTCCAATTCTCTATCCAGACATCCCAATCCCGTCATAAAAGCCCTAGGAAACTACAACGCGAACACCAAATATAGACACCCACGTTCGAAATCAATTTTGAAAAACGTCCCTCCGAACCCCCTTTAACCGTAAACGTCCCCTCAAACGACTCTCCGGACGCCACTCTGAACACTCCCCCGTACTTCACCCCGACACCGACACCACCATCGGCAGACAATCTACTTCCATAGGCAACCGCGTATTTCCCATAATAAACATATATGTATAAATATTTTTATAAAAAGTCACACACGTCTCCCCCCACATACCTATATATACAACATTTCATATTTTATTTTATTCACCATCATCTCGCCTTCATTATTTTTCACTCACACCCATTCAGTATATTACCGTGTGTGACAACGCAAATATACAAATCTATGTATATTCGTATGTAACATTATTTATATACCATCACGTTTATATAAGTATTTAATCGTTTTTTATTATTTCTCATAATCATTCATTACAAAAAAAATACATTTCTCACAAACTTATCCTTTCCTGTTTCCTCAAAAGAACCAAAAAAATCTCAACCTAAATATAATATCATAACAGTCAGAAATTATCCGGTGAAGGAGTATGGCGTCCTATCATTGGACCGAGACTCCGGATAAGTTATTCACCACTTGGCAATATTCAAAACTTGGACTCTAAAAGCAAGCGAGAGACGTATAATAGACGCATTTAAAGTGTGGTGCTGGAGTAGAGTGTGACGAATTCCATGGACAGACAGCCAAGCGAACTCCATTCTCGAAGAACTGAGAATTATCGACAGATTGTCGACAATATGCCTTCAACAACTCCTCCGATTAATAGGGCACACATTCTCTCTCCAAATTTTCACGTCTCCTTGGTCACGAGCGTGTGACCAAGGAGACAGTTTGGAGTGACTTATGGTTAAAGGAATCGTAAAAAGGACGGGTCTCAATACGTTAGACTGACCAAGTGAGAGACGCAAGAAAACTACCCTTAACAACTACACTTCGAACCCGCGGAGTGCCGATATCGATAGAGATAAGTCGTAAAGAGCTGTCAAGAGGGTCACGATGCTCTGTCATGAGCAATATGAAAAGGTATTAAGATATATGGGGAGAGAAGGGTATTGAAATGCAATAAGCATATTATGTTATATCTTTTCTTCTCCCTGGCTCCATCCCAACTCACTGTCTGCGAAGACAGTTGGGGTCAGCTCTCCTCGTCCTCAGGTTGTATGCTCTTCTGTCCCGGACTACGTCCCACAGGCCGTGCCTCTGCATCAGGTTATATTTTTCCACCACCCATGAATTCTTTGGTCTTCCTCTGGTTGTTATTCGAGGAAGATCCATGGAGATTGTCTGGTTCACAATGTATGTGATCGGGTGTTCTGCGTTCAACGTGCCCATACCATCTCAATCGCCTCTCCTCCATTTTGCTGTTGATGTCTGTAACACCTAGGCTTCGACGAATGCGTGAACTTTTTATTTTGTCGCTTAGGGGCACACCAGCTGACCATCTTAGCATGCGCATTTCAGCAGTTTCTAGTTGCCTAGAGTAAGAGTTATACATCGTCCAGCATTCGGAGCCATAGAGGAGTGCGGGTCTAACAATCGTTTGGTATACTTTTCCTTTTAACTTTACTGGCATTTTCGGATCACATAGAACTCCCGTCATTGATCTAAACTTCATCCATCCCACACTAATTCTATGTGTATTATGTTATTAATATTACTTACTTATTAGTTACTCATATTATGTTATATCTCAGATAGTAATAGAAATGTTTGCGAATATTAAAATATGACAGTAACAATAAAATGGAAGAAATACGAGTAGTATTATTTATTCTGACAGAACAGCATTCATTAAATTTTATATAGGATAATAATGATTTGAATATTTTTTTGTGACCATGTAACTTCCTGTATTTCCCCCTGTTGAGAACCGCATTCTTAACAATGAGTTTAAAAGGAGGCACGTGTAATGTGAGAGCTTATTCCTTAAACATACTATACAGGATTGTAGGGGATTAGGGATGTCTGGATATGTACTAACAGAGTGTATTATTGTATTTGCACGCCGCCTAGCGGGGATTAGTATGGTAATATAATATATTTAAATAACGACGCAAAAACATGTCATAAAGTAAGCATTGTGTCGGTTCGAGTCGACTTATCTTGGAAATAAAATATGATATATCTATTCGGTCTTTCAGAATGAGTAAGATGAAGAAAAGCCCCCTGGGATAGATTGGGCATGGGATTTGGTATTTCAGAATGAGTAAGATGAAGAAAAACCTCCTGGGATAGATTGGGCATGGGATTTGATATATCTATTTGATCTTTCAGAATGAGTAAGATGAAGAAAAGCCTGCTGGGATAGATTGGGCATGGGATTTGATATATCTATGTGGTCTTTCAGAATGAGTAAGATGAAGAAAAGCCTGCTGGGATATATTGGGCATGGAATTTGATATATCTATTTGGTATTTCAGAATGAGTAAGATGAATAAAAGCCTCCTGGGATAGATTGGGCATGGGATTTGGTCTTTCAGAATGAGTAAGATGAAGAAATGCCCCCTGGGATAGATTGGGCATGGGATTTGGTATTTCAGAATGAGTAAGATGAAGAAAAACCTCCTGGGATAGATTGGGCATGGGATTTGATATATCTATTTGATCTTTCAGAATGAGTAAGATGAAGAAAAGCCTGCTGGGATAGATTGGGCATGGGATTTGATATATCTATGTGGTCTTTCAGAATGAGTAAGATGAAGAAAAACCTCCTGGGATAGATTGGGCATGGGATTTGATATATCTATTTGATCTTTCAGAATGAGTAAGATGAAGAAAAGCCTGCTGGGATAGATTGGGCATGGGATTTGATATATATATTTGGTCTTTCAGAATGAGTAAGATGAAGAAAAGCCTCCTGGGATAGATTAGGCATGGGATTTGAACGAATGAATAAAGAAAGACTAGTATAATAAATTTATAGTTCAAAAGTTGATTCGCGTGATGTACACATATGCAATTGAGTGTCACTGTTTGTCAGGTTGATGAGAATGTACAATGGGGTTTTCTTCTTCCCAGTGTCATGTCAGGTCCCCCCAACGTTGAATATCACTTGAGAGTAGACATCTTTGTCCCCGGCAGCCCGAAAAATATCTCCAACGCCCCTTAGTCCAATCACGTATATTGCGGAGCCAGGAGATTTGCCTCCTGCCAACACCTCTTCGGCCTTCTATTTTGCCTTGGATGAGTTTTATACAATAAAAAATCAGAAAGAAGTATCGATTTATTTTTTCGACCTATATGTCCTCAGTAAGATACAGGCAAAATCCTAGTTTACCGGGGACATGACAAATGAAGGACAACAAACCCAGATCCATTAAAATTGTGTGTCCAAATTAAATTACCCGTTGTTTTTTTGCAAATTATGTATATTTCTTGTCATGTATAAAATAAAAAATAAATAAATTTGAATGGAAGGCGTGTGAGAGGAAGACTAAGGAAACTATGGTTGGATGAAGAGAATGATATTTCGAAAAAAGGAAACGTAGAAACTCAGAGAAATTGTAGAGGTTATATGAGTAAGTGTATGGATATGGAAGAGGCTAAGGATGTGAGTTAAGATAAGAAAGTCTGGCGCTCTGTTCTCTTTACTTATTCTGACGGGGAAATGGTGTAGTCCCAGGAAATTAAAATTATATGACTCTTAAAAAAAAAACAAATGTATCTTATTGCCAAATTTACACTATTTTTTTTTATATTATGCTTGCAGGGATAATGCCCTGCATGCGAGATAAGTGCCCAAGTCAGCGCAGTTTACATTTTAAACTATTTCTATGCTAGCTTTGTTGTACAAGTTGTAGAACTGTTGTTTAAATATCTTAAGTCCACACGCCAATGTATAAACTGGATCATGTATTTTATGGAGAATTTTTCTCTCAAAGGTATCAAGAACTCTTTTAATAAAATTCCGCTATACAGAATAAATAAGTGGAGCTGTTATTTAGTGTCAACAACAAAGTAAATGAGTATGCAAATCCGATTCGATCAATATGCAAATAGGTTGTCTGTGTCCACCCAGTGTTCGGAGACGAGTTCTTGCCTCGCAGATTATGCTAAGCCATCTAACCATGTCAGGCGTAGGACAGTGACATGCTGAACCTGTCAGCGATGCAGACAGGATCCTCGAGATATCTTCTGAACTTGGTGATAACACAAGGTAGTTCGGTCTTAACGTGTTTTTAAAATGACATGCACAAGTATTCTGACACATATGTTACATACTTACAATTAAGCTATTTCCTTCTCAGGGAAAATAGAGATTATATACCATATAACGAAATACTTCCATCGTATAATCGAGTCACAATGAATAACATAATAAAATGATAAGGGTAGAATGTGAATTTAAGATTGATGTGTCAAGTAAGATGAAAAACAGCACGTTGAGATGGTTTGGGCATGTGGAATGAATTAATGAATGAATACGTGTAAGAGGAAGACCAAGACACGTATCATAGGATCAAGTGAATGATATTTTTTAAGAAATAAACGTAGAAATTCAGAGAAATCTTAGAAGTTGTATGAATGTATAAGAGGCTTATGATGTGTTTCGAGATAGGAAAGTCTGACGCTCGGGCCTCTCTGCCTACCCCGACAGAGAAATGGCGTGATGGTATGTATGTATAATGTTATACTGCTAATTGAGTTTCTCTCACTTAGTTTTCTTTCAATCACAATTTCATTCACTAGGTCCAAGATTTTTTTTTCGGTCTTCCGCATCCACGACTTACAGTATCCGGCGGTAAGTAATGCACATCGTTTGTAGAGTGTCGTCTCTGTCGCACGACGCGCTAACAGTCCGGTCCGGTAACGACTGACAAATCGCGACGGAACACGTGTATGAATGACAGAGACGACGCTCTACAAACGATGTGTATTACTTATCGCCGGGTACTGTAATTATGTATGGATTATAGACTTCTTAAGTCAGTTTTTTAGCATCCATTTGTTCGCTATGTATAAAGCACCGTGGATACTCTTATTTGACCTTTTTCGGTGTGTAGAAGAATTCAACATTCAACACTTCGTACTGTGTAGTAACACGTTCGACATTTCGAAATGTGAAGCACCAATTTAACATTTCTTAATACATTTGGTGGTGTGTAGTGATACATTCGGCACGTCTTATTATGTTGTGGCAAATTCGTGATTTCCTAGTTACTAATACATATATTTGTAATTTAGTAATACAGTGGTACCTCGGGTTACGAACTTAAATCGTTCTTTGATTCCGTTCGCGAGCCGAAATGTTCGCAAACAGAAACAATTTTTATATATACAAAAAATATATTTTATATAACATATACTGTATAATATTATATATATAAAAAGCAAAAAAAAATGTATCAAGAACAACGAACGCAACGACAAACAATGCTCACAACGCGCACACATGAGAACTAATGCGTAATTGTGTAATGCGCCGTTACAACTAATTCGTTAGCCGAGGCATTGAACGCAGGTCGAGTTAAAATTTGTTCGGAAATTGTGTTCGTAAGCCGATTTATACGTGACTAGAGGCGTTTGTGACCCGAGGTTTGACTGTATGTGTAATTTGTATATGTGTAATTTTCATATTCAGAGATTTTGGAAATACGTCTCGAGTGGTCTTCAAAATATTGCACATTCCGTTATATATGTATATTACGTTACACACATACGAGTATACACCATCATGTAATTTAGTTTAAAAATACGAGTGAGTGTGTATCAAGCAGTATTATGTTTTGAAATAATAAATACATGTAGGTATAAATTATCTGTTTTTTTTTAAATAATAAATACATGTAGGTATACATGATCTGTTTTTTTGAAATAATAAATACATGTAGGCATAAATGATCTGTTTTTTGAAATAATAAATACATGTAGGTATAATTGATCTGTTTTTTTCGTTATAAGCGTATTTATTTACTTACACGTTCTTCCTCAGATTGAATTCAAGTCGTGTCCAATAAAGTGATTTGCTTACCTGCAACAACAAAAAATTATTAGTAAAAAATGTAATCTGAAAAAAAAAATTATACATAGGTGACGGTATAAATCAGTGCTTCCCAAATTGGGGGCCGCGGGATTTCTCGTGGGGGTCGCGAAAATATTCAGTACACAAATATTCATGTAAGTATTAAATTGTTTCATGTGATTATAGTTTTTATTTCAAAAATAAGTTTTTAAGAAAGTTCTTATAATTTTGTGTTGAGTATAAATATGTGTATTTTAATTGTGATAATTATTGCTAAATAAATCTTCAACTATAAAATAAATGGTTGGGGGGGGGGGGGGGGGGGGGATTAATTACTTCAGATTTAGGGGGCCGTTACATGAAAGTAATTGGGAAGCACTGGTATAAAGGATAGAATAGATTGTAATAAATAAATGAAGATCAATAAATGAAATATAAGCATATAATTAGTTTGTTAAAGGTTGAGCCAAGGAACTTTTAACAACAAAGAAAATACATACATATCATCACGCTGTGTCCCTTGCGGGGTAGACAGAAAGAACAGACCATCAAACTTTTCTATCCAAGAACACGAGTTTCGTCATGCACAATTTTCTGTTATTCATACTTAACCTTCTTCTAAAATCTGGTATATTTGGTCGTCACATATTTTCATCGGTCTACCTCTTCCATTTCAACTTGTACATCTGTTTAGTTATTCTTCCATAATTTATTCTATCCACATGTCTAAACAATCTTACAGGCCCTTTTTTCTTATCTTACTTAAAACATCCATTGTAATTTATTTTATCAAACACTGTTTATTCCACTTTTTTGTAACGACATAACCATACCGGTTTCAAGGTTTTCACCTCATCTTCAGGGGATCACAAACAAGGAATAAACGGTGTTTGATAAAACAAATTACAATATCTTTAAACCTCCACAACGTTAATGCCTTAACTATAAACAATATATAAAACATCCACAAATTATAATACAATGTAATGATTTTTCATATTTTTATATTGACAAGACGAAAAGAAATTTTGAAAAACGAGTTAAGGAACATTTACTATAAGATGCCTGAATAACAATAATTTTTCAGAGTTCGCTAACCACCTAATTGAAAACAACCATTTGTTCGATATTAATCGTGGTTTGAGGATTCTACATATAAACCGAGGGGGGTTGCATCTTGACAATTTGGAAATTCTCGAGATCAAAAAATCTATAAAATTAAGTTTAAATATAATCAATACCCAAACCAATTTCCATAATAGCCCTCTGCTTAATATGTTTTCCAATTTACAATCCCCCCCTGTCTTAAAGATTCACATTCACATATTTTTTCCCCGCCCCATTCACCATTGTATTACATCTCTCCCCACTTCATTTCCCTATCTCAACTCTTTTATATTAGGTTATTTACACTTGTACAGAATATATTTTAGCAACTTAGTTTATATTCACCTGATGAAGAAGAAGGTGGTCTTCGAAATTAGTTGTGAACCTAAATTAAACCTGTGGTGAACACAAAAATATAAAATAAGTTTTTTATTTTACTTATTTGTTCCTTTTATGTATCAAACATCCATTTTATCCATGCATTAATTTCTGATGTCTTCATTCCGCCTTTTTTCAAATATTAACACTCAACAAATTTTCCTCAGTGCACGCATCTCCACAGCATTATCCTTCTTCTACCAAGTCCAAGTTCCATTTCCTCACATCAAGGTGGTCACCGACACACTTTTAAGTTTTGTAATTTTTGCTAGTGTGTGTAGACAATTCTGCCGTCGATAATTCGTCATGGCCCCGTACTCCTCTATGGCTCCGAATGCTGGACCATGTATACCTCTTACTCTAGGCAACTAGAAACTGCTGAAATGCGCATGCTAAGATGGTCAGCTGGTGTGTCCCTAAGACAAAATAAGAAGCTCACGCATTCGTGGAACCCTGGGTGTTACAGACATCAACAGCAAGATGGAGGAGAGGCGATTGAGATGGTATGGGCACGTTGGACGCAGAGCACCTGATCACATTGTGAACCAGGCAATCTCCATGGATCTTCCTCGAATAACAACCAGAGGAAGATCAAAGAATTCATGGGTGGTGCAAAGAGATAACCTGATGCAGAGGCACGGCCTGGAGGACGTAGTCCGGGACAGAAGAGCATACAACCTGAGGACGAGGAGAGCTGACCCCAACAGTATTCGCAGACAATGAGTTGGGATGGAGCCAGGGAGAGAGATAATTCGTCATGGCCTCGTAGTCGAAGATCCCTTCGCCATTCCAACGTCAATTCAGTTGGAAAGAGAAGCTGTGACCACACCGCGGTATTGGATCCGATAGAACACTGAAGTGAGATGATCCGAGTACACCAGCATGTTTCTTTCTCTTTTTTTGAAAGAATATATAACATACGAGTATGTGTAAGAAGAATATATAACATACATCCGAATACTAGGCGGAAAAATGTGTGTATCATTCGAGGAGAGTAGCACAGCACGGGGTTCGAACCAACGACCTTCCGTACGGAAGTCCAGTGCGTTACTGCGAGATCATGCACCTGTATACTTATCTTGTATATGTATGATATATACTCGTATGTATCTCGATTTGGTTGCGAAAACCTATGAACGGAACGGGTGCGGAAATGAGAAAAAGAAAAAGCAGGAGCTGAACTTGTAGTTGCTCTAAAGGCAATAATGTCAAGTTCTGTCAAGTCAGAACGCGAAGAGGATAATTGCAGCAGATCATCCAATCGCCACGGGCGATGCAGTCACCGTCAGCGCACTTAACATAGCCCATGTAACGGATTCGCCCAGAAGTTCACCGATCATAAAAATAACCTGTTTCTAACAAAATTTCCTTGTTTTAATAAAGTTAGTTAAATTGGTCCTATAACATACAACGAGATAACGAAGTCAATATAGGCAAAATGGTGCGAAAAAATCAAGCAGTGGATTGGAGCGTTGTTGTTATTGCGTTAGAAGTTTGAGCTTTCAAAAGGGTTAAGGGTGTTGTCTATATATCTGCATTGACGATGTGAACATTTTTAAAAGCGAGGTTAGGAGGCAATAATGTTTTAGCCCCAGTTATTCAACCTTCGAGAACCACTGGAGTAAACAAATAACTCGCAGTTCCACATCGTAAGTTTTGGAAATACTACCGCACGTGGACAGGCAACAACACTCGCATACAGGAGCCGAACCCAAAAACCCTGGGAGGAAGACCAGAATCTTACCAACTAGGCCACGGAGGTCCTCACAAGAAACAATGTCCTTGTCGTGGACCGATTTGAGATTAAAATTTTCAGATAAAAGTAACTCGCTAAGGAATTGCGAAGAGGTCAACGAGTTTGTCTACCTTAGTGCTCTTGTTTCGAGGAATGGAGGATGTGAAGCAGAGAACTGAAAACGAATTGGAATGACAAAATCAGCTAGGATATGTTTGACAAAGACACGTGTAACATACGTACTAACTAGTACTCTATACTCAGAAGAACCAACATCAGTCTGGTTAAGTCTCTAGGATTCTCCACAGAACTGAATGGAGTGGAAACATTATAGATGACTTTGATATGTGTTGGAGGCATATGTTCGGTATCTCATGGACATAGGTATTATATTTGGGGCATTTGCTCAAAATAATGCTGCAAGTCTGGAGAAGCTAGTGATCCCGGGGTCAGTTGAGGGAAGACAAGCAATAGCAATGTGTCTTATAAGGTGGACGGGTAAATAAGGTGTTAACATGATTATCTTTAAGCGGGATTATCTTCAACATGTTCCAGGACCTAGAATTATGGATATAGGAGGTGCACTGTATTCGAGACGTAGCATAGAGGACCACAATGCTCAGCACTAAGCCGGAGTTGAATATTCGAGACGTAGCATAGAGGACCACAATGCTCAGCACTAAGCAGGCGATGAATATTCGAGACGTAGCATAGAGGACCACAATGCTCAGCACTAAGCAGGCGATGAATATTCGAGACGTAGCATAGAGGACCACAATGCTCAGCACTAAGCAGGCGATGAATATTCGAGACGTATCATAGAGGACCACAATGCTCAGCACTAAGCAGGCGATGAATATTCGAGACGTATCATAGAGGACCACAATGCTCAGCACTAAGCAGGCGATGAATATTCGAGACGTAGCATAGAGGACCACAATGCTCAGCACTAAGCAGGCGATGAATATTCGAGACGTATCATAGAGGACCACAATGCTCAGCACTAAGTAGGCGATGAATATTCGAGGCGTATCATAGAGGACCACAATGCTCAGCACTAAGCAGGCGATGAATATTCGAGACGTATCATAGAGGACCACAATGCTCAGCACTAAGTAGGCGATGAATATTCGAGGCGTATCATAGAGGACCACAATGCTCAGCACTAAGCAGGCGATGAATATTCGAGACGTATCATAGAGGACCACAATGCTCAGCACTAAGCAGGCGATGAATATTCGAGGCGTATCATAGAGGACCACAATGCTCAGCACTAAGCAGGCGATGAATATTCGAGACGTATCATAGAGGACCACAATGCTCAGCACTAAGCAGGCGATGAATATTCGAGGCGTATCATAGAGGACCACAATGCTCAGCACTAAGCAGGCGATGAATATTCGAGACGTAGCATAGACTATAGAGGACCACAATGCTCAGCACTAAGCAGGCGATGAATATTCGAGACGTAGCATAGACTATAGAGGACCACAATGCTCAGCACTAAGCAGGCGATGAATATTCGAGACGTAGCATAGACTATAGAGGACCACAATGCTCAGCACTAAGCAGGCGATGAATAACTTATAAATTGTTTTTTGTTTGTTTTTCATATTCGTTGATATATTTGTTAATTATACGAATTAAGGAAATTTACAACGTGCTAAGAACTTTAAAATAAAATAAATAAATTGAGTTTAAATACTGTAATTATAAGAACAGTTTTGTTATGAAAAAGATATTTGCAAAAAATAAATATTTATAAGACGTGGAACGAGTAAAATAAATCAAAGTTGAGTGGTAAACACACACAGTATTCGATAATATTATATAAATAACCAGACCACACTGGCGATTATAAATATAGGAGGGAATCCAGACAACAAAATCCAGTCATCGAATCCAGACAACAAAGAAGACCACGGATCTTTAGGGTTTGATCGAAAAATTGAACCCTTAGACCGTGGCCACACCAAAGTGTTTCGCTAGGTGATACGTGACTAATAATTAATATATTTCATGCATGGTCACACCAGTGCTACGCATAAATTCATTTGACATTTGGGAGCGATTGAGTCAACAAACGATGCCACTCTCAAAACTAACCAATTTCATTACAACTTACCATCTTTATTTACTTCCTGTGCAACTTTATTCCAAAGTGATTTGATTACAGGTACATTTTTTGTATAATTTTGCTCGATGGGTTCCACAAAGCCTCCCTTTTATACTCAGCTGTTATTAAAACTTCCGCCATTTTGTAAAATCACGGTGACGTTGATGATTTTACAAAATGGCGGAAGTTTTAATAACAGCTGAGTATAAAAGGGAGGCTTTGTGGAACCTATCGAGCGATTTATACAAAAGTGTACCTGTAATAAAATCATTTAAAACGCGAACTAGCAAATATTATACTGTATACAGAAAAGCAAATGTTTGTTTTATGACTCTATCATCGAAGAATTGATAAAAAAAATAAAGTAACACCCGCTTAAATGATATTTGGTGGCACCACTATGAGCAATAAAGTTTTATTGCACACTTGAACTCGGAAGAGCTGATGTTTTTACAAGAAGGAATGGCCAATATGCAAATTTGATGGCGAGGACTTGACTTGCACACTCCAAAACTGGTTAGTTTATGATGGCTTAAATTGTCGAGCTTCGCCAAACCGCCGTCTAAGCAGACAATAGCGATTACTTGGTTTAAAAATACCAAAATACAGTAGAACTCACCGATAAAGAACACGGATAAGAAAATATGCATTCTTCGGTTGGATTCGTTATATTTCGACATAAAAAATGGGTATTTTTTAGGGTGTAAAAAGTCAAAACAACCTACCACTAAGCTAGTCTGGACAAGTAAATCGTTTATGTGTATAGACAGACGCCATGAGACAGATGCCGCGATAAGCATCTAAATGCCGTTTGATTTTTGCCGGTCTTTTTCACCTTCTATTAAAAGACGTACTTGATAACCGCGCGATATTTAATTTTTATCGTTTCAAAATATTACGAAACAACACGTCTTCCATCGGCTCTGGTTGACATGTTAATGAGGGTAGGTGTAACATCGCCTGACCATGTGATAGTCGTAGTTCATACACGCTCTCATTTAGACTTTAGTGGTATGTATTGTATCGAAACTTCGTGTCTAAAACATATTTAAAAAAATCAACTCATTCTATTGTACAATACATGTTTTGAGACATTTAACTGTTTTTTTTTATTAATTTGTTCTATATGTCTAAACCAAGGGTTGGCAAACTATGGTCCGCCGCTTCTTTTTGTAAGGCCCGCGAGCTAAGAATGGATTTAACAATAACAAATTCTTTAAAATTTAAATAACGGAACGACTGGCCGTCGAATTGAGTTGCGAGATATGACCGTATGTGGCACTCCTATAGATTCGCATTCGGTGGCTTCTGCTGTGACGCAACGAAGCTGTAATTCGGCAGCGTTTCTAGTGCCACGTGTATTCGCTGTTTTTTTTTTCAAATATGAAATACGTAAAATCTTAATACAAGTCAGCATTAACAGATGAAGATTTGCAATCAATTTTGATGATAGGGTGTACTATGGTAACTTTGAACTACAATTTGGTGAAATGTTATCTCAAAAAAGGCAATTCCATTCTTATAATTAATAGAGACGTGCTTCAAATAATTGTAGTGTTTTTTTTTGTTTACTTATTATGATTATGTTACATTTATTGTTATTTAAGTAGGCCTGGCTTACCTACAACAATAACCTAGGTTTGCTTTTTGGCTCACAAATACTAAAATACAATTTGGCCCTTTACAAAAAAAATATTTGCCGACCACGAGTCTAAACCATCTCCAAATGTTCTTAATTCACATTCGTATGTGAATTTAGAACACTCGGAGTTGGTTTAACACTTAATTCACATTCGTATGTGAATTTAGAACACTCGGAGTTGGTTTAACACTTAATTCACATTCGTATATATTTAGTATTCTGTCATAAACTGTTACCCCATTTATAGTTTTCAGTGTACGCATTTCTGCAGCTTACATTTGGATTTTTTCAGTATTTTTCCACGTTTCTTTCCCACACATCAAAGTTGGCACTAAAATACTGTTATGGACTATAAGAAGTCCAAAACCATAGGAGGCACCTGTTTGGCAGGTATTTTTTAACGGTCCCTTAAATGTCGTTGCAGCCATGTTCCACTGTATAACAACTGTACACTGCTGCATCCAAGCAAGGATTATATATGCGTAGATATATAATAGTGTATTTAATAGCGTATTTGATCTTAGATAAGCCAATTATTTTTAAAACGATTTTACAACACAATTTTGAGACGCTGGGTAGTGAAAAAAAAATGTCCTAAGGCTTCGTAAACTTATAAATTCATATGGCATGAAAAAAATCTAGTATCTTCTAAAGACCGACGATCCTACTTACTAAGGCTTCTCGCAACAATTAATTTTAAAAGAAAAAAAACGAAACTTTTCTTTGTCGCTATTTTGTTAACTGAATATTGTATTGCAAGAATCACCAAACTGCGGCCTTAACCCTTTAATCCTAGCATATTTTGCATAAAATGTGCGAAAAATCCCAAACATTTTTGGCAAAAAAAAACAATAGTTTATATTTTATTTTTTATCTCAGTTAATATTTAGTTTTAAAACCTAATTTTTTTGTGCAGACCTCCCTGTCGAGTGTAAAATAATAAGTAATTTTCATATTTCATAACAAAAAAATGTTTTTTATTCAACATAAAAACTTGTAGGAAAACTTTGAGGCCGATGATCGGTCCCGTGGGACTTTTCGCATACACCAGTTGGGGGCGATAATCTGCCCCGGTGGATTAAAAGGGTTAAGGACGCTTAAGAGACAATAAGAAAATACTGTTTTTTAATAAACTTTTTTTTTATATATCACCATTTATATGTTAGAATAGACGTTCCTTAACTCGGGATTCAAAGACACTATTATTGACAGACTTAAAATATTACAATATATAAAAATGTTGAGGGTAAGGATAGGGAGGTGGTAGTGGCTGCGGCCATTAGTTCAGGGACTTCCCCGCATTTGTATGTGTTTAGAAAAGCATATAAAGGAAAGATGAACTACACAGAAACCTTGTAGATCTTTCGATATATCGCTACCCTAATTTGTAAATTTGCTAACTCCACTTTTGTCGAAAAATGACTTAACAATTGCATTTTGTTCTCGACATTCAACTACACATGCTACAAAAATTTGACATGTCCAAAATCACTGAAAGTGCATTGAAAAACGCCTCAAGAAAAATTGATAACTCTTATGCTACCAATTGCAGCACTGCAAAATGTGTAACTACACCATTTTGTATGTGCATCCGTTAGAACCAACTGATAATGATATTTTACTTATTTTTGAGTGTATCTCTTGGTCGTCTTGATATTTATAAGACTTAATATAGAATAGTTATGCAGTTTTATTGCCGCCCTGTAAAGTTTGTATTTATGGAGTTAGCAAATTTACAAATTAGGGTAGCGATATGATAGTAGCACGTTCGGCTTTAGGTGGAGTGCCAGTGTATGCGTGTAGTATCAGTGTATAGTGTATACTCGTACCATCCTACATTTTTATAAGACTGCAAAAAAAACATTGTCTTCAAGTGATTTATTTAACTGCATATGTCACTCATATCCATGACATTGAGGCAGACCATTCCACGCTTCATGACCAACAACGGCAAAATCCTGTCATAAACCCGGCATATTCGATCGATTCGAA
Source organism: Odontocerum albicorne (assembly GCA_949825065.1). NCBI lineage: Eukaryota > Metazoa > Arthropoda > Insecta > Trichoptera > Odontoceridae > Odontocerum > Odontocerum albicorne. The sequence continues at coordinate 6,378,732 of OX463855.1, forward strand.
ACAATCAATTTATTCGACGAATACGAAATCAACCTCAAAGTTCTGGGCTTCTCCGAAACAACATAATAAATGTCAAACAGATTTAACAGACACAATGGAGATATCCCATTAGGGAACTTAAATATAAAGAGGTAAAGTTTGAAATCAATCCTTCCGCGACACCTTAGCTTCAAGCCCTCTAGCATGTAGGTTGGTTGGAAGAGGTTGCCACATCGCAATAAAATCGCCAAGCTGTATTGTATACAATGAAAGTGTATTACAATATTTTACATGCAATGGTCAAACTGATTATCATTTAAAATGTATTTTATAGGTTATATCCCTTTTGCTTACATGAATGTATATTCTTTTCTATTTTTTTTTCTTCTGTTTATGCAGGCGTCTAGTGACATCTCAGTATTTTGCTTTCACTTCCGATTCCTGGCCCAGGATCAACGCTTTAATTATTCCCGAATAATTTATGACGTCTGGACCGAGCTGCGACGATAGAACCAAAATACCATCATGCGTTCTTCGCCCTTAATACCATGCTGGGAGCTGGACAACCATCTATTTCATTGTGTGTATTTTTAAACTCATTTTTTCCTGTTAAGCGTTTGGGTCCAATATCAGGGGTGGCGCCGTCTTTAAGTTCACTCAGGCGTTGAATGCTAGCAAATATAAAAATATATCTACAAAATTTAATTAATAAATATCCCAACAAATGAAATTCATTAGAATATCGTATTCATTTTTTCTGTACTTATAATCTTCGTAGCTAAATTCGAAAAACGATTGTTTTCCAATCCGCGGGTTGCGTTTTCGATTACCGTTGGAACTTATTCTGTTCAGCAGCAGATTAAACCTACCGATCGTCTTGGAGTTGACCTCCTTACTATCGAAACTTTGAGTATGATCTTCCAAGATTATGTGCTTGCTGAAATGCAACATCTTGCACACAATACTAATACACGCACAGGCATCTTCCATCCGCAGGATGGCAGACAATTATGCGCTATAACTTAAAACTTAAAATATAATGCACAAAACTTACGTCAAAACGGTTTTATAAAAATATGGCAACTGTCAAGTTTGAACATAAATTTCACACATATATGCCTCATTGGTGGCTGTTTTGTGTCCTATGCTGGTAGATACCATATCTAGCAATATTAAAAAAGTATGGAGTTGTTGGTTCTCATATAGTTATAAGGATATTGGTAGAAAAACGAGTTTGTAGCAAATATGCAACAAAATGAAATGAAGGTGTATCATTTGGAAGAAATTGTGAAAGTTCTGTAAGAACTACATTAAGCATAATATTTATTATAAAAAAAAGTTTCCTTATAAGAAAAACAAAAAATTGGTTTGTTTCCTTAACACATTCACTGTGTATAAAATTTTATGTCAATACAAGCCGTGCTAACTTTAGCAAAGACAAAAAGATATTACCAACAGAACACTTCTGGCGTGTCGCACGCACTGGGCGTATATCTGTATGGACACGCGAGGCGTGTCCTCGACACTGAATGTGTTCCAGTGATTTTGTATCAATTGGCATACCTAGTTGATACGGCTCATCAAATAAGCACTTCTAGATAGGTGCACCCGACACAGTGTTATTGGGGGTCAAAATACTGAACAGACGGTCGCTGGTGCCGGGCCGGCGCGTTGGGCGGAATGGTGCCCGAAGTGTCAAGTGTCAAGACACATGAAATATAATCGCGAGTGTAAGGGGTTCGTATAGCGGCTACTACGCGTGTCGCGACATAACGCTGCCGAGTGCAGCAGGGTGATTCGATTTAAAAGATCATTTTTCATGTTTCTTTTTTCTGGCATAATGATGAATAAATAGGCTGAAGTTATCTATCCCACAGGCTGCCAGCTCCTTATCGGATATCCATTTAACTGACTTGATATTTATAATAATAACAGGACAATCTATATCAGTGTTTTCCAAACTGGGAGGCGTGGAAAGTTTAAAAGAAATTTAATTTACATAACAATTGCAATGAAATCCAAATATCGACCCGTTTAGTAGTAGAAAAAGAGCTAAGAGTAGCACTCTCCTCTCCTCTCCTCAATAGCACCTACTCGTAGATTTGATAAACTTTGTGCTAATAAGCAAGCGCATCCATCGTATTAAAAACAAATTGATTTAAAAGTGAATATAAAGGGTCTTTCAAACAGAGCGATTTTTTAATTTCTTGGATAAAACACAGATGGCGTCGCGAACTTGCCTGGGTCTTGTGACATTTGAGAAGTGTAATGTATGGCATTTATAAAAATGGAGTCGTATACAATACAACAACGCGTTCAAATTGTTGATTTATTTTATGTATTGTAATCTCCGGAAACGGTGATGTTAATTGGCCACCAAGATCATGTGATCTGACACCGTTGGACTACTTTCTCTGGGGTTACGTGAAAAGCCAGGTCTATAAGAATGCCCCCCGATCAATTCCTGAGCTGAAGGACGAAATTATTCGCGTTATTGGTGAGTTAAAACCGCAATTATTCCAAAATGTCATCGAAAAATTTGTCTCAAAAGAGTGGACATCTGTGGAGCTGCAAGAGGTGGACATTTGGCGGATATTGTTGTGTTTAAATGTCATACATTATAATTCAATGACCAATAAAAAGTTTTTTGAAATCAAAGCAAATTGTGTGTTTTATTCAAGAATTTAAAAAAATTGAATTAAAAAACCGCTCAATTTGAAAGACGCTATATATACTCGTACGTATGTTAGTAAAATCTTGTTATTATTCTGTCAATAACGTTTTTATTTTGTGTATTAATACATTTTTTTACCATTTAAAAATGTTTCTGTATTTTTCATAAAACAGAGGGGGGGGGGCGCAACGATAAGATTGTTTTTAAAGGGGGGGGGGGGGGGGGGCGTAGTAACATAAAGTTTGGAAACCACTGATCTATATAGCGCTGTTTATATAGCGCTGTTTAGATAGCAGACTATTCTCAAAGGCGCTTTAAATTTTATGAACAGGTGTTGACATGGTTATATTATTTACCGTATTCCTCAGACGATAAGACGCATCCCAAATATATGAAACAATTTTTTAAAAAGAATATTTTATTTTACAAAAATATTTACAAACTCTTAATTTATTATTACTATGACTTGTAACAGCAGCATTAGTGGCTAATATTACACTTGACATTTTTGTTGATACTTTGAATATCCGATTTTCCGTGTGGGGTGGTCGATTATTGTTTTTATAGAGGTGCCGTCTGTCTCATCACTGGATGGAGAATTTATCTGGTGCCACGGGCAAGAAATTTGTTAAATCGTTGTAAGGGAGTTGTTATTCCGCCGAGAGGGCTCACCACTTTTCGACAGAAAGAAATTAATTTTCCGTATTGGTGAGAAACGTATCTTCTTCTAAGTGTCATGTCAGGTCGTCGTCCCCCCCAAGTTGAATATCACCTGAAATTAGGCATCTTTGTACCCGGCAGCCCGAAAAAGATCCCCAACACTTCTTATAGAAGTCCAATCACGTATATTGCGGAGCCAGGAGATTTGCATCCTGCCAACATCTCTTCGACCCTCTATTTTGCCTTGGATGATCAGGTGCAGTAATTTGTATTGTTCTCCTCTAAGTACATGACCCAAATAGGACACCTTTCGGATTTTAATATTAGTCAGAAACTCTCTATCAACTTTGGCTCTTTGAAGAACCGGCTGGGGCTGAACATGAACGTGGGTAAAACTAAGTTCATGGTGTTTGGCCGGCAGGATCACGTCTTACATTGAACGGTGCTGATATAGAGAAAGTGAAAAAAATTAAATACCTCGAAAGTGTCCTAGTGGAACACCTCGACCCAGAAACCGAAGTCAAGTGCAGAATTGAAACATCTCGTGCGGCTTTAAATAAAATGAGAAGCGTATTCTGCGATGATACTAGGTAAGTCCAGAAAGTAAGTGTACTGAATTTTTGTAGGTTACAATTTTTTTTATTTAAACAAAAAAATTACGTGGTTACCGTAGTAACTTGTATTCCTCTCAATGCAAGTGGTGAAGCGGGGTATCAACTTTTTGATGCCTTCCTCGAAGTAGTTTCCCGCCAACCCCTCCGTCCACTTCTCCACCTCCTCCTTTACCTCCTCGTCGGTTGAAAACCTTTTTCCACCCATGTGCAGCTTCAGGGAGGTAAAGAGATAGTAATCTGAAGGTGCTAGGTCAGGGGAATGCGCGGGATGGTTCAGGATATCCCATTTAAACGAGGCGAGCAGTTCCTTCGTGTGTGGTCTGGCATTGTCGTGCAGCAGGCAGACTCCCTTTGTCAGCATGCCTCTCCTCTTGTTCTGAATCGCCCTCCGCAATTTTTTTAGGGTCTCACAGTATCTTGCAGAGTTGATGGTCTCCCCTTGAGGCATATATTCAATTAAAATTATGCCTTGACAGTCCCAAAACAATTTCGTCAGTCACAATTGAAGGTCTTCCGCTTCTCTGATCATCATGCACAGACGTACGACCGTTTTTAAACTCGCGACACCACTTGTACACACTCGTACGATTCATAGTTTTATCACCATATGCAGTTTTCACCTCATTATAAACCTCAACCGGAGGTTTTCCCTTCCAAACGAGATAACGGATGACGCCCCGTATTTCGCACTTGGCGGGAGATTGGATTTACATTTTCCACGAAACGTGTTGTCGCGTCGACACTTCTCAACGTACTGACCTCGAACCGGTCTCGTTGCGGAGGGGAAGGGTCAGGCTACACGGAAGTGTAGCCAACATGTCGAAAATAAAATCCATCCGGTCGTGAGAGCCTCAGTACACTTACTTTCTGGATACGCCTCGTAATCTAAACTTGAAACTTCGACAACGGCTAGTCAAACGCTACGTTTGGTCAGTGTTATTACATGGAGTGGAATCTTGGACCCTCAAAGTTGGGAAAGTTGGGAAAAAATTACATACCAAAGAAACCAAAACTTCTAAAAACACCCAGTAGACAATTTATTACAAAACTCAAATGAATTTCAGTTTTATTGGCACCAAGTAAAATATTCAACACCCTCCACTAATTCTTCAAGACCAGTTTAAAAGATCGTTGCTAAAGTGGCGCCAAATTGCTGGTGAATACCAAATGCTAGAAGACCAGCTTCCTTCCTTCTGAGTGTGGCGCTATTTATAAAGAGTGACGTCATCACCATCTCCGGTCTGCAGGGCCTGTGTTTCTATGTGTGCGAAGTGAGCTGGCACACGGGTGGTCAAAATAACAACCGCTAAAACCGGTACACAAATATACAACGGGTAAGATAGCGAGTTAACCTATAAATATACAGTATATGCAAGATAACTCGTGATGTGTTGTGGACATGTAGAACGATTGAATGAAGGAAGACTAACAAAACAAGTGTGAGCGGAAGGCGTGATGGATGAAGACTTTGGAAAATATGGTTGGATCAAGTGAATTATGTTGTGAAATAAGCATATGTCATTGTTGTTACTGGACCTGGTAGTCGAGGGTCCCTTCGCCATTCTAACGTCAATTCAGTTGGAAAGTAAAGCTTTGACGTGATGTTTTTTTGGAAGTGAAACTTTTATTGGCGCGGCAGGGCAAATTGGCCTGAACGTCACGAAAAGTGAAACGGTGTATTATATTATTATTATTAAATATTTTATTTATTAATCAAATATTATGAATTATTTTAATTTTTATTATTATTTATTATTATAATAATAATTAATATTATTTTAATATTATTAAGTGTATCATATTATTATTAAAATTATTATAACTCATTATTAAAAATAAATAGTTTTTGTTATATATTATTTTTATATTAATTTATTTAACATTTATTATTTTTTTATTTTTTTATTAAACAAAGTAAATTATTGTACAAACATTTGTCAAGGCTATACCCATATACAAATTTATTACTTAACTAATCTTAATTATATGTTATAATTTATGAACTTACAATCTTATTTTCCTACCTATCATTTTATTGTATTTATTCAATCTTAATATATGAGATCTTAGAAATAATTAACGCCTACATACTACTTATAACTATAATAGATAACAATTCTTACAATAATTATTCAGCAAAAACAAGTCCACTCGTTCAGGCTACTTGTATTCCATCACATTCACTCAGACCTTGGTCGTCCCAGCTAATACTGTAGGTGGACTAGTCGGGCAACAGATAATGCTTCGGGAGCTTGTGCTTATAACGGAAGGGTAGGTTGAATTTACTCTCGTAAGCTCCCAGGGCAGCGACTAAGGGATAGCTGTGATTTTGTTGGCTTTTACAGAACTTCACGGTCCAAGCGAGGATGTGGTGTTGTAGGGTTTCTTCTCGCTGTTCGGCGTGAAGTCGGGTGTTTTTTACTAATTTATTAATTTTATGTTATATTAAATTATGTAATTTAATTTATTTAATATATAATTTACATTTATTATATAATTATAATAATATATATGTTATTATAATATTAATAATTATATTATTATTATTTTATAATTAATTATATTGTAATATAATTAATTATAATATCATTAATTAATAATAAAACAATAATATTATTAATAATCTAATAATAAATAAATAATTATTTAAAAACATTTAATAATAACATAAAAATATGAATATATTGAATATTAAAAAATATGAATTTGGTATTATTAAATTTATTATATTATTTTCTATGTATGGTATATGGCAGACGTCGGCAAATGCGGCTCTTCGTTGGGTTAAATGCGGCTCCCAATGTATCTTATAAAAATATAGATATTTCTTTCCCCCATTATACTTGTATTTTCGCGATTTTCCTTTCTAAATGTTGTAAGTGACAATATGCGCATGTATGAATGCAACTGTCAAAGACGCAAGTATTGGTGTATACGTGTGTGCTGTGATTTAAATGTGTAGGGTGCGGGCGCATCTCCTACCTCTTTATGTGCGCAAACCACGCGAACCGTTTGTAAAATTGGAAAATCAAACCGAAAAAAAAAACTACGTTTGTAAAATCAAAACACCGTTCGCAGCTAACAAACGAGCATTTGACAGAATTGCTCCGAACGGCTGTAACAAATTTTACACCAAATTTGAGGGGTTTAGCTCAAAGTGATAAATTAACTTTTTATTATATTATATATTTATGAAATAAATTTTGAACTAATTATTTTGTGTTTTCTTTCTCATTTTTATATTTTCTTATATGTGTATTTTTTATAATTTATATAACAATTAAGATTTGTGTAGAATATGTAATAAATTTGAATGCGTGTATTTAATACTACACGAGAACTGACTATGGTGTGGCTCTTTACATATACATGAAAATCCAGAGTGTGGCTCTCGTTGACCACATGTATGCCCACCCCTGGTATATGGTATAGTGAGATACGGGCAAAAGCTTAGTTTACTAGGGACACGGCAAATTTATTTATTTAACGACACAACAGTGTCTTTATATATAAATGAACATGTGACAGGTTATACAAGTACTTAAAATAATTGACAATTAATACACTTAAACTAACATGAAGATACAAAAAGCAGTAGTAATAATAAATTAGTCATTGTTTTAAAATTATTCAATAATCTTTGAGAATTTTGTGGGAATTTTATGGATAGATATTGAGATATAGAAAACACATGGCCTCATTAGTAGAACGAGATGCAAGTTGCTTTGCAGAATTAAAACCTTCCTACATGTTGATGCAGGGTTACTCAACTCCAGAGGCAAAGTATTGCCCTTAATGTTTCGTTTATATTACGTTATTTATATTAATAAAGGAGAGCACAAAGTCAGTAGCTATTTCTAAATATTGTTGTGATATTCTGGCGAATACTATATATACTTATATTAAAAATATCTAAATTGTTGCAAAACTAGTTTCTAAGTCTTTGCATACGAATTATAGAGGAGTTGATTTTATAATTAGTATAGCAATTTTCGGTATAAAAGGGATTGAACTGTCTTGTGGATTTAATGGGAATACGAAATGAAATACTTGCGAGTAAGTGAGGTGCATCAATCACTGAGTGAATGATTTTGTATAGCAGTACTATATACAAAATCATTCACTCCGTTTTTTTTTCTTCTAGGCAACAAACCCAGTTTCATATAAATTGAGTGTCCACTTTGAATTGCCTGTTTTTTTTTATTTTGTCTTGTTTTTCACAAACTATGTAACATATTCATACATACGTAAATAAATAAATACAAATAAACTAATTTCAACACTTGATTATGGGCCCCACCCGGCAAAATAAACTAATTTCAACACTTGATTATGGGCCCCACCCGACAAAATAAACTAATTTCAACACTTGATTATGGGCCCCACCCGGCAAAATAAACTAATTTCAACACTTGATTATGGGCCCCACCCGGCAAAATAAACTAATTTCAACACTTGATTATGGGCCCCACCCGGCAAAATAAACTAATTTCAACACTTGACTATGGGCCCCACCCGGCAAAATAAACTAATTTCAACACTTGATTATGGGCCCACCCGGCAAAATATTTTCTTCCATACTGAAGTGGTAGCGAGAAAAATATCTGTACATACAACTCTTTCATAACAATACTGTAGTAAATTGAGTGTCAATTTAAATTACTTGTCATGTATTGTAAATAAATAAAACATGTAAGAAATATCTCTAGCGCCGGCTCTGCCGTTCCACCGTCGTGGGTGCACTGCGAGGAAAGTGACTGCATATCTTCAAAAGCGAGTCGGACAGCTGAGGCCCGATACCCGAGTTTGGAGACATCACGTGTGAATACTTAATAGCAGGATGCCTTTACCAAATTCATTTGCGATTTTGGAATGGACGTTGTTGGTGAAATATCAATATTAATTAAGATATAAATAATAGTATTATGTTTTTGTTTGTGTGTGTGGGCTATAATTACATTGTAACGCGGACTTGGTATTAAAATAAAATATTTGATATGTGGGTAGTCGTTCAAGTCATGATCAAAACTGCAAACTATCCTTGCTTCATAAATACATATATTAAATTAATCGTCACTGTTCTAGAATGACACTTCCGTATTTAACTGGACTTTTTTATTATAAATTTTTGAACACGAACTATTTGAAAATTTAATATCTATTATTTAATATTTAATTATTTAATATTCTAAATCAAAATTAAAATAAGTCGAAATCTATATTGCGTGTGTTGCCGTCAGGTTCAACAGGAGGCGCTCCCATTATTTCGTATGTTTTATATACTTTTTGAAATACAACTGAAAAAAAATTAAATACATAAACATGCTTGTATACGAATGTAACCTTTTGTCAAAATTTCAAAGCAATCGGTTTAGAACTTTCGGAGATTAGAGATTTTTAATATACGAACATTTACATTTTTATTTATATAGATAGATAGATAGATTAATTAACACGTTTACTATCTACTCAACAATAGATTTATTTGAAGAATCTAATTCAACTCTATGATATTTTTTTTAGATATAAATGCGTGTATTAGTTTGTTATTTTGTGTTTATACAACAAAACTATAAATATTCGTTCGTATTACTTATAAATAAAAAAAATACACCCATTCGAAGTCGTGTGATTGGCCAGATGTAATCATTTAAAATCACATCTTCCTTAGTGTCAGTGTGATTTTAAAATAAATGTATTTAAAGTTTTGGTTTTAGTTTTGTGGAACTCCATATTAGAATGTTGAATGATAATTTACTTTGTTATTCCACTAATTAGTTCATGGTGTTAGGCCGGCAGGATCACTCAGGAGCACGTCTTACATTGAACGGTGCTGATATAGAGAGAGTGAAAAAATTTAAACACCTCGGAAGTATCCTAGTGGAAGACAGAATTCAATCATCTCGTGCGGCTTTTAATAAAATGAGAAGCGTATTCCGCGATGATAATCTAAACTTGAAACTTCGACAACGGTTAGTCAAATGCTACGTTTGGTCAGTGTTATTACATGGAGTGGAATCATGGACCCTCAAAGTTGGTAGAATGAACCGATTGGAAGCATTCGAAATGTGGATACACCGGAGAATGCTACGGATACCCTGGACGGATATGGCCATCAACACAAGGGTTCTTCAAAGAGCCAAAGTTGATAGAGAGTTGCTGACTAATATTAAAATCCGAAAGGTGTCCTATTTGAGTCATGTATGTTACTTAGAGGAGAAAAATACAAATTACTGCACCTGATCATCCAATGCAAAATAGAGGGTCGAAGAGGTGTTGGCAGGAGGCAAATCTCCTGACTCCGCAATATACGTGGTTGGACTGAGTATAAGGAACGTTGGGATCTTTTTCGGGCTGCCAGGGACAAAGATGCCTACTCTCAGGTGATAGTCAACATTGGGGGGACCTGACATGACAAAGCGTTGTGTAGAATTAATAGGTAAACAACGTAGGATAGAATCAGGGGTGCGAAAAATAGGAAATAATGGGAATCGATATAAGATTCGGTCACGCATAACGTATGAAGAATAAATTATTTATTATCTATATAAGTACAATGGAAGGTACGCGAAGTTTGAGACCTAAAAATCATGGCACGATTAAATGTACATATTGTTCTAACATAATATATGTAAGCGTTTTTACACTAAAAACAAATTTAAGTTCTTTACGACTATAAAATAAGTCTTCGACAATTACGTAAGTCTGTTTGGTAAAGTTTGGTAATATTTTGTGGTATACATACATAAATTGAACTTAAATATACATATTAATATTAAATAATTTTAAACAATGACGGTAATTTATTATTACTATTGCTTTTTGTATCTTCATGTTAGCTTAAGATAAAGTTTTGTATTTTTTGTCAATAATTTTAAGTACTTGTATGTTATAACCTGTCACATGTTCATTTGTATATAAAATACACTGTTGTGTCGTTAATTAAATAAAATAAATATAAAATTCCGAAATAGGGAAGGGTATAAAGGATTTATAATAAAGTGAATGTTGCGTGCCAGGACTCTCTTTCTACCTATTCTAATAGGGACTTGGCGTTAAACTGCCAGACAATTTTCATCCTAATCACTGTTTTCTCTGAAATTTGTCAATTATTTTAATTTTTATTACCAGTTTAAGACACGGCCAAGGTGACCTATAACATTATAATTATGAAACAAAAGTTGATCCCATGAAATTGATTGAAAGCAACAAATCCGTCAGTTAACGATGTAATTGCGTAAATGTTTAAAATTTAATACCTAGTAAATATTAACTGATTTAAGTTATTACATGTCCTCACATGCAACAGCTGAAAAATGAAGATATAATGAGACCATAGCAAATGATTCACGAAGAATATATATGTACCAGAAACACACAGGCGCCAGGCGCTTAGATTGTCCAACCGCAGTGCACCCGTCGTGATGCGTTGCGTCGTGAATTTATTGCAAGGAAAAGGATGAGCAGGCAGGCACGAGTGTATAGATAGATATATGTACAGAACACTTACTGAGCACTAGCGAGCTAAGGACATTAATGCTAATTTAAAACTTCTGATATTTGATACATTTTTGTTCTTCAATTGATTTAATTAATTTATTTTAATTTAAACTTAAGAGGAAGATCTAAAGGGTCTTTCACATTGAGCGATTTTATTAAATCAATTTTTTTTAAATTCTTGAATAAAATACACAATTTGCTTTGATTTCAAAAAACTTTTTATTGATCATTGAAGTAACATATAATGTAAGTATGACATTTAAACACAAAAAAAAAACAATATCCGCCAAATGTCCACCTCTCGCAGCTCCACAGATGTCCACACTTTTGTCAAAATTTTCGATGTCATTTCGGAATAATTGCGGTTCTAACTCACCAATAACGCGAATAATTTCGTCCTTCAGCACAGGAATTGATCGGGGGTCATTCTTATAGATCTGGCTTTTCACGTAACCCCAGAGAAAGTAGTCCCCATTCACATGATCTTGGTGGCGAATTAACATCACCGTTTCCCGAGATTACAATACATAAAATAATTCAACAATTTGAACGCGTTGTTGTATTGTTTACGACTCCATTTTTATAAATGTCATACATTACACTTCTCAAATGTCACAAGACCCAGGCAAGTTCACGACGCCATCTATGTTTTATCCAAGAATTAAAAAAAAAACGCTCAATTTGAAAGATCCTTTACAACAGTGCTCCGCAACCGGTGTGCCGTGGCACACTAGTGTGCCGTGAGCCAGATACAGGTGTGCCGCGGTGAAATTCAATGCATTTGACATTTTACAATTTTTCATTATGTATTTAATACACAATGACAAATTATTTTCATAATATTGTCTATATTTCAAAATGTAGTATAGAATAATTATTATAACTAAATCATTTTTCAATGGTCCCCCAGCGCCTGGTGCCAACTGTTGAAAACTGCGTAGTGTGCTTTGTACACACCATGGCCGCACCAAATTAGTCATAGACAAAGAAAAATGACCCTTATGCGCGTCGCTGAAGACTCATGCGCATGCGTTATACTGCATTTGTGTATCAATTTAATACCTATATATTTTAGCTTTTGGTGTGCCGCAGAATTCTAGAAAGAATTTTGGTGTGTCGTAGGTGAGAAAAGGTTGCGGAGCACTGATTTACAAGACAGTGATTAGGCACGCTATTTATACTACATGGAGTCGAGTGCTGATTTCTAAAGAAAAAAAAGAGGAACAACTGCTTCATGTCAGGGTGATATGCATTGTGATGGTAACATGTGATTTTGTACGATTTAATACATATTTCTCTCTGATTCGTTTTGATGTAATTGTGTAAAAAAAATTCACATATTCTGTCATTCTTAATGTGTTGAGCATTCACTACTGTTTATTTGATTTTTTTAAATTTTTATTAAAAGGTACATTGTATCGCTTACTTTTATAAATAAATGCGATAGTGGTCACTGGGCGTCACTAGATTTGACAATATCAGAAATGAACAAATTCGGGAACCATTAGATATTCGGGACGCTGGTATGGGCACGTGTTAAGGCGAGATAAAGGAGTTACGCTAAAGACAGTCACGAATTAGCAACTCCCAAGAGGGAGACCCAAAAATACACTATATAAGAAAATAGAGGAAATGACGAGACTCTGACTATCCCCAAGTGATTGACGAGATAGAGAGAGATGGAGGCAGAAGGTCTAAGTAGTCGACTGGGTTGGGGACACGAATTTTTACCGTTGGACGCGTATATGTCGATACCAGTTCGAACATAATTCGGTCTTGTTTGTGCTCCCTGATGATGAGAAAAAAACCTTGAAACCGGTAGAGTTATACAGTTATATTGAGTGAAATAAACAGTGTTTTACTAAACAAATTACAAAGTTTTCTTGAATCTTCGAAAATACTTTAGTTTCACTTTGTGGTGTCATGTTTTATGTAAAAAAAAAAAATAAAACACTTATTTTATATTTTTGTGTTTACCACTGGTTTATTTTGAGTTTACTACCGGTTTCGTACACCTCCATCCATCTTCATCGTCAGGTGAAGATAAACTAAACTGCTCACAATACATTTCTTCTGCAAGTGTAAATAATAATACTATTTACACTTGCAGAAGAAATATATTGTGAGCAATTTAGTTTATCTTCACCTGACGATGAAGACGGAGGTCTTCGAAACCGGTAGTAAACTCAAAATAAACTAGTGATCACAAAAAATAAAATAAGTAATTATTTTCCTTCTTTTTACAAATTACAATGTCTTTAAACCTCCCACAGTATTAATACCTTAACTATAAATAATATACACATAACATATGTCATTTATTTTGTCAATAAATAAATGAGAGCTGCCAAAAATTGACCTACTTGTCATTGATGTTCTCAATTCCCTAATATGTAATCATTCAATTCAAATCCTTCAAAGGTCACGTAGTTTCACTTTCAACACTTAACGGAATACTTTGTTCGTGGCTTAATTGCTATGAGACGCATTCAAAATGACAATGAATGGCGAAACAGAGGAAAAGTGGTGTCGAATTATAAGTAAGAATAACCGTGTAGTCCACTGGTATTCAGTTGAGACAGGGTATGCATGTACTTGCAGTCAGTCTCCTCTGTATTCCATGTCACATGCAAGGCATCACGATCTTTTGCGGTTCGACTGACGCATGGCGCCTATGTTTTGGTTAGTACTTGATGAATCATTTTGATACTCATTTTGGTCGGTAGTGTGAAGACTCAGTACGTTCACCTGCTGCACCAAAACTTCATTTTGATAAACTTGAACGCAGCAATCCAAACATGATCTTGACTTCCTATCAATACTTGTATCCACTATTTACAATAATAATATTAATGACAATCTCTGAAGCTTAATAGTAACATTTTTGACTTCCACCTTGGTGTTTCAGGTTAAATTTATGATAGTACCCAAAAAAAAGGGCGCTAGTCTGGTAAAAAAGTTCGCCTGGTAACAATACTCGCACGCACCTAGTTTAACCCTTCCCTTACGGTGCTAAAATTGAAACGCGCGCTCCGGTGTTGAGTAGTGAGTACGCGATCAAAAATTAGCGATTTTAAATCGGAAAAATAAGAACATTCATAGATAATCCCCTTAATGAATTATAATTGAAATTAAAAATTATAATAATTGAGATTTATTTGCTGAAAACATTAAAAAACCATCTGGCAACACTCACGGAACGGGCGTAGGTCTAATCTATTTGCAAGCTCAGAAACTAATGCGGCGCGGAGCGTCAGTGGCTTACCCCGGCGTGGCTTACGCTTGCGACGATTGAGACAATTGAGCTCCTCGCAATTCAGTGGAGTATGCAAGAGTGAGATGCGAATATAGTGTCGCGCTTCCCGCATACTCTTCACCTATCGTCAAGACACAAGGTCGAGGCAATCACAGCGTTTAAATGCGAATTTGTTTTCGATCTTCACAAAATACCCACGATGTAGTCGATAAATTCTGATTATTATTAATATTATTTTTTAAATCAATGCGTAAATATATTATGGAGGAATACCTAAAATCTTAACCTTGTATTTATTATATTTATAGAGATATTGATGGTTATTATAAGCAACGTGTAGAAGATACCCAACACAGGGAAGGAAAGGTTAACAACGATTCGCAAGTTTCGTGCTTACTCCAGAGGCTCTAAACCAGAAAGATCGCTTACTGGGGCTGAAAACAATGTGCTCTTCAATATGTCTGAAACACTAATTTGGATATATTGAAGGGTGCAATACAAAAAAATACGATGATTATAGCGCTGTTTAGAGTGCAGACTCTATTGAAGGGCGCTCGGGGTTCCACTATTTACTTTCCACTATTTACTATCTACTATTTTCCACTATTTACTAGTTCCACTATCCACTGTTATTGACAGATAAAAAATATTACAATAAAAAACCAAGTTGAATGTAAGGACAATAAGATGGTGGCTACCAACAAAAGATTAAGAACATATGCATACATTTATAAAAAAACATATTTAGCAAGAAAACCGTTGAAAATTTATCATGGGAATACGAACTATTGTATAAAGAAACCTCTGTAAATCATCCGATATGTGATAGACACATTCGGGTTTAAGTAAATAAATAAATAACGGTTTATTGATAGCAACATAGTATGTACATTAGAGTGTCCCTTATTTTGTCAAAAACCTGTTTTTTTTCAACCCCCTAAATATTTTCCATTTGGTTTGATTTACCCAAAAACAAAATTTTATTACAATAGGATGACGTTAACCCGTGCCGACTTGAGCGCCAAATTTGAATGTTTGGAATTATAGGTTTTTTAGTACTAAGTCAGTAATTGAATACATTTTTACTGTTTAGAGTGCACTATGGTTTGAAGTACTATTTATTTAAATTAAAAAAAAAATAGATATTATATGATACACTCATCAATAGTTTTTACATTGACTTAGAACTAATAAACCAATAATTACTAACATTCAAATTTGGCACTCAACTTAGCACGGGTTAACGTCATCCTATTGAGATAAAAATTTGTTTTTGAGTAAATCAAACCAAATAAGAAATATTTAGGGGATGAAAGCAAAAAAACGCAATTTTTTTGTGTTTGACAAAATAAGGGACACCCTAATGTACATACATAAATACTCGTACATTCCGAAAGTTTAAATAAATAAATTAATAAATAAACATAGGTGTATTGATAAAAAATACAGTATGTACTCGTACATATATTATATACACTCCGAAATCGCATATACACATATATCGCAAGATAAATGACAGAAAATACATTTAAAAGAGACGCTATCAAAAGGTCTGTGCTTCATAACATCCATCCGGCTAGATAACACTCTCTCATGGCGAGATCAAATAAATGAGGTAAGCCGAAGGATCTTCTTCAGCCTTCATTCCCTTGAAGTGTTGCAAAGATTCCTACCAACTAAAACCAAAATTTTACTCGTACAATCTATGCTCTTTCCGATTCTGGACTATGCGGACGTATGTTACTTGGATGTTACAGAGGAACAGCTGGACAAATTACAGCGTCTTCAAAATGTGTGTCTAAGATTTATTTTCAACCTACGAAAGTACGATCATATAACTTCATAACAGAAGGCATTGAACTGGTTGAATGTTAGAAATAGACGCGAAATTCGCATACTGCCTATAGAGACTATAATATATCCGCATCAATTTTGCTAAGGAACTTGCATCTCGTGTTACAAGTGCATTAACACACTCGATAAATTCAATTACTATTGTTCTATGTAAGCGTCCAATAATAACAAACCACTATAAAATATGTTCCACAGTTACGTAACTCTAATTGGCTAAATTTGGTAATATTTTGTAATACATATACATATATTGAATTTAAGTATACATATTAATATTAAATTATTTTAAACAATTACTTAATAATTATCACATCTGTATTTTTGTATCAATATATTAGCTTAAGATATAGTTTTGTAATGTTGTCAATAATTTTGAGTATTTGTGTTAACTCGTCGTGTGCGTATTTGTTAAAATATACTGTTGTGTCGTAAATCAAATAAATAAATAAATATCCCATTAACGGACATGAATGTTGAAGGGTACTGGCCATACGCAAAAAAAAACGAAATAAAGAAACGACATCGGCAAGATTAAAACTTTGAATTCAAAAGAAAAGTATCAAGTGAGAATTATGGTCAGACATGCTGAACCTTAATCACGGAGTACGAGGAAATAAAGACAAGACCAAAGACACCAGCCGAATCAAGGAATGCGCGAGCTATGCATACGCGCTGTGCATTAATATTGTGAGAAGTTTGATTTATTATTCGACGCCATTATCCTTTAGTCACTTTTATTTGTTGTAAATATTGGAGAAGATGATTGAAGCAAGTTAACACGTTCACTGCGTATAAAATGTCATACAGAGATGCTGAAAATTCGCGAATTTTTCTACTTTCTATTGAAACATCATATACAAGTGTATGCCTTCGTGTCTTCAAAACACATGAAACCGGCGACGAATCCTTATCGGGAGACGTTTATGAGTGCACTCAACATTCAAGGCTATTTTGTATGGCCACGGGAGCCGTGTTCGACGCAGTGAACGTGTTAAGGTACGTGTATTCTGCTATTAAGGTAGTATTTTCTTAGACGATGGAAGACCTACGAAGGATATATCATATAAAACTGTTAGTAGAGATCGGAAACAATTATACACTCAATTGCTCTTGATAGTCGCCTATTATCGTTATCGTGTATGGACTTTCGTATGACTTGACGTACAAAAGTAGAGTGAAGTTGTTGTTATTGTCGGGATGAATCGAGTTAATTATATGGGTTTGTTATTGTGTTGGTTTTGTCTAATATTGATATTTCTACTGTATAACAAACACTGTTTACAAGTCGAAGACCATTTTTAATTGTTGTTTTTCTGTAATATTTTGTATCGAAAAGGTTTCGATTTTTGGCTATTTTCCTATTACTGAAGTGTTCCGTTATAGTTAAAGTTTATTTCTTGATCCGTATTGTCGTCGATAACAGTTATCTTAAGTCAACAACAGTTTATTTTTCGCCAGTTGAACGCGTTTATTTTGCTATCGCAAGAGGCATGTTATTATATAAGATTAAGCTATATCTTTCAATTGGATCATCCTACATCTGTATCGAGGAGAGATATGAGTGGCGTGTGATACACTTGAAGACGACCATTTTCAGGAATTTTTATCTAAATTTGTAATTCAATATTGTTAAGTTTATTTAATGCGGAACAAAAGTGATACATAATTTGCTCCTTACATAGGGCATAATAAACTTGGACACCACAAAATGTTTTGTGACACTACAGAACAAAATATATTTAGAGCATTGTGACACAGAGTATTGTCAATATGGTGAATACAAAATGTACCCGCATATCAACATATATAAACACTTCACTACACCTAAAGCCAGTCATATACTTATTGTAGTATAAGCTTACGCTTTGTAAAAGAGGATAAACATCAACCGACACTTTCCGTGGAGGTTCAGGTGCGGTGCGCGGGCCGAGGGAGGGGGGCCGCAACTACCACTTTCCACCCCCCAGGGCCCCTCCCCCCTACCCGCGCGACTTTCACCCTACATATAACTACTATAAGGCATTTTTTTACTTTTAAATAACATTTTACTACATTTCGATTGGAACACTGTAGATAATATTGACGAAGCCGTAGAGTACTTCCATAGTGTCATTTACGGAACTTTTAATATTCGCATGTTGACGTAGTGCATGTGTGTAGAGTTAATTTAATATCGTACATTTTGATAAGACCTCCCAAAAATGGTCGTCTTCAAGCGCTTCCTAAAGTTAAAAAGGGAGATGAAAGGACAATTTAAATATTAGCATTAAATAAAATAAATAAATGTACGAGTATTAATAAATGTGCAAACAAACCTATAAACTTTTTATTAATGCAGTTATTTATATATATGAAAGATTCCTTAACGCTGACGTCAAACAAATATCGATAACAAATTAAATAACTCTATTATAAAATAAAAAATCATTTGAACTGTGACTCAGAATGCTTAACAATACAAATTACGATCATTGAAAAGAAACAATGCTTTCTAAATGTATATTTACAAATTTCTTAGAACTTTATCAATTAGCATAGTTATAAATAAGTCCTTTATCTTAACAGAGGCGAGACTGCAGTTGCAAGTCCATTGCAGGCGGCACTTAGTACGGCTTGAATGAATAATATTTTTTTCCGCACTATCATAATGAGCTATAACGGGGCAGGCGTTGAATAAAGTTCCAGTTTAAGATAAGCAGAAACACGTCACTAAAACACAATTATTAAACAAGGTTCGCAAATAAATTGGAGTGTGGTTTAACCCGGTGAAGTTGACACGATGATAAAACTAGGTTCGCTATAATTTTGAGCGCGGCCCAACCAGGTGAAGTTGACACTATGATTACACAAGGTTCGCAATAAATTTGAGTGCGGCTCAACCTGATGAAGTTGACACAATTATTAAACTAGGATAGAAATAAATTGGAGTGCGGCTCAACCAGGTGAAGTTGATATGATGATCTAACTATGCAATTAAATATGGCAAAACACTGTTGTGTCACTGTTGTGTCGTTAATTAAATAAATTTAAAAAAATATATATCCACGTACGTTTAGCGCGTGTAAGTGTTATAGTTATCAGATGAACATGACATTTTATGTTGTTTTTTTTTTGGGTAACATCCAGAATCGA
This sequence comes from Odontocerum albicorne, assembly GCA_949825065.1. NCBI lineage: Eukaryota > Metazoa > Arthropoda > Insecta > Trichoptera > Odontoceridae > Odontocerum > Odontocerum albicorne. Next base: position 6,398,401 of record OX463855.1, read on the forward strand.
ACCAGAAATTCCTCTGGTGGAAGTAAACGTCTTACGAAGTCGACGAGAAAAATAATTCAACTGGACAAAATTTACCAAAGATTTACAAATGATCCAAGTGACGAGCACAGAGTGAAATAATCCTTAATGTAAGAGGTCAAGACCTACGGAAATACAATTTCAATAATAAATTCCAAATTGATTGATTATGTTTAGTCTATCCGCGTGCGCTTTGCAGATACTCAACTATGTTGCAATTCCTTTAGCATTTAATCTGCAACATTGTAGAATGTGTTTCGTTATCCTAATCGCCCACGGAGTCCAGGAGTTTCTCAGTAGTTCGTTCTGCCGCTGCAAATACCAGTCTTTATTGATCACCCAGCTGGTGGAATTACGTGTAGCGCTATATTATTATGCGGTCACTGCCGCACCCTGCGCAACTCGCTAATTAAATATCATAATTATTGAATGTGATGTAACTGTTTCTATACATTAGGCATGTCAAATTCATTTTGCATCAGGGGCTACATTTTGCATTAGGTTGAGGGGTCGAATGTTTTCAATGTTGGAAAATAAACAATAAAAGATTTTTTTTAAATTTATTTCACAAAGTTTTAAATATTTTTCAATATTCATTTATAAAACAAAATACATTTTTTATTACTATATTATTTTGCGTCACTATAGAGCACGTATTTGAGTGAACGGTGCTTTGACTGAGCAGTTTAATATTTCAAAAGTGGTAAAGCAAGGATGTGTCATATCACCCTGGTTGTTAACATAGATTCATGTGTGAAGGACATAATTCAATCAGTGGCATACAAATATCGAATATGAATGGACTGAGCGGTTTAATATTTCAAAAGTAGTAAAGCAAGGACGCGTCATATCACCCTGGTTGTTAACATAGATTCATGTGTGAAGGACATAAGTCAATCAGTGGCATACAAATATCGAATATGAATGGACTGAGCGGTTTAATATTTCAAAAGTGGTAAAGCAAGGATGCGTTATGTCACCTTGGTTGTTAAAATAGATTCATGTGTGAAGGAACGACATAAGTCAATCAGTGGCATACAAATATCGAATAGGAATGGACTGAGCGGTTTAATATTTCAAAAGTGGTAAAGCAAGGACGCGTTATGTCACCCTGGTTGTTAACATATATTCATGTGTGAAGGAACGACATAAGTCAATAAGTGGCATAAAGATATCGAATAGGAATGGACACGTGATAGTGTTAGTGGAAAATAAAGATTAATTAAAACTTTGACAAGTAAATTGTATGAGAGATTAGAAAAGAAAGATCTGAGAATTAAATGTTGCAAAATCCTAAGTAAAGGCGATAGAAACATGTGAAAGGAAAAGTTAATCCGATATACGAGTATGGGTGAATAATGAAAGACTAGTTGCAATCCGTGAAATATTCACGGAAGTAAAACAAATTCTACATTTATGAAAATACATATTCATAAATGTAAAATTTGTTTATATATATCATATATACATCGTTCCCTTTTACACCGGTTCAAAAATTGTTAGCTAGGTATTTAAAATTCGTTCAGTATCACGGACCCACCGATATTCAAATTTCGAATTACTTTCGGAGAGAATCCAAGTATTCGTCTCTCGCTCTCTCGTATTCAAAATTCAATTCTCGTATTCTTTCTTTGGCGACAGCCGTCGTATGGGTTTTGGCCTATTTATATTATGATTGGAGCAAGTTGAGGCATTCTGCTATTTGGGTAGTATTTTCTCAAATGATGGAAGGGTTAAGAGGGATATCAACGGCGTGTAGCGATAGGAAATTAATTAAAACGGGGTACTAAAATATACATACTTGAACCACACAGTTTTAACATCTGCTGAGAGTCCAAAACAGTATTTTAGTACCAACTTTGATGTAAAAAGTAGACATGGAAAAAAACTTGAAAGGAGTCGGATAAATGCTGGAGAAATGTGTAAATTGCGAAAAATACATGGGGCGACAATGTATGACAAAACACGGAATGAAATTATAAGAAAATGATGTAAACTTATGGCTAATATGTATTAAGTAAGATCAAGAAGAGCACTCTAAGATGGTTAGGACATGTAGAAAGAATGAATGAAGCAATACTAACAAAACAAATATACAGTGCAAATATGAGTAGAAGGCGTGCTATAAGAAGGCCAAGGAAAGTTTGGTTCGATCAATTGAATGATAAGAGGGTCATCTAGAAAGTAAGGTTACAAGGGCTCCTGAGGCCTGGGGAATTTTTTTGTTTCGAAGTTGGCGCACCTGGCGTGTAGGGGGGATCCTAACGGTCAGTTTGTTTGGTCCCGCATGTTTGTCGGCCATTTTGTTCAGTCATAGTAAATTCTTCCGATGGAGAGGTCGTCACGCGCTCCCGACACCTCCCGTCCGTGCGAGATCCGCGCGGACATCCATTTTTTGACTTTGCAGAACAATACCGCCGCGAACATCCATCGGAAGCTCGTGGAAGTTTATGGTAGTGATGTGATGAGTCAACAACATGTCACGAAGTTGGTTAGGTTGTTCAGAGAAGGCCGTACTGATACTCACGACGAGGCAAGGCAGTGATTTCTGACGAACTTGTGCAAAAAATTGAAGAACAAGTGCGAAATGACCGCCGTGTGACGCTTGATACAATATCACCAAGTCTCCTTGGTGATATTGCGTCGGAAAAACTTGGTTACAAGAAGTTGTGTGCGAGATGGGTGCCCAGAATGCTCACACCGGAGCACCGTCAAAATCGTGTGACCGCCGCGCGTGAATTTTTGGATCGTTTTGCACAGGAGGGAGATGCTTTTCTGGACTCTATCGTGACGGTGGATGAGACGTGGGTGTGTCACTACACCCTAACAATTATCCAACGACCAGGAGGTCGAGGAAGCTGTGAAGAAGTGGCTGAAAGAGCTGGCGGCGGAGGTCTATGACACTGGCATACAAAAGCTGGTGCCCCGACTACAGAAATGTCTCGATCTCGACGGCGATTACGTTGAAAAATAGTTTAATATATTTGTGAAGTATCCTGTTAATTTCAATTGAATACAAGCATTTTTCGATCCTACATAAATGTTGTAAGCTTACTTTCTAGATGACCCTCGTATTTTGAAAGAAGGAATTTTAAAAAGTCAAAGAAAGTGCAGGAGATGTATAAGAAAGTGTTTGTAAGAGGCGATAATAATGCCTAGGGCTCTCTCCTCTCTGCCTAACCCGACAGGGAAACAGTGTAACGGGATGAATGTTCATAAAAAAAACTTACTTCAGAATAACGCAATTAACCAAATCAGCTTACCTGCAACAAAAGAAAATCAAATTAATTTCATCATTTTGAGAGGTTGACTTGAAACTAATACACGAGTATTGATTTATGGTGGGACAGTTAGACCTACGGTGGTAGCCATGAACCTCCTAAATTTAAGCCTTTGGCCCTGCCCCTGGTACTTCTACCTGAGGTGGTGTGGGTCCATCTACTGAGCAACCTTTTCGATATAAACTGCAGTCTGACGGCATATCGCGGGATGAGCGATTCTCGTAACAAACCTGTTTCATCATTTGGTTGGTTAGAAGAGATTATCATATGGCAATAAACTTGTCAGGTTCTTCTGTATACAACGAAAGTGTAATACTCTTGACATCTCTCATACAATTCACTGACAGAAAATATACGAGTTAATACAGACAGAAAATATATAACACGGGCACTTTTTCCGCCTAATGTTCGAGGGTATTAAGGATACCCATGACTTCGGCCATATCTATTCTTTAAAAAAAAAAAACGATTTTGGAGTCAAATTGAGATAGTGGGATCCGGACTCATTACATACGCAATCAAATAAGTGCCGTGAACTACTATATGCCATCTAATTTATATTCAGGATGCATAACACTGCGGACCAGATACTAGTAGATCTCTGAAGCGGCTGTTCCCATGGTTTGAGCGAGAGCAGAGATAACAAAGCTGCACCACCAGCTCTATTGTATGAATAATGATAAGATAAATATGTGGATGCTTACATATCATAGAGACACGTGAAAATAAGTGGAACGTTATACAGTACATATAAGGATGCAATGTTAGAAGTATAAAAGAAAGTCACTCTTCAAATTATTATTTGAAGAGTGACTAAAGAAAGGCTAGTAAAAATAAAAACGACTTAAGAAAGGCTTTAGATATTGTCACAATTTTGAAATTCATTTATTTGTTTTCATTCTTTTGTGTACATGGTACATCATCAAGGGGGTTATTCTTCCAACCAACAGGCTCCCCTTTTTTTTCAATAGGCAATTCACCTAAACTAGGATGATATGTGCCACAAAATTAACCCTTTTAATCCAACTGGTGTATGCGAAAAATTCCACGGGGTCGATCAACGGCCTCAAAGTTTTCATACAAGTTTTTATGTTGGATAAAAAAAAAATCTTTTTATAAAATATGAGAATTACTTATTATTTTACACTCTACAGGGAAGTCTCCACAAAAATTAGGTTTTAAAACTAAATGTTAACTGAGATAAAAAAACAAAATACAAACTACTGTTTTTTTGCCAAAAAATGCTTGGGATTTTTTGCACATTTTATGCAAAATATGCTGGGATTAAAAGGGTTAAAGTCATTATGCAATTATACGAGACAATATAATAAAACTAATTTTAAAAAATTGAAATTCTTTATACAGTGAAACCCCGTTTTTTCCCCCGGAATTCACGTTTTCCCGCTATATGCGTTCAATTTTTTCAATTCCGTTTTATTTTAGTACATTTAGTACCCGATTTTACGTTTTTATTTCCCGCAATTTACGTTGGAAATATTTAAAATGCAAATCAATTTATAAACATATTTAATTAAGTGCGCGACGATTTAAAACAATTGAAATGAATATTAGGAAGCAGAAATATGTTGTTTCTATTTATAGACACATGTGCACCTGCACCTGCAGCGCTCATGGTCAAGGTTACACGAGTCGTGTAATACTATGCAATTGGTGGAAAATTTAGCGAATCAGAGGCAGGCAGACTGTATATGTATTTTGTCAATCTATGCTTGTGTTTTAAACGTGTCGGTCGTGTACATACAATTTCAATTGTCGCGTGTCAATTTACATTTTTTTCATTTATTTTAATTGTTCTTTGAATCTCTTCAAATAATGTCTCAGCAAAGAAAAATATTATCGATTCAAGAGAAAAGGAAAATTCTCGAAAATTGAATAAACATGTTGGTTGACGTGTTTCGCTCGCGCGTGATTTGGGGATACCCATTACAACTTTGGCTACGATAATAAAAAATCGTGAATCGATTGAAAAAAGTTTTCCGATTTGCGTGCTTATCTATTGTAAATAAAAAATAATTTTCAATTTTACGTTTTTTTTTCTAGCGCCGAATCTACGTTTTCCCTCCAATTACGTTTTTTTATCAGTCCCTTCAAAAACGTAAAAACGGGGTTTCACTGTAATTCAACGTTTCAACTGATAAATCTTAAAAAAAAATGAATAATCGATCTATAAGTGGAAAAGTTCCACGAAAACAGAAAAAACGCAACATTCATTAGACGCGGCCAAGATATGGATTTTAGTAAATCAAATCTGTCTCGCAAATAACAACCGAAAAATACATGATCTATAGTTTTATCATCCAAACCACACTCGCAGCCAGGATTCTCTACAATACCCATTCTGTACCATAAATGTGACTAGCTACCACTCAGTGGTCCCCATCTGCTAACGACACATGACATACACTTTCCATCTTATTCATTCTTATTATATTAAACCATGATTTCAAAGGGATTGATTGTTGAATTGATTTATACTTAGAATCCTTATTTACACCAGTTATATCCCAATCCAACGCCCATCGGTGCCAAGTATCATGTTTAATTTTAATAAAAATATCAGTTACTGGCTGTGAAAAATCAGAAGGGGACATGTTAACAATATTTGAAGGAATCCAAGCTAGATATTTTTTGACATCAATTGAAATAACTTGGGTTTGATTTGTTGATACGTGGGTACATTTCATATTCACAATACTCTGTGCCACAATGCTCTGAATGTATTTAGTACAGTGTTGTTACAAGTTTGTCTTGCCCTATATAAGAGCTGACAATGTGTCATTTGATAGCCCGCATTAAATAAACTTAACATGGTAGCATAGCGTTGCTAGAGATCGGTTTATAGAAATCCGTTGTTAGAGGTCCGTGATTATTGAATTAAAAAAGTTAAAAGTATTTATTTAAATAAAAATGGCGAGAAATAGTGAAATTAATATACCGTTATTTGACGGTGAAGAATACTACCAATGGAAAGTAAGAATGCTAAAATTCTTACAATTAATTTTTTTTTTGTAATTTGTGAATATAAATGTAAGGAGGCGTGTTGATATGTGGGCACATTTCATATTCACAATACTCTGTGCCACAATGCTCTGAATGTATTTAGTACAGTGTTGTTACAAGTTTGTCTTGCCCTATATAAGAGCTGACAATGTGTCACTTGATTCCCGCATTAAATACACTTAACATGATTGAGCAAATAATTGAGATATATTATTAAACTTTTTTAATCCATGGCATATTTAGAAAAAAAAATGTATTCGTTTCAAAAAAAAAAAAAAAACAATTACCAATCTCGAAACAATAATGGTAGAAGTTAGCGTTGATCATTATTTTTTAGAAAAAAATTAAGTCAGTGCAAAAAGGATCTAATCCACATAACGAATTTTTTTAAAGCATCCACAATGAATGTCAACCTAAAAATAATATTCAACGTTTTTTTATACAATTAATTAATGAAATTGAAGCGGTCTTATATACAAATTGTTTGGAATATAGCATCGTGTTTAGTAGGCATTACTACTCGTATTTTAACAATCCACGTGAAATTCGATGCGGCGCGGCTCGCCCCCACACGTGTCAACTCACGCGATTGTTCATTGAAAACCGTAACACGAAACGTACGTTATTTCGGTATCAAAATAGTATTTTAATGCGCTCACATCCTGAGGCAGGCCTAGCCCGTCGTAAAGTGCATTAACAGTGATTGGAAACGTTCGAAATAGGTACGAAATGAAAATGGTATTTCGAAATCGGCCAGCCATTTGGCACACGTGCCTACAACTCGAGCATGTTGCAACTATCGTGTATATTGAGAGATAAAATATTGTTTCAGGTTTTGAATGGGATTCCGCAGGGATCGTTACATGGCCCAAAAATAGCCACACGTTTGCAATTCATTTATCGATAAATCATAAATGTTTTACAGTTATAAATATACGAATGCTTTGTTGATTTTACTGATTGAAAATATAATGGAAACATTATCTTGGAGTATTTTCATTGTGAAAAAATATATATTGTTTCAGGGTTTGAATGGGATTCCGCAGGGATCGTTACATGGTCCAAAAATAGTTACATGTTTCGTAAATAATCATAAATGTTTTACAGTAATAAATATATGAATGCTTTGTTGATTATACGAGTACTGATTGTAACGGAATAATTATATTGGGGTTTTTTCACTGTGAAATGGGTTGTGACGGGGCGATTGTTGCATCAAGTATCAAGATAGAGAAACACGCTACAGCAGTATTTCGAACCCGCTGCAGTTAAAACCCAGATTGTAATAAACAGTGTTACACTGCTGATAAGGATATTACTAAGAAATAAATATTAATAATCTAAATATATTTAAAAAAACACGCAATTGTTGCAAATACTAATGCAAGTAGGTGAGTTTTGTCAGAAGTGTTCAGATAAGAAATTGTGCACTCTAAAATCGTTTTGGACTTCTTTGAATTGATTATTGATGACACAGTAAGAAATGATTATTCAGGATTATTTGGCGGATATCGTTTTTTTTTGTGTTTAAATATCATACATTATACTTCAATGATCAATAAAAAGTTTTTTGAAATCAAAGCAAATTGTATGTTTTATTCAAGAATTAAAAAAAAATAGAATTAAAAAACCGCTCAATTTGAAAGATCCTTTATTATGTAAATATACAACAAATATATAAAAACATTAAAAGATAAACAACATGACGGAAATGTGACCAAGATGAATACAGATGATTCAATACAACTCAAAGATCATATTTACGTTAAAAACCCGATATTGACATTTAAGTCCGTTGAAGACCTAAGAGAGATACAAGTTTTCATAAATAACATAAATCAACTGTAGAATCATTGAGTTGATTTCAATTTGTAATATATTTCAAAAAACACATTTTTTACCACTTAAGATAACGATAAACCTCTACTTAAGATAACGGGGTATAACTCTATCAGATACCGTTATCTTAAGTAGAAAAAAACAGTGCTTGATACATTGTTCATTCAAGACCCGACATTCACTGTCAACTTTTCTTTTCTTTAACATCGACATTTATAAATTTGATATGTTAACCCACGAGAAAATGTAAACATGTAAAAATAAACGGCATAAAACAAACAATCCTACGTTATAATTGCGATGAACTGTTCACGGTTGACAGGGTATGGACGGTCTGTGCCATATACGCCAGTTTATCTTAGCCCGGTGAATCCCCGGTGGGGCATTGGCGTCAATCTTACCGAGTATGCCCGGACAATTCCGAATAGTTGCTCCTTTTTCTTCCCGCTACCCACCCTCCCACATACTCTGTGGATACACAAAACTGTGTTTTAACACAGTGACGTCAGAGTGAACACGCGTATTGCTAACAGCACATCGCAGTCCGTTCGGACATCGGCGCTATGAAGCGTGCGAATATGTTTGCTTAAAAAGATCGTATGTTCTAAAGTTATTTTTTGTAATAAAAATTGTCATATTTGGATGTATTTTACGAGGGTGGTCCGAAAAGTACTTAGCCTACAAAATAATAACAAAAGTTTTGGAAAAGTGGCGATTTATTTCTCAACATAATCTCCTTTGAGTTCGATACACTTGACCCAGCGATGCTCCAACTTCTTTAACCCGTCTGAAAAATACGTTTTCTGGAGGTCTGCAAAGTAGGCCTCCGTGGCGGTGATAACCTCCTCATTCGACTCAAATTTCTGCCCGGCGAGTGACTTTTTCAAATTTGGAAACAAAAAGAAGTCGTACGGGGCCAAATCCGGAGAATACGGTGGACGGGGCAGCAGTTCGTAGCCTAATTCTACCAATTTGGCCGTGGCGACGGCGGAGGTGTGAGCCGGTGCGTTGTCATGATGGAAGAGCATAGTGGTGAGGCTAAGTACTTATCGGACCGCCCTCGTATATGTGACATACATAGGCAATATTTTTAAAAATATCCGAGGACCGGATGAAAATGTCTCGCGGACCGTAGTTTGCGGATCTCTGTTCTAAACCTTTTCCGTAATAATTATTCTGAATGATATATAAAAACTTTATTAAGTATTTCAAATATATGAAAGTTTGTACTGATTCTAGGTTACGTAGGTCGTTAGGCAAGGAAAAGCTTGAACGATAACTTAATAGGTCGACAAAATTCATTAAAGCCATAATTTCAAATGTTTCGACCGTGAAAAATCAGGTCAGCGCCAACCAATAATTGTTGATACATTCCCGCCATCCAGCGTTGCAATGTACATCTACTTGGAATCCCCAACAGATGTGTGTCCCACTTAGTAAAGTCATCCAAAAACTCGCGTTAATTGTATGGTATTCCATTGTATACGATTTCAGAAGAATTCAAAGGAAGAAATTTAGCAAATAAGAAGAATGAACTTTGGAGAAACTACAAAGGCATATTCACATACTATCTTTATTGTATAGTATCCTTAACTCCCGCCGCCCCCTTTTATCTCACCGAACATTTTTAACGTCTTTCCGATCATAGATCTAGTAGCGCTACAATCAAACAGATTGTTTATTGGCCTTCTCAGTTCACCGCTCTTGTTTTTTTACGTCGTCCTTTACTGTTCATGCAGTGAGACTTTGGAATCAGTTACAAACCAATGTTAGTCTCGCTCCGTCATTGGCATGCTTTAAGAAGCGACTGAAAAAAACTCTTAATTTCTGGTCAGTAATATAACGTGTTTCATTCCTGATTTTTCTTTCCTTTCCACCATCCCTTCCTTTTCCTTTGATTGATGATATCTCACTTTCACTTTTGTATATGTTCATAAATTTCATAAAGATGAATAATCATTTGAATATTTATGCGAACACGTAACTTTCTTTATTAACTTTTGTATGATTGGTTGGGAGAGATTGCTACCTGGCAATAAGAACGCCAGATTGTTTTTTAAATGAATTTCAATGAATAAATAAATGAAAGCATTGTAATTTGTTTTATTAAACACTGTTTATTCCACTTTTTGTAACGATATAACCCTACTGGTTTCAAGACTTTCACCTAATCTTCAGGGGAGCACAAACAAGACTTTGTATGCAAGATAGTAGTCGTGTTGTTTTTGGTCAAAAACTCATGGAAATCATGTCTTTCGCGATTTCAACGCGGTCCTTTTTGCATGAAATTGAGGTATTTCGGCACCAGTTTTGCAGCGACACGTCTGAGGCCCAAATCACTAACCAAAATGTCTTGAGTGGATCCATAAGCGATGTCCTCTGCCAGCTCTCTGATGGTCAATTTGCGGTTTTCGGCGAACATTTCTTTGATTTTATCGATGTTTTCATCGATTTTCGACTGCCACTGCGTTCGTCATCCTCGACCGACTCACGACCACTTCTGAAGCGTTCGTGCCACTGAAAAACGTTTGATCTCGAAAGAGTATCGTTGTCGAAACACTTCTCCAGCATTTCCAAGGTCTGCGGACCGTTAAATTCGTTTTTCACACAAAATTTAATGCAAACTCGTTGATGCACAGTTGATGCCATTTTCAAACTTGTAAAAAATCGAAAACACGCACAAAGGTAGATGTACTCAGTACAGGGTAACTTTTACATATGTCAAGCTATGAAGCTGAAATTTGGAGGGAACTGTCAATGATAGATGTGGTAACCTAACAAAAAAAGAATCCAATCGGGTGACTTAGAGCGCCACACGGTGGCCGGTCCTAAAACTTTTTGATCAAGGTAGTAGTCGGATGGTGAAAATGGAACGGAATGGAATATTCGGGAGTAGATGGTGAAAAACACGTACTTTCTTAAACATTTTATTCAGGCGTATACGAGTGTAATGTCTATACGAGTACAATCCAATACAAAGAAGTTTTTCCGCCTAATACTCAGGTATATAACGATACCTACAGCTTCGGTCATATATAATACATTCTTTCAAAAAAGAAAAAAAAATCGGTGTGCTCTGATTGTCTTAATTCAGTGTGCAATCAGACCAAGTACAGCGGTGTGGCCGGTGAGTTTGCTGGTGCGCAGCAGATCACTCACTTAAAAAAAACTCTACGACACAGCTTCGGTATTCAACTGAATTGTCGTGGAAATGACAGGGGATCTCGACTACAAGAGTTACTAGCATGTCAAGATTGATTTTTAATTACAATATATTGTAATTTTTATTTTTTTAATCAAAAAGTCTTCCGACTGTTAACATACGAGTAGATACACTATGTTAGTGCTTTTATATATTTTTTACAAATATCATCCATCAGAAGAAGGCCACAATTTCAACGAGTGGTTCTAATAGTATCGAATAATCTACAACATAATAGTTTGGTTAATGTTGCAAATGTGTAATTTTAGGCTAGCCGAGGTCGAAGGCGTTCCGCGGAGAGGTACTCGGCTCGTGTCAGCGCCCACACAGCATCACAAACTCCAGCGGGACTTATCAATGGACCTCTAATACGATTAATGAACTGGTGCAATCCATCCGAATCTGGTCACCACCCACGATCTGAAAGGATTACGAGATCAAGTCTCCGTCAGAAAGATATGCAATTTTAATTCGATTATCTCTTTTTGATTGGTTTATAATTCATATGTTCAGTACTTTCTCAAATAGTCTTAAGTTTTGGTAGTTTTTTTCCGTTACTTTTTATACACAAAGGAAGAAGGGATTAGAGATGAATATGAATTAAATCTGATGTATTAAGTAAGATCAAGAATAAGTGTTACAGACATCAACAGCAAGATGGAGGAGAGGCGATTGAGATGGTATGGGCACGTTGGACGCAGATCACCCGATCACATTGTGTACCAGGCAATCTCCATGGATCTTCCTCGAATAACGACCAGAGGAAGACCAAAGAATTCATGGGTGGTGCAAAAATATAGCCTGATGCAGAGGCACGGCCTGGGGGACGTAGTCCGGGACAGAAGAGCATACAACCTGAGGACGAGGAGAGCTGACCCCAACAGTCTTCGTAGACAGTGAGTTGTGATGGAGCCAGGGAAAAGAAGAAGAATAGCGCTGAGATTGTTTGGACATGTAGAACGAATGAATGAAGAAATACTAAAAAAAACTGATATACGAGTACAATGAAAATTTGAGTGGTAGAGCAAAACCACGAAATGTATAGTTGGATTAAGCAAATGATATTTTGATACAAGAAAGAGAAATTGTAGGAGTTGTATGTGAAGGTGTATTGATGTAGAGAGAGGCGAAAGATGTGTCGCGATAGGAAAGTCTGGCGCTCTCTCCTCTCTGTTTTCCCCGACAGGAAAACGTGATGGTATATAGGCATGCAACAAAAAAACGCATTGTCGTGCAATAATCTCACGCCTCGTGACACATTTCTTCAGTTTTTATGGCATACTCGCCAGTAACCGTAGTGTTTCTATGGTGGAAAACTACAGTGTACTGGGCCTACATGGTATCTGCCTATACATGCTCTGACTTACTTTTGGACTTTAATGGTAACATGAACTGCTTAACTGAAAGAAAACCTGCTGTAAAAAAAAGTGCCGGTGTGCTTCGATCCTCTCATTTCGATTGGTCATCAGATCCAGCATAGCGGTGTGGGTGGTGAGTTTGCTGGTGTGCAACAGCTTACTCATTTAAAGAACAGGAAAAAAAGAAAGAAACAAAACTCCACGGAATAGCTTCGCTTTCTAATTGAATTGAAGTTTCTAACTCCGGACACAAACCCACTATTATTAAACAAATCACGCTTGGCAGCTATAGCATCGCCCGAGCGAATCATGTATAACGCTTTCTTTGTTTAAAGTACAACGTTGTGAAATTATTGCCATGTGGCAATATCTTCCAACCAATCAGAAATATGATTATGAGATCTTAAGTGAAAACCAGTCTTAAAAACTTTTTTAAAACCCGCAACCTCCAGGTCGGAAGATGGACGTCTTATCAACTAGGTCATGGAGGTCGTCGTGAAATGGCGAGGGGATCCTCGACTACGAGGCTCAACGACGACGACAACTCCGCCAGATGTCTGATGTATAAAAAAAAATAAAAAAATAATGAAACTAGACAGTTAGGAACGAAACGAACGTATTATTATGGTTAGTCATTGTAAAAATATTCAAAGAATTCTCCGATCTCTCAATGCATTGCTAATAAACACTCCATAAAAAGATAAATAAAACTGAAGGATGACGTCAAGGATACGAATTACGTCACGCGCAACGGATCTCGTTGGCGGGTGATGTTGGCTATCGGGAGAGTGGATGGTGGTGACGCACGTGGGAATCGGAGAATCTGCAAACAGGAACTGTAAAATGCGGACGTAGTTAGGAAGAAGATCCTGCTTAAACAAATGGACTCGAAGGGTTTGTTAAATATACACAACACCTCCCTTAACAAACCCTCTGTTAACGAAATATTGCAAGAATGAAATCGAAATAGACCAAAATCCACTCTTAAGTTGTGTAGCATTGCATTTAAGATGCATGGCCGCGCAGTCGCCGGTTTAAACCACGAGCTGTGTTACGTCTCTCGAATAACACACGACATTTTTTTCGCCTAGTATTCGGAGGTACACGGATATATGTGACTTTAAGTCATTGCTATTATTTTAAAAAGAAAACATCCGCCTAGTATTCGGGGGTATAAGGATAACTATGGCATAGATCATTATGTCGTCTTTAAAAAGAAAACATCCGCCTAGTATTCGGGGGTATAAGGATAACTATGGCATAGATCATTATGTCGTCTTTAAAAAGAAAACATCCGCCTAGTATTCGGGGGTATAAGGATAACTATGGCATAGATCATTATGTCGTCTTTAAAAAGAAAACATCCGCCTAGTATTCGGGGGTATAAGGATAACTATGGCATAGATCATTATGTCGTCTTTAAAAAGAAAACATCCGCCTAGTATTCGGGGGTATAAGGATAACTATGGCATAGATCATTATGTCGTCTTTAAAAAGAAAACATCCGCCTAGTATTCGGGGGTATAAGGATAACTATGGCATAGATCATTATGTCGTCTTTAAAAAGAAAACATCCGCCTAGTATTCGGGGGTATAAGGATAACGATGGCATAGATCATTATGTCGTCTTTAAAAAGAAAACATCCGCCTAGTATTCGGGGGTATAAGGATAACTATGGCATAGATCATTATGTCGTCTTTAAAAAGAAAACATCCGCCTAGTATTCGGGGGTATAAGGATAACTATGGCATAGATCATTATGTCGTCTTTAAAAAGAAAACATCCGCCTAGTATTCGGGGGTATAAGGATAACTATGGCATAGATCATTATGTCGTCTTTAAAAAGAAAACATCCGCCTAGTATTCGGGGGTATAAGGATAACTATGGCATAGATCATTATGTCGTCTTTAAAAAGAAAACATCCGCCTAGTATTCGGGGTTATAAGGATAACTATGGCATAGATCATTATGTCGTCTTTAAAAAGAAAACATCCGCCTAGTATTCGGGGGTATAAGGATAACTATGGCATAGATCATTATGTCGTCTTTAAAAAGAAAACATCCGCCTAGTATTCGGGGGTATAAGGAAAACTATGGCATAGATCATTATGACGTTTTTCAAAAATATAAAACATGTCGGTGTGCTCCGATCGTTTCACTTCGGCGTGCCATCGGATCCAGTACAGCAGTGTGAACGGTGAGTTTGCTGGTGTGCCGCACTCATTTAAAAAAACTCCACGGCACAGATTCGTTTTCCAACGGAATCGACGTTGGAATGGCGAAGGAATCCTCTACTTCGAGTTCCAGCAACGATAGTACGTGACAATTGAGACAATAAATGTAGGTAAGTGACTGTTAATTAGTGGAGAATTTAGTGCGAGTAGGTGGACTATCTTAAACGGGCTAGAGTCATTTATAATTGTGTAAAGATCATATGAATCGCATATAGGAAACTCAAAGAAACTTCACTGTGGAACTAAACATTTGCCAGGTGGGCCTATATAGAACGTGTAACACGACAAGCTGAGTTCGTTCGGGATTGTGACTCGTTTGTGAATCTGACAAGATTGTGACTCGTCATTTTTTTTTATCCACTTTGCACGTATTTCTCCTGTTACACAAAGAGGGTCTGCTTCTAGCGTTAGCTTATTCGTTAGAAAGAATATCAGCCAGGATTCTTCGTATACTGCTAGGCGGTACCGAGAATATATCAACAGCGTCATTCAGTTGGTTCAATATCTCTATACCACGCGTGACTGAGTTTTTAGCCATGATATTCGTCCTGTAAGTTGGTATGTAGAACAGACATTTCTAATGCCAGATAGTTCAGTTCAGTTATTGAAATCTGCAGTTTATATAACAGAGTTTAACGATATTCATTCAGCTTTGCCCTTTTTATATTGAAAATGAAATAAATCTTCATTAGAATAATATACAAATAAATGCAGAAATGAATGCTAGACAATTTATTTCTATTTGAACTTTACCGTAAATGCAAATCACAAAAAGGCAATTACTTGGGTTAAGGCTGTCATCGAGTTTGATAAAAGGGCACGATTTCCCATCGCATGCCCATTACAAGAAGGGTATCATAACATATTTAATCCTGCGCACGATACACCATACCATACACCAGAAGTGCCCTTATACGCTGGAACAAGTGAGTCTAATAGAACCAGCTGATGCAGAGACCCACGCAATCAGGCCGAGAATGATGCTGGGCTGCACCAGACTCAATTTTTTAATATGCTGATACACTGCGCGCGAATAATTCAGGAGGTATAGTCAATACATACATCACACAGTTTATTCTGTTGGGGTAGGCAAAGAGGACAGTTTGCTAGATTTTCCTACACTTTCCTACACTTTTTACACTTTCTTCTATCAAATTATCATTCACTTGGTTCAACCATAACGTAGAGCATATTATTTATAGTTAAGGCATTAACATTATGGAGGTCTAAAGACATTGTAATTTGTTTTATCAAACACTGTTTATTCCACTTTTTGTAACGGTATAACCCTACCGGTTTCAAGGTTTTCCCCTCATCATCAGGGGAGTACAAACAAGACTTGTTTGTGCTCCCCTGATGATAACAGGAAAGCCTTGAAACCGGTAGAGTTATACCTTTACAAAAAGTGGAATAAAAAGTGTTAGATAAAAATAAATTAAAATGTCTTGAAACCTCCACAATGTTAATGCCTTAACTATAAATAATATGCTCTACGTTATGGTTGAACCAAGTGAATGATAATTTGATGGAAGAAAGTGTAAAAAATAAGAGAAATCATTTGAGTTGTATAGGAAGATGCATGGTTGTGGAAAAGGCGGATGTGTCAAGATAGGAAAATCTAGCAAGGAAAATCTAGACTTCATTGAAGCCTAATTCCTTTGTATTGTGGCGTCAATCTCAAGCCATGAATCTCTCCATGTCTACAGCCGACTTCATTGAATCCTAATTCCTTTGTATTGTGGCGCCAATCTCAAGCCATGAATCTCTCCATGTCTACAGCCGACTTCATGGAAGCCTAATTCCTTTGTATTGTGACGCCAATCTCAAGTCATCAATCTCTCCAGGTCTACAGTCGACTTCATTGAAGCCTAATTCCTTTGCATTGTGGTGCAAATTTCAAGTCATCCACCTATTCGCATGTTGCGTCCTGACTTCCAGGTTTCCTGATAGCTGATGCAGAATAAAGTCTAAACGGGTCATGTACGGATCTAGTCACTTGAGATCTAACATGACTCTTTCACTTGAGTTTTCTTGTTTTTATCATTCTGATTATTTTGGACACCAGAAGAAATTATACAGTTCATCATTTTTATGGATGGGCTATTTCCCATTTTCATGTACGGTTCTAAATATTCCAAACGTGATATTGTTTTAGAATATATGAATGACCGGTTTGAACAAACATACAATACAACAAAGCAAGTAAAATAGTGGGTTACTAATATAAAATTAAAGAACACAACTTTCATACTTCGGACATGTCGTTAGAAGAGATAAATACAGTTTGGAAAAACTAATTAGTGACTAGAACTGTTAAGGTGTGGCTAGCAAGAGGACACTCTTCAAGTCGATGAGGTGACTTGTTCTTTATTAAGTGCAGTACTCATTATACCAGACTCAGGAACGGAAGAAATGAAGATGAATCATCTGCCTAGAAGGGAACCACGACGCCCATTCATAACCATCACGACTAAGAAGAGACGGCTACTATAAAAATAAAACGAATAACTACGACTAGCCCTGCCTATATACCATATAAGGTGTTCGCTAACAATGCAACTCCAATATGAGGTAGAACAAAGCAGAATAAGCACTAGAAATATTTGCTGAAGAGAGAATAGCATTCAGGAATTTGCCGCCTGATAGGTGAGCTCATACTCGAATACAACACAGTTACTTGATGACAGAGAACCAAGAAATAGAGGAAACAGGTGCTGTGATATCGTCATGCTTAAAATTAAACGACTGCGTTGTTTACTCTGCTTTTGTTAATTTATATGTATGTACACGTTTTGCATAAAATTAAATTTTCTATGTAGGCTTTGTAATCACCTATTT
Source organism: Odontocerum albicorne (assembly GCA_949825065.1). NCBI lineage: Eukaryota > Metazoa > Arthropoda > Insecta > Trichoptera > Odontoceridae > Odontocerum > Odontocerum albicorne. The sequence goes on from OX463855.1 coordinate 6,416,194, forward strand.
TTAAACATAAAAGTCTTTGTCGTTGCATGAATTCATAGTTTTATCCAACAACGACAAATTAAACTATCAGACAAGATTAACAATGTAGAAAATTGTATTAAATGTACGCTTGAATTAGATAATTAACATGTTGTTTATAGTTAAGGCATTAACGTTGTGGAGGTTTAAAGACATTGTAATTTATTTTTAACAAACACTGTTTATTCCACTTTTTTGTGACGGTATAACCCTACCGGTTTCAAGGCTTTCACCTCATCTTCAGGGGAGCGCAAACAAGACTTGTTTGCGCTCCCCTGAAGATGAGGTGAAAGCCTTGAAACTGGTAGGGTTATACCGTCACAAAAAAGTGGAATAAACAGTGTTTGTTAGACAATTAACAATTAAAATATTATTTGAAAGCAAGAACTACTGATTCAATAGCGTTTTTTTTCTTTAATGCCAACATTTGCGAATTCTCAGGTACTATAATTATGTTATTTGACGGGAAGATAGATATAATAGACTGGTGATCCAAAAGAGACTGGTGATCCAAAAAAAAATCGTGATAATCAACGCGATAGACATACCTGGTAAGAAATATGAAACGCGATAGACAGACTTGGCAAAGAATATAAAACGCGATAGACAGACCTGGTAAGGAATATGAAACGCGATAGACAGATCTGGTAAGGAATATGAAACGCGATACATACCTCGTAAGGAATATGAAACGCGATATACAGACCTGGTAAGGAACATAAAGTAGAAATGCTACTGACAGTGAGAAATGTAGGAGTATAATTTATTCTGCAATGTTTTTATCAATTCGCTCGCAAGATCAAGTCCAATGACCACGACTGCTCTGTAAAGAGCATAACGAATACGCAGAATTATTTGAATGTGACTTAAATGCGATATTTTCCACTTCTTTAACGTGTTCCTCGCGGTAAGCACAAACGCCTGTGATCTGATCTGTAGCATTCCTTTGTGTATTTTACGTAATGTTTAGTTTATCTCCTTTATTTAATGAGTCTCCTTCAGAGTAATGACTAATATTTATTATCAGAAAATTACTTGAATGTCATGTTTACTTGGTGGTGTAATCAAATATCAGTAGTTCTAAACAAAATACGCGTTTAAACTTAGAAATTAAAAAATGCCGAAATTGTGCCGCGCACAGGATTCGTGGAATTTGATTTTTAACGCGGTGTACAGGTTAATAACAATCAATTGACAATTTGTAAACCGCCGTTTAGAGAGCAGACTCTCGTCAAGGGCGCTCCGACTCGTGACACTCGAACCCACTATTATTGACGGTTAAAAATACCACAAAATAATAAATATAAGTTGAGTGCAATGATAAGAAAGTAGTGGATGCGTGGATTAGACAAGGTACTTTCCCGAATCTGCGAATGTTTAGAATGAAAATACGAGTATTTGGTAACAAAACCGCAGAAAACTTACCAAACGAAGACGAACTACAAAGAAACCTTGAACCCTTCCTTCCCCTTTGATGTGTAACTAGTACACACTGCTTCTAAAAACTTAAATATCTATATAAATATAATAAATACTGGGTTAAGATTTTAGGTATTCCTCCGTAATACATTTACGCATTGAATGAAAAAAATAATATTAATAATAATTAGCACTTATCGGCCACATCAGAGATATTTTGTGAAAATCGGGAATAAATTCACCAATACAATCAAACGTGTGCCAGTGTGCGACGTAGGTATATTCATTCTAAAACCGCTATGGGTGAGGAAGCGAAGCTATTCACGGCTCACTCTACTTCGGTATATGGGAACGCTAGAAATATAATCTCAGTTCGCAGTTGTTTCTTCCTTAGAGGTATAACATACAGTGTTAGTGTTCAGAGTCCCGTCTCAGTAGCTCACGGGCATACATATTAAGTGGTCTCTGCGCCCGTTTTGTGAACGTCGGCCGATGGTTTTTCACGTTTTCAGCAATTAAATGTCAATTATTATCTTCTTTGACTTCAAATTTAATTAATTTAATGCTATGAATATTCTTATTTTTCCGATTTTAAATCGTTTATTTTTTCATGTGTATTGATGTGTATTGAATACGCAGCACCGGAACGCGCGATTATTTTTAATACCGGAAGGGAAAGGTTAAAAATGTTTTGGTATGTGATAGTAATATATTCAGCTTTCGGTTTAATGTGGTGTTCATATACTCGTACAATCTCAGATTTTGATTAGACTCCCAAAAAGGGATTTCTTCAAGCGCTTCTTAAAACTGTATACGCCACCCATATATCTAACACTAAGAGGTAGACCAGGACCAGCAACGACAAAACTATCATAAATTGTGACAAGACCTCCCAAAAAGGGTTGTCTTCAAGTGCTTCCTAAAGCTGCACAAATCACCAATATCTCTAACACTAAGAGACAGACCATTCTTATGCAACTTTATTCTAATACTCCCCCCAATTGGATCGATTCGAAACGATCAATTTAGATGCAGATGAAATCGTCCTTAAAGTTATACTCTTCTCCGAAGAAATCCTTTAGGCCGAGGCCACACAAGTAGGAGCCTCGCTTGGTGCTTAGAGCTATGCTGCGAGTTAGGCGACATATCCTAGCGAACCAACGCACCGCATACTATCGCAATGGCTACACTGCACGCTTCGCGCCACGTTACATGACGATTAGTCACCGAGTGAATCTCTTGGCGAACAGACGTGTTGGTTAATTTTATTGTGTCACCGTGATTTTACAAGATGGCGGAAGTTTTAATAACAGCTGTGTATATGGTAAAAGGGAGGCTTTGTGGAAACCATCGAGCAAATGATATAAAAATGTACCAGTAATAAAATCACTTTGGAATGAAGTTGCACAGGAAGTAAATAAATATGGTAAGTTGTAATGAAATTGGTTAGTTTTGAGAGTGGCATCGTTTGTTTACTCAACCGCTCCAAAATGTCAAATGAATTTGTGCGAAGCACTTTGGTATGGCCAATCATGAAGTCACCTAGTATATGAGTCACGTAAAACCTAGCTTAGCACTTTGGTGTGGCCTCGGCCTTAGACACTGATTCGAAAGATTTCATGTATACATTCCAGGACCTGAATACAAAGAGACAAAGTTTTATATCAATCCGTCCGCGACGTTTGAGCCAATGTAGACTTTTTATACTGTAATAACAGTATATAATAAATGCTTGAATATCGACGTCATATGATTAAATGATTATTAATATGAAATGGATCGATAAGATCCGCAATATCCTGTTTGCCAACTTGCTAACAGCTCACCAGCTGTTTTATAGTTCTGGGGGGGAGTGTTAATGAATGGAGTGAGAGCCGCGTGGGAGGACCAAGGCTCAATGCTGTCGAGTGCTAAGCCGAAGTCTGCTTTACCTATTCAGAGGCTGTTCATTATGCAGGAGCTGTGGTGGAGCCATCACGCACTGCACACCTGTGGTGCTTAGCGAGAACTCTTGGAGTCTGAACTCGGGCTGACGTGATGGCAATGCTAATGTGCCACTATTAACTAAAGAACAATTATCTAGCGGTATTTTAATGTTAACATGAAGAGAATTGTTTCATTCAAAGGCAGAGTTGTGCCTTAAAAGGATATTTATATTGCTTGCAGTGACACGAGAGAGGTAATTAAAGAAGATGCATGATGTTAACGTCTATGGAACAACCGTGTTGATTAGTGTTAATCGGAAAGAGCAATAATCAACAATTAAGAATATCGATGAGAAATGTTCCACGTAAAAGTACAGTCATATAGAAAGAATGTCTTTTTGCTATGTTTCGAGAACAATTACAGTGAATTGATTAGTTCTGTTTTATAATTCCCTTGTTGGAAATAAAATAAAAAGTGTAGTATGAAGGAGGGTTGATAGGTTCCTCGTATTTCACCTCCAAACTACGAATCAGGTATACATTTAAATTAATATTTTGATATTAGGTCAAAATTGAAATTACTATTGCGATATTAGGTCTAAATTGAAATGACTATTTCGATATCAGGTCTAAATTTTAAATACTATTTCGATATCAGGTAAAAATTTTAATTACTCTTCAATGTTAGGTCTAAATTTAAATTACAATTTTGATATCATGTCTAAATTCAAATTACTATTTTGACATTCGAACTTAGCTAATAAGATGTCTGTCTTTGGACTCGGGGGTTGCAGGTACGATTTCCGTTGTTGGAACCAGCATTTTTTTCTATTCTGACTACCCCAAAAGAGACATGCTGTGAAAGTGTGTATCTATGTACTCGTATATAATACAAATGCGAGTGTATTATTTTCAGAAAATAACTACTATACACGACGTTGGAAAGTATAGACAGGCAATTCCATGACACAGGACCAGCAACGGCAAAAACTCTATCATAATACCCCGCCCTATCGGATTGATTTGGTACCCATAAAGAGTCTGAATAAAACAAATTAGAAACAAAATCATAAACAAAATTCCACAGACGCCTCGATAAACATCATGGTGACACTTCTAGAAGTGGTCCCCTATTAGGCGATATGATGCAAAAATGTTTGTTTCTCCACGCCACGGACTGTGGTAGTGGCAAAGACGACGTTTCTTCCTATGCCTTTGTATGGCTTCGGGCGAGGACACCTGGCCATCCGTAGGCAGAGCTCAGAGAGTTGAGACCGAAAACAGCCGACTCTCGGCAGATATTCGGCCCACACGCGGCCGCGGCACAGTTAAAGTGGACGGCGTGGGATCAGCAGATAACAAACTGCTTTATTTATAATATTTTTTTCTGGGTTACAATCCTAGGATTGGTCTGCACTAAGCACTCGATCCCTCCATTCATCTCTGTCATCCACCAGTCTCTTCATCTCCTGGTAGCTGCCACAGCGCACATCCCGGATCACCCGGCCCATGTAGCTATATCTAGGGCGACCTCTATGGTTATTGCCCTCAGTCATTCCTTCGGCGATGTAAGGAACAACAATAATTCCAGCGAACAATAAAGTGCTAATAGTTAATAATTATCAGCACTTTATTGTTCGCTGTTATCATTATCGACATGTGTGACCTAGTCAGTAAGATGTTGGTCTTCCATCCAGGGGTTTCTGGTTTTATTCTCAACGGTTCACAAAAGTTTCCAAATCTGATTAAAAAGTTCGTCATCATTACCATCACGCCATGTGCCTATTGGGGTAGGCAAATACAATAGATCGCATCAATATATCATCTTTAACTTCTGCCACGTCAATACACTTCGTCATGCATACACCGTCGTCGTCAATGCTGGGCTTGGTAGTCGAGGATCCCCTCGCCATATCAACGTCAATTCAGTCGGAAAGCGAAGGTGTGCCGTGGAGTTGTCGTTTCTTTCTTCTTTTTTTTCTTCTCCCATTAAGTGAGTGAGCTTATTGCACACCAGCAAATTAACCGACCACCCAAGTGTACTGGATCCGACGGCACGCCTGAAGTCAGACGATCGGAGTATACCGGAGTATTTTTTTCCCCTTTTTTTTAAAAGAATAGTTATGACCAAAGTCATAGGTATCCTTATACTCTTGAACACTATGCGGAAAAGTGTCTGTGTCATTCGAGTGGAGTAGCACAGCGCGGGGTTCGAACCGGCGACCTTTCACACGGAAGTCCAGTGCGTTACCGCGCGGCCTTACACCTCAATCTATACATACATAACAACATGCACACATACATACCAACACGCCATTTCCCTGTCGGGGTAGGTAGAGGACAGATCGCCAGACTTTTCTATATCGACACACATCCTTAGCTACTTCCACATCCATACAGCTTCTATGATATATCTAATATTCTACGTTTCCTTATTTCAAAATATCATTCCCTTAATCCAACCACACTTTCCTTGGTCTTCCTTTCACACGCTTTCTACTCACTATATATCTGTTTTGTTAGTATTTCTTCATTCATTCGTTCCATACGCCCAAACCATCTTAGCGTGATCTCCTTCATCTTTATCAATAAACCAGCCTTAAGTTCACATTCGTTCCTAATCGTTTCATTCCGTATTTTGTCCATAGTCACTACATGCACTTGTCTCAAAGCACGAGTTTCTACAGTATTTACATCATTGGTTTTCCTATACCATAACTTGCACTCCCATTTGCACTATGCATTTATTTTGTAAGTTTTTCTTCATTCATTCGATCTACATATCTAAACCATCTCAGAGTGCTCTTATTTATGTTAATCTTACTTCAAAAACACATAGCCTTAAGTTCATATGCATCCATAATGACTTCATTTCGTATTCTGTCATAAATATACATATATTCTCCTCAGTGTAAGCATTTCTACAGACAAAATTTATTCGGTTTCTTTCAGTAAAATCTTCATAAATGAAACATATGTTATAGGAAAGTAAAAAAATTAAAACTCTTGGATATGCAAGAAAATAAAAGTTAGAATCCCTGATTTATCTCAAAACCATCTCAACATGGCGTGTGTTGGTGGCTCTGGCTTTTCCATATTCGGCGAATTGTTCAATAACGGTACCATCCGTCCGGAGATCATGGCGTTTCTAAACTAATTCATGTTACCATAATAAAACCGTTGTTAAGCAAAGATTTATTTAAATTCGACACAACGATGGGCTTTTGAATGCATATGGTATGCAAATACTGATTCAAACAAAGAGTCACTTGAAATTATTTTATAGGGTATGAATATATCAACTGATTATAACATCTAAAAAAGTATTAAGAATTGATCGTGTGTAATGAAAATATCGATCTGATATATAAATACAAATAAAACAGTGATACTATACCACTAGCACTGATATAAAAATCATTTGATTTCTGGAGATAACAAGATAAGCAAAGCTAGATGCTCATAATTAAATTTTGGTCCTAACATTGTATGAGATATTTATTTAATTAATTAACGACACAACAGTGTCTTTATATACAAATGAACATGTGACAGGTTATAAAGTACTTAAAATTATTGACAAATAATACAACTTTATCTTAAACTAACATGAAGATACAAAAAGCAGTAGTAATAATAAATTACAGTCATTGTTTAAAAATTATTGAATAATTATATGTATATTTAAGTTCAATATATGTTATGTACTCGTATGTATACCACAAAATATTACCAAACTTCACCGAGCAAACTTACGTAATTGTCGAAGACTTATTTTACAGAGGTTAAGAACTCAGATTTGTTTTTAGTGGAATAACGCATACATAGAACAAATATTGGATTTTTTGAGAATTTTGGGGGAATTTTACGGATAGATATTGAGATATAGAAAACACATGGACTCATTAGTAGAACAAGATGCAAGTTGCTTTGCAGAATCAAAACCTTCCTATATGTTGATGCAGGGTTATTCAACTCCAGAGGCAAAGTATTGTCCTTAATGTTTTGTTTATATTACGTTATTTATATTAATAAAGGAGAGCACAAAGTTAGTAACTATTTCGTATGTATGTATAATACATATGATAGACGTATATGTTATCCTGAAATTACACATATTTTAAGGTAATCTATTATTAATAGTTCTCACATACCTTCCTTCAAAATCTGTTCCTTTTGGTCTCTTCTACGCAAACCTTGCACTTCTGAGTTGTATATTCGTTTAGTCAATATTTTATCATTCATTCTCTCCACGTGTTCCAAACCATCTTGAAGATAATTTCTTCGTCTTACTTAAAACACTCATTTTATCCATGCATTCACTTCAAATGTCTTCATTCCGCCTTCCTTTCAAACATTGACACTCAACAATTCTTCCTTTGTGCACGCATTTTCAAAGCGTTAATCGGACTCTTATCCTTATTCTTCTAAGTCCAAGTTTTATTTCCATGGGCCAATGTGGGCACCAATATACAATTGTGTATTTTCATTTTATCTACTGTTGATATTGCGCGGTTGTTGTATTAAGTGCTCCGTTTAGTTTGTTTCATGTCACTACCCTTATTTAAGTTATGTACACTCACTTATGTACACCCTTGTTATGTAAACTTTTCTATTTCACAAACCTAGCATACTGAAATCTGTTCAAGAGTTTAATAGACTAACAGTCAATTAAAATTAATATATGCAGAACGGAAATGTTAACATAGCGGTCAACTAGATGCATGTTTTTACATATAATCAGAAATCTCCCACACTCAGAGAGAAATGGAAAGAGATTTATCTCCCGGTGTGCGAATCGGGTACCTTCGCTTCCGTCTTGCATTGGCATAGCCTTCGTCCGCCCACCGAATAAGTTCTTGGTCCACACCTGGTAGAAGAGGTTCTTTCTTGGTCTCTACTACGAGTACTCCCACTGGTACAGCTCTAATACCATCCGCCCCCATGCACTCAATAATTGCACCACACTTATGGGTTTTTAACATGGCTTTAATCGCTTTTTTCTGCTGGTTGTTTACAATACGAAATCAGCCTTACAATAGTTAAAAAGTTATTACAAAACTTGTTTTTATTTCGATTTTAATTGCAATTTTGTATTTAATAGGTTTATTGAAATTAGATTTTCCAAATAAACAAAGATTGGCTCACGTTGTTTATTTACAAAGAAAGTAAGTAATGATTGACGATCTTTATAAACAAGTGGTCGAAAGTTTGTCATACATCCGCTTGTTTGACAAAATTAAAAAGCATGCAACAGTGAATTTACAATAATAAAAAGACAATGTATATAGCGCCATTTAAATCGCGAACTCTCCTCAAGGGCGCTCTGAATCAGGTTTTGAATATATATTCATGAATTAATAATATGGTTTAAGCGGTCCTCATCGAAGTCCACTGGTCGTCCGGAACGCTCCATGTCTTTCAGGTCGAAATTACCGTCTTTGAAACGCAAAAACCATCGACGAGCTGTCCTTTTATTCATAGCATCTCCACCGTACACTTCGCAAATATCGCGAGCAACTTTGGCAGCTTTATTCCCTAGATTGAACGCGAAAGAAGGTGTCGAAAATGCTCACTTTCGTCTACTTGACATTCCGTTTTGAAGGCTTGTAATCAAATAAAATAATATATGTAACGTAAAAGCAAATACAATATCTTGTAGAGCAGAAAATTTTCTTTCGAATGACGTATAACCTTTACCATTTTGTTTTACTTTTGGTGCTCATTTTTAAATTTGAAAAAAAATACGGACACAACTTATGTTAACATCTAATACAATACAGGTAGAACGGTTAAGTGGCAATGTCTTCCGCCCATCTACGAGTACAATAGCTGGCTGAACCGCTGTGCCATTATAACGTAGTGCTAGTCTCGGAAGTGTCTGGTCATTATGCGGACAAATTACATTTTAATGGTTTCGTGTAAAATGAAAGATTTCGCCTTCCTTCAATTTTGCGCGATAATATATCATCATGGACAGTATGGGATTGGAAATTTCTGAGAAATCATAATTGTTTCTCGTCAAATGACCCCCTTGTGGCAGACTGCGGGAAAAGGCATTTGAAAATCGAGACTTCGAGACGAACATAATATTTTGTCATTTCTAATAGTTGAGACTTGAAATTGTCTCGATTTAAAAAAAATTAGTTTTATTATATCTGAATCATATAATTGCACAGTGACTTTAATTAGGTGGCACAAATCATTCCAGCTTGGGTGAATTGTCCATTAATAAAAAATATATACACATACATACGAGTACATATCATCACGCCGTGACCATTGTGAGGTATGCAGAGAGAACTCGAAATCTCCAAATTTTACTATCCAAACACACAACTTTCACCTCCTTCACATTTACACTTCTCGTCATGCACAATCTTCTATTATTCATACTTCTCAATTCCCCTTCTTTCAAAATCTGTTCCATTTGATCTTGTCACGTTTTCCTCAGTCTACCTCTTCCAGTACTTGTATTCACCACTGGTTTAATTTATTGAGTTGACTACAGGTTGCAAACCTTTGTTGTCTTCGTCAGGTAACGTTGAAATCAATGAAAAATAATATTTTATTTAAATTATGAAACTAAAAATAAT